>CM042378.1:6158418-6900976 GCA_023634145.1 Thymallus thymallus | reverse complement strand
GAGGGAGAAGTAGGGCTTGTTATCAGTGGAGTGGGGAATGTTGACAGGCGGGATGGTGCTGAGATAGCGCCTGCACATCAGGCCTGGCGTGACGCATGGCAGACTCCCACGCCCACTCCCTCCGTCTCTATCCCCCTCTCCTTCTAACTATCTCTTGCCCTTTTCTTTACTTTCCTCCCCTTCCAGTTTGACAAAGTGTTTCTTTATCTCTTCCCTCGTTCATAAAATAATGTTATCCTCCCATAGCAATGGATAGCAACACACTCCGTTCCGCTTATTTTATTCCCCATCTCATTTGAGTTCAAATGCCTGTGTTTACCTCTACCAGATTTACAGGCACTGCTGGTGTTATGAAACATTTAGGGGAAGCTGATTCTCTTGGTTTCCCAATCGCTCTCATCTGCTTTCCTTTTTCTCCACTAGACCAGAGAAATAAAGTACAGGACGTTGTGGAACCACTGTCAGAGAGTACAGGACGTTGTGGAACCACTGTCAGAGAGTACAGGACGTTGTGGAACCACTGTCAGAGAGTACAGGACATTGTGGAACCACTGTCAGAGAGTACAGGACGTTGTGGAACAACTGTCAGAGAGTACAGGGCGTTGTGGAACCACTGTCAGAGAGTACAGGACGTTGTGGAACCACTGTCAGAGAGTACAGGGCATTGTGGAACCACTGTCAGAGAGTACAGGACGTTGTGGAACCACTGTCAGAGAGTACAGGGCGTTGTGGAACCACTGTCAGAGAGTACAGGACGTTGTGGAACCACTGTCAGAGAGTACAGGACGTTGTGGAACCACTGTCAGAGAGTACAGGACGTTGTGGAACCACTGTCAGAGAGTACAGGGCGTTGTGGAACCACTGTCAGAGAGTACAGGGCGTTGTGGAACCACTGTCAGAGAGTACAGGACGTTGTGGAACCACTGTCAGAGAGTACAGGACGTTGTGGAACCACTGTCAAAGAGTACAGGACGTTTAGTTTTGTTTCATTTTCCTACTTCTGCTTCCCGTCTCTCCCGCCCCTCAACCTCCTGCTAGGCTACGCTGGCCCCACTTCCTTGAGAGGGGTAAGAATGTAGAAATATGATAGAGAGGGAGAGAGGTAGAGGCAAAAAGGGGGGATGGGGAAGAAAGAAAAGTGAGAAAGCATATTACAACTTCAGATTCTCATATTAGTGAAGAACCAGGGAGAGACTCAGAAGGTTTGAAAAGAGAGAGACAATGAGAGTGAGAATAAGAAAGAGGGAAAGGAATACAGAGACTGGAAGGAGTGTTTACATTAGCTAAATTACGGAGGGTTAAAATAAAAACGGGCCCGTGTGCTAATACACAAAGTATTCAGAACTTCAAGCCTGTAAAAGAGCCACATGAAAACCAATCCAGCACTGAAAATCCATTGATATTACTGAAACTGAACAATACTGGTCATGACGTAATCTTGAGGAAATGTACTATTTTCATAGGTGGGACCAAGAATGACAGAGGTATTACTATTGTTTGCACTAATTGTATTCTTTGCCCTTGACAGTGCATCAGTTTTACGGTATCCATATAAAGAAATTGTCAGTAGTCAAACAGAAACAACTGAAGACTCCCTAGCCTAATATGCTGTACAGTCTACTACAGTAATCAGTAGTCATTCATATCAACTGTGAGGTCATGAGGCTGGTGGGAAAACACCTCAAAAGGGGTGTAAAGCTGAGTCATAGTCTTACTGAACACTAAGTGGGTCCACATCCTCACAGTTATCATCCAGCAGTACGGCATCTGACCTTGAACACAGCTATGAGTGAAACATGGAATAACTCAGAAAAGGGAATGTGTGGGCTTGGCCATAGCCTAACATAGCCTAACGAGCTCTCACAGAGATTAGGTTTGAAAGCCTATTGCATGTTATGAATAGATACATTTAAAAAATACACAACTTTGCAGAACATAACTATTTCACATGGATCCATTGCACCATAGGAACTGTCTTCTGGCAATGTTTGACCCCTTTGTCACAAGGCGTCCCCACCCTGGACACAGGTACATGGTTCACTGACAATACTGTTCTCTACTTTATACTGAGAGAGAGAGAGCATGAGAGAGAGATACAGAGAGAGACTATGAGAGCTGTGCTGCTCCAGAGTGAGTGGGACTTCAGACATAGCTCAGGACTGGCAGATTCTGCACTCAACTTTGACTGCCATACCACACTTGCCTGTGAGGGGATGGCTCAATCATTCCCACGGCGGCTGGCCATTAGGACCATGGATCATCCATGTTATTAACAAGAATTGACTAGCACTGCCTTTAGCAACACCTATAACAAGACAATAATTGAAATAATGATCAAAATACCCATACTTGGAATCAGAAAGGCCTTTCCTGTATTTTTTTATTATTATCCCTCACACAAATGGTCAAATCTCAGATGTCACCATCCACCAATTGCTTTCCATGTACAATGTCACACACATAGTCAAAATGTGGCTACATGTTGTGTGATGACATCACACCTGTGAAGCAGTGATATTTGCATAGGCTGCATTGAGAAGGGAAGTGATGCACCGGCTTAAAAGTCATGCCTCAAGTATCTGTAATTCAACATGCTGGATTCTTCAAAGACTATCTAGTACTCCACGCAATCTTGAACCTTGAGCGAACTCGAGTTGTGGTACAATCCCTGGGACAATATTCTACAGCATCCATTCCCCAACAGGATACTGATCCCATTTCCAACCTCTGCTCAGTGTGAAAATAGTTTATATTCAGTGACAGGTGCATATAAAAGTTAAAGAATACAGTTTTAGGCATTGGATTGACAAACAAGCATCCACATTTCGACTGGCACAAAGCAAGTGGGTTATGTGTCTCGGTTTTTGATATTCATTGATAGCCCATTTTCTATAGCAGGGAGACAGGGCACAGTAGACTATGTGTATTGGACATCCATTCAAGGTTTTCTAGGTATGGTTGACTGTGCTGTGTTTGGGAGGGGTTGCGTAAATAAAAGGGAGGCAGCATCAACTCACAGAGCCAGTGTGTAAAAGACGAGGGGAGGTATTCCATATATAAGGCCATGTTTGTTCCTCTGGGAATATTTCACACTGCCAAAATGTGTTTCGGAGGGAAGTGTAAAAACTACACCTCCATAGCGAAAACAGAGTGGGCAAAATGCAATCCCTCTGAGGACCGTTAAAGTAAACTACTTCTTTGACTCGCTGAGGTCGTTCTAAAAGACAGACATACTTGGAACATGCTATGTACCAAAGTATTACCCAATTTCCGTTTTTTTTTTTTTTTTTTCAAAAAACAGATTATTAAAAAAAGCATCTTAAACTGAATTTGTGGACTGAAGGAGATTCGGACGAGTTCACCAGTGAGTTTGTCAGAACAAATCAAATAGGCTAAGGTAAAACATGCAAAAGCAACATAGAAAAACTCCTATCATACAAACATTATAACCAATGCAGAGCAGTATGTAGCTACGATAAAGAACGAAGGCCTACTATACAGCACAAGTGCTCATATACACCTATTTCACAAAGACACACTGATTACAAACAAAGGATTAGAACACGGAAACACCTCTTGAAACAATAAGAGCCACTGTATTTCTAATAGGTGAGACTTGCTGTTAGTAAAGTAAGGTGAGCAGGAAAGGAAGGTACTTTCCCTTGTAAAAGCTCTGTGAATATGGGCTTCTGACCAACCTCAGCAGCTGAGTCAGTCGATGCCCGCTGTCCTCCTCCTTTACGGTCCTCCCCTATGAGAAGAGTATGTGAATTGAAGATACATTTAAAAAACATTATCATATCTATCAGTTACACATGCATGTCTTTAAAAAAATGTCAAGTTTATCATTGCTAGACAGCCATTTTCAAGTCTTGCCATAGATATTCAAGACATTTTAAGCCAAAACTATAACTAGGCCACTCAGGAACATTCAATATCCTCTTGGTAAGCTACTCCAGTGTATATTTGGCCTTGTGTTTTAGGTTATTATCCTGCTGAAAGGTGAATTTGTCTCCCAGTGTCTGCTGGAAAGCTTGGATTTTAGTTTTTTTCTCTTGGATTTTTCCTGTGCTTAGCTCTATTCTGTTTATTTTTATTCCCCAAAAAACTCCCTAGTCCTTGCCAATGGCAAGCATACCCATAACATGATGTAGTCACCACCATTCTTGAACACATGAAGAGTAGTATTCAGTGATGTGTTGTGTTGGATAGTGCCTAATTGCATGTTGCATGTTTTGGAATTATTTTATTCTGTACATGCTTCCTTCCTTTCACTCTGTCATTTAGGTTAGTATTGTGGAGTAACTAGAATGTTGTTGATCCATCCTCAGTTTTCTCCTATCACAGCCATTAAACTGTAAATCTTTCAAAGTCACCATTGGCCTCATGGTTTCTTTCCTCTTCGGCAATTGAGTTAGGAAGGAGGCCTGTATCTGTGTTTGAAATTCACTGCTCGACTGACGGACCTTACAGATAATTGTGGGGTACAGAGATAAGGTAGTCATTCAAAAATCATGTTAAACACTATTATTGCGCACAGAGTGAGCCCATGCAACTTATCATGTGACTTGTTAAGCTAATTTTTACTCCCGAAATTATGTAGGCTTGCCATAACAAAGACTATGAATATTTATTGACTCAAGACATTTCAGCTTTTAATTGTAAACATTTCTAAAAACATAATTCCACTTTGACATTATGGGGGTTTTGTGTGTAGGCCAGTGACACAAAATGTGGAAAAAGTGTGCATAATTTCTGAAGGCACTGTAAATACTGACTACTGTACAAGAAAAACATATTTGGATTTAGGTGTTGAGTCTATTGACAGTGCTGAGCACAGATGTGTCTGGACACAACCCTTCACTTATGTCTTGAACAGCATTGAGAGGAGTTATAATAAGAGGAGATCACTACAAGCTGACAATGTTGTCAACAACAAGATAACTACAGCATAAAAATGGTGAGCTTAGCTTAGGCC
Source organism: Thymallus thymallus (assembly GCA_023634145.1). Lineage (NCBI taxonomy): Eukaryota > Metazoa > Chordata > Actinopteri > Salmoniformes > Salmonidae > Thymallus > Thymallus thymallus. Next base: position 6,895,998 of record CM042378.1, on the reverse strand, counting down.
ATTTGAGTCATTCCCATGTCCCTTAAGATAAGTGGTATCGGTGAACGATTGTGTGTGTTAATGATTTGTGGAAATTGTGACAAAGTACATGGCATACGTGATTTGCAGTGGCAATCCACAACGCACAAAATATGTAATTTCTGTATACATTACATGGAGTTACATTTTCAGTTTTGCTTTTACTAATCTATTTTCACACATTGTTGGGCTGCTAATACAAGCTGTAAAGGTGCTTTATAAAATGTATCAATTTCAATTCAGTCCGATTTTCTTGCATACGTTTTTGTGATAATTTCCCTAATTCATACCACAGCCACCACACGTGTTCATAACTGTACCTTTCCCAAGACAGGAAAGCCCCAAAGGAAAGCTTGGCGTATTGCACATCGTTGCTCACCATAGAATGTCCCTTAGGGCTTAGCTAGTATGTATATTTGTGTGAGCACGTATGCCGTGCCCCTTCCAACTCACTAGGAGCAAGTTTCCATATTCTCAGGACCAGGGCCGGAAAATAAACTTGGAGAAAATGCACACCCCTGCACAGCTTGAGAAACCAAACAAGTGGATTGGGAAACAAAATAGAAAAATAGGGAAAGAGAGCAAGGAGTTAAATGTTTTCCATTTCTCATGAACCATTTTTAAATATAATTTCCAACCAAATTTGACACGGTATGGAAGCTTGGGGATATTTTTAACTGGACATAAGTAGGCATGCCTGCCCTACCTGCTTCTGTGGCCGGCAGTTATGCTGCCTGCAACTGATGAAACTTGAGCTTTACAGGGCCCCTGATGGACGCGTCACACTGCTGTTGGGATAATGGTACAATGTAAGGGAAATGTACATTGTGACCACTATGGTGGGAAACTGACGTAATATGTCTTGGGAGGGAGGGACATAGAGTGTATCTGCCTCTATGTCCCTCCCTTGTGTTCCACCCCTTGGCTATATAGGCAATGAGGAGTTGGCTTACAGGCAGTTAATGCAGTTAATGCAAATCATGTAAGGCCATTCTCTACACCCATTTCCCCTCACATTGTCTCCATAATAAAACCTTAATACTGAGTTAAATATAGACTTTAAAGTTTAGGACACAAGCAGATAATACAAAAACACTAAGGATCCAGCAACAGCAGTGCTGAAGTCAACGTATAAGCATTTTAAAGGAGTGATAGGGTTCAAGTAAAATGAGCCGTTTCCTCAAACACTGAAAGAGTTGAAACAGTGCCCCTTCTGCCATTGGGTAGTTTTGCAATCAAATCACTCAATTGAAAGAGCTCAAAGCACATCCAAGTGTAAGCATTTCAAAGTAAATATATGACTTTCTATCGCACTTCCTTGTCAGACTTATGAACTGTGTGACAACAAACCCCCATGACAAATAGAGATGCAGTCACCTCTAAGAACTGTAGATTAACTCAACATGGGCCAGTTGATCCGTGGGACACTGTCACTGGATATATTATGACTGGATATATTTTTAAACCCTCCTAACTTCTTCAACTTGACACTATTTAGATGAGCAAGTGTAGCACAACTAATGTACGAAATACTCTCAGAATGTAGTCTACTAATCAAGACAAAGAGTAGGTTATTCCACACTACTTTATTGGTGTTAGAAGGTGGTTAGCCGCTGAGTTAACGCCTTATGACTTCAGTATTTAGCCACACAAATTCAGATACTTTTCTCATGTGTGTGAACAGTGCTATGTCATGCAAGGGATAAAACCATGGTTGAAAACCTTGGTTAAATAGCAGAAACAGAAACATATTGTCATTATCCAAGTTTCCTGCTATCGAGGGACTAGGAATCACATAGTCTTTTTACCATTGGGCTACCAGTAACACAGGTGGAAAAAATACTTACATAACCTAATTCAGCCTTGTCATGGCACCACACACACATGACTTAGCCTAAATGATATCACAAATAGAAACTACAACATATCCTGATAAATGCTGTGTTTGAAGTCTAGACTGATTACTGGATAATGTTGTTTGTTACAGTAAGATCATACTAAAGTCATTACCTACATGGATTCATATCACCTGTTTTTACATTGTCATGAAAATGGACATCCAAATACATTTTAGGCCACCTTGTTAGACCTATAGGCTACATGGCCACCATCTGGTCTCCAACTAAATGTAGCCTACATGAAATTGACCATGTCTGTTTTGTGCCCAAATGTGAGTGTAATTGTCTGAAGATGTGATTGAAAACATTGAGTTTATTAGTTATATTTATTTATATAGCCTAAGGGTATATACATAAATATGTGTCCCCCCTTTGAGGGCTGGCCTATAACTGTTGGAAAGTAAAGACTTAAAATTATATTAAAAACAGATGCTCTAGAATAAAAACAAAAACAGAGAGCGGGTCTCACGCATAGAAACCAATGAGGAAAAAGTCTGGGGTGATTCTGGTAACAGCCTTGGGGAAAGTGTGTTTAGCAACGAAGTAGTTAATCATATCATACTACCCCAAAACTAGTCATCATTGTGACTTGAAATCGAATGAACATAGGCAAATAATTAACAACTGTGTCAATATTTGTTGGCGTATTATGTTGACGACATACGTAGCCAAGTCTATATGATGCGTTTATGTTTGAATGTTGGCAAAACTGAAACATTTCATAGCTGTCTAAAAATAAAAAAACTGGGCTTCACGACAACCCTGGTTGGCTGACTTTGTATGAAACTTTACGGGAGTGGTGTCCGGGAAGATAGTACAGGAAACCCCGCCTGCTCGCCCTAAATAAAACTATAAAAAGGCTAGCCCTACAGTAACAGTAACGCAGCGCAATCGCCCGTGTCTTGCAGCTGAAAGTGACAGGAGAACAAAAACTTTTCAAAGGACAAGAATACATAGAAGCATGTCCGATATGATCGAGGATATTATCAAGAGGGTAAGTTTTATTCACTGTGTTTATATTTGTTTTTGTTCAGATCAGTAACACAAGTTATGGTTATGCTTTTGGTGCGCAACTAGACTATTTTATACGTTGTTGGCTACTTTGAACTTTGATTAGATGTTGAAATATTCACAAAACATATTTAACATATTTAAAAGTTTACTGGGGAGCAGGGCATAGGCTACAATTCTGCATCCTGAGTAGGCTATAGGATGGTTATAACGTGATAATTTATTGACCATCATATTTCTCTCCACAGAATCTGATCAATCTGGGTTTAGATGAACCATTCACCCAGCAACAAATTAAACCAATGGTACCTCGACTCAACCGTTCAACTTCGTTCTTCTCACCAAAGAGCCATAGTCTAAGCTCTGAGCAACTGAACGATGATACCCCTTGGCCACTTGACATTTGGACCAAGATGGCTCCAAGTAAACAACAGGTTTGCTTCAGACCTGACCGCTCCATGAGTCTGACCGAATCCAATATCTTCTCATTCGGTAAAATGAAGACCCTGGATGAAGTGCCTCCACCTCCTGGATTTCCTCCACTGAACAACCCGACACCTCTCCCTTCCAACCGTTACAAGACCGAACTGTGCCGTAGCTTCCAGGAGAACGGCAGCTGTAAATATGGGAGCAAGTGTCAGTTTGCCCATGGAGAGCCTGAGCTGCGCGGTTTGTACAGGCACCCAAAATACAAAACGGAGGCCTGTCGCACCTTTTACAACTTTGGGTACTGTCCATATGGAGCCCGCTGTCACTTCATTCACGAAGAGAAACTCACCCCCTTGACCCAAAAGTTCCACAACCAAGCACTTGCTGATCAGAGCCCACGTCAGCTCCGTCAGAGCGTCAGTTTCGCAGGTTTCATGCGATCACGCAACTCTCCTCCCCCTGCGCTCCACGACCCCCTTGGCTTCACCCGTGCGCCCTCGGTATCACCACCCCCAGCGGACATTCTCTCCCCAGTGTTCAATGACACCCAACGCGACACATTTCAGTTTTGTCAGAGCCGACCCAGTGTTGGTGACATCCACAACATCCCTATGATAGTAGAGCCACAGAAGCCTTCACGCTGCGTTTGTGGCCACGGAAATAACTTCCCAGACACTCTGAACAAATCTTACGCTAAGGAGGACCACAACAATGTCTACATCACCCAGCCAAACCTCCAGCGCTTCTCTTCTGAAGATTCTCTCTCAGATCGGGATAGTTACACCAGCACAGGCAGCACCAGCGGTTCAGAGTCCCCCACCTTTGATGGGGCTGGCAACAAACGCCTCACCGTGTTTGCACGCCTGTCACTCTCTGACTAGGAAAGCCAAACCACACAGAGACAATCCAAAGCATGAACCTTGATCAATTGTGATGGTTCTGCTTAAACAAATCAGAAATCCTATCAATATGATCCACATCAACACTTTGTACTATTGTTTATTTATATTAGTAAATGACTTGCCCAGTGAAATTTATTTGGTACTCAAAATGCTATCAGAATCTGTATATTTTTTTATACTTGTGTATATATTGATTTAACTTTTCATCTAGTCTTCCATGAATTGCTCTCTTTAAAAATTACCTTGATGGTTATGACAGTAACAGACGTTTTAAGTACCTTTACCTGTACCAATCAATATGAAAAGGGCCTAGTAGTTTTACTCTCGGTGGATTGCTTCATTAGTCCTTTAAATATATGGTAATGTGAAACAAAAGACTCCCCTCTATTTAGTAAGCTGTCAGAACTATTTGCCAGGTCTGTTTATACTGTTGGTAGTCATGTATACCAAGAACTTTTGAAAATATTCAAACCATCAATGTGACTTGAAAAATGACAAGACATTCTCTCACTGTAATATGCACTTTAAAGTATGTATTGGGAGACTATCTATGTAGCATTTAACCAAAGCTTTATACATACTTCTATACGTTTGCCAAATTCTGTGTAAGAGCAATTTTTCATATTATTTTTGGATGTCCATCATATTTTAACAACATCTGTGACAAAAGTACCAAGGTGCTAGTACACCCTCTGTGTATATCACAGATATAGGAGGGGGTATTTGTGTAACCTAGCCATTTTTCCAGAGACCTGTTTTGTTGCATAATGTTTTGACAACCCTGGTTGGGTCTTACTCAACGGTAGTAGGTGACTTCTATTTCATCAGGGACTGTAACATCACAGTATTTTCATAGACTATAGGTTGAATTATTTCCATTTGTTTTACTTTTGTAATTGTATAGACCTAACTAATATATTTATTATGATATTTATTGTGTTAATAACAATGTATTTTGTACTTATTTATCAATAACATGTCCGGGTCTGTAAAAACAATGTGTGAATTGTTGAGGAAAAAAATCTGAATTTATTTTTGATCGCTTCAACAAGAGAAATAAATACATTATAAAGAAATGTAATTTCTTGCATTTAAATTGTATTTTTGTCAGTTTTACAGCTTGTCTCAAGTTTGATTCAATAAGGCAAACATTTCTTATTACTTGATGACAACACAAACAGAAGCTATATGAGGGCAGAATACATGGTTTATGCAACTACACATACAACACATACCTTATTATATTATCAAACTGTAATTTGTGCTTGAATAATACCAAAATAGAAACAGAAGATACCCTCAATTCCTCAGTGTAAGCTGTGAGCAACCAGTCTATATTTTCTAGATGTCAACACAAATGGGTGATAGGTCCAGTATTTGTCCAAAATACTGTGACAGTTAAAGGCATTTGACCCAAAACAACAACTTACTCCTTATCCTGCATGCATAGAGCTCCGTTTCATAACTAGCCATGCAGATATGCTGGAGCTGGTGTGTTGCTGAACTGTAACATAGCTGTGTGGTCAAGTGCCTGTTCATATTTGACATTCCTCTCCTAGGACGCCCTTTCCTCAAGGGTGCTTACCCTTGTGTTCACTCACTGGCAAGGTTGTCATGGTTAAAAGTCTTTCCTTCTGCTCTGTATACACTTGAGTGTGTACCGATACATGCCATTCTTATCCCCAAATGGGGTATGCATTTTTTTTATGTCAGATATGACTGGATTGCATCTGAAAGGCCTTGTATGAACTCCAGCAATCTCCTTTTGGGATTTGTCTTTTCATATAAGGATAGCTGACAAGAGTTTATTGAGGAGCTTTTAATATGGGCACAGGATTAACACAGAGCAATGCAATCATTTCCTTATACCTGGTATTTGAAATGTGAGGTTTATATTATTAAATCAACCTCCCTGCATCAATAGCCTACTCTTCCTCAACCCAGTAAGGTCTTGAAAAGTCTATATGCTGCACATTTCTGATGGGATCATCAGAAATTCCTTCTCCAAGAATAAAGAAGGAGTCTAAAGCAACCCTAAACACATACATACTACTAGGGTTACAATGGAGGGTATTTTACTGGAAACTTTAGATGTTTACAAGTAAACTACCAGAATCTTTCAAGGATTTTATGTAATCTATCAAAATACATCCTGTCAGGATTAGTGTTCAGAGAGGTACCTCCAGCGCCGGTTCCCAGCCCGGTACAACCAGTGCCGGCTCCACGCACCAGGCATCCAGGGCCGGTTCCTAGCCCAGTAGCTTTAGTGCGTGTCCCCAGCACGGTAGCTCCAGTACCGGTTCCTAGTCCGGTGGCTCCAGTGCCGATTCCTAGCCCGGTAGCTCCAGTGCGTGTCCCCAGCGCGGTAGCGACCAGTACCGGTTCCTAGCCTGGTAGCTCCAGTGCCTGTTCCTAGCCCGGGAGCACCAGTGCCAGGGTCTAGCCCGGTTCCATGGCCGGAGCCTTCCTCTGCGCCGGTGCCTAGTCCAGGCACGGCGTCCAGTCCTGCTCCGAGGTCGGAGCTTCCCTCTGCGCCGGTGCCCAGTCCGGGGAGGACCTGGCATCCAGCCCAGCTCCATGGCCGGAGACTTCATCTCGGCTGCTCAGGTGGAGTCCGCTCCACAGGTGCCCAGTTCGGGACCGGTCCTCTGCCCAGCTCCATGGCCGGAGCCGTCCACGGCGCCGGTGCCCAGTCCAGGCACGGCGTTCAGCCCAGGTCCTACTCTTGGGCCGAAGCCCCCGCCTGACTTGGTGCCACGTCTGGTGCCGGGTACGGAACCTCCACCGACGCCAGTGCCCCTCCCTGGACACTTCTATGTTCGTCAGGTTTGGTGTCCAGAGACCTCTCTGGAATAATCCATGTGAGTTTTGATGTTTGGTCCCCAATTAGAGGCAGCTGCGCTGCTTTGCCTCTAATTGGGATCCCATTTAAGGTTGCTGCCTGCCCACATGTGTGTGGGTCATTGCTTATGCACCTACGTTACGGCTGTTGCTCTGTTTATTGTTTTTGTTGAGTTCGTCTAAATAAAGATGTCGAACCACCATTTCTCTGCGCCTTGGGTTCTGTCCTCCACTCGCCGTGACACATCTATTGGCCTTTTTGGGTACTTCAGATTATCACAGGTGTCTATAATAATCTCTGGTCCTCTGTGCGGCCTTATTGCATGTAAAATACAGTATATGAAATAATAGAATGACAAATATTGAAAACATAATGCTAAATATAATCTATCAATTTATTGAATACCATTGGTGATTAATATGAGTTTCAGTATAAAATATTCTTAAATGAAAACAATTTTTTACAAACATATTATTTTTAATTTAAAAATGTAGATTTTGTCAATGCTTTGTCGTCAAAATGGTGGCAGTTGTGAAAAGTTGCAGAGATAACTGAAAATAAAGTCATTGTTAATTAGATTATGTTCTCTTGAACCATATGGTCCATCTACTAGAACCTCATGGACAATATGGACACAGATATAATAAATAAATACTACATATGAATAACCAACGTTACGATAGATTGCCATAGATTTTCTGTTAATTACTAAATATTCCGGTAACTTTGGTAAATTACCAGTAGCTTTGTAACCCTATATGCTACTAAAGCTCATATTCGTTTCAGTTTGCCATTTACTCTAAATGAGAGGTTTCTGGGAATAGCCTACTAGTACAAATCAGGCTAAACCAATGTATTGGATATGCTATCTTCTCACTGTCATTTTTTTTATTTAACTAGGCAAGTCAGTTAAGAACAAAATCTTATTTACAATGACGGCCTACCTACAGGGTCAGCCCCTGGAGTAAATTAGGGTTAAGCGCCTTGCTCAAGGACACATTTGGGTTTTTTTCTTGAATATTTGAACCAGCAACCTTTTGGTTACTGGCCCAACGCTCTAACCGCTAGGCTAACGCATCCATATACAGAGGGGGAAATAAGTATTGAACACGTCACCATTTTTCTCAGTAAATATATTTCCAAAGGTGCTATTGACATTACATTTTTACCAGATGTTGGTAACAACCCAAGTAATCCATACATACAAAGAAACCAAAACAAATAAGTTCAGAAATTAAGTTATGTGTAATAATGTGAAATGACACAGGGATAAAGTATTGAACACACTTACTGATATTTATTTAATACTTTGTACAAAAGCCTTTGTTGGTAATGACAGCTTCAAGACGCCTCCTGTATGGTGAAACTAGTCGCATGCATTGCTCTGGTGTGATTTTGGCCCATTCTTCCACACAAACAGTCTTCAAATCGTGAAGGTTCCGTGGGCCTCTTCTATGAATCTTGATCTTCAGTTCTTTCCAATGGGATTTAAGTCAGGTGATTGGCTGGGCCATTCTAGCAGCTTTCTTTTCTTTCTTTGAAACCAATTGAGAGTTTCCTTGGCTGTGTGTTTGGGATCATTGTCTTGCTGAAATGTCCACCCTCGTTTCATCTTCATCATCCTGGTAGATGGCAGCAGATTTTTGTCAAGAATGTCTCGGTAAATTTGCCCATTCATCATCCTTCAATTATGTGATGTTTGCCAGTACCATTTGCTGAAAAGCAGCCCCACACCATGATGTTCCCACCTCCAAACTTCACTGTTGGTATGGTGTTTTTAGGGTGATGTGCAGTGTCATTTCTCCTCCAAACATGGTGTGTATTATGACATCCAAACAGTTAAATTTTGCTCTCATCTGACCACACTATATTCTCCCAGTATTTCACTGGCTTTTCCAAATGTTGTGCAGCAAACTTTAAATGAGCTTCAACATGCTTTTTTTCCAGCAATGGTGAGCGTGCATACAGGCCATGGCGGTGGAGTGCATTACTTACTGTTTTCTTTGATATAACAGTACCTGGTAATTGCAGGTATTTTTGAAGCTCTCCACAAGTGGTCCTTGGCTCTTGGACAACTCTTCTGATTATTCTTTTCACTCCTCTGTCAGAAATCTTGCGAGGAGCACCTGGTTGAGGCAAATTTATGGTGAAATGATTGTCTTTCCACTTCCGTATTATGGCCCCAACAGTGCTCACTGGAACATTTAGAAGCTTAGAAATGCGCCTATAACCAATGCCATCATTATGTTTTGCAACAATTAGGTTGCGAAGGTCTTGAGACAGCTCTTTGCTTTTACCCATCATGAGATGTGTCTTGTGTGACACCTTGGCAATGAGACCTTTTTGTAGGCCATCAGTTGGGACTGAACCAGCTGATATTAATTTGCACTGACAGGGGGCTGGATTGCTTTTTAATTACTGATTGTTTTCAGCTGTTGTCTTGACTTTCCATGCCTTTTTGCACCTCCCTTTCTTCATGTGTTCAATACCTTTTCCCTGTGTCATTTCACATTATTACACATAACGTAATTTCTGAACTTATTTGTTTTGGCTTCTTTGTATGTATGGATTACTTGGGTTGTTGCCAACATCTGGAAATATATTTACTGGAAATATATTTACTGAGAAAAATGGTGACGTGTTCAATACTTATTCCACCCACTGTAAACCTGTCCTGAGATCAGTGCATGTACATACATAGCCCTAATCCATCTGTAAGGAAAGCACAACCTTTGAACAGGTCACCAATACTGACAGATCAAAAGTTCCAAAAAATGTTGTCTATGTAGACCTACATTGCCCACATACTATAAAGTGGGAGCACAGGCTATTGTCATTTGTTTAGATAATGCAGTCTTGCTTGGTGCTGCTAGTGTGGTTTTCACTTCTAGCTGAAGGAAAGAGACCACACACTCAATGGTTGATGCATGAGATAGAGATAGACAGCATTGTTGAAACCACAGTACACCTAATTGGGACAGCTACAAGTGAGGTTAAGGATATGACAAATTCACACCATCTATTTGTTTGTTGCCTTGCCCTCTTCGGGCCAAGATGAGGTAGTAGAGGTATCAGTAGACAAGGAGGAAGTTAACGTTTGTTCTGAAGAACAGAATGTTTTTTGTCAATACAGATGATCTTGCCATTATATTATCTCTGTATTTCACCCAAGACCTTAGAATATAGGACCAGATGACCCCTCTGGTCCTACATGCCAGTTACACAAAGACACCTACCATAGGGGAACTGTGATTGCAGGCCATCAGTCACTTCAATAAAGAGTTAAATTCACAGTACATTTAGTTTCTCTTGCCCTTCAAGTCAGTACAGACAGATGATGTGTTGCCATAACAACAGAGGCCGTCCAGTAAAAGCAATTAACCAACACAGATCACAAATGGGAAGTGTGTTTTCTCTTGGTTTGGCCTAGCCTCACACTGCAAACATAGACAGCTGGTGAACTATCCATTGTGGTTTGGACGGCAACAGTGTAATGCGACATATAGTGTGTTTCTTTAGTCTATTGTAATGGTTAGTGGCATTAGTTCCATTATCTTTAGTTAGCATTTTGAAAGATCGTTACTGTGAGCATTATGCTAGTTTATATACTATGTGTAGATTCCTGCCAAGGAGGATATACAGTATTTACAGTCTAGGACAAACTCCATTTACAATTGTGCACCTTGTGTAATGGACCCAGTTCTATATAAAATGGTCACATGGTGAGTCACAAAGTAATCCCAAGTATTACGCTCTACTCCGATCTAATTCCAAGACTCAACAGTGATAACCTACAACTGATTTAAATCCTGTATCACTGGTAAAGTAATTTTAGAGAGAGCAATACTAATGGTGTATTTTTGTAGGCACTAACTCCACCATGGCTCGTTGGTGAAAGCCTATGGGGAAATGAATGTTTTTTTCGGAGGGTTTTTGGATAAATGCCAAAAATAAGGTCTATAGTATACGTTTTGTTGTATGAGATAATCTTCATCAGCGAATTTTGAAGCATTTATGTAATCAAAACAGCACATAAAGGCTTCATAATTTATAAAGGTCATGTTAACTGACTGATATTATCTCATAGAACAAAACATATATAAGATATCCTAAGCCTGTGTTAACCTTAGACCATATTTTAAGCGTTTATCCCAAAACCCCAATCTTTCACCATTCATTTCTCCCATATGAATGGCCGAACGAACAAGAGGTAAATAATTTCAGTTTTTTAGGACTACAAGCTGGCGAGCTCTTTGGCTGTCAATTATGGACTGACAGTATGATAATTTATTAGCATGGAAAACTGATCCTAATCCCTATTCCTTCTTGCAATGCCTTTAGAGACCTCTAGTTGTCTGCAATAACTCACTTGGGTGCAATGGTCTTGTGGCTCAGCCTCTTTGCAGATATAATATGCCTACTAGACAGTCTACTATTAGGAAACACTGAAGCCTTACAAAACTATCATTTGAATAATAAATATGCTAGTCTGGACATTGTTTTGTTGGGTAGAGAGGCTGTCGAAAAAACATGTATGACTAAAAGCCAGGCTGTATCACATCTGGCTGTGATTGGGAGTCCCATAGGGCAGCGCACAATTGGCCCAGCGTCGTCCGGGTTTGGCCGGGGTAGGCCGTAATTGTAAATAAGAATTTGTTCTTAGCTGACTTGCCTAGTTAAATAAAAGTTTAATAAATAAAATACAAAAGCAATGTTTTGAACAAGGTAGTTATTTCCATTCAAAATTTCATATCTCTAAAATACATCCTTCTACCTACAGTAACAAACACAAACAGGCAAACGTTTTTTACAAACATGAGTTACACTAGGAAAGTTAATTTAGGAGCACCATAATATGAACAGTTTGAAAGCAGTTAATTTGAACCACTCTCTATCAATGTTTGCTGAGATGTGATTGCTGGAGCAGCAGTTCAAATGTAGAAGTGGTCTATTTGCACAAGTTACTGAGTCGACAAGATGAATTGCAAAAGCCTCTTGAAACAGGCATGTTCAGCGTCATGGAAACAAGTCTGGTTTCTATTCTGCTGGTGCAAGTCAGTGTCAAATCCTATCAAGACTCCTCCGGCCAAGAAAAACACAGAGGGAGAATTCCTACCTATCTAATGTGGATCATGTGTGCCAGCAATATGAGGAGCGATGGAGAAGTTATTGCAACAGTCACATTTAAGCACTGCTACAGTTTTGTATTTTGAGTCAGGCACATTCAAGGTTGAACGGTGTGCTCCTCATTCAGGGCTGGCTATAAAACTTCACTTAAGTCACATCAAAAGTATGTAACATATAACATATATTTTGGCAGGTGTGTGTATAGGCAGTTGGCACATCTTTGAGCTGAGTGTTTAAGCTAAAGAAATAACACTGTCACGACGTGAAGAAAGGGAACGAAGCGCAGAGCGAGAGGTGTGTGCACAACACAGGTGGACACAATGAAACATAAATAGAATCCCCAATTAGAGACAACTGAAGACAGCTGCCTCTAATTGGGGATTAACCAAACTCAACAAGACCCCCTGAACTCAACAAGACCCACAGTCAGGTCCTGACTGTGGCCATACGACTCCCAATAGGGGGAGCCAGAGACCTGGCCTCAGTCAGGACCTTACAGGCTACTTTGAAGAATCTCAAATATAAAATATATTGTGATTTGTTTAACACTTTTTTGGTTACTACACGATTCCATATATGTTATGTCGTAGTTTTCATGTCTTCACTTTTATTCTACAATGTAAAAAATAGTGCAAATTAAGAAAAACCCTTGATTGAGTAATATTCCAAACTTTTGGCCAGTGTATATAAAGTGCCTTCGAAAAGTATTCATAACCCTTGACATTTTCCACATTTTGTTACGTTACAGCCTTATTCTAAAATATATTAAATTGTTTTTTTCCCCTCATCAATCTACACAATACCCCATAATGACAAAGCAAAAACAGGTTTTTAGATTTTTTTGCTATTTTATAATACACTATAGACCCTTTACTCAGTACTTTGTTGAAGCGCCTTTGGCAGCGATTACAGCCTTGAGTCTTCTTGGGTATGACGCTACAAGCTTGGCACAACTGGGAACAGGAGACAAAGAACAGTTAGAGACAGGTTTAATACGAGACACATGAAAGGTAGGGTGAACACGGAGGGTGCGAGGAAACAATAAACTAACAGCCGAGCGGCTGATGACCCGAGCGATCTGAAAGGGTCCGATGAAGCGGGGAGAGAGTTTGCGGCTTTCCACTCGAAGGGGCAGATCACGGGTAGACAGCCACACCCTCTGGCCAACACTGTATTGGGGGGCTGGAGTCCTGCGGCGGTCTGCCTGCCGGCAGTACCTGGCGTTGGAGGGCAGAAGAGCCGACCGGGCTCCTTTCCATTTCCGACAACAGCGCCGAACGAACAACTGGGCAGAGGGAACACCGACCTCCTCCTCCTGCTCAGGGAACAACGGAGGCTGGTAGCCCAAGGCACACTCAAACGGGGAGAGACCAGTAGAGGAAGAGGGCAGAGTGTTGCGGGCATATTCCACTCAGACCAGGTGCCGGCTCCAGGTGGAGGGATTGTCCGAAACTAGACATCGGAGAACGGTTTCCAGGTCCTGGTTGGCCCGCTCCGACTGGCCATTAGTCTGGGGATGAAACCCTGAGGACAGGCTGATCGATGACCCGATGAGGGTGCAGAATGCTCTCTAGAACTGGGAACTGAGGACCCCGATCAGAGACAATGTCAATGGGGAGTCCGTGGATTCTGAAGATGTGCTGAACCATCAATCGATCCACTACTGTCAGAATGACGGTGTTGCCATCGGAAGGAGGGAGACCGGTAACAAAGTCCAGGGATATGTGAGACCAGGGCCGCCTTGGGACAGAAAGCGGTTACAGGAGACCCGACGATGCTTGATGTGGAGTCTTGTTTTGGGCACATATAGCACAAGCTGAGACAAACGACGGGATATCGGCCCCCATGGTGGGCCACCAGAACAACCGGCGGATGAAGTCCATTGTTCGACGGGAGCCGGGGTGGCAGGTGAGTTTAGAGGGGTGACCCCACTCCAGAACCCTGGAACGAACCGGGTCAGGTACGAAGAGACAGCCTTGCGGACCTCCTCCGGGGTCCGGGTGCAACTGTTGTGCTCGGCGAACCTCCTTTTCGACACCCCAGACCAGAGATGTGGCCAGGCAGGCAGCGGGGAGAATGGGCTCGGGATCATGGCCCGAACACACGAGAGAGGGCATCTAGTTTGGTGTTCTTCGAGCCGGGGCGATAGGATAGGGTGAAATTAAAACGGGTGAAAAGCAGAGCCCACCTGGCTTGCCGGGAATTGAGCCGTTTGGCTGACCGCAGGTATTCCAGGTTTTTATGGTCAGTCCACACCAGGAACGGCATCTCTGACCCTTCCAACCAATGCCTCCATTCCACTAATGCAGTCTTGACAGCCAACAACTCCCTGTTGCCGACGTCATAATTCCTCTCTGCAGGACTGAGCCGACGGGAGAGGAATGCACAGGGGTGCAGTTTCTGGTCGCAGTCTGACCTTTGGGATAACACTGCACCCACCCCGCTGTTGGAGGCATCCACTTCCACTACAATCTGACGTGCAGGGTCAGGATGGATTAGAATGGGAGCTGTGGTGAAGTGCCGCTTAAGGTCAGCAAAGGCCTGGGTAGCTTCCGGGACCACAGAAAGGGCACCTTAGTAGAGGTCAGTGCTGTGAGTGGTGCTGCCAACATGCTGTAGCCGCAAATGAACCTCCGATAAAAATTGGTGAACCCCAGGAATCGCTGGCTATCCAATCGAGAGGTGGGCTGGGGTCACTCAGTGACAGCCTTGACCTTGCCAGGGTCCATTTGGATGCTTCCGGCGGCCACGAGGTAACCCAAGAAGGGAACGACAGAGCGATGAAACTCGCACTTCTCCGCCTTGACGTAGAGCTGATTCTCCAACAGCCTTTGGAGGACCTGTCGCACGTGGGCTGTGTGCTCTTGGACGGAGCGAGAGAAAATCAAAATGTCATCCAGGTGAACAAAGACAAACTTATTGAGCATGTCCCGGAGAACATCATTAACCAGAGACTGAAAAACGGCAGGAGCGTTGGTCAACCCGAAGGGCATGACGAGGTACTCATAATGCCCGCTGGCCGTGTTGAATGCAGTCATCCACTCATCCCCCTCCCGTATCCTTACCAGATGGTAGGCGTTGCACAGGTCCAGCTTGGTAAAGATGGTGGCACCCTGGAGCAGTTCAAATGCAGAGGAGAGGAGGGGAAGAGGATACCTGTTCTTTATAGTGATGTCGTTCAGACCTCTGTAGTCTATGCAGGGACGCAGTGTTTTGTCTTTCTTAGCCACAAAGAAAAACCCTGCTCCAGCAGGAGAGGAAGGTGAACGAATGATTCCAGCCCTGAGCGACGATTCAATATAGTCCTCCATAGCTTTGGTCTCAGGACCGGACAGGGAGTAAAGATGTCCACGGGGGGCGCTGTGCCAGGAAGGAGCTTGATAGCGCAGTCGTACGGTCGATGAGGCGGCAGGGAGGTAGCACAGGCTTTGTTGAATACCTCCTTTAAGTCCCAGTATTGCGTAGGCACTGACGAAATATCTATTTCACATAGTGGAGGGGGAACACTGCTATTCAGGACATGAGGGGCAGATTTCAAACAGTTAGCCAGACAAAAGGAACTCCAACCAGCAATTGAACCCGTTGACCAGTCTATGTGGGGATTATGTTTGACGAGCCAAGAAAGACCTAATATCACAGGAACTTGGGGGGAACTCATGGGTAGAAACTGTATTTCTTCACTGTGATTACCAGATAAAACCAGGGAAACAGGAACAGAAATGTGAGATATGGACGTCTGGAAGGGTTGAGTAGGAATTCCCAGTTGTTTTAGAAGGGTGGAATCCATAAAACACTCATCAGCCCCAGAATCAATAAGTGCATTAATATCAAGGGATTGGGACCCCCACAGAATAGTGGCATGAAACGGGAACGGAACCGTGGAAACGTAGGGAAATTTTGTTTGGCTCACCCGTACTCCCGTCCTCACGGATGCCCGATCTTTTAATGGGCAGCTGGCCATATAGACAAGTGCGGTCGATAACTCTCCTATGCCGTTCCTCTGCTGTCAATCTGGCTCTACCCAACTGCATGGGCTCCGATGGACAATGATCGGCTGCTCTCGGATAATTTCGGAGTGACTCAGTAGACAATGGGAACTCACAAGACAATCTCTCTGCGCCTCGGGCAAGAGTCGGCAGTGTCTAGGCGGGGCTTTGGGATCTCCTCTCCCAGTTGCGTTCTCGCAGTCTGCTGCTAATCCGTGTAGCAAGAGCGATAAGAGAATCCAGATCCGGGGGCATGTCCCGAGCAGCAAGCTCGTCCTTAATAGGTTCCGATATGCCAAAGAAAAACGCGTCAAACAAGGACTCGGAATTCCACGAACTGTCGGCAGCGAGGGTTCGGAACATGATCGCGTAATCTGCGACACCGCTAGAGCCCTGTTTTAGCCGCAACAGCTGATGTGCTGCATCCCTGCCAGATTGTGGAGCATCAAAAACTTTCCTCAACTCCGAGGTGAATGCTTCCAGGCTGTAGCAGATCGGTGAATCTTGTTCCTTGACAGCGGTAGCCCAGTCCAGAGCTCGGCCCAACATCAAGGTGATGAGATAGGCAACTTTGGACTGTCCTGTGGGGAATGACGACGGCTGAAGATCATAGATGAGGGAACACTGTAGCAAGAAAGGCCGACAGGACCTGGAGTCTCCTGAGAATCGTTCCGGTGGGGATAAGTGGGGCTCCCGTCGGTGTGTCATGGGAGGTGAATGATTGCTGGGTTGAGATGGGAGAGGGGGCTGATGGGGTGCACTTGGGACAGCCAGTGACAGGGTTAGCCTCTCCAATAGTTGAGCGAGACTCTCGGTAGCTAGCCTCTCGTGCTCCCTCTTCTTCCCATAGCTCCTCCACTAAGGAACGCATGACCTCTTCGTGACGACCCACAGCAGCCCCTTGGTGTGCCACTGCGTGATGTAGACGTTCAAAATCCGCTGGGTCCGTCATGGCCAGATCGTTCTGACACAGCGCAGGCAAGTGGACCCAAATGCGGACACAGAGGCAGAGTAGATTCCAATAGAAGATATGATATTTAATGGGTAGACAATCTCGTAGTCGGAGGACAAGCAAAGGTTGACAACAGGATAGCACGACAGAGGTACACTGGGGTAGGCAGACTCGTTGGTCGGTGGACAGGCAGAAGGCAATAGTCGAGGCAGAAGGGTTGAGGTACAAAGGAGTAGGCAGGCTCGTAGTCAGGTAAAACAGGCAGATATCGACACCGGGGAATAAACAGAACTGAACATCTAACGGGGAAAAACACTGGTAACATGGAACGCTGGAAACGACTGTACAGGACAAGACGATCTGGCAACTGACAGAACAGAGAACGGGGATTAAATACACAGAGGACTAATGGTGAATAGGGAACACCTGGTGTGGGGTGGAGACAAGACAACAGGTGAAACCTCTCTGTACTTTGCTCCGTTCATCTTTTCCTTTATCCTGACTAGTTTACTGAGGAGTGGCTTCCGTCCGTCTGACTCTACCATGAAGGCCTAATTGTTGGAATGCTGCAGAGATGGTTGTCCTTCTGGAAGGTTCTCCCATCTCCACATAGGAACTCTAGAGCTCTGTCAGAGTGACCATCGGGTTCTTGATCATCTCCCTGACCAAGGCCCTTCTCCCCCGATTGCTCAGTTTGGCCGGGCGGCCAGCTCTAGGAAGAGTCTTGGTGGTTCCAAACTTCTTCCATTTAAGAATGATGGAGGCCACTGTGTTCTTGGGGACCTTCAATGCAGAAGGAGGCTAAATCATTAATTTTCGATCAAATATTTTGTATAAAGTTAAGCATTATATTGTTTGATTATAGGAGTAACTCTGGTAGGCCTAAAACAGTCTTCCTCACATCAAGTTCAACTGTTGGAGTCAGTTGGAGCGACAGGGTAGACTGTCTTCATATCATACGCCTGCAGTAGCTAAATCTTAATAATTGCCACACCATGCACAAAAGTAAGAGAAGCCATTGTTTATAGGGAAAATACGAGCAGAAGAGCGAAATTAAACCAGGGGAAAAACGCACAATCCTCCCCTGTGACCAATAAAAAAAAACACACAACACACAATGTTGATCTGTCCCTAATAATATAACAACATAATGCTGGGGCATGTAATCTGTTTCACTACCCTCCCCCCTCAGTAAATGTTGATCTGTCCCTAACAATATGATGCCAAGAATATAACAATATAATGCTGGGGCATGTAATCTGGTGCCATTCTGTGCCAATGGGGGAAGGGTAGAAAATGTTGAAGTATATTTATTTAACAGTATGTGCTTTCTACTGAATAACACCAATCTTCTTCACAGTGTAATTGTAATCCGTCATGTTTTGACAATGCAGAGCAGATTCGGTAGTAGTCCTAAGGTGTCTGTAAAGGCCCATTTCTGCGCCTCATCAAACTTCATTGCCAAGTCTCAGTGTGACCTCAGTGCATTCTAAAGTAAAAATGTTCTTACATTTCCTCAAAGATAAGGAGCTTTGAGTTCACTGAGCCTGTGGAGTGAACGTAAAAGCTTTGAGAGGGGGGATTTTCCTTCCCTCTCCTGTGCAATTTTCTCTATTTCTCCCTGTGTGTGCATCATGGCCTTCTCCAGGCCGCTGGGACGCAGTGCTTTTGTAAGGAATGCACCAGAGAGAGAGAGAATGTGGCTATAAAAGGAGAGCACTTCCACTCATGGGCGTTGACGTCAGTGGACAGCTATTTCCCTCTACTCTACTCACTTCTGTACAAGCAAAACTAAAGCAGCTCATTCCCTTCCTTTGCAGCTGCCTTCAATGCCATGACTATAAACCAGTTTAGAAGTTTGCCATTTTTGTCTTCATAGTCTCCAGCATGCCTTTAAATAAAAACTGCTTTAGTTTTCTAGGGTGGGAATAAAAAGTGCTCTTTAGAATGATGCCCTGTGTCACCTGGAACCAAGTGATGGGCAACCCATCTTGTAAATAAACATATATTCTGTATATCTTACAGGAGTACAAATGTATTTTAATAATTCACCACTGTGACATATCATCTCCCAAGCTTTTTTTCCTTGCCTTATGTTTTTACTATTGAAGTGAAAAAAGGGTAACAGACGCCAACACCATAGCAATACTCTCACATAGTGAGGCCATCTCCGTTTGAACCCTACCATTGGCTGATGATCTGTGCACGGCTTGCTTGCATCACTCTCTTCTGCAAAAGAAATGTCAGCATGTTTCACATCTCCTTGTTTAATATAAAAAAAGACATCTTTCACAACCGACATGTTGATAACATGCAGAAGTTCAGACCCAAAGTTCCCGTTTCATGTTCCTTTGTGAAACCCTAGCCCTGGGTGGTCATTACGAAGTGCATATAAAAAGGCACAATAATATTTCCAACTTGACCTCAGAAACCTGGCACTTTGAACTCTTCAAGTATTGTCCCAGAGATCTTTCCACTCATACAATAAGCAACCACTGAAATAACATGTACACAAGGGTGTCCTGATGGAATTTGATTACACACAGTTGAGAAATACCTTGGCAAAGCCATGCATGTTTGCAGGTGTTGGTTGCGCAATGATAGTCATGCATAACAACAGCAAATAGGTTTACCCTGTAACGGAGTATGGGAATCCTGTGGGTGGGAATGGACCTCTAATGAAGCATGACAATCAGATAGGATAGATTCATTAGTAATGTGTTTCTGAAGCTTTCATTACAGCTTTATGAAGTTGCTATTGTCATGTGAATGTGACTAAAATGAATTGCAATCCATTTAGGCATATGTGCATTTGAACGAAACTGGCAACCACTCCTTCTTGTTCAAAAAAAATAGCCCATAAAAAAAAGAAGACAGTCATCCATTTTCTTTTTGAGTCTAGCTGAGAATGCAGTAATTTTGCACACAAGAGGGAAACTGTCTTAGCATAGCACAGATGGTCATACTTCAAATAGGTAATTACAATTCTGTGTTTTTTAAGGTCTAAAATAAGCACTGGCGAGTGTTTGGAAATACAGCACATGACATTGCAACTACATGGTAGCGGACAATTCCCCTTTGTGGACAGGCTGTCCACGCTGGGTATTTGAACAGGTGTGTGAATTCTGTTACGGAGGTATGTATAGCGCGGTTTGAATGGTATATTACTGGCAGACCTTCCCAGGCATACTGTGGTAATTCGACTGCAGAGGAGAGCAAAATGATTCCCTCTCTCAGTGAAAATAATCCATCATGGAAAAATTAAGCTAGGAAAAAATGCTGGAAGAACAATGGAAACAAACCGGGAACGCCACAACGATTCAAGACTCAACGTAAGACATCTGTTTCCAGTAAACATTGTCTCCATCCACCATTTCTTAACATCTTTCTGGACTTGAAGAATGTATCAAATTACATTTCTCTGGTTGATTAAACAGCTTGTCAAGGACGCAGTGAAACATTGTTACTGTTTTGTGGAAGAATAACTTCCCTTGTGTGTTTTGAAAGTGGCTGTGACTAAATTGCCATCTTCAAGGCCTCATTATTTGACCAGCCTAGTCTCAGAATAGCAGAGGCCACTTCAAAAGGTGAGACCAAACTCCTATCCACCAACTCCTATCCTCTTGTGGAATGGGACACCTGTGCGCTCACAATGTAACCCCCCACTTTTCTGCCTCAATTGGGCTTTTTGATAGAGTCTACTGAAAGGCCTTTTACGACCATTCACAGTCTCTGAAATACTTTCTACTCTAAAGGTCTACTGATTACCTCATTGGTAGAGCTGCCGATCAGACTGGACTAGGGTACAACAAATGCAGCACTCAGAGCTAGTGAGTTTGTTTGTTGACAACCTCAGACTTGATAAACCTACTCTGGTTAATTATCAACAAACATTGATGACGACAGAGGCAGACGGCTGGGAGTTAGTGACGACCATAAAAGGGGAACTTACACTCATGCTGACGTGCTGTTTACGAATTGCTCAATAAGCAGTGTTTTTTGTCGTAAATGTTGAACTAGGATATCTGTGGTGGTATAGCTTTTTCTCATCATAATGTAGTAATCAGCTATGGGCTTTTTACTTACCACATACAAGTGGTGCTGGCCTATGGGAAAAGATGGCTAATCCTTAAAGAGTGTCATAATAAGTTACTTGAACATTGATTTGAAAGTAAAATTGTGAGGAGAGACTCAGATTATTGGTGCATGATATTAATTACTTTTAGGATGACTCAAGGACAGTGTAGGGAGGAAAATGTTTATTACCAAATGCTCGACAACAGGAAATGAGCTGTCTTTTTTACTTGTAATTTAATATAACTGCTTCAGCTACGCCATGAAGCTTTATTTGTCTGTAATTATGATAGTTATGATATGTTATAGAAAATAGTTATTTTTGTTATACCATTTTTTTTGAGTAAGTGCTTTTTGGCCCTGAGCTTCTCGGTTCAAGGCTCTAAATCTTGGGAAGTACAGTCGTTTCAAGCAATAATTGTTTTTATTGCCTGTCATCCAGACAAAAGCTGTGTGTGCGAAGAAACGGTTTCAATGTTTCAACTTGTTGCACAACAATAACTGAAAGAGAACCGTAGGACATTTTGGAAGGCTCATTGCCTTGCAGCCATTCACACAGACAGAATCTTCCACATTAGCCTTAGAAAATTGAAACAAGTTTACATGAAGACAGTGAGGGTTGCCAAATGTTCTATTTCGCCTTTTAGGGTCACATTGGTTCTGGCAGTAAGCCAACCTCTCCCAGACATTACAAGTTGAAAAGCCACTACCTGTTGTGTGCTCCACATTTTTAGATATTTGGTTACTCTGCTGATGTAGGCCCAACTGTTCTAGCTAGAACCAAATTGAGCACCTGAGAAAACGATTGAGCTGTTTTTGTGAAATAGTATCATTTTCTATGGTAATACTGGAGGACATGACAGAGCAACACATAAGGCAATAGATAATAGAAACATCTAGTATTGACTGGGAGAAGACTGACATGGCCAATAATGTTTGTGAAGAGAGTAGATGAAAATATCTTTTACATTTTGTATTTGTATGTATTATGGATCCCCATTAGCTGCCAAGGCAGCAGCTACTCTTCCTGGGGTTTGCCAAATCAAGGCAGTCATACAGTATATATATTTTTTTTACAATATATTCACAACACATGAAGTGTGTGCCCTCAGGCCTCTAATCTACAACCACATATCTACAACACACAATCCATGTATAAGTGTGTTTTTAGTGTGTATGCATGTGTCTATGCCTGTGTTTGTGTCTCTTCTGTTGTTCTGCTGCTCCATAAGGTGTATTTTTATCTAATTTTACTCCTTGCATGAGTTACTTGAGATGGAATAGTACTGTGCGCCTCCCATAGTCTGTTCTGGACTGGTGGCATGTCTTGTGGGGAATGCATGGGTGTCCGAGCTGTGTGCCAGTAGTTCACTCAGGAATGCATATTAGTATCCTGTCAGTTGTATCTTTTTTCATTACTTTTAGTATATTGAATGTGCAATACGTGCATTTATCTGTAATCAAACCCTGCACTAAGGACTGTATTTTAAGGGAATTATTATTATTACCCTAAATTATATCATACGCACATTTAGCTATTTAAGTATTTCTCTGCCATCAACCTGTATAGTATAGTTAACCATGCAAATATTCCTTATTTATCAACTTGCAATATTTTTGTACCAATGTACCAATGTAACACTCTGTACCAATGTAGAGTGTACATATTCAGCCATTCACCCATACTATGCAATGTCTTTCTATCTATCTATGTGTTATGACATAGTTTTGATGTCTTCACTTTTATTCTACAATGTACACATTTTTGCAAATAAAGAAAAACTCTTGAATGAGTAATATTCCGAACTTTTGGCCCCCAGTGTATATGTGGATGACTCAACACTATACATGTCAGCTACATGTCAAATACACTAAGGACTGTATTTTAAGGGAATTGTTATTATTACCCTAAATTATATCATACGCACATTTAGCTATTTAAGTATCTCTTCCTGTCATTTACCTTTACAGTTAATGTAACCAATCAAATATTCACTTCACTTACGTACATTTAACTGTACAGTTAATTTAACCTTGCAAATATTCACTTACCTGTTCATTTAACCAGACTGTATATTAAGCAAACTATTCCCCTCGGGGATCAATAAAGTATCTATCTATCTATCTATCTATCTATCTATCTATCTATCTATCTATCTATCTATCTATCTATCTATCTATCTATCTATCTATCTATCTATCTATCTATCTATCTATCTATCTATCTATCTATCTATCTATCTATCTATCTATCTATCTATCTATCTATCTATCTATCTGTCTATCTACAGTGGGGAGAACAAGTATTTGATACACTGCAGGTTTTGCAGGTTTTCCCACTTACAAAGCATGTAGAAGTCTGTAATTTTTATCATAGGTACTCTTCAACTGTGAGTGACGGAATCTAAAACAAAAATCCAGAAAATCACATTGTATGATTTTTAAGTAATTAATTTGCATTTTA
Source organism: Thymallus thymallus (assembly GCA_023634145.1). NCBI lineage: Eukaryota > Metazoa > Chordata > Actinopteri > Salmoniformes > Salmonidae > Thymallus > Thymallus thymallus. Next base: position 6,872,295 of record CM042378.1, on the reverse strand, counting down.
TTGCATGACATAAGTATTTGATACATCAGAAAAGCAGAACTTAATATTTGGTACAGAAACCTTTGATTGCAATTACAGAGATCATACGTTTCCTGTAGTTCTTGACCAGGTTTGCACACACTGCAGCAGGGATTTTGGCCCACTCCTCCATACAGACCTTCTCCAGATCCTTCAGGTTTCGGGGCTGTCGCTGGGCAATACGGACTTTCAGCTCCCTCCAAAGATTTTCTATTGGGTTCAGGTCTGGAGACTAGCTAGGCCACTCCAGGACCTTGAGATGCTTCTTACGGAGCCACTCCTTAGTTTCCCTGGCTGTGTGTTTCGGGTCGTTGTCATGCTGGAAGACCCAGCCACGACCCATCTTCAATGCTCTTACTGAGGGAAGGAGGTTGTTGGCCAAGATCTCGCGATACATGGCCCCATCCATCCTCCCCTCAATACGGTGCAGTCGTCCTGTCCCCTTTGCAGAAAAGCATCCCCAAAGAATGATGTTTCCACCTCCATGCTTCACGGTTGGGATGGTGTTCTTGGGGTTGTACTCATCCTTCTTCTTCCTCAAAACACGGCGAGTGGAGTTTAGACCAAAAAGCTCTATTTTTGTCTCATCAGACCACATGACCTTCTCCCATTCCTCCTCTGGATCATCCAGATGGTCATTGGCAAACTTCAGACGGGCCTGGACATGTGCTGGCTTGAGCAGGGGGACCTTGCGTGCGCTGCAGGATTTTAATCCATGACGGCGTAGTGTGTTACTAATGGTTTTCTTTGATACTGTGGTCCCAGCTCTCTTCAGGTCATTGACCAGGTCCTGCCTTGTAGTTCTGGGCTGATCCCTCACCTTCCTCATGATCATTGATGCCCCCCGAGGTGAGATCTTGCATGGTGCCCCAGACCGAGGGAGATTGACCGTCATCTTGAACTTCTTCCATTTTCTAATAATTGCGCCAACAGTTGTTGCCTTCTCACCAAGCTGCTTGCCTATTGTCCTGTAGCCCATCCCAGCCTTGTGCAGGTCTACAATTTTATCCCTGATGTCCTTACATAGCTCTCTGGTCTTGGCCATTGTGAAGAGGTTGGAGTCTGTTTGATTGAGTGTGTGGACAGGTGTCTTTTATACAGGTAACGAGTTCAAACAGGTGCAGTTAATACAGGTAATGAGTGAAGAACAGGAGGGCTTCTTAAAGAAAAACTAACAGGTCTGTGAGAGCCGGAATTCTTACTGGTTGGTAGGTGATCAAATACTTATGTCATGCAATAAAATGCAAATTAATTATTTAAAAATCATACAATATGATTTTCTGGATTTTTGTTTTAGATTCCGTCTCTCACAGTTGAAGTGTACCTATGATAAAAATTACAGACCTCTACATGCTTTGTAAGTAGGAAAACCTGCAAAATCGGCAGTGTATCAAATACTTGTTCTCCCCACTGTATCTATCTAATATGGTTTGTAACTCTGTAGAAATTAAATTAAATGCACTTTTCATAAATTAGTCACCTCTATACGATTTAATGTGTTCTTATAGCAGCTTCCTTACTCTGAGGAAAAGCAAACCCCTCAGGTGATCACACACATGGTAAGTGAGAATATATTCCTTACTAAGCCGCTTACAGTAACATGATCTCAAGTCTGAGGACAAGATATTGCCCAAAACCAATTCCAAAATCCCACCAACTGTCAATGTGACTATCAATCTTTGATTCAGATATTCATCTGATAGAGAGGTGTTCCGATCGGCACAAGGCTACTGTAGAAGCCAGAGAAAGGTTAGCTGGCAGCGAGAGGGGAACCTTTTGAAGGAAGTGATTACAGGAAACAGTGTAGCCCAAAAATGTAATGTTCCCGACACACACACACACACACACACACACACACACAGGGGTTGGAGAGTTAGGGGAATTTACCTGTAATGAATAGACTTGTGTATCTCAGTTCTCAATACAGAAATAACCAGGACAAAACCATTGTTAGTGTAGACTGTACACATCGTAAACTATTAGAGATAATCACTGGATGTTTTGTGTATTGTAGGTTATCGTTCAAAATGTGGGACAGTCAAGTTAAGCTTCCAGTTTGTTATTCCTTCTGTTTTGTACCTCTTGCACTGTAATTATGTAATATTTATAAAATGTCTATCTTTAGCTAACACATACTTACTCACAGTTAAGTCTTGGCCTATCACTCAGTAATAATGAGTAATAATAATAATGGGTCCCTTTCTCAAGAGTCACTAGAAATCTTGTTAAGACGTTTGTCCCATGGGGCAGACAGTCCTATATTAGCTATGGGGAGCCAAAGATCACATGTCTGAATGCTGTTTTCTCTATGGAGATTTTCCATTGTAATTTTCCCTTCTGGTTCAATAATACATGGGAATACATGGTGAATGGCAATACTTAGTAAGGGGCTTGAGACAAAGAAAAAGATGTCAACCAACATGATAGTATATCATCAATATCCTTGATCACACTCAATATGTTGTACAGTTGCCTGGATACCAAGCATTGCGTAAAACCATTGAATATACAGAAATTGCATTTTAGGATTACAACACATTGCAATGCAAATGCCAGACCAGTTGCACATGCAGAAGTGCTGTCACAACCTGTGATATATGTCTGTTATTTTACAGGAGGATTAGCTAACAGGTTTTCCTTGGCAGCAGCAGACACTTAGCTTGACTCATAGTGCCCCTCCTATCCCACTAAACATCATGACCTAGTTTGCTACTAAGGAGTCGGATCAGCTGCAGCTCTCAGTGCTAAATGACTCTTTGACATGTTTCAGTTTATACAGGGACACACTCTAGTCCAAACAACATGTCTGCCCAGCCAAGCATTATTGCCATTGCTAGGCAGTGTTAGACTTACATCACTGGCTTACACAACCCAGGCCAGCTTTGCAATGAACTAGGTGGTTTCCCTGTGCTGGAGAAGTCTCTAAGATACCAATGTTTTGACACAATACAGCATCATATACTGTCATGACTATGAAAAGTTGCTGCCAAAAGGAGATACATTTGGTATCTATTAGTTCATAAATGTATGATCATCCAAGTCATTCACATAACTATGTAAAGACTGTAAGTCCAGGAGCCAAAGAAAGTTAAAGGTCTGTGAGAGTCTGCCATCTCTAAATAAGGGCTTCATTCTGAAATTGTCAGGCTCTGGCCATAGAGAAGCCTATTTGCTTCTCTATGTAGCCATGGTCAGAGTCTGACAGTTTCTATTCCTTTCTGTTTCTGTGTGGGTTTTGGGTTGGATCCCTAATTAGAGGCAGCTGCACCGCATTGTCTCTAATTAGGGATCCTATATGTGTCTGTATGTCCTACACCTTTGTGTGGGTGTTCTTTGTTACGTTCTGATATAGTGTTTGATTTTGAACGTGACGTTTGTCGTATCGTGTTTGTGTTGTGTAGTGGTTCGCATTTTAAGTTTTATTATACATAGTAATTCATACAACAAAGTATTACATAGTAAAAGAAAAGAATGTCGAACTATCCCTGCGCTGCGTCTTGGTCTCTCCATACCCAAACTTGTGACAGAACGACCCACCACCTTGAGACCAAGCAGCGCAACTGGCGAGAGACGGAGAGAGCGATTGCCCCGCGTCGGTATACGGACACGGAACTCCTCGGGGGGTTCGAGACGGACTCAGAGGAGGTAGCGCCAGTACCATTTCCCACGTGGCCTAGGGTGGAGCCAGAGGACCGTGGATGGTTTATGGATCAATGGAGAAAAATGGAGAAGGAAAGGGCGGAGCTGGCATTAAAGGGGCCCATGGTGAGCATCCCCAGTCCGGGTCCGGCCGTCTACTCTACTCCCGTACCGGAGCAGTCCGCTCCACCGGTGCGCCTCCTCAGTCCGGTACGTCGTGGCTTCGAGCACCCCACCATCGGTGTGCAGCCAGAGCCCGGAGAGGCCGAAGGAAGGGGATCGCACACCACTTCGTCTGCCCACGATCCATGATCGGGAGAACCTCCAGCGAAGGCCAACAACCCGGAACCGGCAGCGAAGGTCAGCAACCCAGAACCGCCAGCGAAGATCCGCAACACGGAACCTCCAGCGAAGATCCGCAGCCTGGAACCTCCAGCGAAGGTCAGCAGCCCGGAACCCCCAGCGAAGGTCCGCAGCCCGGAACCCCCAGCGAAGGTCCGCAGCCCGGAACCTCCAGCGAAGGTCCGTAGACCGGAACCTACAGCGAGGGTCCATAGCCCGGAACCTACAGCGAAGGTCCGTAGCCCGGAACCTCCAGCGAAGGTCCGCAGCCCGGAACCTCCAGCGAAGGTCAGCAGCTCAGAGCCTCCAGCGAAGGTCAGAAACCCTGAGCCTACAGTGAAGGCCCGCAGCTCGGAACCTACAGCGAAGGTCCGCAGCCCGGAACCTCCAGCGAAGGTCCGCAGCCCGGAGCCTACAGCGAAGGTCAACAACCCGGAACCGGCAGCGAAGGTCAGCAACCCGGAACCGCCAGCGAAGATCCGCAACATGGAACCTCCAGCGAAGGTCAGCAACCCTGAGCCTACAGTGAAGGCCCGCAGCTCGGAGCCTAGAGCGAAGGTCCGCAGCCCGGAACCTCCAGCGAAGGTCCGCAGCCCGGAGCCTACAGCGAAGGTCCGCAGCCCAGAACCTCCAGCGAAGGTCCGCAGCCCGGAACCTGAAGCGAAGGTCCGCAGCCCGGAACCTCCAGCGAAGGTCCGTAGTCCGGAACCTCCAGCGAAGGTCCACAGCCCTGAGCCTTCATCCACAGCCTAATGCCTGGAACCTCCAGCTACGGTCCACAGCCAGGAACCTCCAGCGAAGGTCCGTAGCCCGGAACCTCCAGAGGTCAGCACAGCGCTGTGGCTGGAACCAACCCCCCCAGTGGAGCAGGACCCCCGTAGTCCACCGGTGCCCAGTCCGGGGCCGGTCGTCTGCTTCACTCCAGTGTCAGAGCAGTCCGTTCCACCGGTGCCCAGTCCGGGGCCGGTCGTCTGCTCCGCCCCAGTGCCAGAGCAGTCCGCTCCACCGGTACGCATTCCGGGTCCAGCCGTCTGCTCTGCTCCAGTGCCAGAGCAGGCTGCCTTACCGGTGCCCAATCCGGGTCTAGCCGTCAGCTCCGCTCCAGGGCCAGAGCCGTCCGCCTTACCGGTGCCCAATCCAGGTCCAGCCGTCTGCTCCGCTCCAGTGCCAGAGCAGTCCGCTCCACCGGTACCCAATCCGGGTCCAGCCGTCTGCTCCGCTCATGTGCCAGAGCAGTCCGCTCCACCGGTGCCCATTCCGGGTCCAGCCGTCTGCTCCGCTCCAGTGCCAGAGCAGTCTGCCCTACCGGTGCCCAATCCGGGTCCAGCCGTCTGCTTCGCTCCAGTGCCAGAGCAGTCCGCTCCACCGGTGCCCAATCCGTGTCCAGCCGTCTGCTCCGCTCATGTGCCAGAGCAGTCCGCTCCACCGGTGCCCATTCCGGGTCCAGCCGTCTGCTCCGCTCCAGTGCCAGAGCAGTCCACCCTACCGGTGCCCAATCCGGGTCCAGCTGTCTGCTCCGCTCCAGTGCCAGAGCAGTCTGCTCCACCGGTACCCAGTCCGGGTTCAGCCGTCTGCCCCGCTCCAGAGCCTGAGCAGTCCGCCCCACCAGTGCCCAGTCCAGGCCCGGTTGTTTGCCCCGCTCCATGGCCGGAGCCGTTTACCCCACCGGTGCCAAGTCCGGGTCCGGTTCCTTGCCCCGCTCCAGGGCCGGAGCCGTTTGCTCCACCGGTGCCCAGTCCGGGCCCGGTTCCTTGCCCCGCTCCAGGGCTGGAGCCGTTTGCTCCACCGGTGCCTAGTCCGGGTCCGGTAAATTGCCCAGCTCCATGGCCGGAGCCATTTGCCCCACCGGTGCCCAGTCCGGGCCCGGTAAATTGCCCAGCCCAATGGCCGGGCATAAGGAAGGGGCATGGGAGGAGACTCTCAACGTCGCCGGAGCCAGAACCGCCACCAGCGAGCTAATCTTCCCTCCCTGTGTAGCCATGGTCAGAGTCTGACAGTTTCTATTCCTTTCTGTTTCTGTGTGGGTTTTGGGATGGATCCCTAATTAGAGGCAGCTGCACCGCATTGTCTCTAATTAGGGATCCTATATGTGTCTGTATGTCCTACACCTTTGTGTGGGTCGTTATTCCTCCAGTCACGGGTGAAGTAAGTGTTCTTTGTTACGTTCTGATATAGTGTTTGATTTTGAACGTGACGTTTGTCGTATCGTGTTTGTGTTGTGTAGTGGTTCGCATTTTAAGTTTTATTATACATAGTAATTCATACAACAAAGTATTACATAGTAAAAGAAAAGAATGTCGAACTATCCCTGCGCTGCGTCTTGGTCTCTCCATACCCAAATATGTGACAGACATATTAAGTTACATGGGGTTTTTTAGTGTGTTTGTCAACACACACATCTGAAAACACATTCACCCTTCCACACATCCAACCCCTGACACTTTACTTCTCCTAGGGAACAAACATTACCCCATAAAGGAGTTTGGTCGATTCATCAAAATATTTGCTGTAGTGCATGAACTAGGCTGAAACATACGAAAAGAGTTGAAGCACACGTCTAATAGCTGGTCAATGTCTTCAAGGTTTCACAAATGTTATCAGGCTTGACACACCATACCTTTAGTTATCAATGGAGTCAGCCTTGTTTTGTCTTTTAAAACACCCACATTTTAACCAAACAACCCACTGGGCAAAAACTGGTTGAATCAATGTTGTTTCCATGTCATTTCAACCAAAAAATGCAATGTGATGACGCTGAATCAACGTGAAAAACTGATTTGATTTGCAAAAAGTCATCAACATAAGGGAGTGTCACACCAAAAATTACTTTACTTTTAACCTAAATCCAATGACAGGGTGAAATGTTAGAATTCACGTTCGTTGACAACTCAACCAAATGTTGAACTGACGTCTGTGCCCGGTGGGAAATTTCAAGAGTTTGTGCTATCAGCCACTTGCTTTACAAAATACATTGGCCACCTCTATAGTAAACTCTAAGAAATTACACAAGAGAGCACGTTGACAAAATCCTTGCATATACCCAGGTTACTGTGTACAGACATCTTACACAACTGGGAAAAAGCAGTGTGGGGAGAGTTCTAACTGACTTTGGGATAAATCTAACTGACAACAAGGTGCGCTGCAAAACCCACAAATGTTTTTATAGGCATTTAGGGAACAAAATTGTGCAATTTATTATCTTGTCAGAGTGCCTGCAGCAATGGGACAAATCCACACATGCAGTAAGATGAGTCAGAGCCACAAAAACAGAAAGAAAAGCTAAGCTTTTCCCACTGCTTCCGCTCTAACCCCACCGTCACCAGAGAGATATAAACTCTAAGAGGCCTGTGGGAAACGGAGCTGGCGTGAGAGAACCACAAAGGTGGCCATTCAGAACGAGCTGCCCTGTGAGCCCCCGCTCTCGTAATCTCCTCACACACACACGTGCAAGAATACACACGCATACACACACACCTTAGCCTAGCCCTAGCTGCATCTCTTAGCGCAAACTATGTGGGCAAGGTTAAAGTCAACTCCAGGAAAGGTTTTCAAGTACAGTACAGGTCAGAGATTGAAAGTTAACCCATGATATGAGGATATTTAAAATCATGAATTTGTTACCCAAGATGAATGGTTCACCAATTGTTTACAACAACGTGAACCCCCATTCTTCCAATGAACTTATCAGAACTGCAAATGTTTGTAAAAAAAGTTTGCGTCACCCAGGAAACGTATCTATTCACTCACTAATCTATTCAAGTGAAACATCGTAGAGTTCTATGGAATAAAGGCTTTCCTATGTTTTTGTTTCAACATGCCCGTTTTCCTAACACTACACACCAGATCATTCAGCTGATATGAAAAAATGACTCGGTCATCCGGATATACTGACAAGATTTTCCTTGGAAATTATATTCCTTGGAAATGAAATGAAATGTGCTTTTTCTACTTGGTTGCATTGAAAGCACTCATTGTAACAACCTTACCGTCTTGGGAATCATTCAGCCATATGGATTTGCTATGAAAGATTCAACATTCCATTTTGTCAGGCCTCTGGACATTACGAAGCTGGTTGTGTGTATGGCTACCCAAACTTTGCTGCACACCTATACTTCATTGAGGAAATATTCACATTATTATACTTTCACTGCATAGAACTGACAGCTAAAGTGGTACAGTGCTTTCACATGACTAGAAATGGTTGATGAACGAGTTTCAAACAATTGACCAGAAGTATACTTATTTAATTCTCTTTGTTCTTATATAGAAGAAAGATTTACAAGAAAGATTTGATTTGAGAAAGTGCTACTGCTGCCCTTCTTCTGACTTTTTTGTGATGGTTTGCCATAACAGGCCAATGTCCTTCATCTCATTGTCCACGGTTCTTCACCAGGTTTCCTTTGGTTTGCCAAAAACAGTGAGAAACAAAAGTTATGATGAAAGAAGAGAGAACCCTATTAGCTTCTCCATTTTAAACATAAACAGTGAATAATATAGTAATAGCAATAGAAATACACAACAAATAGCCGTTGACACTTTGCTTCTTGAAAGTTCAATATCGTGAAAACTTGAGTAATATCATTTGTGAGTGGACTTTGCTTATAAAGATGCAGTCAAATCAAGGGATGGAGTGTTTGGTTATTAGACACATAACAAAGAGAGTTTGTTATGGGTCTAATAGAAATTGCTCTTTGCTAAGAAGCTATTTTTGTTTATTTTTGACCACTTTAACTGAAAACAATCATGGTAAGGTACTTAATTGTTACCCAGAAATGATTTGACATTGAGGGGCTGGATTCAAACCACTGCTGGGACCCCCATCTGACTCTCTCCAAAGACGTGTACGAAATTGCATTACTGTACTGGCATACGTTTTAAACTAAAAAAAAAAAACTCTGGTAACCAAATTCAACACATACCTTCTCAGTACAATTGACCACACCCCTAACATTTCCTCAATCAAATGGTTTCCCTCACACAAATAGTGGAGGTGTACATCAACAACACAACATATACTCTACACTGGACATTCAGTTTCTTCTTCTTCTTCTTCTTCTTCTTCTTCTTCTTCTTCTTCTTCTTCTTCTTCTTCTTCTTCTTCTTCTTCTTCTTCTTCCGTGATATAATGGTGGTCCGCAAACCAACGTTAAAGGTGCATGCTGCCAACTACTGTGCTGGAGTGTGTGGTCAATCACGTTTTACAACATTTCTAAATCCTCCAACCTAACTCAGTACTTCTGAGAAATCAAAACAAGAGCCCTACTAACTTCTAATAAACTCTTCCCATCCACAAAATCCCTTCCAACCCCCACAACCCCGTCCAACCTCAATGACCCTACACTTCAATCTTTCCCTCTCTTCAACATACAACAATATAACAACACATGCTCCACCGTTTCAGCGACCATACACTCCAGACACAAACCATTCACATGCTTGCCAAACAAATGTAATAATGAATTCAATGTACAATGTCCTAATTGCAATCGAGCAAACACCACCTCTTCTTTCCTAATCTGACCTTTGAATCTTGGCCCACCGACCTTTCGTTGGAAACCATATAAATGCCGGCCCTTGTGCTCTGAGTCCCATCTCTTCTGCCATACATCTATTATAATGGCCTCACCTCTACCCAGTGGAACATTAATATACATTTTATATTTTTTCAAAGCTCTTTTAGCTAACTAGTCTACAATTTCATTGCCTTCCACACCTGAATGCGCTGGGACACAACAGAATCTCACTACTACACCCATTCTCTCAATTCTCCATAATAACATTAATACCTCCAATAGTAGGTCATTCCTATTAGATTTACCAGATGATAAACTATTCAATACAGACACAGAATCTGAACATACAAAAATTCTAACAGGTTGTACGTCCTCCCCCCACTGGAGGGCAACTATTATTGCCAACAGTTTAACTGAATACACTGACAGTTCATCTGTTAATACAGATGAACTGTCTGCACATCAAATTCAGGAATGTACACTACTGCTCCTGCGCGCCCACTATCTGGGTCTTTGGATCCATCTGTGAGAAACGTTTAAAAAATATATATATAAAATATCTACCTATGTAATTGTCAACATGTTTCCCTATATCACTGACTTCTGACCAATCTTTCATTTTCTCTACCAAGATTAGATCAACAACAGGACCTGGGAGGAACCATGGAGGAACATCCCTTATCACCACAGAAGGGCCAACTTCCAACTCCCTCAAACCACTCTCATCAGCAAGCTTTCCAACTGTCCAACCAAAACCACTGCCTTGCCTACTAGTATATTCCCAACAGTCATCTAGAACAGTAACAGTGGGATGCTCAGCCTCACAGCCTTTCAGCCTAACACAATAAGCTAGTGACCATTTTTTACGGACATTCAGGTCAAAGCTCTCACCTGAAGTGGTCTAAGGTGTGCTTTGTTTACGTGTTCACCACTAATTACGGTCCCAGGGGAAACACTGACCAAACTTTGGTTCCTACCATGTTGCATTATTTTCAAGGTGAAGAAAAAGGACATCCAGCACACAAAAGAACCTGGGAGGCGCCTCAGCAAGGCATTAAGGAAATACAGAAATAACACAAAAGTCAACTTAGAAAAAGATAGATGACTCTAACCTCCAGCCATGACTACAGTGTGTTGACTGATGGTCCAAAACTGCATTTCGCTGTTTTCATATCCTCTTGGTCTATAAAACCAGGACATTGGCTGAGCCAGAGACAGAAGAGGAAGTGAGACATCCCTCTCCCACATTTTTTCTGTTTCAATGGAAGTCAATTAACTAAGTAGACCAGACCCAGCTGCTATCACATTGGTGTCTATGGGAAAGCCACCCTCGTAAGTAGACAGGAACTGACACTTTTTTGCAATAGTTTACAGCCTGAGTAAACAATCTTCATTTATCCACCATCTTTGGCTGAGCTATGGCGATGACCTAGGCCACTTCCTGTTTTGTGAGCCTGCTGTGCGTACCCATGAGGGGAAGTGAGCAGAGCAGGAGAGGAAGTGAAACCAAGAATATGGGGTCTGTGAGCAATGGGCTTGTACCAACTGGACAGGGCTCAGAGGACCATCTACCACCGTGTCGCTTTAGTACCAGTCATGACAACTCTGTTTTACCCTTTTGTGAATTCCATTGCTGGATGTATGTACAGTTATAAAGGGGAAGTGTGCAACTCTAGAGAGCAACTATAAAAGTATTTTATAAAGGTTTGTTGGGTTGTGAGTAATTTCAACATTATATATAAATTCTTTAAACATGCTTTACTAAAATAGTTCCATTTTAGATATTTAAATAATTTCGGAATGTGCCGAGTGGCACAGCGGTCTAAGGCACTGCATCTCAGTGCTAGAGGCGTCACTACAGACCCTGGTTTGAATCCAGGCTGTATCACAATCCAGCCGTGATTGGGAGTTCCATAGGGCGGCGCACAATTGGCCCAGCGTCGTCCGGGTTTGATCGGGGTAGGCCGTCATTGTACATAAGAATTTGTTCTTAACTGACTGCCTAGTTAAATAAAGATAAATAAACAGAAATACTATCCATATGCAAAATAACCCCATAAATCAGAAACATAGTCTTGTGGACATGCAAAGTTCACTGAGCCATGACCGGCAGTATGCAAATGATCGTATATCAATTATATAGACAATAGTAAGTGTATGCTTTGCATTGGTGAACAGGTAAATGCTGACCCCTAGTTTCAGTTCATTTTCTCCTGCAGGCCTAAGGCACAGCAGAATCGGTCGCAGCGTGGTTCAGATTAAACAAGCCTTTACTGACCTCTGGTGGTGAACATCATTACTGCTATTTTATGTGCAAATAAAATATTTGGACCGGTTTCAAGTTATGTCATTGTGAAACGCCTTTCTTTCAAGCTCCCAAACCAAAAAAATGCAGTAATGAATATCAACCTAGTACTAAAAATAACATAAGGTAGAACGAAAACTAACAAGTTGGATTATAACTGAGGGAACAGCTTTAGAAAAACGTTTTGTGGAAATCGTTGTTCTGATCAAACATACATAAAGATGTATGTTTGTAAATGATAACAATAACAAGAATGTTTGTTTGAAGCGCTTCTACGGCTGGTAAATATGCAGATGTTTCAGCGCACTTTCCAAGTACTGTTGTGACAAGGACACTTTTTTTTCGCAATTAAACACAAGTACCACAACCTTTTAATAACTTTTGCCAGCAACAAAAAACCAGCATCCACAGGGTGTTCATGTTACACCAGGCTTTTCGGGGTGAGCCAATGGGAAACGTTCTGTATTCATTCATGTGTTTAGACCTCTTCATCTCTAGGGAGAGTGATGAGGCATGGACACAAATCTCCCCTCCCTCCTCTAAAATATATTCCTTTCTATCCAGGACCACGTATGACCCGTGGTCCCTGTGAATGCAGCCATCTGCTCCGTCCTCCAGATGATCCGTGGCTGTGTGGGAATGTGCCTGCCTTTGTACAAACTCACTGGGCGCGATGTGGGAGACCCCCCTCCCCTCCCCCACCTCCACAATGGAGAACAGTTAGACATTTTTTAACCCATTCCCAGCCACACCTTCCTCAATGGCAGCCATCCCATTGTTGCACTGACAAGGGAATGACCTGTCAGTTTCACATTACTGGACTGTTAACTGATGTGGGTTCAGTTCTTCCATTATTGTGCTCCGATGACCCATGGACCTCATTGGAGATTGAAGTGAAACTGATCAACATTCAAAGGGGGGGGAACAATTCATTTGACATAGTAATTGAAAGTAATGGTCTCTTGGTTAAGAAAAAGAGAGATAGACGCAGAAGCCCAACTGCTCCTACAGCAACACAAGTAGATTTGGTGTCACTCCTTTTCAGTTCTTGAGCTACTATTAGCATTTTGTCATCTTTAAATAGCAGCCACACAAATGACACAGCAGTTGTTTGGGACAGGCGTCAGCTGTCATTGGAAGGCATTCAGCTTTATTGCGACGCAGGGAGAGAGCAGAGGGGTGTAAAGATTAGGGAGGAAACAAAAAGCCATCTTATCTCCATATGAAATCTGATCCGCTTGACTACCCCCACACACTCACTCTCTCTCTCTCTCTGTCTGAACAAAAAGGACTCGAACATTGAGTGGTCCAGTTACATTAGCCTACAGATTAATCTGTGGGTAGTGTTTTGTTGTGCGGCTTTACATTAAAAAAAAAAAAAAAAAAAAAAAAGAGAAGCTATGCTGTAACTAGGTTATCACGACAGGACACTACAGGCAATCAATGTGCCAAGACGAGCTATTTGGAGTGACTCGTCGCAATTTCAACAGACGTGATCATTTGAGAATATGGTCGACATTATGCAAGAACACTGACGGATCCAAGACAAATTCAGTCTTTGTAAATGTAGTACTGCTTTTCACTGATGCAACCATAATGGGCAGATTCCCGCAAACACCTTGAAGACAGCGGAAACACATTAATTGTTAGAGACTACATAAACATGCTTTAATTTTTATTTATTTATTTCCAGTACAAAAACCCCCACAATATATTAACGTAATACAAACCTCAAACAGTTCTATAAATACATTAAAATAAATTAAACTTAATTTACTAAAGATTCTCCGTTAACACTAAACAAGCTTGAAACATGTTGGTCAAAAAGTCATTTAAATACTCTGGAATGCAAAAAGAGCATCCACTCTCAGAACCAACTACCAAGACTTCTCAGAAACAAACATCTACCATCTGATCTCCCAAGGACTTTTAGAAAAAGACACCACAGTTGAATCGACTGAACCAGGTACAGTTTAAGTCCAACTCAATAGAATCAGATTTCAACAGCAACCCAGTTTAATCATAGCACGTTTCCATTTACACTTATTTTTCTGCTGATCAGGGATAACATGCAGAGTCTACCACACAGGGGACACACACGATACACTTGGTGCGTCATCAGAGAGTCTACATACAACTTCAAACATTTGTAGAGATCACAGAAACAAGTGAGAAAACAATTCTTAAATTCTCACAAGCCCCCTTGCCAAGTAAAGTTAGGAAACTGATTTAATCTTTGATCTAAAATAGAAAAGAAAACGTCCCCCTGCAACTAACAATGAAAATTGCAGTTTCCAACAAAAAAATAAACCAGTAAAATTGTTTACAGGCACTGAAGTCATTAAAAAAAAAAACTAAACAGGATTTTCAGAAAGCTACATTTCTTAAACCCACTCAGAAGAACAGTGTACGATAAAGAAAAGAGCCCTTCGCCAGTATACAGGATATCACAATATTAGTCACCCAACATGCATAGGGGGAAATCGTCCAACTTGGCAGAAATTGATTTGTATCCACGTCTTTGGCTTTTTTAAACATTCTAAGATTCATTCATTGCTTCTCGAACTATCATTTACATGACTGGTACACTTCTTACAACTGCAGGTGGCAGGCAATTAGGACTTCCAGCGTCAATTACACTGTGATAACACAATTTGTCAAAATGGTCAGTGTAACGCAACGCACCCTGCCTTATTGTTGACTTGGACCTCAAATTGTACAGCTTTATTTCGCTTGAGCTTAACTGAAGCACATTTGTGTCAAGCATCTGCCCGTACAATACAGTAGGTATACAATAGTATACAGTCAAGGTTCTTAAAAAAAAATAAAAAAAATACACTTTCAATAGACAAGACGTTACTAAATGGTTCGGGAAGGTTTGAGGAGACCACCCTACCTAGAGGAAGAAGCTAGTGCCACTGCAGCATTCGCTGCTGAAGCCCTCGTCAGGCACTGAGAGCTGGCTGAAGATGGGCAGCCGCCGACCAGACCCATCTGGACCAGAGGAGTCAGAACCACTGAGGCTGCTGGTTGAACTGCCACACCCGCCCTCGTGGTCAGACAGGGAGGTGTAGGAGAGGCTCCTGGCCCCGAGAGCAGGCCCACAGGGGGGACTCTGGCTTTGCTGCAGGTCGCAGCCCTCTGATAAGGTACAGGGGATCTGAGATGGGGAAGGCACAGGGGACAGTCCACAGAGGGAACAGCCTGAGTCAGGAGAAGGGAGAAACTGAGACTGGAGATCACAGGCCTGCTCAAAGACACAGTCCACCTCGGAGAAGGGGTGGGAAGGCAGGTCGGTGATGTCATCTGAGGTGGGAGGCGAGACTGAAGGCACAAGGAGGAAGGGGTGGGGGAGGGAGTGCTCCATTGGCTGTGGACGGGCGGAGGGGAAGCCTGTGAAGCTGAAGCTCTGCCTAAGTAGAGGGGGTCGATTGGTGCGGGGGGCTTGGGGGCCAGGTCTGGCAGGGCCCAGGTCATCCTCGTTGTTATGAACAAAGTGGCAGCGGATGCCGTATGGACAGAAGCCAATGGTGTGGAAGGTGCGACAAGGCTCCGTCTTGTACTTGGGGTGTCTGTTGAGGTCACGTATCTCATCAAAGCCGTGGGCAAACTGGCACTTCCCCCCATACTTACAGATGCCACTCTCAGCAAAGGTGCGGCATAGTTCAGTCTTATAGCGTGAGGAGGTGGGAGACCCGGAGACAGCGCCACCAGTAGGGGAGGCTGGGGGCTGTTTAGGCTCTGTAGAGGCCCAGCCCAGGGTGCACGTGCTGGGCTCCACCATGCTGACCGAGCGCTCAGCCCAGAATGACATCTTGTTCAATCTGGATGGGAGTGAGGCCTCTGTGTTCTGTCCCCAGGAGGTCATGGTTGCACTTTCTGTGGAGTCTGTAGAGGGCAGAGCTAGACGCAGAGAGGGAACAGGGGGTCAGGAGCTTCTTGTAACCAACCGGTCTCACTGGGAATGTTGACTGCTTGGATGCGTCCCGGAGGTCCAGGCTTAGAAGCTGCTGGATAGAGACAGTAAGAAATTTAAAAAAACAATGTTATACAAACATCTACATTTTCAAAAACAAAGGATAACATGGTCTGTTGTCTAA
The DNA here is from genome assembly GCA_023634145.1 of Thymallus thymallus. NCBI lineage: Eukaryota > Metazoa > Chordata > Actinopteri > Salmoniformes > Salmonidae > Thymallus > Thymallus thymallus. The sequence goes on along the minus strand of CM042378.1, from coordinate 6,856,378 downwards.
AGAAAACTAGTCATGTCAAGAACAGTCTCTTATGTTAACTTCACCTGGAGGACCCAGTTCTACGTAAAGGCAGGAAACACAGCACATCAATAATCTGAGACACGCTCTGTTCTTTAGCTAGGCTTATGTCCAAAGGCCTAACACGAGTTAGCTACACTTTGCAAGAAAGATTCTTTCAAACGACCAAGTAACTGTATAGTTCAACTCAATCGACCATCTACAGTTAGTACTGTAAGACTGACTTTGTAAATGGCCAATCGACAAAGTGCAAGAAAGGCTTGACTGTCCAAGCAGTTATGATTTGTTGTGGGTGGTTTTAGGTAATGCAATTTCTCCTCGGTTTTGGTATTACCTCCAGCTAACGTCAGTTGCTCGTATTCAGTTACTTTAGCAAGTTAACAGAACAACGTTACAGTAACGTTAGGTAGCTAACACCTGTCGTTGACTTTTGAAGCGCGCACTAAAACTACACATGGATTAAAAGTCACCCGCACTCCACAGATGGTTTGTGCATTGAATGCGTCAATCTTATATTTTAATGATTGTTTAGTTGAAAAGACCAATCGATCTAACTCACGTTAAACACCAATGTTGAGTCATTTCCAGTGAAACTCGAAAAGCGTAACAAGTTATAAATGCACTTCAATGCATGACAAGATTCATTTACCCAGCGTCAATAGCAGTTGCACGACTAGATGCATTGATTTGTAGGTCAGTCAGACGCAAAAGGTCAAATAAGCATTGGTAGCTAGTTAGTTAAACATGATACCACCAAATGTTACCACACCACTAAGTTAGCTGGGGGCTGAAATTGCAAACAATCGAAAATGGCTGCATATCAGCATTGCAAATTCACTCACTACCGGTATTTATTCGAAGTAGACTTGTTGGCTAGTTTAACTAATTAGGTGACTAGCAAATCTATATATTATATGCATATACTGTAGCATGTTGGATGTTGCTAATTTAAAATGCATCCGTTGATTTGTGCAACGCTGGCAACATCATAGACTTGCTAGCTAATTGTTAGCTGTCTGGCTACATTAGATAGTTATATTTATGGTATAAGAAATAATCAAATTACCTTGCACATAACCTCTTCCAAATCAAGAAATTGATTAACCGCGTATTTTCTTGAGATGGAGTTCCCTCTTGCACAATGGCACACACGGGAAAGCCTGTTAGCTCCAGTTGAACAAAGTTTTCTGCGCGAACTGCAAACCGTGTGCAGGTCCACGTGTGGTTTTAACGCTACACTGTATACGATAGTCACACCCCCCGCAGCAACTATCGTTTCCCTCTGTGTGGCCCGCCCAGGGTGCAGCCTAGTACTCGCATGCATGCCAGTCAAGAAAACCAAGGACAAGCGCCGCGGAGAGACACGTCACATTACAACAACAAGTCATATTTTGATGCACATCGATTGATGGACAACATAACATGTCTCTCTTACAATCGAAAGCACCACTTGTTTTCATTTCGAGTGATTACAATTTAGAAAAATGCCAAATATGTTCTAACGAAACAGGCAGGGAGCAAGTCTCGAACCCTCAAACTTCTTACCCGAAATCCAGCGCGCTATAGATTGTGCCCCAAAAGCATGCTCAAGCGGCGGAGTCGATATCCGCGTTTATAAACCCAGGGTCGTTCCAATATGTTGTAGTTTGATGAAGACAGAAGCCATAAGCACATATTCATGGTCAAATTGGACAAGATGATGAAGGTAGTGCGCTTTTCTCCCCATACAAATATTAATGAGCAGGTGACCAATGTCAGCGCATTGCAATGAGCAACAAGAAGCCCTCCCGTTCTCCACTCATTACCTGTATTATCTGCACCTGTTTAAAAGACACCTGTCCACACATTCAATCAAACAGACTCCAACCTCTCCACAATGGCCAAGACCAGAGAGCTGTGTAAGGACATCAGGGATAAAATTGTAGACCTGCACAAGGCTGGGATGGGCTACAGGACAATAGGCAAGCAGCTTGGTGAGAAGGCAACAACTGTTGGCGCAATTATTAGAAAATGGAAGAAGTTCAAGATGGCGGTCAATCTCCCTCGGTCTGGGGCACCATGCAAGATCTCACCTCGTGGGGCATCAATAATCATGAGGAAGGTGAGGGATCAGCCCAGAACTACACAGCAGGACCTGGTCAATGACCTGAAGAGATCTGGGACCACAGTCTCAAAGAAAACCATTAGTAATACACTACGCCGTCATGGATTAAAATCCTGCAGCGCACGCAAGGTCCCCCTGCTCAAGCCAGCGCATGTCCCGTCTGAAGTTTGCCAATGACCATCTGGATGATCCAGAGGAGGGATGGGAGAAGGTCATGTGGTCTGATGAGACAGAAATAGAGCTACTTGGTCTAAACTCCACTCGCCGTGTTTGGAGGAAGAAGAAGGATGAGTACAACCCCAAGAACACCATCCCAACCGTGAAGCATGGAGGTGGAAACATCATTCTTTGGGGATGCCTTTCTGCAAAGGGGACAGGACGACTGCACCGTATTGAGGGGAGGATGGATGGGGCCATGTATCGCGAGATCTTGGCCAACAACCTCCTTCCCACAGTAAGAGCATTGAAGATGGGTCGTGGCTGGGTCTTCCAGCATGACAACGGCCCGAAACACACAGCCAGGGCAACTAAGGAGTGGCTCCGTAAGAAGCATCTCAAGGTCCCGGAGTGGCCTAGCCAGTCTCCAGACCTGAACCCAATAGAAAATCTTTGGAGGGAGCTGAAAGTCCGTATTGCCCAGCGACAGCCCCGAAACCTGAAGGATCTGGAGAAGGTCTGTATGGAGGAGTGGGCCAAAATCCCTGCTGCAGTGTGTGCAAACCTGGTCAAGAACTACAGGAAACGTATGATCTCTGTAATTGCAAACAAAGGTTTCTGTACCAAATATTAAGTTCTGCTTTTCTGATGTATCAAATATTTATGTCATGCAATAAAATGCTAATTAATTACTTAAAAATCATACAATGTGATTTTCTGGATTTTTGTTCTAGATTCCGTCACTCACAGTTGAAGAGTACCTATGATAAAAATTACAGACTTCTACATGCTTTGTAAGTGGGAAAACCTGCAAAATCGGCAGTGTATCAAATACTTGTTCTCCCCACTGTATATCAACGATGTCGCTCTCGCTGCTGGTGACTCTCTGATCCATCTCTACGCAGACGACACCATTAACCTTCAAATAAGCTTCAATGCCATACAACACTCCTTCTGTGGCCTCCAACTGCTCTTAAATGCTAGTAAAACTAAATGCATGCTTTTCAAGCGAACGCTGCCCGCACCCGCCCACCAGACTATCATCACTACTCTCGAAGGGTCTGACTTAGAATACGTGGACACCGACAAATACTTAGGCGTATTCCTATTTCGCAAGAAAGCCTCCTTCACTCATGCTGCCAAACAAGTCCTTGTAAAACTGACCATCCTACCGATCCTTGACTTCGGCGATGTCATTTACAAAATAGCCTCCAACACTCTACTCAACAAATTGGATGTAGTCTATCACAGTGCCATCCGTTTTGTTACCAAAGCCCCATATACTACCCACCACTGCGACCTGTACGCTCTCGTTGGCTGGCCCTCACTACATATTTGTCGACAAACCCACTGGCTCCAGGTCATCTATAAGTCTTTGCTAGGTAAATCCCCACCTTATCTCAGCTCGTTGGTCACCATAGCAACACCCACCCGTATCAAGGCGCTCCAGCAGGTATATTTCACTGGTCATCCCCAAAGCCAACACCTCCTTTGGCCGACATTCCTTCCAGTTCTCTGCTGCCAATGACTGGAACGAATTGCAAAAATCACTGAAGCTGGAGACTACCATCTCCCTCAATAACTTTAAGCATCAGCTGTCAGAGCAGTTTACCGATCACTGCACCTGTACACAGCCCTTCTGTAAATAGCCCACCCTACTACCTCATCCCCATATTTATTATTTTAGCTCATTTGCACTCCAGGATCTCTATTTGCACATCATCATCTGCACATCTATCAGTCCAGTGTTAATGCTAATTTGTAATTTATTTCGCCACTATGGCCTATTTATTGTCCTACCTTCCTAACCTTACTACATTTGCACACTCTGTACATATATTTTCTATTGTGTTATTGACTGTACGTTTGTTTATTCCCATGTGTAACTCTGTGTTGTTGTTTTTTGTCGCACTGCTTTGCTTTGTCTTGGCCAGGTCGCAGTTGTAAATGAGAACTTGTTCTCAACTGGCCTACCTGGTTAAATAAAGGTGAAATAAAATAAAATAAAATCAATGTCTACTGTGATGTGCTATGACAAGACGAAGAAGAACGACTTTTTTCAAATTCTGGAGCAACATGCAAAGAATAGGACATTTTATAAAATTGTGATTCTGCAATATTTTTGCCTTTCAAATATCAAGTTGTTGTTCTATAATCCCAGTGAAATAACCCAGAACTTTGGTTTCCATTAAAAGAGGGCAGAAAAAACAGTGTGCTAGCTGACCAGTGTGCTAGCTGAACAGTGTGCTACCTGACCAGTGTGCTAGCTGTAGAATATATTATGTGGACCATGACAAATGCAAACACCTCACAGCCCAGACCTCCAAACCTGTTGGTCTAAAGACCATTAAAGATAGATAGATAGATAGATAGATAGATAGATAGATAGATAGATAGATAGATAGATAGATAGATAGATAGATAGATAGATAGATAGATAGGTACTTTATTGATCCCCCGGTGGGGAAATTTCATTGTCAAGCAGCTACAACAAAACACAGGGCAGGTGCAAAATGCCACAACGAAAGTACACAAAAGACAGATACACGGTACATGATACATAGAGCGGCAGTATGAAAAAGTATAGAAATACAAGATATCTGGAGTGCAAAAAAAAAATAAAAGCTATAAAAGAGACATTGCATAGTATGGGTGGTTGGCTGAATATGTACATTATACATTGGTGGATGTTGGATGGTTAACTATACTATACAGGTTAAATGTGGGTAACAACAATCTGTGAGTTTGTTTTAGGTAGTTTGAGAGGAGCATTAGGGGCTTCTACCTTTGATGCAATGTTGTCCAAAAGCAGGGGGAGTGGAGAAGAGGTGGAGAGTTTTGTGTGGCTAGGAAGAGAAGGGAGGGAGAAGAGGTGGAGGTTTGTTCTTGTCTCCTTTAGCTCAGCTTGGTTAATAGGGCTTTAGTACATTATATGTTTTTGAGCTAACAATGCCTTCCTCCCCCGTCGAGGAGGTGAAGGGGAGTGGTTTGACTAGAAGGGACTGGGAGAGGGGTTTTGGGGATGAGGGGGTGATTGTTTAGGGAGGAGAGGGCTAAACAACAGTGTCAGGAGCCCTGCCCCAAATGTCCTCTCCACCACCTCACACATGCCAATATTGCACCACGGGATGTGAGATGCTAAAACTTTAGCTGGGGTTGCTATTACTATTCAGGGTGGCAGGTAGCCTAGTGGTTAGGATGTTGGGCCAGTAACTGAAAGGTTGGCAGATCAAATCCCTGAGTTGACAAGATGAATAATCTGTCATTCTGCCCCTGAATAAGGCAGTTAACCCACTGTTCCCATGTAGGCTGTCATTGTAAATAAGAAATTGTTCTTAACTGACTAGCCTAGTTAAATAAACAAAATTACATCATGTGCAGTCAGACAACAACCAAACAACCATGGAAAGGTAAAACCTCAACTGAAAGGCATTGAAAACAAGACTTGGGTAGCAAGGGAAATTTCCTTAAAGGGGCTAAATGTCACAGGTGGTTTGAATAATTTGCCTCAGTGATTTTGGGCATTTTGGCATAATGCTATTCACACTGCTGAGTGAGGTCTAATAATAGGACACCATTAGGGATTATGACAGAAAATCCCTGCCCCCAGCACCAGGAGTAAAAACAGACTGACTTGAAAGGATCACTTCAGTGTTACATGAAAAGACTGCTTCACACACTTCTCAGTTAGACATTTTCATGCTAATATACAGTCGTATGCAAAAGTTTTGGCACCCATGACAATTTCCATGATTTCCATTTATAAAAAATTGGGTGTTTGGATCAGCAATTTCATTTTGATCTATCAAATAACTGATGGACACAGTAATATTTCAGTAGTGAAATGAGGTTAATTGGATAAACAGAAAATGTGCAATATGCATCAAAACGAAATTAGACAGGTGCATAAATTTGGGCACCCCAACAGAAATATCACATCAATATTTAGTAGAGCCTCCTTTTGCTAAAATAACAGACTCTAGACGCTTCCTATAGCCTCTAATGAGTGTCTGGATTCTGGATGAATGTATTTTGGACCATTCCTCCTTACAAAACATCTCCAGTTCAGTTAGGTTTGATGGTTGCCGAGCATGGACAGCCCGCTTCAAATCATCCCACAGATTCTCAGGTCTGGGGACTGGGATGGCCATTCCAGAACATTGTACTTGTTTCTCTGCATAAATACCCGAGTAGATTTTGAGCAGTGTTTTAGGTCGTTGTCTTGTTTAATTATCCAGCCCCGGTGTAACTTCAACTTTGTGACTGATTCTTCAACATTATTCCCAAGAATCTGCTGATATTGAGTGGAATCCATGCGACCTTCAACTGTAACAAGGTTCCCAGTACCTGCACTGAACACACAGCCCCACAGCATGATGGAACCCCCACCAAATTTTACTGTGGGTAGCAAGTGTTTTTCTTGAAACGCTGTGTTATTTTTCCGCCATGCATAACGCCCCTTGTTATGACCAAATAACTCAATCTTTGTTTCATCAGTCCACAGCACCTTATTCCAAAATGAAGCTGGTGTCAGGCTCTGGCCATAGAGAAGCCTAATTGCTTCTCTATGTATTTATGGTCAGAGTCTGACAGTGTCGTTCTTTTCTGTTTCTGTGTGGGGTTTAGGTTGGATCCCTAATTGGAGGCAGCTGCACGGCATTGTCTCTCCTTCCACCTAAACGTGACAGAACAACCCACCAATGTGAGACCAAGCAGCGAAGGAAAAAGGGGAGGCGACGACGGACCCAAAAGGAACAGCCTGGAGCCCAGACACCCCAAACGATTGTCGGAGAGGGGCTATGGGGGTGGTCGGGGGTAGACGGAGAGGAGCCCCGGCCACTGCACTCGTGGGGGATCCCGGAAGAGCCCCTACAGCCAAGGGAGCAGAGGTACGGAGAGGAGTCGGAAGAGGAGGACGACGACGTACTTCTGTTCCCTCTCTCGTGGGGACTCTTGGAGGAAATCTCACGAGGAGGGGATTGGCGATGGAGTGAGGAAAATCGGGGCTGTCACAGCCTCCCAACGCCAGTTCCCAACCCAGTGCCTCCAGCGCCGGCCCGGAGCCAACAAGGGTCCGTCAGGGCTGTGAGCACCACACCATCGGTGCGCGGCCAGAGCCCGGAGAGGCTGAAAAAGGGCATCGCACGCCAATTCGCATGCCCATGGATCTGGATCGGGAGTGGCCAGAGGGGTTCGAGGAATACTCGGAGGAGGAGCGGACGAGGTGGTGGAGAGCCTGGAATGCTCTTCCTCTGGAGAAGCTGAGGGATCCGCTGGTTATACAGGCGTTGGTGGACTTTAAACGCCAGATGACTCTCGTGGCGAGGCAGATGGTTGGACCGGAACCTCCAGCGAAGGTCAGCAGCCCTGCGCCTCCAGCGAAGGTCAGCGGCCCTGCGCCTCCAGCGAAGGTCAGCGGCCCTGCGCCTCCAGCGAAGGTCAGCGGCCCTGCGCCTCCAGCGAAGGTCAGCGGCCCTGCGCCTCCAGCGAAGGTCAGCGGCCCTGCGCCGCCAGCGAAGGTCAGCGGACCTGCGCCTCCAGCGAAGGTCAGCAGCCCTGCGCCTCCAGCGAAGGTCAGCAGCCCTGCGCTTCCAGCGAAGGTCAGCAGTCCTGCGCATCCAGCGAAGGTCAGCAGCCCTGAACCTCCAGCGAAGGTCAGCAGCCCTGCGCCTCCAGCAAAGGTCGGCGCCCCTGAACCTCCTCTGCTCCGCCTCAGTGCCAGAGCAGTCCGCTCCACCGGTACCCATTCCGGGTCCAGCCGTCTGCTCCGCTCCAGGGCCAGAGCAGTCCGCTCCACCGGTACCCATTCCGGGTCCAGCCGTCTGCTCCGCCCCAGTGCCAGAGCAGTCCGCTCCACCGGTACCCATAACGGGTCCAGCCGTCGGCTCCGACTCAGTGCCAGAGCAGTCCGCTCCACCGGTACCCATTCCGGGTCCAGCCGTCTGCTCCGCCTCAGTGCCAGAGCAGTCCGCTCCACCGGTACCCAGTCCGGGTTCAGCCGTCTGGTCCGCTCCTGAGCCAGAGCAGTCCGCTCCACCGGTGCCCAAACCGGTTTCAGCCGTCCGCTCCGCTCCAGTGCCAGAGCAGTCCGCTCCACCGGTACCCAATCCGGGTCCAGCCGTCTGCTCCGCCTCAGTGCCAGAGCAGTCCGCTCCACCGGTACCCAATCCGGGTCCAGCCGTCTGCTCCGCCTCAGTACCAGAGCAGTCCGCTCCACCGGTACCCAGTCCGGGTCCAGCCGTCTGCTCCGCCTCAGTGCCAGAGCAGTCCGCTCCACCGGTACCCATTCCGGGCCCAGGTGTTTTCCCCACTCCATGGCCGGAGCCGTTTTCCCCACCGGCGCCCAGTCCGGGCCCGGTTGTTTCCCCGCTCCATTGCCGGAGCCGTTTGCCCCACCGGTGCCCAGTCCGGGCCCGGTTTATTGCCCAGCTCCATGGCCGGAGCCGTTTGCCCCACCGGTGCCCAGTCCGGGCCCGGTTGTTTTCCCCGCTCCATGGCCAGAGCCGTTTGCCCCACCGGTGCCCAGTCCGGGCCCGGTTGTTTTCCCCGCTCCTTGGCCGGAGCCGTTTGCCCCACCGGTGCCCAGTCCGGGCCCGGGTGTTTGCCCCGCTCCATGGCCGGAGCCGTTTGCCCCACCGGGGCCCAGTCCGGGCCCGGTTATAAGAAAGGGGCATGGGACAAAACTGTCTACGTCGCCGGAGCCGCCCCCGATGGACTAGTTTTCCCTCCCATTTACCCCCCCGTGTTTTTGTGTGTTTTTTTTTTTTTCGTCTAGGCGTCCGGGAGTCCGTGCCTTTGGGGGGGGGTACTGTCAGGCTCTGGCCATAGAGAAGCCTAATTGCTTCTCTATGTAGCTATGGTCAGAGTCTGACAGTGTCGTTCTTTTCTGTTTCTGTGTGGGGTTTAGGTTGGATCCCTAATTGGAGGTAGCTGCACGGCATTGTCTCTAATTAGGGATCCAATATATGTCGAGTCTGTCTTTCACGTTGGTGTGGGTTGTTATCGTTACATATCGATGTATGTCGCAGTCACGGTGTAGTAAGTGTGTTTCTTTTCGTCCGTTCATTTAGTGTGTTATTGAACGTGACGTTTAGTCGAGTAGTGTTTGTTTGTGTTCTGTGGTTCGTCTTGTAGTTTGTCTATACATAGTACTTCTACATTTAGTGTACATAGTATAGCAATAAAACGATGTCGAACTCTGAGTGCGCTGCGCCTTGGTCTCTCCTTCCACCTAAACGTGACAGCTGGCTTGTCCAAATGTGCGTTTGTGGCGTGTGTGCAGAAAAGGCTTCTTCCGCATCACTCTCCCGTACAGTTTCTCCTTGTGCAAAGTGCGCTGAATTGTTGAACGATGCACAGTGACACCATCTGCAGTAAGATGATGTTGTAGGTCTTTGGAGGTGGTCTGTGGGCTGTTTTTGACCGTTCTCACCATCCTTCGCCTTTGCCTCTCCGATATTTTACTTGGCTTGCCACTTCTGGCCTTAACAAGAACTGTGCCTGTGGTCTTCCATTTCCTCACTATGTTCCTCACAGTGGACACTGACAGCTTACATCTCTGCGATAGCTTTTTGTAGCCTTCCCCTAAACCATAATGTTGAACAATCTTTGTTTTCAGGTCATTTGAGAGTTGTTTTGAGGGCCCCATGTTGCCACTCTTCAGAGGAGAGTCAAAGAGAACAACAACTTGCAATTGGCCACCTTAAATACCTTTTCTCATGATTGGATGCACTTGTCTATGAAGTTCAAGGCTTAATGAACTCACCAAGCCAATTGTGTGTTCCAATTAATCAGTGCTAAGTAGTTACAGGTATTCAAATCAACAGAATGACAAGGGTGACCACATTTTTGCATAGCCTATTTTTCACATCTGATTTAATTTCATACAACTTAATATTGCTACACTAAAAGTTTTTGTCTGGACAATACCCCAGTACTCAGCTTTTATTAGAAAATGAATGGCATGCCACTGTGATCATTTTCTGTGACGACAGAGTAAATTATTATGCAGCCTCAGAGGGGTGCCCAAACTTTTGCATACGACTCTATATGTGCAATAGCAAAGCATGGGGAATGTGACACCAAACCCCCAAAATTGTTTTTAATTCATGTATAGACTCATATTTCAAGTGTATTACCCACCAATGTACAGTACATGATTCATCTACTCTAAAAACACTTTCCACAGTAAAATGGACAGGATTATTTGTCTTTACAAACTGGTAGTTTGGGTCATGGATGCTGATTGGCTGAAAGCCATGGTATATCAGACATTATAAACTGGTTGGTTTGGCCTCCCGAGTGGAACAGTCTAAGGCACTTCATCGCAGTGCTTGAGACGTCACTACAGACCTGGGTTCGATCCCAGGCTGTGTCACATCCGGCTGTGACCGGGAGTCCCTTAGGGCCAATATACCATGGCTAAGGACTGTATCCAGGCATCCGCGTGAGAACAGCCCTTAGCCGTGGTATATTGGTATATGGTATATACCACACCCCTTCAGGCCTTCTGACGCATAGCAGTCTAAGACACTGCATCTCAGTGCTAAAGGCGTCACTACTGACACTCTGGTTCGAATCCAGACTGTATCATAACTGGTTGTGATTGGGAGTCCCATAGGGTGGAGGACAATTGGCCCAGCGTCGTCCGGGTTTGGCCGGTGGAGGCCGTCATTGTAAATAAGAATTTGTTCTTAACTGACTTGCCTAGTTAAATAAAGGTTAAATAAAAAAATATATAATAATAATTATTATTGCTTAAGCCTAGTATATACAGATGTGAAAAAGTAAGTACACCCCCTGGAAAGTTTATGTAATGGATATGGATATGTAATCTTCACTTCAATACTATTGACAGAGCAAGGTTACCCCCCCCCAAAAAAACGTTGAAAATGTTATGCAATTAAAATAACCAAAAATGCCTTTTCCTTATGGGGAAAAAGTTAGTACACCCCTACCTTTACCATCACATAAAATTGCTACAATTAGAATTAGGTGTACCAAAACAAGTGCAAATGATTAGAAAACATTAGAGAGAGACTTAGGAGGGTCCAGGCTTCCATAAAGATAAGAAACTTGGTCTGGTTTGGTCTTAACCATATGGGTGTGTGGTAAAACATAATTCAAAGATCAGGTCAGGAAGGAAGAAGACTCTGCTCTCAAAAAAGAATATCAAGACACAACTGACTTTTGCCAGACAACACCTGGGTAAAGTCAGTTTTGTCTTGATATTATTTTTTGAGAGCAGAGGCTTCTTCCTTCCTGACCTCCCATGTAGGCCAAGTTTGTGCAGTCTCTTTCTGACAGTGTACCCATGCAACTTGACATTGATTGTGGCAAGAGAGGCCTGTAGATCCCTTGATATTACCCTGGGGTTCTTAGAGACTTCTATGAGCATCTTTCGGTCTGCTCTTGGGCCGACTTTGGTGGGATGACCTGTCCTAGGTAGTTTACCAGTGGTCTGGAATTTTCGTCGGACAGTGGAATGATGTACTTCGACTTGCTTGAATATGGAATGATGTACTTTGAATTGCTTGGAAATGGATTTGTAACCCCTCCCAGACTCATGGGCATCAATAATCTTTCTTCTGAGGGCCTCGGGTAGACCAATTGTCTTATCTTTATGGAAGGCTGGACCCTCCTAAGTCTCTCTCTAATGTTTTCTAATCATTTGCACTTGTTTTGGTACACCTAATTCTAATTTTAGCCATTTTATGTGATGGTAAAGGTAGGGGAAAGCCATCCATTCAGGCGCCATTACACAATGCTGTGAGTGAACAGTGGTATGTGTTCCTATGTAGGATTGGGTGTAGATGCTGTAAATGGCTATGCCAGAGGTTTGATGATTACCAACAGTACTGTACTACTGTATTTGATGGATTCTAATATTAGTGGTGTGCCTAAAGACCTCTATTTTTCTGTAAGAGAGTAGGCCAGATAGATCCTGAGGGAATGCCAGGAGCAGGTGATACACCTCCACTTAAGACAAGCCAAAACAATCTCTCATCCTGAGGGGTATTCACTCTGTCAGCACAGAATGACAGGTAAACCCTCCCACCACAGCCTATCTTGCCAAGGTGTCAGTGTGTGTGTGTGTGTGTGTGTGTGTGTTTGTAATAGTGTGTGTCTGTGTTTGTGAGCATAGGGGGGGGGGGGGGGGGTTGTAGTTTACTCAGCCACAGTCCTGGAACAGTGAGGAGTCTGGTTACCCCTACACAAAACAAATGTATTGACCGACAGATCAGGTCTCCAGAGAACCACAACCATATACAAGCTAATGAACGATTGGCAATACTCCAAGGTTTGTCCAGGGGTTATGGATGAGTTATCTAGAATCACTCAGGTTTGTTGTTAGAGGATGTGCCATCCAGCACAGGCAGTGAGATAAAGCACAAGGGAGGGTGGAGGAAGATTGATTTTTGGTGGTCCTTCTCACCCGAATTCTGTGGCCAGATATAATTGCAAAACCACATGAGGCATTTTGGCCTTAAACTACTCAGCATGCTCTCTTCCCAAAAGTGGAGTTTTTGAAAGAGCATTAGGGAATGGCAGGTCATGGCTTTGAGGGGTCCAAATGGCATGTATTTGGCAACCCGATCCAAGGGGTCAGCTCAGTTGTTAAAGGCCTGGTAGAGCAAAAGGACCAGAAAAGGCATGAAATACTTTCCCACAATGCATTGGAACAAACAAACAATCTGCATTAATGGCAGGAAAATGAATAAATGTCTAATCAAGTATGTTTCAGAGCATTTAGAGCAACGCTTTTTAGATCACGGAAAATAATTTAGCGACAATACTGACTTCGCCATTTCTGTGGACATTTTCGGTTCCTCGTGTGAGGAGTCAGCATATCATTTTAGCCTTGGCTTTAATATGTTGATATACACCATCTGCAACAACCTGGCCGCAAACCCCTCCCTCATGGGAGAATGGAGAGTTAGACAGGTAGAGTGAGAGTGGGAAAACCTTTTCTTTTAATCTTTGGATATGAGAGGGTGTTTTTTTTTTTTTCATTTCTGAGAGGGCCTGTTTTCATTGTTCCGGCGCTACCCCTACAGGAAGGCCCTTGTGTTCCACACGCAGTCCGCTCTGTCCCGCTCCCCGTTGAGGGCCCTATCTTACCTCACATCAGGCAGATACGCTTTCAAAGCCTGCCCCTGCTGGCCCCCTTTATGGCCACTCTTTAGTGGCCATTCAAAAGAAAGCATGGAAATGTGGGTGCATAATGGGAGAAGGGAGATTGGAGGAAGAGAAAATTAAAAAAAACACAGCCTGCTGTACAAAACCCCATTGAACGCAGCTTGAGAGTGCTGCACAGCTATGCCGGTGAGGGATTTTCTGAAGGCCCGGGAGTTATTTGGAAGCTGCTGAACATCTGCTCGCAGTGAACAAGGCAAAGGCAAGCCCCCTCACGTCCCTTCCTCTGCTCCCCCTCCCCCTCTCTTTCAGTCTGCTGCTCCTTTCACCATGGCCGTCCAATCATAAACTTTAGGGCTTGCTCTTATTAGGGCTGGCCCTTCCGCCTGAGGAGTGACTGACTGTGCATGCCTGAGCACAGAGATTGTGATTATCTTTCACATGAACGAAGAGCCCACCTCCACCACCACCGCTATGCAGAGGGGCTCCTCTTCTAAAGGATAGAATCCGACTACAGCAGCGTGCTGAGGGCCATGCACAATGAGGGAAATAGATGGTATAGAATTGTAAAGAAATGGTATAGAATCGGTATGCTATACCAACAAAAGTTGTTAATGACTCTGAATGTACAGGTAACTGCCAAAATAAAGGAAGTACTTGAGTAAATGAGGGATACAAAGTATATTGAAAGCAGGTACTTCCACACAGGTGTGGTTCCTAAGTTAATTAAGGAAAGGGGATACGTAGTACCTAGTCAGTTGCTGAAATGCATTCAACCGAAATGCGTCTTCCACATTTAACCCAACCTCTCTGAATCAGAGAGGTACAATTAACATCCCATCATGCTTAGAGTCATGCATAAAAATGCCCAGTTGCCCATTATTTTGGCCACCATGGCTGGAAGAAATGTCAGTGACTTTGAAAGAGGGGTCTCAAAGGAGCATAGAGGGATTAAAGTGTGTGTGTGTGTGTGTGTGTGTGTGTGTGTGTGTGTGTGTGTGTGTGTGTGTGTGTGTGTGTGTGTGTGTGTGTGTGTCTCAGTCACCAGATCTAAACCCAATTGAACACTTATGGGAGATTCTGAAGCGGCGCCTGAAACAGCATTTTCCACCACCATCAACAAAACACCAAATTATGTAATTTCTCGTGGAAGAATGGTGACACATTTCTCCAATAGAGTTCCAGACACTTGTAGCTCTACCTACATGTACATATTACCTCAATTACCTTGACTAACCTGCACATCTCTGTACCGGTACCCCTGTATTTAGCCTCACTGTTATTTTACTGCTGCTCTTTAATTATTTGATATTTTTTACTTAACGCTTATTTTTCTTAAAACTGAATTGTTGGATAAGGGCTTGTAAGCTTTTCACTGTAAGGTCTACACCTGTTGTATTCGGCGAATGTGACAAATAAAACTTAATTTGATTTGATTGAAGCAATTCTGGAAGCCCAAGGCCCTATTAGGACACTTTATGTTGGTGTTTCCTTTATTTTGGCAGTTACCCGTATTCACCGCTGAAGGAAATGGGGTTGTGCCTTTTTTCTTCCTATTTGTTCTCCCGCTGTGAAGGTAAAAGTAGCTAGTTGGGCATCTTGGATTTTTTCTCTCTTTTTTGCGGGAACAGATTTATTACTGATTAGATGGGATACTAGGATTTCTTACTATCAAAAATTTTACAATTTCCATTGTGATAAGGTATTAGTATGAGGCTTGAAATGGAATACTATTACCGGCAGTCAACCAGAAAGAAGGCATGATGTTATACCGATGGAATGTATGAGGTATAGATATACAAATTCATCATAAATGGCTGTGACACAACTTTTGTGCGTTTCCTATCACCCATCGCTCCCAATTGTAAAGCTTTTCTAGAACTTCCTGTCAGTGCTTGGTATTTTTTGCAATACAATGTCTGACCACAGGGGAGCAAAATGGCTGATTCAGAGTGGAAATGGATGACAGAGAAAACCAGGTTAGAGGGATAAGACATATGAGGTGACCTTATCAGAGTTCCCTGTTATCCGTACAATCACATGGGGACTTGGGGAGGAATCAGATGTCATACTGCCATCTGAAGACACAGACTGTTCTTTCATAAAGACGTTTGACCATTTATTAGAGTAATTAGTGAGAGAGGAAGAGAGAGACAGAGCGAGAGAGACAGAGCGAGTTATATTTCTGAGATGCAGACAGAGAAATATAACTCTCTCTGTCTCTTGTAGTATTTCAGCACTTTTCCACAAAGCACCACAGTTTTGCATTCCATCTGCATGACTTTCACGCAATAACAATTTCCAAAAAAGCCTATAAACAAAATGGATATCTGAGGGTATGCTTAGAAAAGGAAACAACCTCCATCCCCCACAATCCTGTTTCTCTACCCCCAGCACTGCCTAGATCACCATTTGAACAACTCCCAACTCCACTGCCCTCTCTTTAGGCTCTCTTGTTTATTCCTCCTTAAGGCCACTTGACAAATAATTTGGTTACTGGGCTGATTTGTGGATCCTGAGGGAATAGAAAGAGAGGCGGATAGGGAGGGGGAGGTGGTGGATGGGGGGAGGTGTGCGCTCCATCCAAACCTCCAGCCGCCCCCCTTGCAGAGGTAAGGCAGATGGGCTCTGGGTCAGAACATGTGGAGATGATTAGGCCTCAACAGGTCGCTAGATGATTAGGCCCCAACTTCCAGGTATCTGCCAAGCCTTCATGTAAATCATGTGGTTTTATGGTCTCTCAGCCGTATGTCGGTTTGCTTCGATGTTTGGTTTGGTTGCTTTGTTGGACTTCTGTTGTTAAGAGTGTTTGATTCCGTATCCCCTCACTGTTAAGGCCAAGCAAGGCCGACCCTATGGGAAAAATCTTTTTCTGGCAGCCGCAGGTGATGTTGCACAAATTTCATGTTGTTTCATGTTGGTGAGTATGTCATGATATGTTTAATTTCCCAAAGCATCATGTGAAGTGTTGTTACTTAAGGGCTGGAATATTATTTATGCAATAGAATATTATTTTCGCAAAGGAAACTCAATAGTTATTCAAACTTTTAATTCAAACGTTCCATTAACACTCTGAAACAGATTGTATTCCATCCTCAATTACTCCTAATGACAAATACGGATCGTAATTGGGTCACATATTTTCTATTTTCGGGTCATGGTAATAAGTTCACCAGTGGATCTTTCTCCTTGCTCACTAGAAAAACAGCCAGCCTCTTCAATCCATCTGTGTCCCATTAGAGCTATTAAAATACACACAGGCTTAATTTAGCCCAATGCAGAGGCCCTGACACCCATCGGGCATGCCCAGCAGGTACCGCACAGGGGTCAGAGGTGACGACCTTCCCTTTGCCCCCTGAAATGACCTCTTCCCCACCGCTACCCCCCCCCCGCACTCTGCCATTCCGTTCCTCGTAACAGCAGTCCTGTTGATTCAATTAAACACGAAGTACGCTGTGGCGCTCCCGTACAAAGGGGGCAAAGGTACAAGGCCAGTCAGGGAGAGAGATGGAAGGCAAAAGGCATCCATTAGAGCCAAAGACAGGCAAACAAATGCTCTGTGACCAGGGAGAGGCCAAATGGGTGGAGGTGGGAGGGATGGGGGAGAGTGGAGGAGGTACAGGGGTTGGACAAAGGGGTAATTCTTTTGGGGGTAGCCCATTGGATCCCAGCAGCGATGACATAGGGTCAGCTGTGAAGGACTCGATGGGGTCGACTGGCCACGAATGCACGGATTACCACTGACACAACATTTCATTAGGTAAACATTGAAGAATAAGCAAGAGTAACTCATTCTCTTCTATGGGTTTAGGGGATGTGGCTTTCTACTGAGGGCTGTGTCAGTTCTGAGATGAGAAGAGACAGTACATGTGTCTGTTGTTGTGCTGCTCTGCAAACAAAACACAAATTACAAAGTTGAAGCAAATGAAACGCATACAGTATACATATGTGTGATTTTATTAGGCTGAGAGATAAAAAAAATAAAAATAAAAGGACATAACTGCTGGCTATAAACAAATATTTATTCTCATGATTTAAATTAAACTGTTGCTTTTAAGGTAGAGCAAGCCTACACACAGCTTTATTTATGTCATGATGAGCTGGTTTGGAAGGTGAGAGGGCAGAACTACCCAATCTGTCGGCCTAAAGGTTTGATCCTGAGAGCAGCCTGTGCCCGCATAGCCCTTGTGACCCAGTGAGCACTCTGGTGAGGGGAGTACCTGTCACAGTGAACCATGGTGGCTATGGCCTGTGGAAAATCAATATACTGTAGGTCAAAGCTGGCAAGTTAGGCAACAAATATTATGAGAATTTACCTAGACACTATAGCATGTTTACAAACTGCACACATCCTGAGGCCAGATATAGTATATTGTACATTCTGTACATTCCATTACACAAACAGTACTTCAAATCAAATAAATAAAAACAATTCACATGCACCGTAGACTTTACCATGAAATGCTTACTTACAAGATTTTTCCCAACAATGCAGTTAAAAAGTAATAAAAAAATGAACAAATCGATTAAAAGAAAATAGTAACGAAATAAAATAACACAATAAAATAACAATAACAAGCCTATATACAGGCTATAGACAAGGAGTACCGGTACCGAGTGAGTGTACTGCAGTGCGAGGTAGTTGGGGGTGATTGATTGAGGTAATATGTACATCTAGGTTTGGTTTGGTGATTGATTGAGGTAATATGTACATCTAGGTTTGGTTTGGTGATTGATTGAGGTAATATGTACATCTAGGTTTGGTTTGGTGATTGATTGAGGTAATATGTACATCTAGGTTTGGTTTGGTGATTGATTGAGGTAATATGTACATCTAGGTTTGGTTTGGTGATTGATTGAGGTAATATGTACATCTAGGTTTGGTTTGGTGATTGATTGAGGTAATATGTACATCTAGGTTTGGTTTGGTGATTGATTGAGGTAATATGTACATCTAGGTTTGGTTTGGTGATTGATTGAGGTAATATGTACATCTAGGTTTGGTTTGGTGATTGATTGAGGTAATATGTACATCTAGGTTTGGTTTGGTGATTGATTGAGGTAATATGTACATCTAGGTTTGGTTTGGTGATTGATTTAATTACTATGGACATGTAGGTTGCAGATGAAAAGCAGAAAGTTTGGGTAGACGTTTAATTACTTTAAACCACTAAGAGCTTTAACAAATGTTAGATCAACTAATGTAGGTATATTAAATAGAGTTGGTCCCAAGGATTAGACATTTGAATAGGTGAGGTAGACAGTTTGTTTTGTTATCAGGCCTTGCATTTAATGAATAGTTAAGGACATAGCCTCCTCGAGCCAGTAATGTCAAACCGCAAAAGTCACCATTGTAATGCTTTGAGACATCCCTCCCCAACAGCACAGGACACATGCAGGCTAACTGAATTGGGACGGTTCCAAATGGGCATTCTAATGAAATACCAGTTGGACACAGCTTTCTTAGCCAGTGGCATTTGGGGCATTATCTTCCTGAAGGATGAAAATAAGGGGGATAATGGAAAGTGTCTGATTTGCCCAAACACTCCATTAAGTTAGCCCTGAGCTCTGTGAAACCCAAGACCCACAAGATCTGCCTGCATTACCTTGGCACCGGAGTCAGGTCAGGGAGGGTGTGTGTGTAACAGCAGTCTGGGAGTTGAGAAAGTAGGACTTAAGGTTATTTGAAAGAAAGGTCCTCTTTAATCCGGGGGATTCTAAACAAACCATCCCATATCTTTGTCATGGCACATGTGAAGCATGATGATGATGAGAACTTTCTTCATAGTGCAAGAAAACAATGTAATTCTAAAGTACTCTTTCTTTTAACTCTTAGCATAAGCACTATTAGCTTTTCAGCTTGTGTAAAGCCAAAACAATCCCATTAGTTTGAATAGGGTACATGTGACGAGTTGACCCAAAATTCATCAGATGATCAAGATTTATTGTGGGGGATCACTGTTGGAATTGGTTAACAATGTCAACTGAAATTAGCTATGTAATATCCCAAAGAATCCAGAGACCAATCTACCCATTTGAATAGCCTGAAGTGATATCCGACAACACTGGCTTTGGCTGGAGAGGTTTTTGTAACGGAAACAGAACCCTTTGATTAGTGAACTGCCACACTAACCCCAGTCCACACAATCTTTTCCAAAGCTCAGTGGTCAGGTAGCAACCACCCTTCCCCCTTCAAAGACCTGACTTCCTGGAAACCTGGAGCAATGACTGAGGTTATAGCCCTCTACGCTGCAAACCTGGAGGCAATGACTTCAGTTCAACACTATTGACAGATAAAGGTTACCCAATTTAACAAATCACACACAAAAACGATGTGTATGGTTAAGACCAAACCAGACCAATTTTCTTATCTTTATGGAAGCCTGGACCCTCCTAAGTCTCTCTAATGTTTTCTAATCATTTGCACTTGTTTTGGTACACCTAATTCTAATTTTAGCCATTTTATGTGATGGTAAAGGTAGGGGTGTACTAACTTTTTCCCCATAAGGAAAAGTGTTTATTTTTATTTTTTAATTGGTTAACCTTTATCTGTCAATAGTGTTGGAGTGAAGATTACATATCCGTCTGTTCAAATATGTTTAAAAAAAGACAACTTTCCAAGGGGTGTACTTACTTTTTCACGACTGTAGATATGAGTATTTGTTAAATATTTAGAGTTGATTCATTGAATAAACCCAAAACTCATATTTGTTGTCAGTACTGTGTGACTGGGAGAGAAGTACAAACAAATACAGTTTGATACAGATACACTAACTACGGTGAGATGTGTAATAACATAGGTATGAGTGAGAAAATAATCTTCTCTGCATCTCTCTTTTGCCGTGAGCAAAGAGTGGATTCTAGAGAGAACTTGTGACAGCAACACAAATCAGTAAAGCCAGCAGCTATGGGGCAGTGGGTGTAGGAAGGGGGGCTGCTTTTGTGTTAGAAGTAATGTGTTCACTCATTCACTCCCCAGCTGCAGACAGTTTTCAGGGCTCCGGTTCCCATACTTAGATTAAATCTTCCAAATTCGAGCGATAAATGAGTGTGTGTGAAGAGGTTACTGATGAAGGAGGGGGGAGGAGAAAAGAAGGAGGATGAGAAGTGTTTTCCACAGGCTGGGTCTGGGGGGCAGGGAGAGATGCAGGATGGGTGGTTGGACAGGGAGCTTTTCGTAATCAGTCCAACCAAAGAGAGTCCCCTTTTTCCCCTCCTGTAACTTTATTGATTACATTGTGATGCAGGGAAGGCCTGGGAACGCCACAAAGCGCTATGCAGGGTAACAGCTGGCTCCCTGCCCATTCTAATCCACAAGCTTACCGCTCGAGCACAATCAAGCTCTGGAGACAGAGACCATTTTACGGGAGTTTGGGGAGGAGGATCCTTATGCTGTCAGCCAGATAGTCTCTGTCCCTTTGACTTTGTAGTGTAAATGTTATGACATGCATAATGTTTATGGGCAATTCATAGGCTCTTCCCTTTCTCTTTCATGGTCAGAAAAGAAGAGCTTGGTGCCGCTGAATACATCAGTGCTGCAAACATTACAGAAGTTCATCCTGCAAATATTACCATGAGACATGGACAACGGAGGGTCACCGTGTGTTACAACCGCCTTTTAGTGGTTAAAGCTTTCCGTATGTTGACTCAGTCTAACTTCTACATCACAAGAGAGTTTGCCACTTCTTCCACAGTGGACATGATGAATATATTGAAGAGTTTGAACAATTATCTTTATTTGGAGAAAAACAAAATACATTTAAAGACCATTAAGCTATTAAAAGTACAGGTACTCATAGCACAACAATCATGGTAGTAAAAATTGCATAGGGCTTTGAACCGGTTTCTTGGAAAAAAATTACAGAAATACATTTACTACAACCAACTCTATATGATAGAAATAACAGAAACACAGGAAGGGAAAAAAACAAAAAAACATTTGAAGGAAGAAAGCTCTCCAGTGCAGACGGTTATGCTTGGGGGAAAACCCCCCAAAATAAAAAACAGACAATTGCATCAGGACTAAAAGAAAGGAATGGGGGGGGGGGAAATAAATGAAGAGGTGGAACTGTGGTGGATGTTTACTTGAACATGCATTCAGACCAGACAGGGTGTTTGAAGTTGGTCATAGTTCATTCTCTGCTTTAGAGTGGCGGAGCAGACACCACCTCGCTCCAGCCTCTTTTTTTATGGCTTTAGAAAGGAGAAGTGAGACAGCTGGAGTTCTGTCTCAGAGCATTTATTTACTTATCCCTGTGGCAAAGTAAAAGTTCTCCACAAAGGGAGCCGGTGAATGGCTCACCCCGGGTAGTCTTGCCCTACGTTCTCCTGTGTGTACCTTAGTTTAAAGCTAAAGCATTCTGTATTTGTTTCTTTTCAATAAGGGGAAAGAAAGGCCTTTAAGTGAAGGGATGGTGCCGGTGACTATGTGCTTTTTCGCCCGATTCAAGATGTGTACATGTAAAGGAATGATCGACCTTTGGCTATGTTGAGGGGAGCCATACAAGTTTTGGTCTTGGAGGTACTGACATAAATACTTTTATCCTAAGAATGCCTTTCCTTAAAAAGGCCAAGGCAGGACATTTCTAAGTAACCTGAACTAAAACCAAACTCAAAATCGTACATAGAATTAAATAACAGATGTGACAGTCTAATAAAGCTTGTTTTAGGAGAGCACTAATAAACCTGACTTGACTGATAGGTCAAAAATCAGGAAGAGGCCAGGGTCTTTGAAAAGGGTATAAAAACCTATCAGAGGTAGAGAGAGGTTTCCATGTTGAATACAAATTGATTTGTACTATCAAATATTCTGCTTGATGTCAAAATGAATGAAGCCAAGATCACAAGGGAATGGATATCTGGGACACACTCCAGTCACATAGTCTACACGTACATCCTTCTTCCTCTTAAGTCCCTGGACAAGTAAAAACTAGAATAGGTTTTATCTAACCTAGACTAATTCTGCTGCTCAGTATTTATTCTCACGATCTTCAAAACAATATGCAGTTTTGACCATAAAGTTTTGTGCCAAATAGATAAATCCTGTCCAGTTGGTATTGAAGCACAATTTCATAGCTGTGGGTGGTTCTCCCTTTGAAATGCTGAAAACTGAACACAGAGCCTTTCTAGAGCCTGAGGCACTGATCGTAAACGGAATAGAATTATGCATTTCAATCCATAAAACATTTACATGAAACAGTACGAGATGAGGTAACTTCCTGTTTCATGAAGTATTGCCAAACTTGATCAAATATGTTTCAAACAGTGTTTTAAAGCGGCAATCTGCAGTTGTAACAATAACAAAAGCGTCTCCCAGCCCGTTTTGGCAAAAAGCTGAGGGATGGGCTGGAGAAATATAAGCACTCTGAAATTCATAGACAGAGCTATGACCATCCCAAATTCTAGTTTTAACAATGTTTTGAGGCTATATAGTGTTTCTTTACATTTACTTTATTTACAAACATTTATTTGTATTTATTTATTTTTTTTACAAACATTGGGGTAAAACAAGCTTATATTTTGGGTTCTGATGGGGTACGACAGTTGAACTAAGCTCTTGATGCATGTATACGTTATTTTCTTAAAGAATCAATAGGTACATATTCATTCATAAGTCCAAAAATGGATGTAGCAACTGCAGATCACCCCTTTAAAGTATTTTCAATCCCAGTCTTAAATGTATTGCTTTTGATGCAGGGTAAAGCAGACAGATCATATCCCAATATAATAACATGATTCACAGAGTTTGAAAGAGACAACTGGAGAGCTGGATATCACTGCTATAATGTTCAACTGGGCTCTCTTTTCGAAGGATAATGCACTCCAATTCTATTCACAGGCATGCTGTGGAGAAGAGTATATTGCAGAGACTACCCTCTAGTGGCAGAAAATAGTTATTTCACCAAAAACTATTTGTTGTTACTTTAGCAACTACAGTTAAAGCCAAGGAAATGACATGGGATAAGTATGACAATCATTTGAGATTAAAAATGCAATTCATATTTGATTTCCCTCAACAACAGAGATGATACCTACAACAAACTGCAATCCCTTCAAAAGTGTCCCACTTAAGAAAAATTCTAGTTCATTTACAAAGAAATTAAACTAATGTGAGGATACAAAATAATAAGATAATTAAATAGAACAATCGATATCTGGTGACTGCAAGCTTTTTTTTTTTTCAAGTATGTTATAAAACTCAAATAAGTGTGTAATTCTTTACAATGTATTATTGCTTTCTAAAGAAAAAAATGTAATACAAAAATAATATGTAGTAAACCACCTTCAATGTGATGACATTTAAGGAGCTTAAGGTTGACATTCACATTATTTTATTGTCACAGATTAACATACCATTTTAAAAAGATGGGTCCAATTCAAATCTTCTGAATCACGACCTGGAATTTACCTGCGTGGGAACACAAAAGGTGGTAATATTACTTAAGAAGACAAACGTCTGACAAAGTATACACATATTATGCACCATGTCATTAAAGAAGCGACTTCATATTTTTTCATTGTAATTTCAGAAAATGCATTTAATATATATACACAGTAATAGTGGAATTCTAGTGCTTTACAAAAAATATTCCCCCCCAAAATGTATTGGACCCAATACAATGCATTCTAATGGTGCAGCCTTCTTATTGGACAAATAAAGACTGACCAACTCTTGTTGTCAAATTAACTGGGCCGGAGCGGCACGCTAACAGATTACAATTCGTTAGAGCATGGCAATTACACTAATCACTCTGCCTGTCAATTTGAAAAGAGATTTGATGGACACAAAAATATTACATGTAACTCCTTCAATAATGGAAAATGAATCACTGAAGTGCTTCAGGTTAGATAGATAGATAGATAGGTACTTTATTGATCCCCCGGGGGGGAAATTTCATAAGTGGTTCTGCACCAAGCTGATAGTCTGCTCAGAACTCACCAGTGTTGGTATCCAAAGAGGGCCCATATAGAAAGAGGTGCCTTTCAATAGAAACCGCTGAAACGCTAGCATAGCAAGTAATGTCCGCCAAGCTAACTACGTAGAAACACCTGATCATCTGAAGTTTCAGAGCTGTGCATATGCTATACAGCACTCCTTTGAAATAAAGTTGTTTTTGACAAGTATGGAATTCGGCTCTTTAACAAGCTGTCTTGAAGTGAGAGAACCTACTAACAAGGGATGATTTTGTCACTCAGCTAGCCAAAGTCCTGCCCTGGTCTGCTTAACAACTTTACAGGAAGTACCTGTCACTGAACACTCTCTGATTTAAAACCTCTCTTTAGTATCGGTAATGTTTGGTGTGGTATGATGATATATGATAAATGATGAAGATAGAAGAGACTCACATGAGGGCATTAGGGAGACCTCAGCTGTCACCACGCAGTCCATTCCTAGGTTAGACAAAGCTCCTCTCACCAATCCACAGGAGTATGCCAGATACTGTGGCGAAACATACCAGACAGTTACGGCTGAACATTTGCTTCAGAGTTAAATCACTGTAGGCCTACATTTCAATCTATTTGTCTGAATATTCTAGAATAATGCTAAACCTAGGGCCAAACAGGCTGTGCAAGCATTTTTTCCCAGAACCAGGATTTAAGACCCCTGTTGTAAAATGAGAAACGACTGTGTCTACTTTTTAAAAAACGATTGGATGTCTTACTTTTGGAGCTTCCTCAAGGTACTGCTTCCCGCTGGAAAACTGTGTCAAGAGTGCAAACTTGTTGTCTTGCAAAACATAGGTACCCTGTGTAGAAACAACAAAGACACACCACAAATATTAGGGAGGAAGGCTATGGGTAGTGTGGTACATCAGCAGCTGTATTCCTAAACTGTAAAGTGCTTTATTTTTCAAACATGGGCACACCTGGTGGTTTGTCCTAAGGTTGTCAATTTGCTTTCTGAAGACATTTATCCAGAAGTCTTTACAGATGAATTTCATGACATCCAAGTCATCTTTGAAGCTGGGCGAATCTTTTGTAAACCTGGAAGGTCAGAAAACACACAAGGTTAGCCTACATAGTATATTGCAGATGTCATTCAGGTAACACCATTTTAATCAGGTAAAGTGATACTAAAGGTGGCACTTAGGTCAAACTGAAATACACGGCATATGCAATAGTGAAAACTGCTGCCCTACCTTTCTATAAGCCCCTGTCCTACTCTGAAGCCCATGCCTTCCAGAGTGGACACACAAGTTGCCCTATCCTGTGGAGAAAAAAGCCAAGCTTTCAAACATTGTTGAGTGGGTCTGTCAGGTGGCTGTTTAGTGACGTTACGAGCTTAACCTACCTTGTCCATCTCCCCTCTCGAGGCTTGGTCTTTGTAAATATGGGACACCATCTCCATGTGGAGGAACTCAAAAAGTACGTCGTCGGCCATGTCTGAAATAAAATACAAATCTTAATACAAAAAGCTAGGCAACGTTCTCTAGCTGACTGACAAACGTTTAGAACATGCAAGCTAAATTATCCTGGTACAGTGGTGGAGAACATCTAGCTAGCTAACGTTAGCTAGTTCTCGAAAATACGGGAAAAGCTTTCTTCTGAAATAAAATGTAATGTTCTATGTGCATTAAATATGATCACATATCGCTAACACATGTAAATCAAACAAATTACCTATTTTACAGCTCTGGTTTGAGTTAATTTCCGCTAAATTGCTCACGATGTAAACAAAACGTTACTTCCTGACTACGGAAGCTGCGAAGGACATAATAGTCGGATGACTGATTAAAAGAGAAAAGGCTAAACGTTATGTCATGTTTTGTTCAGAAGATAAAACAATCAGAAACTATGAATTGGTTAATAGGGTCACCAGCTAGGACAACAATGCAGCTCTTAACCCTAATTTGCTCCATGGGTGCCGTACTACTATGTCTGTCCCTGTAGGTAGGCCGTCATTGTAAATAAGAATTTGTTCTTAACTGTCTTGCCTAGTTAAATAAACAAAAAATGCAGCTCACACCCTTCCAAGTTTATGTGAAATTCATATTTTAAGAGCATCACATAATTTCAATGCACATCCTTTTAATTTGGCAGGTTATATCAGGACAGAGAGGTGTTTGCAATAGGTGAGGTCATGCACATTTTCAATCTGGGAACACACAAAACGTAAAAAGAACCTTTTGTTACAGCTTCAATGTTATGATACAATTATATTGGTATTCAGATTTCTGGTATTGCTTAGAGTTATTAGAGTATCTGAGGCTGAAAAAGGACACTCAAATAATTGTCCCACAAAAAAAGCTTGCATTTGAAATAAATGTACATCATATTTTCCTTTTGAAGTAAAAATGGCTAAAACTACTGATGAGATTTGCAATCACACAATTAATATATAAAACCAGTCCTTCTTAAATTGTATGTTTAATTCTTCACTTTTAAAAATACAATAGTATTAATTACATTTTCACACACATTTCGGTCCATAAATAAGACTATCATCACAAGTATGCCTCTTTTTAATTGTACTCATTTGGACTACGTTTAATGTCAAGGTGCATCAAATACATTACACTAAATAACTCAATATTAATGGACTTGATACAAGTTCTGATTGAAGCTGGAAGTCATGTATTAAAATGACTTTTGGAGAGAGGTGGAAAACTGTCTTAAAGTCCCAGTGAGGTCAAAATGTGACTTTCCCCTCCCCACTCAGACCACCCCCAGACATTCCCAGCAAAATTCTTGCTTAAGACAGGTAACAAATTACAAGCAAAACATGCCAAATTGCAGTACTGCCAAGATGTAGTAATACAATTCCAAGATACAAATGAAGTGATCTCAAAATCAAAATAAACATGTTGGATGACTCTCGTGAGATTGCAAATGTAGACTTCATTACTATATTACACTTACACACTACAGTGCCTCTCATCTTCAGCAAAGCTAAAGCAAAGTAAAACACATTCACTGGCCTAAATTAAAGCAGGCATGTGTATCCACAACTATGCAAACAGCTGGGTTTTACAAAGTCCCTGTTTAAAACAAGTCTTCATAGTAGAAATGTAGTTACCAATATATCCTATATGTTTAGGAAAGGGAACATTTAGGAAAGTGGAGAAATTTGGATAAAGCCTTTACTTGACCAGCTTCCACATAAATGTGTATGAGTTAATCAAACAAATTAAGTCTTCATGAAAGTGTGCTTTTTCCTTGTAAGGAAACACATTTAAACATAATTTGCGGAATCTAGCAAGTCTCAGT
Source organism: Thymallus thymallus (assembly GCA_023634145.1). Lineage (NCBI taxonomy): Eukaryota > Metazoa > Chordata > Actinopteri > Salmoniformes > Salmonidae > Thymallus > Thymallus thymallus. The sequence goes on along the minus strand of CM042378.1, from coordinate 6,828,756 downwards.
GGATGATTGCTGGCAAATTGGAATATCTCTTCTTGACTAGATTAAATAAACCTCTGCACTATGGTTTCTCTAGATAGTAGCCTTTAAAATATATCCGATTAAAACATCAGATTATTCACTTCTGCACATTAAAACATTTGGACATGACAAAATTAAACGGAAGAGAGAAGTTGGAATGAAAAACTAAGTAACACTTATTTTTCTACAAGACATCCTCAAAATGACAAGTCCCTCATAAAATGTTAGCGCCCATATGTTTTTTTTTACACAATAAAAGGTTATATCTAGAACCTTAAAACGGTTATTCGGCTGTCCGCATAAGAGAACCCTTTGAAGAACCCTTTTGGGTTCCATGTAGAACCCTTTTCACAGAGTTCTACATGGAACACAAAAGTGTTTGACCTGGAACCAAAAAGGTTCTACCTGGAACCTAAAAGGGTTCTACCTGGAACCTAAAAGGGTTCTACCTGGAATCTCAAAGGGTTCTCCTATGGGGACAGCTGAAGAACCCTTTTGGAACCCTTTTTTCTAAGAGTGTATGCTCTCCTCTGTTAGAGCACTGTATGTTCCACAACTGAATGAAGCTTCAAGAGCACTCACTTCTGCTGGCACTTGTTTGAGAGTCCGTTAAACAGAACACCCTTCTGTGGGGAAGGGGGAAGCTGCTCTGAGGGGGATGGTCTTTGAGGTTCAGGCTGCCCATTGTCTGAGGGCTGAGGGTTGGATGTGTCACTAGTTGAGTTCCCCTCCCTGGAGGGTGATCCTTTGGGGACATCCAACAGAGAGACCGTCCAGGAGGGTGATGTAGGCTGTAAAGGGGAGGCCTTGCATGAGCACGGCTGGTGTCCCTGGGTTTGGACCTGTTCCACTCCTCTCAGGATGCGCACCAGGGAGTTGTGGACCTGCTGGCTGATAGGAGTGTCAGTGTCTTTGGGTTCGGTCTTGACATGGCGGCCTGTGGAGAGGTTGGAGAGCTGCTCCAGGACCTCTATCTGTTGGTCCATCATACCCAGCATGCTGCAGTGGAAGGCCCTTTGCTCAGCGAGTTGTTCCCCTAGCTGATGGTTCAGTATGGTGAGCTGCTGGAGGATCAGGGTGCTGGTGTCTTCACAAGTGACTGTTGAGAAATGAACAGCAGGACGACTTGTATTTGTTTTAGGTTATCACTGTAATACCAATTATCCAAAGCTTTAAACAACTGATAAATACAAAGTAAAATTCCAACAGATTAATTACATGATATTAGTTCAAAAGAACACATTAATTACATAGAATATAGGTGGTCATGTAGCCACTCTAAACTCATCAGTTATAAAATAACTCACCAGTTTGTTCTTCTGGACTGCAGCTAGTGGGGTCACTAGCTCCCTCACCATCATGTAAAGAGGGTACTGAATGTGGCTCACTCTTCACTGGGTAAAGATACTCTCCAGACAGACCCAAAGTCATAATCTCTTCTGACTTCAGGGCCCAGCCCGGACTGCTGACGACGGCTTCTTCTGGGATTGCATTAGTCTCGTCTCCTTCTCCCTCTAGAGCTGGAGCCAGGCTGTCCTCCCAAGGGGCCACGGAGTTGGGCTGAGCAACATCACCTGGAAAGAGAGAGAAGAGGAGTGAGCAGAGCAGGCCAACACATACTGTACCATACACTTCTTTACAATTATTTAATGTCAAATAATCCTAAAGCCAGAAAGTAGTACCATCAGTATGATCCTCCAGGTCTGAAGGGGTCAACACCACCATATTGTGTTTATCTGCAATGCCTTGCTCTGGGGCCCCCACCCGGGATCTCCTGGCCAGCATGCGGTCCAGCATATGGAAGTAACGGAAAGACTCAATGGTGGACAGGCGTGCAGCGGGGCTACGGTATCCTGCCATCTTGATCTTGCGGTACTTGTGCTTGAGGCTCTTCCAGCGGTTGCGTATCTGGTTGACGGTGAAGTGGATGTCTTGCTTGGCCAAGCTGTATCGCAGGCGGCGGAAGTGTGAGTCATTGCGCTGTCGCTTCTTATCCAGCTCATGCACCAGGTCCAGCTGCTCGATGAGGGCCAGCATGGCGAAGGTGTCCGACTCTGTCCACCACTTGTTGGGCCTCCTCTCACTCAGGTCCATGGTTTCTCCCTCCCCTCACTGGATGTCCCTGCTCTGGTAGCAGCCCCCTGGGCTCCACCTGGTTGGAAGTAAACAAGGACACATGGAAAGAGGTTAAAGTACTACACCATAATGTTGGCAAATGTAATTTCTGTACATTAGAGTAAGACTGAGGGGTACCCGGCTGATTATGACAAAAATAAATGTTAGACTTCCTATTAAAATACAATTTTGTAGCAATATGCATCAAAGAGCAGCAATCAAGTTGCATTATAATAAGCTAGAAATCAAGACAGGAACACAGGTGTTTATTTTTATCAAAGGTATAGGACAAACTCACTATGGGAGAATAAATGAGTCACGACAGCATCCAAAATAGATACTGGATATAAATGACAGAATTACATTGTGACAAAACCACTCCAGAGATGTTCATTACAACAATCACACAAGAGTACAGTGACAGTTTCTTCTCCAGTCCCTTTGAAGTTCACCCAACTGCAAATCACGACTTTCCCACGTCAATTCCACTTAGATGATACATGATGAGCTGAGTAGTGTGTGTGCAATGTGAATGTATGCAGACATACAGGAACGTAACGCTGTCTACTACCACAACAAACAACAAATACATATGCAATAACGTTTCCCTTTTGGTACAGTGAATTACTTTAAATAAAACTGATACTGGAAATTACAGACAACTACATCACACACCATACAGTCAGAGACTCGTTTAAAAATATCTAACTAGTCATCAATAGTCGGACCATTGCCAACCTAACTAACTAGCCCTGGCTTGTAACTGGGTTGCAGTGGCCATCACTGGCGAATGCTGACGATGAAAAATGCAGTTTCTTACAGAACACTGCGGCCATGTCTTAGTTAATCAGTCAAGATTTTTTTCATACACAAACTATTGTTCCAAGTTAATAACCATAAAATATCGCTTATCGTTAGTGCTACAGATTGCACTTCATACCTTCATCTCAAAATGTTTTACGCTGCGTCGAGGAAGCTTGCTTGCGTCGCACGATCATATGGGGTTGGTTGACACCAATGGGCTTGTTCGACAGTGGAGGAGACTGCCGACTGATTGATCTACAAATCACCGTGCAACAAAAATAACGACTCTTTGTTATTTGTAGATCAGTCATTCTCCATTTACCCATGATGCACCACGTGTTTGATGCTCTCGAACACGGCCAATAACTGGTTGACGTTCCTAATGTCACGTGTGATTGGTCAAGAATCGTAGTGCATACTCATGAGGGTCAGTCTGCGCCATTAGCTGCCAGATTCTCAGATCTACATATCATCTAAATGTAAAATTTAATCGGATTTAACAGACATCTAGTTGTAAAGGTTCGCACATTTGTGCAGTACTTAGTTTGGGCCAACACTCATGAGTGAGCGTTTTGACCGACTTCCGGGTGCTAATGTGATTCTTTTTTGCAGGACTGTGGAGGTATGAGAATTTGCTTTACATGCTTTTTTGAATAATAGCAGGCTAGCTATCTATATTCGCATTGGTGAATTGATTTAATGTAGATTGATTAACATAACATGCCAAATAGTTACATTTAATAACATTATGTTATTAAACTGTGGGCGCATTTCGATGGGTATCATCTCGCGCTAAAAATAATTTGAGCTAGCGCCCAAATGTGGAGGGAGGCACATTCCGATGGGCAGCCAGGCATCATCTGATGATGCAATAGTTGCATTAAACAATGCATCAGAACATGCCTTTCAGTTCAATGAAACTATGCCTCTCCATAAAATATTATAGTTTCTAGTTGTTTTTCTAGTTTCCTACTGTAGACCTTCACGGTTCTCTTGTGTATGTAGGTGGTGTGGAATGGCAAGTGACAAATACCAGATAGTAGTACAAGGAGAGGCGTCAGAGACTGACTCAGATGATGAGGTATACATCACTTCCCTCTCCACATTCAACTGCCAGAGGGCAAAAGGTACCAGGGGAAGCATCAGACTGACAGCGAGGGGGAGGTTGAGAAAGCACGAAAATGTGTCATTGCTGCAAGCTCTGAAAACCCACAAATATTATGCAAGGACTTAACTCCTCTGCTTGTGATCAGAGATAACCCTGACATTCAGTCCATGGTAGAGGAGAGTGTTGTGTCTAGGCCTGAGCACGGTGGGCTCTACTACAACACTTTACTCCAGCGGAAATTACAGGAGAGCAATGCACGTCTGTGCACGGGTGTGTCCCAGACCATCAAACAGTTGTATGGCAATGCCACAAAGGAGATCCGCATGGCCACAACCCACCTGAATAGCTCCCAGAATGGCATCATCAACGCCTCCCACAGCATCCGACTCATTCTGGAGGACCACAAGTCCGTCTCAGAGAAAATAGACATTATCACCAGCTGTTGTCTACTCCACGATATTACCATCCCCTCCTCTCCCACTACGCCTATTCTCGGACAGTGATGTTCCTTATGATGTTCCTCATTCAATGTTTTCATATGTATTATGTAGGCTAAACAGAGTATTGTTATTTGTAAAAGGCACTTGCATTAGGTGAATAAATTATGCATGCCATTGTACTATTTCTGCTCCATTTTATTCAACCTTTTATTTAACTAGGCAAGTCAGTTATTTACAATGACAGCCTACCAAAAGGCAAAAGACCTGCGGGGACGGGGGCTGGGATTAAAAATATTAATAAATAAAATATAAATATAGGACCAAACACACATCACGATGAGACAAAACGACACTACCAAAAGAGATACCTAAGACAACAACATAGCAAGGCAGCATACATGACAACACAGCATGGTAGCAACGTAACATGACAACAACATGGTAGCAACACAACATGGTAGCAGCACAACACATGGTACAAACATTATTGGGCACAGACAACAGCACAAAGGGCAAGAAAGTAGAGATGACAATACATCACGCAAAACAGCCACAACTGCCAGTAAGAGTGTCCATGATTGAGTCTTTGAATGAAGAGATTGAGATAAAACTGTCCAGTTTGAGTGTTTGTTGCAGCTCGTTCCAGTTGCTAGCTGCAGCGAACTGAAAAGATGAGCAACCCAGGGATGTGTGTGCTTTGGGGACCTTTAACAGAATGTGACTGGCAGAACGGGTGTTGTATGTGGAGGATGAGGGCTGCAGTAGATATCTCAGATAGGGGGGAGTGATGTCTAAGAGGGTTTTATAAATAAGCATCAACCAATGGGTCTTGTGACGGGTATACAGAGATGCCCAGTTTACAGAGGAGTATAGAGTGCAGTGATGTGTCCTATAAGGAGCATTGGTGGCAAATCTGATGGCCGAATGGTAAAGAACATTAGCCGCTCGAGAACACCCTTACCTGCCGATCTATAAATGATGTCTCCGTAATCTAGCATGGGTAGGATGGTCATCTGAATCCGGGTTAGTTTGGCAGCTGGGGTGAAAGAGGAAACCAAGTCTAGATTTAACTTTAGCCTGCAGCTTTGATATGTGCTGAGAGAAGGACAGTGTACCGTCTAGCCATATTCCCAAGTACTTGTATGAGGTGACTACCTCAAGCTCTAAACCCTCAGAGGTAGTAATCACACCTGTGGGGAGAGGGGCATTCTTCTTACAAAACCACATGACCTTTGTTTTGGAGGTGTTCAGCTTGTTGGACACTAAGAAAGCTTTGTTGTAGAGCATTTAACACAAAATGCGGGGAGGGGCCTGCTGAGTATAAGACTATCATATAAATGGATGAGAGAGCTTCCTGCTGCCTGAGCAATGCTGTTGATATAAATTGAGAAGAGCATGGGGCCTAGGATTGAGCCTTGGGGTACTCCCTTGGTGACAGGCAGTGGCTGAGATAGTAGATTTTCTGACTTTATACACAGCACTCTTTGAGAGAGGTAGTTAGCAAACCAGACCAAAGACCCCTCAGTTATTCTGATAATATTCAGATAGCTTATTCATTGTAGTTGGTCATAACAAAGAATGCTTATTGCTCTCAATCATACATTCAAGTATTTAGTTGTTCACATTCACAACCACATTAGATGTCTTGTCAATCACTGTCTTTTCCAATGCACCAAACTCTGGGTAGGCCTAGTGCACAGGCCACTCTTGTGGTGTCCACAAGGCACTGCAAGTGATGGGACCGCTGTGGTAATTTTTGCATAGGCCTAGAGTTGAAGAAACTACACTGCCCTACCAAGGACAAATGCAGTAACTGCTCATTTGGATGAAAATGAGTTAAGGTCATGTTTGCTACATTAAATACATGCTTAATCATGTGGACAAGTATCCTGCCTCTTATATTAGCAGTAACTGCAACAAATTACTGTGAAACCAAGGTAAATATATAAGCGGCAGGTAGCCTAGAGGTTAGAGCGTTGGGCCACTAACCGAAAGGTCACTGGCTTGAATACCCTAGCCGACAAGGTGAAAAACCTGTCTATGTCCTTGAGCAAGGCACTTAACCCTAATTTCCCAGTAGGTAGGCCGTCATTGTAAATACGAATTTGTTCTTTTTAAAATAAAATAAAAGCAATTTTTCTCAGTTCCACGCTATGAGCTGTTACTGCCTAATTACAACATTGAATTCTAGATTGTTATCATTGTGCATTGCTGTATTCATATGTCAGTCATTGAACTGCTATAGGCCTTTACTTCAGAAAACATTGAAGGAGCAGTTAAAACAATTTAAGATACATTCCAACCCTCTACAATTTTATCCAATGGGATTCCGGCGGGTTTGATCAGCCATTATTTTTGCAGAGTCACTGACATGTCGTGTGAGAAGGCACATTTGGCTTGGCTCCCAGAAAATGCGAACTGAAAGTGATCCATTCTCCCAAGGTCATCTGAAAGGAATGTCTGATCTCATTGCTGCTCCCATAAACTAGAGATGGTCCATCGAGTTGATTCTTTGTCAGCAGCTGCTGGTATTTCACTGGAAGGTTCAGCTTTTCCATCTAGAGAACAATGCAGACATGACACTGTGAGACACACTGATATAGACACTCACCGGACAGTTTATTAGGTACTGGGTCGGACCCCCCTTTGCCTCAAGAACAGCCAGAATCTTTTGGGGATGGAAACGTTGCACAGTTGGTATCAAGGGACCAAACGTGTGCTAGGAAAACATTGCCCACACCATTACACCACCGCCACCAGCCTGTAGCGTTGACACCAAGCAGGATGGGGTCATGGACTCATGCTGTTTACGCCAAATCCTGACTGCCATCAGCATGACGCAACAGGAACCGGGATTCGTCGGTCCAAGCAATGTTTTTCCACTCCTCAATTGTCCAGTGTTCGTGATCGCGTGCCCACTGGAGCTGCTGCTTCTTGTTTTTAGCTGAAGCTTTCCACAGGGATGTTGGTCCATGCTGACGGGATGGTATCACACAGTTGCTGCAGATTAGATAACTGTACATTCATGCTGCGAACAGCCCGTTCCTTCTCATCACAAAGATGCTCTTATTGGGTTAAAGTCTGGGGACTGCGCAGGCGACTCAAGTATTCTGAACTCACTGTCATGTTTTAGGCATTGTTTTTCCACTCCTCAATTGCCCAGTGTTGGTGATCACGTGCCCACTGTTGTACAACTGACTAGGTATCCACCTTTCCCCTTTCTCCCACTGGAGCCGCTTCTTGTTTTTAGCTAATAGGAGTGAAACCCGGTGTGGTTGTCTGCTGCAATAAACCATCCTAGACAAGGAACGACAAGTTGTGCGTTCCGAGATGCCGTTCTGCACACCACTGTTTTACTTTGCCGTTATTTGTATATTTGTGGCCCGCCTGTTAGCTTGCACGATTCTTGCCATTCTCCTTCGACCTCTCTCTTCAACAAGCTGTTTTCGCTCCCGGCATCGACGATCATACCATGCTCAAAGTCGCTTAGGTCACTTGTTTGGCCCATTCTAACGTTTGTTTGAACAGTAACTGAATGCCTCGATGCCTGTCTGCCTCCTTTATATAGCAAGCCACGGCCACATGACACACTGTCTGTAGAAACTATACATTTTAGTGAATGGGTTGCCTAATAAACTGTCTGGTGAGTGTATTTTCAATGGTGCCATTGGACATGGTTGGTCGTCATTCTAATGGGCACCGGAGGTTATTGGAAAAGGTTATGGCATGTGGGAAGTTACACCATTTGCGATGGCTCGCAAGGGACTGTACCGTATGGAGTCTGCTGCAATGAATGCCAAGCTTGTGAGCTGACTGCTATTAGCACACATCGCTCCTGAAACAGAACATTTCAAGGTCACTGACTTGGCATTTTCCTGTGTTAACAAGTACACAACAGCAGCAGACTGAGGGAAACTGTCAAACTATTTTTTTACGGGAGCATTGGATTCTGTTGTGACTGATCTGTCTGATTTAAAAAAACATTCCACAATTCATTTGATACACTAATGGACTTAGCTATATGAGTTATGTACAGTGGGGAGAACAAGTATTTGATACACTGCTGATTTTGCAGGTTTTCCCACTTACAAAGCATGTAGAAGTCTGTAATTTTTATCATAGGTACTCTTTAACTGTGAGTGACGGAATCTAAAACAAAAATCCAGAAAATCACATTGTATGATTTTTAAGTAATTAATTAGCATTTTATTGCATGACATAAGTATTTGATACATCAGAAAAGCAGAACTTAATATTTGGTACAGAAACCTTTGTTTGCAATTACAGAGATCATACGTTTCCTGTAGTTCTTGACCAGGTTTGCACACACTGCAGCAGGGATTTTGGCCCACTCCTCCATACAGACCTTCTCCAGATCCTTCAGGGTTCGGGGCTGTCGCTGGGCAATACAGACTTTCAGCTCCCTCCAAAGATTTTCTATTGGGTTCAGGTCTGGAGACTGGCTAGGCCACTCCAGGACCTTGAGATGCTTCTTACAGAGCCACTCCTTAGTTGCCCTGGCTGTGTGCTTCGGGTCGTTGTCATGCTGGAAGACCCAGCCACGACCCATCTTCAATGCTCTTACTGAGAAAAGGAGGTTGTTGGTCAAGATCTCGCAATACATGGCCCCATCCATCCTCCCCTCAATACGGTGCAGTCGTCCTGTCCCCTTTGCAGAAAAGCATCCCCAAAGAATGATGTTTCCACCTCCATGCTTCATGGTTGGGATGGTGTTCTTGGGGTTGTACTCATCCTTCTTCTTCCTCCAAACACGGCAAGTGGAGTTTAGAACAAAAATCTCTATTTTTGTCTCATCAGACCACATGACCTTCTCCCATTCCTCCTCTGGATCATCCAGATGGTCATTGGCAAACTTCAGATGGGCCTGGACATGCGCTGGCTTGAGCAGGGGGACCTTGCGTGCGCTGCAGGATTTTAATCCATGACGGCGTAGTGTGTTACTAATGGTTTTCTTTGAGACTGTGGTCCCAGCTCTCTTCAGGTCATTGACCAGGTCCTGCCGTGTAGTTCTGGGCTGATCCCTCACCTTCCTCATGATCATTGATGCCCCACGAGGTGAGATCTTGCATGGTGCCCCAGACCGAGGGAGATTGACCGTCATCTTGAACTTCTTCCATTTTCTAATAATTGCGCCAACAGTTGTTGCCTTCTCACCAAGCTGCTTGCCTATTGTCCTGTAGCCCATCCCAGCCTCGTGCAGGTCTACAATTTTATCCCTGATGTCCTTACACAGCTCTCTGGTCTTAGCCATTGTGGAGAGGTTGGAGTCTGTTTGATTGAGTGTGTGGACAGGTGTCTTTTATACAGGTAACGAGTTCAAACAGGTGCAGTTAATACAGGTAATGAGTGGAGAACAGGAGGGCTTCTTAAAGAAAAACTAACAGGTCTGTGAGAGCCGGAATTCTTACTGGTTAGTAGGTGATCAAATACTTATGTCATGCAATAAAATGCAAATTAATTATTTAAAAATCATACAATGTGATTTTCTGGATTTTTGTTTTAGATTCCGTCTCTCACAGTTGAAGTGTACCTATGATAAAAATTACAGACCTCTACATGCTTTGTAAGTAGGAAAACCTGCAAAATCGGCAGTGTATCAAATACTTGTTCTCCCCACTGTATATACCATAATAATGATGGATGCATGACACTGTATACTGACCTTCATGATATACTAGCCTATATTATACAGCATAAAGATTCTTATTTTTGATGTACCTCTTTGCAGATGTCCTCTGTGCTCATACTGATAACTGTTCCAATCCCCAGTGGGCAGATGGCCTTTGACTTGGCCCTGTCTCTCAGGCTGGCTCCCCCTTTAACCCAAGACAGTTTTTCAATGGATTGGTCCAGGTTGACTGTACACAGTCTGAACTGATCAACATCCTTCAGAGTAAACTGGAAGTCCACCTTAAGGAACCTTTTGAATCTCCAGACGATGTCTGAGCAGGTCTCACTGAACACCTCCCATAAGGGCCCGGTTGATATCACCGTCAGCGCCATCACTGTCTGCCCTCTGCTGGCGGTCCTCTGAGCATTGCAGGATCCAGCTCAGACGGCAGGGCTAGAGGTTGGCCGTCACCACCCAGGCAGCAAGGTCTTTAGCGTTGGAGAGGCCCCCGTAATTCATAGCATCCATGATGATGACTGTCACCCTTACAGAGTTTATTATCCTTCTCATATGCACATGGTTTCCCATAAGATAAACACGAAGAGGGCTGTATTTGGTATATATCAAGTGTAATCCCTAATTTGTTAGCGCCTTGGCCCAAATCTCCGAATGGACTCCATTTTCTAGTACCTTACATGCTGACCAGGCTGCTCGCTCGCGCACGCCATCGTGCAAATGTTGATTTTGTCCACCCACACCAGACGCTATCATGACACGCAGGTTGAAATATAAAAACAAACTCTGAACCAACTATATTAATTTGGGGAAAGGTCGAAAAGCATTAAACATTTATGGCAATTTAGCTAGCTAGCTGTTTGTCCTGGGACATTGTGTTGTTATTTTACCTGAAATGCACAAGGTCTCTACTCCGACAATTAATCCAAAGATAAATGGGTAAACCAAGTTAGTTTCTAGTAATCTCACCTCCTTCTTCTTGGACTTTATATGGCGGTTGGCAACCAACTTTAATGTGCATTACCACCACCAACTGGACTGGAGTGTGGACCTCAGTTCATCTTTCAATCACCCACGTGGGTATACTCTTAAAAACCAATGAGGAGAGCGGAGAGGCGGGACTTGCAGTGCGTCAAGCGTCACAAATATAAGTTCTATTTTAGCGCCTGACTACACAGACGCGCGCAAGCAGTGTGGGTGCAATGATTGAATAAAATGTGTGTGTACATTTATTTTGCAAAGCACGTGATGCGAGTGGTGTGGTCAACATGTCCGTCTCGCTTTTGCCCTTTCCAATGAAGGGCACAAGGCTGTCATCAAGCCTGCCTTTTTCAAATGCAGAGAACTTCCCAGCTCTGTTTTCCTCTCAATAACAGTCAGACTCTAGATGGCTGTCAGCGAGAGTTTTAAAAGCTCTGCATTTGGAGTCAGGGAAAATCTCAGGCACTGAGAAAGGCAGGGGGACCATCCTGTTTAGAAAGTTGTGGTCGAGTGGCGCAACAGTGTAAGGCACTGCATCTCGGTGCTTGAGGCGTCACTACAGTCACAGGTTGTATCCCAGGCTGTGTCACAACCAGCCGTGACCGGGCGTCACAATTGGCGCACAATTGGCCCAGCATCGTCCGGGTTAGGGGAGGGTTTGGCTGGGGGGGCTTTACTTGGCTCATCACGCTCAAGCACCTGCAGACTGACTTCGGTTGTCAGTTGAACGGTGTTTCCTTGGTGCAGCTGGCTTCCGGGTTAAGCAGCCGGGTGATAAGGAGTGCGGTTTGGCGGGTCATGTTTAGGAGGACGCATGACTCGACCTTCGCCTCTCTCGAGCCCGTTGGGGAGTTTCAGCGATGAGACAAGATCGTAATTGAAATTGTGGAAAAAAGGGGTAAGAAAAAAAAGTCAGCCCACCACCACAGCCCACCAGCCCGCCATCAGTCTGGGGTCCACAGCTAGGATGGACACGAACGGAGCATTCTCCCCGCCAGCAGAACGTTCATAGCCTCCAGGGTGCGGATCACCCTTTCCGGGCTGAAGCGATCCAGGTGGGTAATCTCCAGCACCACACGGATCCTCCTCCCCTCGAACACCTCCATGATGTCCACCATGACGCCTACCGCCTCACCTTGTTCATGAAGTCCATCTGGTCGCTGACGGCCGAGATGTTCATATGGTGCTGGATGCTGCTGCCTATGGTGTAGAGCTGGTCCATTGATGTCCGCAGAATAGTCCTCAGAGCTAAGACTGCGGGAGGCCCCCAGTGTTGCCATGGCCATCGATTCCAGCATGGTACATGCTCCAATGCTGAACAATACAGTGGCAAGGACTACAACCCAGAGGGGGAGGCAGAGCATCTTTATGGCTTTTCAATTGACCTTATCACCTTCACGTGTGACTTTCTTTGAGTAGGGAGGCTGGGTAGCTCTATAGAGGCCCAGGGGAAGTTTCCCAAAGTCATCCTGGTTAGCCTTGAAGAGTCGGATCACCAACCCAGCCTAGAGTTTACCACTGCCTGCAAATGCCAGGCACTGAAGCGCACAAAAATCCACCTCACCCTGCTCCTCCTCTGCTCCTCTTCCTCCCTCCACACATGACGGAAGAAGATGATAGAGAGGAGGTGGGCCAAGTAGCTACTCCACTCTGGAGGAGGGCGCTTCAACTTGTGTTTCTGTTTTCTCCACTCTGCCTCTCTGTTCTTGTAAACTGTGAATGTAGAAAGAGCAACATAATTATATTGCTAGAACAAACAAAAAAAGAAAAGTTGTGAAGTAAACCTAAGTGTTAACTTACTTTTCAGTGTGGCTGGGGTACTGGGAGAACAGACCTAGAGTGGCCGGAGGTGCCACCTTGGTCAATGCTCTGGACAGGCCATATGCATAGACATCATCGAACAGGGCACCTTTTTGTTTGACCAATGTAGAGATCGCAATCAACAAAAGTTGGTATTAGCTGTATCACTAAACACGTGTAAGATACATTTACTAACTTTCACTTACCTTCTCCATCCATTTGTCTAAGGTTCCAATACTTTCTGTCAATACTGAGGGAATAAAACCGGTTATAACATTCATATGGTATAAGAAGAAAATTTGATTTGTGATCATTGCAACGGATATAAACTCCAGTTTAGTAAGGGTTAGTTGTTCTTCTACAATGTCAATAAAATGCGGGCTGAATTTCTTTTCAAGAATTTAGTAATTTCAATAAAATCCATTATAGATGGCTATGTATCGATGTTGATTTAGAGATGTTTAGTTTGAAATTCAACGATAATATGTAGTGTGTAAGGGCTAAAATGCAGCACGGGCCAAAGTCATACAGAGTCAATTACCCAAAATAAGAGAGGAAACAACATAATCATACAGTAAACATTGACTGCTTTTCAATTCCTTTTTGATGTTGTACTGCAGTTCAATGACCACATTTAGGGTAAGCCAAAAAGTTATATTCAATCATGTCAGTGAGCAGAAGAACTTGGCTGCTCCATAAATTGTGACCTGGTTGTATCGATAACTTAGAGCATGAGTTTGCACAACAGTAATTGCCTCAAATATGTGTTGACGGTTCACCATCGATTTAAGCTACGAGTAGATTTCTACTGCAGTGAAAATAAACACACAACACCTGCTTGTTCTTTTTTCTTTAGAGACTTGAACAAAAAGTACAAATAAATATTTGGTTAATGAATAATACCAGACAGCCCTTTCCAACAACTTTTCTTTGGAGGATATAATCAGCTAGTTTTAACAAAACATTACCTCAAATTATTAACATTGGATTAGACATTTCCCCTCAAAAGAAAGTAAAACTCAGTCTCACCGCATTGAAGTCAACATACAGTCTGGCCCTCTGTAGAAACCAATAACACTAGTACTGTATTTTCCACCTCACACCACTCTGTATGTACCTGACACATCAGATCATATGTGAATAAAAGTCTGAATTGTGTGGAATTTGCCCGATGACTTTGAGTGTTGAGTCTGAATGATAATGGCCATGGCCCAGAAAGCAATATTTTACTGTGTTTAATTCTAACAAAGGAAATGACAATATGTGTATGTTTATAAAAGGTAAATGAATGACTCCATCCCCCATTCACAACAATTGCCATACATCTATACGATGCCTTGGGACATGAGACAGGAGTGCTTCACGAACGCTTGATGTCGACTGGTCTTTGCTCTGCTCTCTCTGATTCTCACGTCCTTCCTTATTATATCCACTCTCAAATAGCTTTGACATTTGCACACTGTCCTTGTCAACCATGTATGGAAATGTTGTGATTTAAAGCTAGGGTTGGGTTGGTTACTTTCTAAATGTAATCCGTTACAGTTACCTGTCCAAAATTGTAATCAGTAACGGAACATTTGGATTACCCAAACTAAGTAACGTAATCTGATTACATTCCATTACTTTTAGATTACTTTCCCCTTAAGAGGCATTAGAAGAAGACAAATATGTATGTTACCAATTGAACGACATCTATTGCAGGATAAATCAATGTTAAAGTTTACATCGCTGGCCATATATGGATGTTACATTTTACTTTTTGGGTTGGTTATGTAGGCTTCTTCTAACCCATTGCTTTCTACTACAAATAATAATACGATTAAATGATATCTTTACATTAAAAACCAAAGTCTATCAGAATTCAAGTCATTCCAATAAACGTTATACCCTTTGATCTTCAAGAATAGGACTTGGAAATATGGAAGTATAGATTAAGCCAAATTGTTTTACCCAAAACTAAGGACTTATTATCCAGCCCTACTCTGTTGTTTATGATTTTGTTTTCATGGAGAACTGATTGGGCTCATTGATTCGAGTTGAAAAATAAATGCTGCGCTCATGGAATGGCATGCTTTGCCAAGAGTGTGCAAAGCTGTCCTCAAGGCAAAGGCTGGCTACTTTGAAGAATCTAAATATATTTTGATTTGTTTAACACTTTTTTGGTTACTACATGATTCCTCTTATTTCATAGCTTTGATGTCTTCACTATTATTAAATAGTAAAAATAAAGAAAAACCCCTGAATGAGTAGGTGTGTCCAAACCTTTGACTGGTTAATTACTGTATATATAATTTAGTCCATAGATGGATGTAACAACTACAGATTGCTCCTTTTAAGTATATAAAAAGTGTGAAAGTTTAAGCATGAGTCCATTAGGCCTTTTTTTTATCAGCATGAATTAGAAGCCCCACTTTTATTCCATAGGCTTGTATCCGCGCTATGCAGCTGTTGCAAGAGCGCACTTTTCACTGGCTGTCCACTGGTTTCAAAAACAATGATTGATAGGCAGCTTAAACTTCTTGAATTCAACCATTATTGGGATCAAATACACCTTTTAGTGTGAACAGCCATCCACAACAACCACAATCCGTAAGGCGCAAATAGCTAAATGAGAGAGCAGCAGTGTGAGTCACATCAACGCGCTATGTAGATATCAATAATAAGTGATATCCGTATCGCTGTAGACTACACCACTGCTGTCATCCTTACCTCGAAGCGTTTATTCAAGTTGGATAATCTTTGGATGCCGACAGCAGACGCACCATTGGAAGGCATAGCTTGGACTGTAGCCTACAAAAGCCCATTCCTTCTCTTTTCCCGCGATCCATCAAACACATTTGGTGTGTCATCATAGTGGTCTCTGACTTGTGGTTAGACTCGCTCAGGTGGATCAAACTGAAACTTGCGCCTTTTTTCAATGCTGATTTGAATGTCATTGAGAAAACAGAAGTGTCAAAGGTTTTTTTCAGCAAACATCCTTTCTGAATTTAATAGTAATCCTCAAAGTAATCATCTAGATTTTCAAAAGTATCTGTAATCAGATTACAATATTTTTGCTGGTAACAGATTACAGTTCGTTTTTTTGTAATCCCTTACATGTAATCCGTTACTACCCAATTGTCACACTCGGCCCAAGGGTTCCCTCTTGGTCTTAAGGACGTTGGCTTCCCGAGTGAGAGTTCACAGGTACCAATCCGACCTATAAAGTATGATCTCCTTCTGTGTGTTTTCCCAATGACAGCAACAACAACAATCCCCGTACCCCAATCCATAGACTCCATCATGATACAGAATTCAGTATGTCTGTCGGCTGTAGACCACTATGGGTGCCCACTGGACACTGTGAGTCAAATATAAAATGTACAGTGTGATACATGTAACGCCTTCACATTCCATATGAGGAGAGACACACATAGGTCTGCATGTCCTATGTATACTCACTTTATTAGGAACACCACCCAGTTCACGAAAATGGTTCGCTCCTACAAACAGTGAGTCATGTGGCCATGGCTTGCTATATAAAGCAGGCATACAGGCATCGAGGCATTCAGTGTTTGATTGAGCGTTAGAATGGGCAAAACAAGTGACCTAATCGACTTTGAGCGTGGTATGATCGTCGTGCCAGGCACACCGGATCCAGTATCTCGGAAACCGCCGGCCTCCTAGGCTTTTCATGCATGACAATGTCAAGGGTTTACCGAGAATGGTGCAACAAACAAAAAACTTCCAGTCAGCGGTAGTCCTGTGGGCGACTGCCGCTGACTGGTACAGGCTGGTGGTGGTGGGGTAATGGTGTGGGGATTGTTTTCCTGGCACACATTAGGTCCCTTGATACCAACTGAGCCCTGAAGAATTCAGGCTTTTCTGGAGGCAAAGGGGGGTCCGACCCGTTACTGGATGGGCATACCTAATAAACTGGCTACTGAGTGTAAATTTACCACACACGCATACATATTCCCACACTTATCATGCATTGCATAACAAATTATCTCAAATTTTAACATATAACAGTAGGCATAGAGCATTTATGCAGCATGCTACTGCCTGTGACAAATTTGATCAACTGGTTTCTGGTGACATCTGTGAGACTTGACATCGCTCCTTGAGCTGCCCAATTTTTATTTTCCTTCTCCACATACACTTTTGCATCATGCCTGCAATGTGTTCCCAGTAGGGTTGCAAAGCTACCAGTAATTTGCCAAAGTTACCGGAATCTTCAGTAATTTTGGTAATTAACAGAAAATCTATGGCATTCTATCGTAACTTAGGTTATTTATACTTGATTAACTTTTAAAACATGTATTCATATATAGTATTAATTTTGTGTATTTGTGTCCATATTGTCCATGAGTTTCTAGTAGATAGACCATATGGTTCAAGAGAAAATTAATGAACAATGGCATTATTTTCAGTTACCTCTACAACTCGTGCAACTATTGACTTTTTCCACAACTGCAACTAGTTTGATGTCTAAACATTGACAACAAATACATGTTGACATAAGTAAAAAAAAAAATATATAGGATATTTCATACTGAAACCCTCATATTAAACACCAATGTGTGCTCTCCCTGTTTCCTTCTGTGTTCTGACTCTGTTTTCCAGTTTGGACACAGGTGGAGCTGATTGGGTCGTTAGCTGACAAGGGGCACCTGGGTTGGTTCAGGTGTTGATATAAATCCCATTGTTCAGACCTGACTGTCGCTCTCTCAGCCTGCACCCTGTTTTTGTGGTTTGTAGTATTTTTGGTTCTACTTTTTGGTTAGATGCACCATTCAACACTTACACCTTATCTTCATTCCACTTGCATCCAAACACCATCACTACACTCTTCATGTCCACTTTCACACCTCACAGTTACTATTGTTTGGTTTGTATAGTTTTGTTTTGGTTAGTTATTTAATAAATATCTGCCAGACCCTTAACTCGGTCAACGTGTGGACTCCCTTGTTTGTGACAAATGGTATTCCCTAGGTTTATGGTTTATATTTAGGATAATGTTTAACAGCTTTGCCATTCAAATATATATATTTTAATAATCTTATTTAATTATTCAATATATTTTACATGTGGGAGGGCCAGAGATAGTTACAGACCCCTGTGATAATCTAAAGTACCCAAAAGGGCCACTATATGTATTTTGATAGATTACATAAAATCCTTGAAAGATACCAAAATTCTGGAAGTTTACTGGTAAACTTTTAAAATAAACCAATAAAATACACTCCCTTGGCAACCCTAGTTCCCAGCTTCTGCCTGCAAATGCTGCCTTCAGAAGTGTGCATTCATTGCTGGTAAATTAATTCAGCTGGGAAACTAATTTAAATTCCATTACTGGCACTTTGCAGGGCAAAGAAAAGTGCATGGGAATCAGATGGGAGGATTGCTAATGGGCAGTGTGGCCCCTAGCACAATTCCTCCGAGGTCTCCCGTCTCACCAATGCCATCACACTGGTAAATAGATTTAAAAAAAACAATGAATGAGAAAAATAAATATGCAAAGAAAATGAGTTTTTTAATGCATCTTTAAAGGTGTGTTAATGGCTCTTTGACTTCTTGCCATGTTTAGCATTTTTATTTATTTATTTTGTGCATTAATTATGAATTTAAATGGAAACAAGTCTCTGGGGGACCATTGAAGCAACAAATACACTTCCTCTACCATTGGGCGGCAGGTAGCCTAGCGGTTAGAGTGTGGGCCAGTAAGCGGAAGGTCGCTGGTTCTAATACCCAAGCCGGCAAGGTGAAAAACCTGTTGATGTGTCCTTGAGCAAGGCACTTAACCCTAATTTGCTCCAGGGGCGCTGTACTACTATGGCTGACCCTGTAGGTAGGCTGTCATTGTAAATAAGAATTAGTTCCTAACTGACTTGCCTAGTTACAGTAAATAAAGGTTAAATAAATATATATTTGCCAATTGATTAACTTGCTCTGTATGGCCACACTTTTCTCCAAATATTTGGAAGATAGTATTTTCACGGATTATAAATGGAGTATACATGTTATTAATTATATCACCTCCTAAACACACTGTTTTTATTCATTTGAATTACATATGCAATTTCTACATGTATTTCAAAGACAATCTCTATAATGCCCAAATAGCTCATATAACTTATGTACAATCATACTATCAAATACATGCAGTAGCTAGCCTCTCATATACAAATGTATGGCTTTCCCATTTCAACCATTTCAGTTTGACAATGCATATCTCTACAGTATTAGCCTATCAGAAGTTAAGATTCCAAGTATGTTCTTATATGCTAAAGCTCCATTGTCAGATTCAAATTTTACTCAGAATGTTTGCTTATTCTCCCTTTTGCCTGTAGAGGGCTCTCTTGACTTGTCACTGCCTTCTCTGGATTGTTGCTCTCGGTGCCCACATTGTAGGGAGGAGGGAATCTGAAGTGAACCATGACTAGGTGAAATGGTGGATTTTGTTACCGTCTCGACATGACAATTAGCATTCAGGAACCCCTGGGGAGCTAGAAACACAATCAATCCAAATGCGGAGGTTACGTACACAGGCACTGCTTTTTAATAGGAAAAGCATGGCTGCTTTCACTCAGCCTTTGGGTAAGTTTGTTAAAACAGTATTGAGTAGCTGCTATATTACAGTCTTTATTTTAACAGGATCAAATGGCAAACACGAATACAAGTGGGTAATTTAGGACAAAGATGTGGTGAAATAAGTCATGATTACAGCAAGCAATCAAAATGAGAGAAAATAGTCAAACAAATTGTCATTCCTCTGAAGATCCATGAGATCAACATGACAGTTTTTTACGATGTTTTGAAGATATACAGTGTTTACTTACATTGACTATGTTTACAAACATTGGACTATTCTGAGGGCTATTCTTCAAGAATCAACGGCTATATATCATTATTTGTACAGTCCAAAAATGGATGTAGCATCTCCGAATTGGCCCCTTGAGTGCGCTGTTGGAGAAAGTCATCATATGATGCATATCTCCTATCAAAGTCATTGTTATGCAATGCATTATCCAGAGAGACAACCACAGCCAGCACCGTTGGTGTCTTGGTGGGCCATTTCAACGGTGTGTTTGGTGAGTCATGATGTACAATGAAGTATTGATGTAAAAAGTGTATGATGCAATCCCTTGAAACAGAATCCTGACCAATGACCACATGATGCATGCATAAAGTCATCCACCATACCCATCTGCTTGCTGCAGTGGCAAACATCTAACAAGACTACAACGTGCAGTATGTGGCATCGGTCTACAAATCAGCTGCTTTTGAAGGACATCATAGATAGATAGATAGATAGATAGATAGATAGATAGATAGATAGATAGGTACTTTATTGATCCCCTGGGGGGGAAATTTCATTGTCAAGCAGCTACAACAAAACACAGGGCAGGTGCAAAATGCCACAACGAAAGTACACAAAAGACAGATACACGGTACATGATACATAGAACGGCAGTATGAAAAAGTATAGAAATACAAGATATCTGGAGTGCAAAAGAAAGCTATAAAAAGACATTGCATAGTATGGGTGGTTGGGTGAATATGTACACTATACATTGGTGGATGTTGGATGGTTAACTATACTATACAGGTCGATGGCAGAGAAATACTTCAGTAGCTAAAAATGCGTATGATATGAGCGAGGGTAATAGTTTACTTAATAGACAGACTGGCTAAATGAACAGGTAAGTGAACATTTTGCATGGTTAAATTAGTTGTACAGGTAAGTATACAGTTATATTTACAGATAAGTGAAAAAATTGTAAGAGCGTGGAATTGAATAAACATTCACCAGAATATCATGGAACTCCTGCCTTATTATGTAATTGCGCATGAATAGGGTTGCAATTTGCAAAGGGGGGGGTATATTACTGGACACATTTGAAGATTACCGCTAAACTACCAGAATTTGTAATATGTAATCCATCACAAAACATCTAGTGGCCCTTTTGGGTACTTCAGATTATCACAGGTGTCAGTAATAATCTCTGTCCCTCTCTTTGGCCTTATCACATGAAAAATACTTGGAACAAAAATATAAACGCAACATGCAACAATTTCAAAGATTTGACTGATTTACAGTTCATTTAAGGAAATCAATTAATTGATATGAATTCATTAGGCCCAATTTTTGCATCTGTTGGTCACAGATAACTTATAACAATGGTATGTGCGTTCATCAGAAAACCAGTATCTGGAGTGACCACCATTTTTCTCATGCAGCGCAACACATCTCCTTCACATCGAGTTGATCAGGCTGTTGATTGTGCCTGTGGAATCTTGTCCCACTCCTCTTCAATGGCTGTATGAAGTTGATGGATATTGGCAGGAACTGGAACATGCTGACGTACATGTTGATCCAGAGCATCCCAAACATACTCAATGGGTGAACTGTCTGGTGAGTATGCGGGCCATGGAGTAACTTTTTTTTTCAGCTTCCAGGAATTGTGTACATATGCCTGCGACATGGGGCCGTGCATTATCATGCTGAAACATGAGGTGATGGTGGTGGATGAATGGCATGACAATGGGACTAGTCACAGTATGTGCATTCAAATTGCCATCGAATTGCCATCGATACAATGCAATTGTATTCGTTGTCCGTAGCTTATGCCTGCCCATATCATAACCCCAACGCCACCATAGGGCACTCTGTTCACAATGATGACATCAGCAAACCGCTCGCCCACACGACGCCATACACGCTGTCTGCCATTTGCCCGGTACAGTTGAAACGTGCCAGTGGCCATCGAAGGTGAGCATTTGCCCACTGAAGTCGGTTACGACACCAAACTGCAGTCAGGTCAAGACCCTAGTGGGAATGACAAGCACGCAAATGAGCTTCTTCACAGAAATTCTTTGGTTGTTTAAATCCATAGTTTCGTCCGCTGTCCGGGTGGCTGGTCTCAGACGATCCTGCAGGTGAAGAAGCCGGATGTGGAGATCCTGGGCTGGTGCGGTTACACATGGTCTGCGGTTGTAAGGCCGGTTGGACATACTGCCATATTCTCAAAAATTACGTTGGAGGTGGCTTATGGTAGAGAAATTTGCATTAAATTCTCTGGCAACAGCTCTGCTGGACATTACTGCAGTCAGCATGCCAATTGCATGCTCCCTCAAAACTTGAGACATCTGTGGCATTGTGTTGTGTGACAAAAATGCACATTTTAGAGTGGCCTTTTATTGTCCCCATCACAAGGTGCACCTGTGTAATGATCATGCTGGATTATCTTGGCAAAAGAGAAATGCTCACTAACAAGGATGTAAACAAATTTGCATGCAAAATTTGAAAGAAATATGCTTTTTCTGCGTATGGATCATTTCTGGGATCTTTTAGTTCAGCTCATGAAACGTGTTACCAACACTTGTTTGCTGTGTTTATATTTTTGTTCAGTGTATATGAAATAATTTAAATAAGATGATTTTAAAATAAAAAATACAATGACTAAAAATATTATACTAAATATAAACCATCAATTTAGTGAATACCATTGGTGTTTAATATAAGGTTTTCAGCATAACATTTTACACTTATTTATTTGAGTATGTCTATGCATTTGTTGTCAATGTTTTAGCGTCAAACTGGTAGCAGTTGTGAAAAAAGTAAATAGTTGGATGAGTTGTAGAGGTAATTGATAATAATGCAATTGTTGATTGGATGCCTCTAATAAAAATTTATTAGGCTATTTTGTCTTTAACCATATGGTCTATCTACTGTGATCATATATAAAACCATATATGAATTAATGTTTTAAAAGTTATTCAAGTATAAATTATAAAAAATGACGATAGATTTCTGTTAGTTACCCAAATTACTGAAGATTCCAGTAACTTTGGTAAATTACCGGTAGCTTTGCAACCCTGCTTAGTGAGTGTTTGAATATAAATGAGATTGGCGAAAACATATTTCTGACTGACTTTTATCTTTCAACACTGGGTAATGATGTGTAAACTCTTGGGTTATAATGCTTCTAACAGTTAAGTATTTTTCAAGGTTTTGAATTTATTAACTTCAGACATCAAAGAGGATTTGACACGACCCGCGGAATAGTAACTGTCAGAATTATTCACACCACACACACACACACATTTTTTTTGAAACTCAATTGAACTATCAAGCTATAGACTTGATTGAACAGAGGTCAGTTTACATGGCCAGTGTGGTGGTGTTTGGAAAGCTCATGACAAAGAGCTGCCAATCAATCACCTTGATAAGTGTAGACTTGTAAGACTGCCAGGATCAATCACATCCACATTATCTCTATACCTGGGGACACATTGCTATCTGAGACATTGAGCTAATCCCTTATTCAATTTTAGACACCTCATCTGGCTTGGGCTCAAGCCAGAATATCCCCATAAGAGAAAAAGTCATACAAATGAACAGTGTGTCTCTCGCTGGGAACTTCTGTTTGGAGATGCTGCGTCTCACTCCTTCTCAGGCTGGGCGCCTTGCTCAAGCCTAGTAATCACAGTGGGTCAGTTGTTATGCAACAATGGGGTAAAAGAGGAGTCAGAGAGGTCAAATGAAAGGAAACTCTGTGCCAGGGGAGATGAGTGCAGTGAAAATATACCTGACCAAGCTGGAATCACCACAGCTAGGGAGACTGTTATGGTTTCCCTGCAGCATACTGGCACATAAGAAACAGAGAGATACATCACCCATTTTATTATAGCCTGTTTAGGTTAGAGAGAAAAAGACACAATGCATTGTGCAACTTTGCACCCAACCTCACAGAGGCTTACTGTGTCCTTTTGGGTAGCCCACGAAAGACGCCCAAGGTCAACGTAGTCATGCCATTGCACACAAGACAGCGTTTGCATTGCAAATTTGACATCTACATTTTTCCACTGATATGTTACATAAAGAATTTCAACTGGCTTTATTGGCCTTTGCATGACTTTGTCTAGCATTAGCTAGCTATATGCAAAACAAACCCTCTTCAAGTCATTGTCCAATTGGGGACCTACTTATCCTCCGAGCAGCACAGGTGTGTGAGACTGATGCTGGATGCTTGTTGAAACACCACAAGCACCATTGACCGGCCTTCTTCACCCAGCCGGGGGTTCATGGGACAGCTCTATCACCATGGAAACATCCCGGTGCTTTGAGAACGAGGTGCACCTCTTGAGATTTCTATCTATGGTGAGAGGGAAGTCATGTGTTTGAGACTTCTATTGTCTATACACTCATATAGTTATTAGATAATCAGACATCTTTGTATAAAATTGATAAGCATCAGATTAGAATTGTACAATCCGACTTTTTAAAATATGAAGAAATGGAGCCACCATATTCATGTCCTTATATTGATTCTTGCAATCAAAGACGAGGCAGTTATATAAAAGTTAGATAACAACATGTAGTTGTAGTTTGCTCTACTACCCCTGAGAGAAGGATCTCAGAAACAAAAGCTTCTAAGAATTCCCTGTTGAAGGTTATTTGAGCTCAACATGACAGTAGAGTCAAAGAAGAGTCCTGAATGTTGTCAGAAACCATTATACACAAACTGATATTAAACCATACCCAACCTGGAGCTATTTGTGTCAAAGCTAATCAATCATGAGCTTTTATGACACAAAAGGCAGGTTATTCCTGCCTTCCTGATTGGTTTTTAAAAGAAATTTAGATTTTTGCCTGCTCCATATGAACTCGCTTGCTGTCATGAACAATTGTGAAAGCTTTGTCTTTCCTGACACCCACACAGGTACTCAATATTTCTCACACTGCTGTGTGGCATTGCACAGAGAAACCTTCTATCAGGCCTCAGGCGTGGAACCTGCTATTTATTTGTAGACTATTTACTTTAAAATTGCCATAATGGTTTTAACATTTACAGCACATTATAACTCAAGGAAATTACTTATTTTTCTCTTAACTGTTAACAAAATGTGGTGTTTGGTTCATTTTTATTATGCTCTGTAGAGAATGTCAGGTAATTTCCAAATAAGTGTTTTTGCTTGGTTGCTTGGGCGGCAGGTAGCCTAGCGTTTAAGAGCGTTGGGCCAGCAAACCAAAAGGTTGCTGGTTTGAATCCCTGAGCCGACTAGGTGTCTGCTAAATGACAAATGTTAAAAATAAAAGGTAATGCAGTATGAGTCTGAATCATGTGCAAAACACCTTTTCGGGTGTCTCATTATTAAAATTTTAGAGCTACTTATTTTTATCTATTCAATTTACTATGTTTCATCACTTGACTCAAATGTTCAAAAGCATATTCACATTTAATTCTACATCCTCTATGCCAGGAAATGTGTCAAGAGTTTAAATCCCGGGCACAGTGTACTCACTGAAAATAATAAAAAACATATAATTTAAAATGCAAACCCAGAAATTCTGATAATGTTTGATGGTCCATATCGCCATTCAAATCAGTCTAGTCTAGAAATTCTGAAATTCCTTGACTGTAAAAGGAGTGGCACAGTAAGCCTCAGCATAATCACTCTTTTGAAAAAAGACTACAATATACAACAAATGTAGACCTGTTTGTTGATAACCCTCTCTTAACATCTCCCCACAATGAAATGGGCCCTAGAAGTCCCCTTTAGATTCAATTAGGGTTCGGGTTACACAGTCATGGAGAATAACAGCAATGCTATAATGACGCTAATTCATACCATTCATCTCAGTCTGGCAAAAGCCCAAATTAATGATGCAGGACATGGGCTTATGAGGAGTCCATTTGTCCTGTCCATTTCCCTTTTTATAGGGCACAGTGATGGCTTATGGCACTGAGCTCCACGGTACAGACGGCATCGACTCTGGCACCAGACTTCCACACGGTATGCTGCTACTGAGGCAAAGTGTCAGTACTCTACAGGCTTCAGGCGCAACCTCAAAGGCACACTTACTTGGATGGCAGATGGCTGATGCTCTTACCATCCCTTGCTACATTGTAAAGTATTGCCAATTGGAAAGCTAGCGAGAACCCATAATACCACTCTATCAAACAGTTTTATTTGAATTCAGTGAATGGACTCAGAAATTAGCAATTTTCACTCTTTATAACATCACAAAACAGTGTATTACAAAGATACAATTACAAATATCTGAGGTTTTAACCTTGGTGGCCTAACATTTCTTTCCCAGATTAAAGTGTAGAATTCAACATCTTGGACAAAAACAGCAATTGCGCTGGACATTTTCACTGACCGAACCCATTTAACCCTGTGTCAGCCTCACTTATAACCCATCTAAAGGGGTCACCTTCAATCGAAGCCTTCCCATATTTTGTACTGTAAAGGATTCCCCTGAAAGGAAGGCAAGGGATTTTCAGTACCTTCCCAGCTAGCAATGAGAAAGCAGCCCAGAAGCGGCCCTCTTCCAGGGCCCGGAATCAAAATTAATGAATGTTTCTGTCTACCGGAATTCAGCCAACATCTTACCAGATCCCCCCAGAAGCGGACCGAGCCCCAAGTAATACATTTGGGCCAGATAACTCACACCGGAATCGGCCCGAGCTCAATACCTGCATCCTAGCCATAAGTAATACTGCCGAAGGCGAGCCAGACGATGTTAGCCGAGTCTGACTCTCAGCCGGAATCGGCCCAGATCCACCGTGCTAGCTGGGTTTTTGCCTGTGCTGCCTTGCCTCCGGCATAAACAGGTCACATCATGGAGATATACTGTGAGGCCACTGTCAGGATCCATCTGGTTTTCCTTACCTTTCCTCACCTCTCCTTGTCGGACGGATCCTCATGTGTCACCTCCTACAAGAGGGCCAGGCTAGATGATTCGAATGAACAGCACATCAGGAAATGGCAGGCTGAGGCCAGACAAGGTGTTCATTGAGCAGACAGTATGCATGAGAGGACAAGACATCCAGTAGAGAGGACCCATGTGTCAGTCAGTCATATATTCATTTCAAAGTAGGATTACACATTTATACCTTGTTTTCTTCAACATGTATTTTGACATTTTAGTAATTTAGCAGACGCTCTTATCCAGAGCAACATACAGGAGCTATTAGGGTTACGTGTCTTGCTCGGGGGCACGGACAGATTTTTCACCTAGTCTGCTCAGGGATTCAAACCAGCGACCTTTCAGTTACTGGCCCAATGCCATTAACCGCTAAGCCACCTGCCGCCCTGAGGGGAATATGGTCCATTTACATAAATCAGTCACTTATTGGATGCCTTGTCATATCTGACGCTGTCACGTTAACTCAGACAGAAGTACACTATCTGTAAGGATCAACGCTGGCAGACGAGAAGCAGGTACAGGAAGTGAAACATTTAATAAGTAGCGGACATGCAACAGAACAGGAACAGCGTCTGGACATGAACACAACACGACAATCAATGTGGACACGGGGATGAAACAGGAAACAGACAGATATAGGGAAGGCAATCAAAACGTGAAGGAGTCCAGGTGAGTCCAATGAGTGGCAGGAGTGCGGAGTGATGGACAGCCTGGCGCCCTCGAGCGCCAGGGAGGGAGAGCGGGAGCAGGCGTGACACTATCTTGAGAATGCAGTCTGCAGTAGTGATCCTTATTGCTTTTGTTGTGCCGCAATACAATTACTCCCCTCAAGGTGCAGACTGTAATGAGTTTACCCATGACTAAAGCATGTTGACTTCTACACAATCCTGTGCCGTTTTGTTTTCCTTTCCACTTCAAACTGCTGAGACTGCTTCTGAACTAAATCATTCTAATTAACTCTCCTACAATAGAGGTAATATGCCTGCGCTTGTGTACACATGTACACTGTGGGAAAGCAGCAGGCACGTTTGTACTTCCAGATATGGTCTGTTAACATAACAAAGCTTACTATAACCATGGATTGTCGGCTAAACAGTGTATCAAGCTCCTGTTTAATAACACCACGACGAGGTAATGTTAAAGACCAAAACATTCCATGGACCGGAAGATATTGATAGTTAGTCACACAAACGTCCTTCAAAGATCAGGGGTTATTTGAGCTCAGAGAAAGGACATCATTTATAAAACAACATAAGCAAAGAACTGTAATGTTATCATGGGACATATTTCAAATCAAATCAAATGTATTTATAAAGCCCTGTTTACATCAGTCACAAAGTGCTTATACAGAAACCCAGCCTAAAACCCCAAACATATTTGACTTACAAGACTTACTGATGTATAGTCAGTGGCCCACAGTAAGATAGAGGTATTGAAATGTAACTCCTAACTACATAATTCAATAAAGAATCGGGCCATGGTAGCGATTTTTATAACACATTGTTATTATTAAGCCAAATAAAAGTATAATTTCAAGCATTAAAGAGAAAACAGTGTCTGCACTTTTATCTTTTTACACATTCCTTTCCCACATATAACTGAATGAGAAAAAAACAAACAAAAACAAACAAACAGCAACAACAGAGTAGCATGTTGACTACTTGAACATACATTTTGCTCTCCTTTCTTTCTGGCCAGCAAATTACTCAATGACTCTCTGATTAAAGTCAGTCATCTCAGTAACAAGTCTCTTTTCCATGGACAGCAATGCCAGTGCATTCAGCCTCTCCTGGGTCATGGTGTTTCTGAGAAAGGTTTTTATTATTTTCAAGGTTGAGAAGCACCTCTCAGCTTCAGCTGTGGTCCTGGGTGGTAATGAGAACTTCTAGTCACCTCTTCGTTGTGCCTTCTAATGCCAATCCTGTAGCCTTCATCTAGTTGTTTAGCAATGCTAACTCTGCCCAAAAACGTTAGTTTCATGCTATTATCAAGATGGCTGCGGCTACTGTCATGACGTTTGCATTTTTCAGATAGATGTTTGAGGTCTCTTACCCCCGTTGTTGTCCACAAAACTTCAGTGCCGACACTTTGGTTTAACTGCTGCCATTCATCTCTACGAAAGTGATCAAACTAGTAAGGTTTTGGCGACTCGGAGTGACGGTGTGTTGGTGTCGCCCGCGCACTCGCAGTAGTGGCTAAGAGCGTAAAGTTGAATGACAGGTGACGAGAACCAATCAGATTAAATAAAATAACATGTATCCAAATCTGATTCGCCAGGGACGCAGCGACCTGCGCCCGGGGGAGGATCTTTAAGAAACCAATTAGAGACCAGCTTCAGGTCACATGCTGCCCGAAGATTTATGGACTCAGACATCCATTTGTCCGGCGTCCCTGCCCATGAAACCGCATGAAACATATTGAAAAACATATAAAATACTAAATAGTTAACCGATTAAAGACAGTTTTTATTAAATGCTGAGGCTCTTACTACCAGCCGGCACATCGTATGAGTAATCTATTTTATTTTTTATTTTTATTTCATTTTTATATCATTTTTGTATACATGTACATCTCTGGAATTTTGATGGGGGCGGCGCCCCAGCGCCCTCTATTGACAAGCCGCTACTGGTAGCGATTCTGAAAGTAGATGGAAAAAGGGGAAGAGGTAGAAAAGGGGGAAAGACAGAAACACGAGCGAGAGAACACATATATAAACTCTGTCATAATGCGTAGCCAAATCAATTGGGAGCTTCCAGTTTACTACATACTACATACATCCAATGTTAATTCTAATTTGTAACTTATTTCGCCACTATGGCCTATTTATTGTCCTACCTTCCTAACCTTACTGCATTTTGCACTACATTTGCACACTCTGTATATAGTTTCTCTATTGTGTTATTGACTGTACGCTTGTTTATTCTCATGTGTAAATCTGTGTTGTTTTTTGTCGCACTGCTTTGCTTTGTCTTGGCCAGGTCGCAGTTGTAAATGAGAACTTGTTCTCAACTGGCCTACCTGGTTAAATAAAGGTGAAATAAATAAATAAATAAACATACAGCTGTGGATTAATTTCCATGTTGAGAAGTTGCCAGTGCCTCACTGACATTCCCTAGTCCCCCAGGCCCTGAGAAACATAATGTTCCTGAAACTGTACTCAGAACCACAGCATCTGTACTTAAATACTTCAGCCTAGTCCACTGAGGCTCAGGCTTTGTCACTCACAGAATCCCCATGCGGACTCATACATAGTCTGCTAATGTCTAGAAAAGTATCAAGGAACTTTCTACATGTCTATTGAAGTGAGGGGAAAATGAAAGAAAACCCACATATTTCCAACACCCCGTGAGTCCCACGTCATCGATGCAGGGTAGTGTTGAGTCACCTGCTAATTATCACCACAGCTATGGGGCAGGCCAGATGCATGGCGGGGTGGTGTCAATTATGTCACCCCCACCACTTCCTAAACGTGTTTTTTATTTTTATAACAATTGAAAACATACATTTTATACAAAAGAGAAGCCGCTCCGAATAACCAAAACCCCTTGAATGTCCCCTGAGCCTCCCCATCCTCCCAAATGCCCACCCATCTCCACCCCTACCCACCCCCCATTCTTGCTTAACCTATCCTAACCTGTTTACCTGATCTAACGTAACCTGAAAAGACACAGGAACGAACCCAGCAATTCACAGTTAGGTCGTGATGATGCACACTTAATCATTCACTCCCCGGATTGTCTGACAAATAAGTACAAATTGACAGGCCAAGTAGAAAGCCTGGTTGGGATTAGAGTTTTTTCATAGCAGGAGCCTGTCTTAATTAGGTCAGCTTCCTGTCAGCTACAGGGGTTTAGGGGAGGGAGGGAGGGAGTGGGGGGTGAGAAGAGCACAGAGGCTATCCTTATCAAAAGCCTCTGTGCCACGGAACCCTTTGAAGCACTCTCCTGCAAACGGCACTGCCAGGCAACAGAGCAGAGGCAGCCTCCAACAATAATATAATTTACAAATCCTTCAAATTATATTGAATCAGCACTCCACCAGGGGGGCCGAACTCCCCAGTCTCGCCTCCTCACCCTCCGCCTGCAGAACCCCCCAGTGACAGGTTCAGTTTTCTGGTTTTAAACATGCTCTGCTCCCTCAGGGGTGGGAAGACTGTTCTCAGAGCAGCTGAGCGACATACGGAGCCCTCCAGATAATGCAAACACTTACAGCCCTGATGCTCTGGAGTCTAATCCCAGATCTAAGCCCCCCTGGCTGTGTTGAAGAGAGGAGGACAAATGGGAGGCGGTGTTAGTCTCTGATGAAGGCATTCTGTTGAGGGTGCTAGCTTTGGCATAGGGCAAAATCACATCCATCACATTATGAAGAACCCTGGAATAGAGTGTGTGTCTGTTACTCAGGTTGCAGAGTGCTCTGTTGGCAGACATCGGAATGTCTTGGAATTGATTACTTAAGGTCTCAGATTTCTACTCACATTGACACATATGTTAAATTGCCCATGCATTGCGATGTATACTACATCACTGCAGAGAGCACTGGGTTCTGCTTGGGAAGACAAAACACTACAATATTTCTAGTTGGCTTATCAGCATTGTGTCGTGTCTCAAATGTTTTGCTTTAAAAGGTTGTCAAACTTTATAGAGTGATCACTGATTATGTGTCTAAGAGAACATAATACAAAAATGAGTACATTGCACTTGCTTGCCTGTTTGATGTTCATTTGTTGTTGTTTTTTAAGTAGGACTGAGGCAACCACACACAGGCCTAAATCATCTGTTCACAATATAGTTTCAGATTGTCGACTGGAATGCAAATAACCAGAAACTCAGCACTGATTAAAAACCTGAATATTATTATCCACACTAAACAGACCGTCCAAATGGTTTAGCTTTTTAATACTAGATCAAGTAATAATCCCTTTAAAGTAATGAGTCATGAATAACTATAAAGATTGCACACTGAAAGCAGATATCGTTTATAAAAACAAATTACAATTCTATATAAACAATAAATTATGGTTTGCCAACCTTGTGAATTTGTTTCTCAATGTTATTATGAGGATACGACAAAGAAAAAAACTACAGTACCATTCTGTCTTAGCCTGCCCTTTTACTTAAAATAAGACTAACTGGGGCACACAACCAGACTGCCAGTGACTGTTTTTGACACCTCTGAAACCCCAAGGTAATAGTAAGTCTATTAGAGGAGGAGCAAAAAGTCATGTGTCAGGTTCTCTAAGCCCACAGGAGAATAACTGCTTTCACAGACAACAAGGGCACAATCATACAGTACAATCACAGATAGAAATGTCACAGGCTTCACTCAGAACAACCACCATCATGTCTTATCAAAACACCACCCAATGTGTAGGTACCCGTTCTTGTATGTATTTCCACTGTTTTTCCTGGATGCTTCTCTTAGGCCCTTGTGCTAACAGAGGGCTCCTGCTATGTTATATTTACAGTATAAGCCTCCCAACACAGATGGTCTTTACAGATGTTCATTGATTTCTAGAAGAAGCCATAAACAAGATTAACTGTCAGTGCTGGGCTTTTTTTTTTTTCCTTCACTTCTGCACATGCTAATTCGTGCAAGCTACGTCTAGGGACTTGTACAAGAGGAAGGCCACATTTGGAATGTTTTGCACATATTTGTATATTTTATGCCAAAACCTAAGACCATGTTGTATATTGACAAAAAGTTATACTGTTGTTACCAGAGGTGTTTGATGAGGGGACGCAGGCCTGAAGATTTTATAGGCAGTCTAAATAGCGGGCAAATTATCTTAGATATGGATTTTATGTGCTTATGCTTTGATCTATGGTTTAGGTTTCATCTGGTACACTTGATCCACCAAATTCCCTGAGGGCCTGTCTGTAGACCAGAGTAATCAATATTCACTGAGTAAACCAACAGATGATCGCCTTTCTAGTCTTGTCTGTTGCAGTGCTTCATGTGGACTCAATATCTGACTCATCTGAAAACTGTACACTTTTTATGATCAATGGTGTGGAAAAATGAGCTTTTTAGTATTTTGTATCACACAATAATTAGGCTATTGTAGCAACTCGACAAATTGTGTTGGCTTTAATAAATGCTTGCTATACAAAATGCAAAGTACACTGGTAGCGCAGCGTTGCATATATTTCAGATTTGTCCATTATCTGTTCATATGGCTGGACGTATTCTTAGGTAGATACCTGACTCAGCAGAAAAACACTCCTCAACTTAACTTCCAGAAGAACAATCAATGGAACTCCTAATAATCATATTATCTCAAGAATGGTCCTACCTCATTGTGAAGTGACACTGAGGTGGTGGAGGAGGCCACTGAGGCAGACCAGATGATTCAGTGCAATACCCAGGGTGAGGATTACTTTTTACTCCCCTTTTACTCCAGTAGTATTTTACTGGGTGACTTTCACTTTTACTTTAGTCATTTTCCATTAAGGTATCTTTACTTTTACTTAAGTATGATTTGGGTAATTTTTCCACCACTGGCTGTAATCGCTGCCAAAGGAGATTCTTACATGTATTGGCTCAGGGGTGTGAACACTTATGTAAATTAGATATTTCTGTGTTTCATTTTCAATACATTTGCAAAAATGTCAAAATCGTTTTCAGTTTATTATTGGGTATTGTGTGAAAATGGGTGAGACATTTTTTTATTTAATCCATTTTGAATTCAGACTGTAACACAACTAAATGTGGAATAAGTCAAGGGGTATGACTACTTTCTGAATGCACTGTATACGGGTTACCAGTACCGAGTCAATGTGCAGGGGTAAAAGGTAGTTGAGGTAGATACTATGTACAGCGGGTGAAATAAGTAAATATATTTTCAAAGGTGCTATTGACATGACATTTGCACCAGATGTTGGTAACAACCCAAGTAATCCATACATACAAAGAAAACAAATAAGTTCAGAAATTAAGTTATGTGTAATAATGTGAAATGACACAGGGAAAAAGTATTGAACACACTTACTGATATTTATTTAATACTTTGTACAAAAGCCTTTGTTGGTAATGACAGCTTCAAGACACCTCATGTATGGAGAAACTAGTCACATGCATTGCTCTGGTGTGATTTTGGCCCATTCTTCCACACAAACAGTCTTCAAATCTTGAAGGTTCCGTGGGCCTCTTCTATGAATCTTGATCTTCAGTTCTTTCCATAGATTTTCAATGGGATTTAAGTCAGGTGATTGGCTGGGCCATTCTAGCAGCTTTATTTTCTTTCTTTGAAACCAATTGAGAGTTTCCTTGGCTGTGTGTTTGGGATCATTGTCTTGCTGAAATGTCCACCCTCATTTCATCTTCATCATCCTGGTAGGTGGCAGCAGATTTTTGTCAAGAATGTCTCGGTAAATTTGCCCATTCATCCTTCCTTCAATTATGTGAAGTTTGCCAGTACCATTTGCTGAAAAGCAGCCCCACACCATGATGTTCCCACCTCCAAACTTCACTGTTGGTATGGTGTTTTTAGGGTGATGTGCAGTGCCATTTCTCCTCCAAACATGGTGTGTATTATGACATCCAAACAGTTCAATTTTGCTCTCATCTGACCACACTATATTCTCCCAGTATTTCACTGGCTTTTCCAAATGTTGTGCAGCAAACTTTAAACGAGCTTCAACATGCTTTTTTTTCAGCAATGGAGTCTTGCGTGGTGAGCGTGCATACAGGCCATGGCGGTGGAGTGCATTACTTACTGTTTTCTTTGAGACAACAGTACCTGCTAATTGCAGGTCTTTTTGAAGCTCTCCACAAGTGGTCCTTGGCTCTTGGACAACTCTTCTGATTATTCTTTTCACTCCTCTGTCAGAAATCTTGCGAGGAGCACCTGGTCGAGGCAAATTTATGGTGAAATGCTTGTCTTTCCA
The DNA here is from genome assembly GCA_023634145.1 of Thymallus thymallus. Taxonomy (NCBI): domain Eukaryota; kingdom Metazoa; phylum Chordata; class Actinopteri; order Salmoniformes; family Salmonidae; genus Thymallus; species Thymallus thymallus. The sequence goes on along the minus strand of CM042378.1, from coordinate 6,794,255 downwards.
CTTACATATTATGGTCCCAACAGTGCTCACTTGAACATTCAGAAGCTTAGAAATGTGCCTATAACCAATGCCATCATTATGTTTTGCAACAATTAGGTTGCGAAGGTCTTGAGACAGCTCTTTGCTTTTACCCATCATGAGATGTGTCTTGTGTGACACCTTGGCAATGAGACCTTTTTGTAGGCCATCAGTTAGGACTGAACCAGCTGATATTAATTTGCACTGACAGGGGGCTGGATTGCTTTTTAATTACTGATAGTTTTCAGCTGTTGTCTTGGCTTGCCATGCCCTTTTGCACCTCCCTTTCTTCATGTGTTCAATACTTTTTCCCTGTGTCATTTCACATTATTACACATAACTTAATTTCTGAACTTATTTGTTTTGGTTTCTTGGATTACTTGGGTTGTTACCAACATCTGGTGAAAAAGTCATGTCAATAGCACCTTTGGAAATATATTTACTGAGAAAAATGGTGACGTGTTCAATACTTATTTCACCCGCTGTATACAGACTAGATAAAAAAATAAGTGAAACTTGACAAATTATCCAATTGATTATGATAGTTTGCTGCAAAAACATGTGTGCAACCCGTATTTTAATTTGCTCCAAGGCTCAGGCGATTAATAAACAATGTAATGCTGGTGGGTGGTAACATTAAAATAAAACCCGGAACTGAAAAGAATAAGCACGTTATATCAAAGGGCAGGGATCCTCAACTAGATTCAGCCGCGGGCCGATTTTTTCTTGAGCTGATGGTCAGGGGGCCGGAACATAATTACAAATACCTAGACCACAAATTGACCCCAAGAATATACAATATTTGACTAAAACAATAATTTCAAACCTTGTTTTCATTTGTATACGATCATATATATTTTATGTGTGGGAATACTTTGGAACAGATTTCCAAATTGGAGCTGATTTGCTGTTTTTTTTTGGGGGGGGGGGGTGGTTTGCAAATATAACTTGGGGGGCCAAATAAAATTACCTGCGGGCCAGATGGGGAGCCCTGGGGCACACACACCATTGTCACAGAAAATAAAACAATGCATTTCTCTCCCCCTTCTGATTCACCCAGACCACAGGATAATTGGCGTTCCTGGGTTGTAGCTCTGGTTGACGACAGTGAAGAAGTAGGAGAAGACCCGAGTGCAGTGGGAAGATGTCTTTTGAGGAAGAATGGTGTCAAGTACAAACCGTATTTTGCTGCCTCTGATGGCTCAGAAATATTACCTGACAAGAGTAAGGATAAATTACCTGTGGGGTCAGGTGTGGTGAAGACCTCAGAGTACGAGCCTCGCCCCTATGGTCATGCGAAGGATGATTTGGGCCCAGTGGGAGTGACTCGAGAGCGAGTGGGTGATTTGCTTCACATGCCTAGGGACAAGACCTGTGACTTGCTTTGCTCTTCGGAGCAGGGTGCCTTCGAAAGGAGTGATTGTTGGGGTGGTTAAGTGTTGCGGTGGAGCAATTGAAATGGGAGATTCCCTGTGTCTGTGATAACCCCCATTTGGTTCAACGCAGACCCGGAAGCGAGTGTGGATGAAACTGAGAAGACACTGTCTGTCCTTTTGAATTCTGAATTCTGATGAAGTCAGGTTAGAATTAGGTTAGAAGGTTAGGTTAGAATTAGTCAGATATCGGGAGAGGAAGCTATGTATACGGGTAGGAAGTTGAGCGGAAGTGGGCGTTGCTACGTTGTGCAAAAGGACTATAGAGTACATGTAAGTTATTAACATTTCTCAATAACTTTAACATGTGCACTTTGTAGTAATCACATTAAGACACAAAATACATGAATATTAAGAGCTGAACTAGCGGAGCAACAAACAAATGGTTTGCGTGGCAAAACCAATTGAATGACTGCGACTACAAACTTCTAACATGCATTTTTAAAAATCTTTTACGATGTCATACAATTCAACAATGCATGATCAAAACAATGAGGAGAGGAAAGATGGTGGAAGCGAAAGCACTGTTTAAATTGGATGGCACACTAAGTAAAGTTAAACTGTAGCATCGAAGATTGGAGTATAACAGGCTAAAGTTGTTAATGAAGATAGGTCTCGGTATAATAATGCCTTGTTCCTTGTTGTAGTGCGTTACATGGATAAGGATGTGTTTTTGGGAGATCCATTTGCAGTCAATGAGATGGTGTAGGACGCACTGGGAGAGGTGGAGTTAATTAAAGTGACTAGGGCCCGGTTTCCCGATAGCGATGGAACTTAAGAGTGTTTTAAAGATGCATTTTCCCTACAACAGCTGAAGATGTAACATGCATTTAACAAAACACCACGCAGAGGGAACGGTCGGTAAGTGTGTCGTTGGAGCATGTGTCGGTACTGATAGCAGCGCTCCTTTTCTTTCGATCCTATCTGATCAGATTTCCCCATTTAAATATTTTTTTAACATTTCAATACTGACGACGAATCAGCTCCTAGAGAGATATTACCGCCTATGGCTGCAATTATTGAGGCGGCTTATTCGAAGGCTTACCCAATAAAAATGCATTAAATCATTGATTGGGTACATCATTGCGTTCATCATAAAATATACTGAGACAAATTACAGACAGTAGCCTACAAGTAACAAAATAGAACAATTGATTGAACATGACATTTATTTCAATATGATTGAAATAGGCCTATAGCTTACTGTTTATATTTGAATGCAGTCATCTCGGTTTCATTTGAAGCATATTTTTATACCTTGCTTGTTTTGTATCCATTGCAAAGACATGGGCAACTTTTTATTTGTAGTCAACTTTGTTCTAAAGTTATCGGAGGTCACAGAGATACAGATAAACCATGTGATTCTATGTTTAGTGGAGATCTTCTGTGTATAAAGTAATGTGGGGAGGGCAATTAACGACGCACTTAGCTTTCTACGAGGTGTTTCAAATGTAGCTTTAATAATGATCGTTTTGGAAAACAGCTAGGAGATCTAACGATGCTCCTGCCAAGGTTATAACGATGAACTTTGCGTAATCTCTGGCATCTCAGTGGAAATTGAGGCTGAAAATCTAAAGCACCACACACCAGGAGTAGTGGAAGCATATGGAGAATGGACGGAAAGAGGAAAGCCTATCGGTGCAATCACTATTTGACGAAGAGTCCCTTCTAACACATGTAAAGCTGGGGTATATGAGATACGCGGTGAGAGCTTATATGAACAGACCATTGCAGTGTCTTAAATGTTTGGCCACGTGGCAAGTGTGTGCAGAGGGAATAAATATGTTGTGGAAGAGTCCAGTAGCGGATTTAGGTATGGGTGGCACTGGGCGGCATCCTGCTGGGGTGGCACAGGGCGCCCGCACAAATAAAATTGGAATGGTGACATTTGCGCGATCGGTTTTCTATTGCTCATTTGCACGTCACGTCAATGATATCATGTCACTGTGTGGGACTGTGGGTCAATTAACCTTGTCGGAGTGGGCTCCCTGATTCTAATCGTTAAGAATAATATAAAACCAGTCTGCACACCACCGAGGTGAATTGGTTTAGTCTTGACTCTTGGTTGACAGTGTTGGGGGATGGGTAATGTATTGATGCTTGAGTTCCAAATAGATAAGGAAAGGTCTAAGACATCAGGTGCTCAGTTTAGGAAAAAGAGGAAAGAAGAAGAGGAGAAACGCACAAAAGATAAAGGTATGCAGCTATGTCATCTCTTTATGAGTATAATATTATGCATGTAACGAAATAGGCTAGTATAAAAATGATGGTTGTTAGCTTGCTATGCTATTACACATAGGGCGACAATATTCAGTTTTCTGTCCAACTAGCTTACGTAACATTGGATATAATTTCACACAGTTTCATCATGATCGGGCAGCGGGTAGCCGAGTGGGTAGCCGAGTGGTTAGAGTGTTGGGCCCGTAACCGAAAGGTTGCAGAATCGAATCCCTGAGCTGACAAGGTAAAAGATCTGCCGTTTTGCCCCTGAATAAGAAAGTTAACCCACTGTTCCTAGGCCGTCATTGTAAATAAGAATTTGTTCTTAACTGTCTCGCCTAGTAAAATAAAGCCTGCAGAAAAACGATTACAACCTAACTAGCACGTTATTGATTTGGTTAACTTTCATTGAGGTGACACCATAAAGGTTTTCTGTGATTGTATTGACTAGGTCCTGAGCTCAGTAAGGGAACTTAAAATATGTTTATGCTGATCTTTTGTGATTTATTGAGTCTTTTGGGGTGTCTTATGCCTAGAATTAGCCAAGGAGGTTGCATGGTTCATTTGGTTACTATTCTGAAAGTTTGATAAATTGTGAATAATGACATGTATATTTAATGTATTTAGGTTGTCAGACTCATATACTGTATTTCAATGCAAATTCAGGGTAACTTCTGAAATACGTTGGAGCACACTCTGGCACCTCAGCCACACAGGCCTCTTCAGAAATGATCTCGGAGCCTCAGGATGAGGAGCCATCCACCTCCTCAGCCACACAGGTGTCTTCACAAATCTTGTCTGAGCCTGAGGATGAGGATGAAGACCCATTTGCTTCCACTTCTCCCAAGCAGGATTCTTCAGGTGTGTTTGTGCGCACATGTGTGTGTGTGTGTATGGGTACACGCACATGTGTTTATGTGTGCATCCCTGCATAACATAAACAAAATAAATCATTTCCCTTTTGAAAAGTTTTAAGTTTCCATATTGTAGGCAACAAGGATGATTTTATTATTACTAGGTATGTAAAGTATGTGGGATGTTCCACCACTATAAATGCTGTGAATAAAGTGTGTAAACTAATGACCATGTGCTCTCCATTAGAAATGCCTGTAGCAGCATCCCCACCAAATCCTGCTGCTAAGGATGAATCACTGTCTACAGACCCTGCTGACTGGCCTTCAGTTCTGACTGACAGAATTGTGAGGTACCACCTAACGTTGTTTTCTCAAGGAATGAGAGGGATGGAAGATGTTGCCACCACCAGTATTTCAGGAAGACCTTGGTGAGTGTTGAAAAAATCCCTAGAAGTTGCTTCTGCTGCAAACTCTTTTCTGCAAACTCAGCACTGATAGACTGGAAACATGCAAGATCTTTGCTGACTTCACACGACAGCAGTCCAGAACACCAAAACTGCATGAAAACATGGAAAGAACTGGTAATGAAACAAGCATGAGATGGCACTTATGGAGGCTGAGAGGATAAGATGGAGAGAGGTGTTGACACGTCTGACTGCTATTGTGCAGTCTCTGGCCATCAGAAATCTGGCACTAAGGTGACACACAGAATCACTGTACTCTCCATCAAATGGAAATTTCCTCAAAGAGGTTGAACTGATGGCACAATTTGATCATGAAAGAGCACCTTAACCACGGGCCAACATTTGGCATCCCTGATTCTCAAAAGATTAGAGGAGCCCAAAAATTATTTTGAGGACTACAGAGGACAGTCTTATGATAATGGGGCCAACATGAGAGACAAAAACAAAGGTGTCCAAGCCAGACTCCTGTAAATGAATCCAAGAGCTCTATTTGTGCCATGTGGGGCTCACACATTGTACCTGGTTGTGGCTGATGCTGCTAAAGGTTCTGTCGATGCCACAGGTTACTTTGGCATCTTACACAAACTGTACACCTTGTTCTCAGCCTCCACACAGCGCTGGGCCATCCTGAAATAACATGTGGACATCACTTTGAAGATGTGGACTGAGACAAGGTGGGAGAGAAAAGTTAAGTGTGTGATGAGGGGGGGTTTGCCCAGGGTGACATACAAGCTAGAACCGCCACTGGAAGAGTCAGTGGAAACACAGTGCTGTAATTGTGGTGGGAACAGGAGTGCCTGAAAATGTGAAGGAGGGCGAAGTAGCAAGAATCTGGGCTGTCCATCAGGTCTCCCATGCAGAGGCTGTATGAATAGTGGAAGGAGCAAGTAGGGCTGTGGTGGTCACAACATTTCATCAGCCTGTCAAGTAAACAACTGTCAGGCTCATGGTAATTGACCGATAATTAACATAAACACATTTAGCATCTCATGACTTCCACATATAGCCTACAAGCCATTTACAAAAGTGTAATACATCCATGTAATATAGCCTACACCTTCACAATAAATCCATTATTTATTTTAGACAGGTCTAAAGAAGCATGATATGAAGAAAATATAGTCTATTTCTGAAAAAAAAGAATATGTTAGGCCCTGATCTGGCTATGCCTAATGGCTGTGGGATACACTAGTTCATTTAGCAGACAAGATATGCTTATAATTCCGTGGCATTATTTTATAGTGTGAAAAATACAATTGAACAAAGCTGAATAAAATATAAATATTTTTTTGAGAGTGGCACATGCGGCTATTCTGTGTTGAACAGTTAACAAAGAAATAGGTACTCCTGTATCCTTAATTTAGAGTTATTAATGTAGCTTTAGTTGTTCTACAAACGTTGGGCTATATGTTTGGATTTATAATACATTGTAAGGCTGCATGATGAGACTCATGATGATTTGAAAAAAAGTCGCTTGAAAGGCATGAGCTCTGCTCTGCTTTTTTTTTGCACAGGCTGTACAATAGTTTCTTATTAGCCCGTCCTTAGCCAATTCTGAGGTGCATATTGAAGATATTGGAAGAACGTTCCACATTTACTTTTCGTCAGCCAACAAGATGAGTAGGTCTAACGAACAGCAAAAGCACTAGCCTATGTCAATCTACAGTAATATCCCCCATAGTACCAAAGTCGACCTATTCTATTTTTTGCGATAAATAAATATTCCAAACATAGTCTGGGACAGTTGTGGGATGTGATAGATCCCACATTAATACAACCACTAGCATAAAAAAACATCAAAAAGATCAGAACGTTCAGCTTAGAAAATTGACTATTAGGCTATTTCTTCACCATTATAAGCGCAGCAATGCGCACATGGTAGTAGGCTATAAGCACGAATGTTCCATTAGTGGAATACACCATTGACGGCAAATGCAATTATGCATGTAATGCTTTTATTATAAAGGTACATATGTATGGTGAAAATGATCTTCCCCAAACTTGAAACACGCGCTGCTTATATATGCCAGTTATGATACACCCCTTGTAAAGCGGATTAATGTGCTTAATTTTAAGAAGTTATTTGGCCACTTTAGTTGTGATACGAACCTTATCAAAACATATAGGTCTATGGGCAAGGCTACATGAGGTGTGCGACTATGATTAGAAAAAGTGCAAAAAAAATAAATAATCAAGCTATTGTTTCTGATGCTGGGCATCATTCACAAGTGAAAATATATAATTCACAAGTGATAGGCTAATATTGTCACCCATCAGACTATTCCTGAGTTAATATTGTCTTTGCATATACTAAATTATATATATGTGTGACATTTGTTTCGATTTAGAATGGACCATTATAATGCACCTGTCTCGAAAACAGGGGCAGCGGAATAAATACATGTCATCTATGCACTTAAATAGCGAATGGAGGATGCTTTTCCTGTGGTTTATTTTCATGCCAGCCAGGTAGGCTATACTCCTGTTGTAAAGAGAAGCAATGTGCTTAATATGAGGAAAGTTGATAAATAAATATAGTAGGCCTAGCCTATAGAAAGCTGATGGGATCCTCCTCTTTTTATTAGCGGGAAATGTGTTTGATTCGATTTTTGATTACGTTTGTATTGATGTCAGAGTGATTTAGAGGGACAATAGATTGCTGACCAGGCAGTTAGCAAGTCCGGTAGGCTACTAATGACCATCTGATGACGGCACGTGGAATTTGACTGCCTTCATAACTAGTGACAGCCGGTGTGGCGGTAATACCGTCTCCGCAACAGCCCTTGGATCAAGTGCAAATGAAGAAGACATGGCAATGGATGCCCGCAGAAAGTGTTGTTCATCATTTGAGTGATCCTGAAGTAGTGACATTAAATAAGATAGATTTTGTTCAGTTTATTGTGGCAGCTAATAAATGTTAGTCAAACTAACAAGAAATAAAAGAAACTTGACATAATTGTGAATGCAGCAAAAAGGTTTTTGGATCTCCTGGACTTTATGGCTGAAACATGGCAGGGAATACTGTTAAATGTGCTTCCCTCTCAGGCCCCAGAGCCTGTAGGGATCAGAGTAGACATTTCAATCTGACCATAGGAGTATATTGATTTTTGTTAATCTTGTTTTTTGATTTTGTGTGTGTTGGGGGGGGGGGGGGGGGTAATATGAGTGTTTCTTTCCACCCTTCTCCTCTTTCCCTGTGTTTTTCCTACGTTAAAGTTCCCCAGTTTTCACCCCATACAGTATGGTGACATGCACCTCTACCATATGTTTGCGGACTGCCAAAATAACAAGAACAACACAAATATCAACATCTGTATATCTTACTTCAGACACTACTTGTATGGCAAACAAGTATCAAAACAAGTAAGTAGACATCTTACAGAAACTGTATGTCAAACTCAATAGAATTTAATTGACTTAGGCCATTCATTTGTGGAATCAAACTTTCCTTGGTTTAAATGCCCTCTAAGTGTTAACATTTTTAAAAATGTCCATTGGGCTGTATATTAACAAATCCCAGATGAAATCCTGCCATATAAACCCGTTTAAGAGCATAACTTCATCAAGCTCTTAAACTTCATATTGATTCTTTGATGTGTATGTAAGTAAATCTGTAACTTACACAAGTCTCTGTAGACATAAGTCTGTGCAGTGACTAAGAGATTATTAATAGGGGTTGCGGCTGACTTATTTTATGCCTTGTGACATGCAAAGTGATTGGCAGCTCGTATTCCCAATGTAGCACCTGAGGAAGGACCACACTATTGAATAATTCATGTTTAATACTAGGCCCATGTCACTCCTACTACTATTTTAGTTTGAGCTACTAGGGTAAATCTCCACTTTGAAGATACTGTATTTCCACAAGCAGACGACTGTCATAGTCCAGTGTCAGAAAACTGTTTCAGAACGTGACCATTTACAGCTATGCGGGTGCAGTATTGCAGTCCGAGACATGTAACCCAGTAATGTATGCCCACTAGCCAAAGCCTAGATTTGTGTGGCATCTCTTATTGTGTGGGTTACTCTCACCTTGATTCTTGAGTCCCTGGACGTAAATGTACTGACCTGCTATAGTTGTACATGACAGTATCATTGTTGGCTATCAAAACAAAAGCAGTGCTTCCTGTTTACTTTATCTGAGAAATTGAATGCATAGGTTACTACTTTTGTTCAGTTCCAACATATCTGTTTGTGTACATCATCACCACCATTGTGTTATAGCCAATATTTACTGCAGTAGTATTCAGCCCACACCATTGCATTCAGCATTAAATGCCAGGGTTGGGAAGTAACGCAAGGGATAACTAACAAACGGTAACTGTAATCCGTTACATTACCAGCAAAAAAATAAAAATATAGTCAAAGTAACGAATAGTAAAAAGAGCAGCAGAAAAATAACAATAGCGAGGCTAAAAGGGGTCTGGTGGTCCTTTGGTTAGCTATTCAGGAGTCTTATGGCTTGGGGGTAGAAGCTGTTAAGAAGCCTTTTGGACCTAGATTTGTTGCTCCGGAACCGCTTGCTGTGCGGTAGCAGAGAGAACAGTCTATGAATAGGGTGGCTGGAGTCTTCGACAATTTATAGGGCCTTCCTCTGACCTGGTATAGAGGTCTTGGATGGCAGGACGCTTGGCCCCAGTGATGTACTGGGCCGTACGCACTACCCTTTAACATTGATTTATCCTGCAATTGATGTCGTTCAATTGGAAACATACATTTTTGTCTTCTTATAACACCTCTTAAGTGGAAAGTAATCTAAAAGTAACAGAATGTAATCAGATTGCGTTACTGAGTTTGGGTAATCCAAAAATCACGTTACTGAGTTTGGGTAATCCAAAAATCACGTTACTGATTACAATTTTTGGACAGGTAACTTGTAACTGTAACGGATTATATTTAGAACATAACCTACCCAACCCTGTTAAATGCCATTAGCGTAAATACCTTTTATTCAAGCCAACCCCATTCCCCCACCTAATCTACAGTATCTTTATATAGGAAATTCCAAGGTAAAGAAATAAATAAGTTTGTCAAATAATTACAGTAGAGAACAGAATAATGATAAGACCTTGATGCTGAAAGAAACAATTTGATTGAAAAGTCACCAATAATTTCATCAGGCCCATACTTAGTGCAGACTAAAATGGCCACATTAACCTTGAGCAGGCTCTGTTCAGTGCTATTTATTTGCATGCGCCTAATGAACTGTCAAATGTGAGTAAAGGTCTCCAAATACACACTCCCGGTAGACTCTTATTACTATGGACATGCTAGGTAATGAGGTGGATGAGGCTGGTGGATGTACATTGTCGGGACCTGTCAAAATCTCTTTGAGAGCCATTCTGCAGCGTTAGCGCTCTGGATGAGCTGCTGATGACAAATAATGTTTTAATTTGGGGCAGCGATATGAAATGGGGCCTTTGGACACACGGTCTCAGGACATGGGGTCACTTGTTGACAGGGTTAAGGGTGCAGCAGTAAAACTTACAGCTGACCATCTGGATGATCCAGAGGAGGAATGGGAGAAGGTCATGTGGTCTGATGAGACAAAAATAGAGCTTTTTGGTCTAAACTCCACTCGCCGTGTTTGGAGGAAGAAGAAGGATGAGTACAACCCCAAGAACACCATCCCAACCGTGAAGCATGGAGGTGGAAACATCATTCTTTGGGGATGCTTTTCTGCAAAGGGGACAGGAAGACTGCATCGTATTGAGGGGAGGATGGATGGGGCCATGTATCGCGAGATCTTGGCCAACAACCTCCTTCCCTCAGTAAGAGCATTGAAGATGGGTCGTGGCTGGGTCTTCCAGCATGACAACGACCCGAAACACACAACCAGGGCAACTAAGGAGTGGCTCCGTAAGAAGCATCTCAAGGTCCTGGAGTGGCCTAGCCAGTCTCCAGACCTGAACCCAATAGAAAATCTTTGGAGGGAGCTGAAAGTCCGTATTGCCCAGCGACAGCCCCAAAACCTGAAGGATCTGGATGGAGGAGTGGGCCAAAATCCCTGCTGCAGTGTGTGCAAACCTGGTCAAGAACTACAGGAAACGTATGATCTCTGTAATTGCAAACAAAGGTTTCTGTACCAAATATAAAGTTCTGCTTTTCTGATGTATCAAATACTTATGTCATGCAATAAAATGCAAATGAATTACTTAAAAATCATACAATGTGATTTTCTGGATTTTTGTTTTAGATTCCGTCACTCACAGTTGAAGAGTACCTATGATAAAAATTACAGACACATGCTTTGCAAGTGGGAAAAACTGCAAAATCGGCAGTGTATCAAATACTTGTTCTCCCCACTGTATGATTTAACTAGTGATTTGTAAAAAAAGTTTGTTGTGACGTTGGCTTTGATGACATGCTATTTTATAAAAATATATACACAATCGATTATACTATACATTGATTACTCAGTCACACAATGAAAAGTCCATAGTGGACGAACCCGATATGACAGCTGGTTACACAAAGGAAAGGGGAGGGGGATGGAAGAAATGAGCGGGAAAGAGACAAAGGGATGAAGTCTATCGGACACGGGAAGTTACGGCCAAACGTAAACACAAAATCTTACACTTTAATAACTGCCCATTCGGAAAAATGAAATGCAATTATATATTTACTTTGAGCTTGACTTCGATAGATGGGTCGAATATGGAAGATCGCCATTGTCCTTTGGAGAGTCTTTTCTGGTCGTGGGATGTATCACTTCTTCAGTGAGCCATTGTTAGAGTTCATACCGATTTGCCATAGTTGGCTCATGCAATCTTCTGGCTAGTCTAGTCGAAATTCACAAATTGAACATGGCAATCATTACCTCCACGTTATCGTTGCATGTTGCTTTCATTAGATAGAGTTGTAGTTCAATTTAGCCCTTTTTAAACGCATGGACACCAGTCCTAGCGTCTTCGGGAACTAGGGTTGACTTTTGTCAACGGGCTTTTGTACTGGGGGAGAGAAGGTAGTGTTTCATAGTTCTCAACCAATGTCTGTTCACTTGCGTGTGGCCACTGCCTTGGCCTCAGTTTTACTACGCAACAAAACTCTCCTTTTCGGAGACTAAATGACATTTCATCTTCTCACAAACAGTTTCATGTTGAATCATATAAATTGGGCAAAATTAACATGTTAATCTGATAACTAGAATGTGTAGACGTTCAAAGATACAATGATGCAGTAACAATATCCCAAAGCAACCACTGATCTGACATCACTTTCTTTGAGTACCAAATGACACTTTCAACTGGTTGGATTATAGAAATATTGTTCCGTTCTTCAACCTTTTGGATGTTACCAGACTGTAGAGTATTTCTCAGAGTGGTGAGAGAGCTTCTGTATTTACGAGGGCAATAAATCTGTAGGGCAAGGGGGGTGGGGGGGGTCCTGAGAGAGAAGGGTTTATGACCCCCACCCACCCACCAGGGCAAGTTGTGAAAATCTCAATATCTAATTTCCTTCATCTGTACTGATCTGAGGACACAGGATAGGTGTAGTATTTCATCAATAATATATCTGTTGAAGTACATATTAAACTTGTATTTATAATATAACAATTATAATATTTATAATGCATGTATGATGTATTAATAACACTTGGATAATGAACTTTTCAAAAAAGCTTTTCACATTCTCTACTGGAATTGGTTCACATTCTCTACTGGTTGAAATTAAGTCTCTCATTTGATGAAATACTACACCTATCCTGTGTCCTCAGATCAGTTCAGATGACTAGTTAAATCATGTGTTCTAGTATATTGCAGAGTAACAATGTGTAACCACTGATGTCCCAGGCCCAGGATTGACAAGAGTCAGATGGAGAGAGAGCATGATTAAGCCTTGTTTGAAATACAAAACTGACCTTGGATCATCAACTCTGGGACTACCACATATCTATCTGTATTTCAATGTAAAGTATCTCGTTAATAAGACTTCCTGTTGACCCAAACCAAGTGACTGCTCACCTCTGATCATGCTGTGCCCTCTATGTGTCTGGCAGTTCAGAGGCGGGAGGGGTTCACCAACACAGCTGATATAACCTAGAGGATTTAGGGAGAAGGCAGGAGAGGGATGAAGTGAAGGAGAGAGACTGTTATTGAGAAAATAAGGTAGTTTAAGAGACAGTGTTCAACAGGAATCTGTGTGTGTGGTCTCACCTGGTGTCCACACTAAGTGGCTGCAGAGTACTTTATACCGAAAAACATGCAGACACACAAGGACAAACAATATAGTGTAGTTACATAAATATAAATAATTCTCCATGGTTGGTCCTCTTGCCTATTCTTTGAAGGTGGAAGGAGTCACAGTTATACACCTGAGCCTGCTTACTGCACAACACAATCCATCAATCAGATTGATACATGAGTGTGTAGGTGTGGGTTGAAGGGTGTCTAATTAATCAAAACATTTTCCATATGGGTGACTCTTAAAAGAGCCAGTTGTGTTTTTGTACAGACATCAGCCTTACCTGAACAGCGTAGAAATCAAAGGGAGAGAAACTGGGAATTGTATAATTTATAATAACATAGCTAAGTAAATGGAATAATAATCTTATTGCAATGTGGGTGGCTCTTAAAAGAGCCTTTGGTTATGCATTGTGTAGTCTGGTGTTGCCAGGGAACAGCTGGCCCTGGTCAGATGGCCCTGGTCACCCAACCGTGCAGTGCCCTACACGTAACTGTAGGCAATCATTTTGAAGGAATCTCCAGTTGCAAGGTATCTGTAGGAATATGGAAGATAATGTAATTATTAGACTTTTACATTGCAGATTAGTATAAAATATATATATATATATAAAAGTATAAAATCTCTTATAACAAATCATAACATTGGATAGATGGATGCATGTGCACACGCATGTGTAGCATGTGACAATAGCAGGATCATATCAATGATAGCATCACAAATGAATACATAAATACACTTGAAGCTTGATGATGAGTTGGTCATTTGAATCACCTGTGCAGTGCTAAGGCAAAAACAGAAATGTGCACCCCTTTGAGTCCCCAGGACCCATTACCACTGCTCTTCATTTGGGACCTTTTCATCTGCAGACAGGCTTTCACAGCTCTCTGTATCCGAGGACAGAAAACCTCACAAGAAACAGTCTTCATTATACTCAACTTAGACAGCACTGATTATTATCTCTGTCCTCACTTCTTTCTAGGGACTGGAACGACACAAAAGTACCTGCCCTATCCAGAATAGCCTACCCTCTCCCTTCTTTGACAGTTGGAGCTGCTATCCTTTCACCCTCTTCCATGGCTGTTGGCTAGCTTAGTTTTTTACAATAATAAATACATCAAGATAGCTAGCTAATATAAAGTTAGCTGCTGATATTTAATTAACTTAGCTAGCTAGCCAGTATGTAAAGCTGGCTAGATAGCTAACTAGCTGAGGTAGCAGCTCATTTGAGTTAGCTTGCACTATTTTACATTTTCAAAAAGCATTTAATTGAACAGGTTTTCCCAGACATGTGGACGGTTGAAAACAGGGTAGCAAAAGTGTGTTTGTCACCAGAGCGGTTTAGAAGAGCAAGTGTACAATTTACCTGTGTATAAATTCATGAAATGAAGAATGGATTAAACTATTTACTCATTTAATAACCAGACCTTCATGCAAACTTGCTATTCTGAATTCTTGAACTGCTGCTATATGCTGCCAGCATGCCCACAAGCGAGCCACTCTGGGCAGTTGACGTGCTAGTGAACACAGGCCGCAGGTGTTTCTAATGACTAAACAATGCCATGCTGGTGGGTGGTAACATTAAAATAAAACCCAGCAGTGAAAAGAAATGTAGACTGAGAAGTATTAGCATGTCATATCATAGGGGAAACACACAGCATTGCCACTTCAAGCCCAAATATATAATTCTTTGACTAAAACGATGACTTGTTGACTTCAATAGTTGTGCAACATCACGGGTAAGTTCTGGGCATCTTTAAAGAAAATAGCATTTCCACTCTTGTGGGCATTTTAATAGTCAATGTACCATCTGCGTTACTTGGAGCCAGTACAGTATCAAAAAATGAAAAACAAATAAAAATGTATAATTTTCTATAGAATATAGCAACAAAAAAAAGTCACAGAATAAATGTGCTAGATAACGATTACATTGCAGATTTCAGACTATTGTTCATACCTTGCCTCCTGTCACGATAGGGTGCTTGGAGAGACCAAAATGCAACGCAGGAATAGTAGTTCGACATGTTTTCTTTCTTTTTTTATCCTTTTGGTTAGATAAACTTACAACAATGACGAACTCTATAAAGTAAACAACGGAAACACACTTACTGTAACGTGACCTGGAAGGTGTGGGACATACAAAAATATGTAGGATCCCTAATTAGAGACAATGCAGTGCAGCTGCCTTTAATTAGGGATCCAACACAAAACACCACACAGAGCCAGAATTAATAGACCTGTCAGACTCTGACCATGGATCCATAGAGAAGCAATAGGCTTCTCTATGGTCAGAGCCCCATGATAATAAATAACTTACTGATGAAAACATTCAAGCCAGGCGCCCGGTATTTGAAACACAAGGCTTGGGAGTATGTCGCTTCAATTATATTACACGGTGGAAGTTAATTGCTGGACAATGGCCATTTTTAATGACTTTTTGTGAGCGTGAATTAACATGCAAGGCGGAATTAACATTGACTGATAATAATTTACTTGGAGGGTTTTCGGGAATAGAGGTGATTGGAAATGCAACTGTTAAATCATTTGCGGTGAGACTGTTTCATACCCCCTTGCCTGCAACCCCTATGGCTAGTATTAGGTGGCAAGTATTAGCAGTGTAAATAATCTGTAGTGACATTTTGAGACCTGCGTGAAGTTGGCCCCCCACCCAACGCAAAACTTAGGCAAAATAGGCTTAATCGTTTGTGCTCTGTTTGTGCTGGTTTGTGCCGTTAAAATTGTTATTTGTGCTGCTATCATTTTTTTAGATATGAAATAATATTTATTGGTCATTCTGAGGTCACTCAGCCCCCCAACATGCTCCAAATTCACCCAACTGTACATACAGCATACATATAAACAGTGGGGAGAACAAGTATTTGATACACTGCCGATTTTGCAGGTTTTCCTACTTACAAAGCATGTAGAGGTCTGTAATTTTCTATCATAGGTACTCTTCAACTGTGAGTGACGGAATCTAAAACAAAAATCCAGAAAATCACATTGTATGATTTTTAAATAATTAATTTGCATTTTATTGCAAGACATAAGTATTTGATCACCTACCAACCAGTAAGAATTCCGGCTCTCACAGACCTGTTAGTTTTTCTTTAAGAAGCCCTCCTGTTCTCCACTCATTACCTGTATTAACTGCACCTGTTTGAACGCGTTACCTGTATAAAAGACACCTGTCCACACACTCAGTCAAACAGACTCCAAGCAGCTTGGTGAGAAGGCAACAACTGTTGGCGCAATTATTAGAAAATGGAAGAAGTTCAAGATGACGGTCAATCTCCCTCGGTCTGGGGCACCATGCAAGATCTCACCTCGTGGGGCATCAATGATCATGAGGAAGGTGAGGGATCAGCCCAGAACTACACGGCAGGACCTGGTCAATGACCTGAAGAGAGCTGGGACCACAGTCTCAAAGAAAACCATTAGTAACACACTACGCCATCATGGATTAAAATCCTGCAGCGCACGCAAGGTACCCCTGCTCAAGCCAGCGCATGTCCAGGCCCGTCTAAAGTTTGCCAATGACCATCTGGATGATCCAGAGGAGGAATGGGAGAAGGTCATGTGGTCTGATGAGACAAAAATAGAGCTTTTTGGTCTAAACTCCACTGGCCGTGTTTGGAGGAAGAAGAAGGATGAGTACAACCCCAAGAACACCATCCCAACCGTGAAGCATGGAGGTGGAAACATCATTCTTTGGGTATGCTTTTCTGCAAAGGGGACAGGACGACTGCACCGTATTGAGGGGAGGATGGATGGGGCCATGTATCGCGAGATCTTGGCCAACAACCTCCTTCCCTCAGTAAGAGCATTGAAGATGGGTCGTGGCTGGGTCTTCCAGCATGACAACGACCCGAAACACACAGCCAGGGCAACTAAGGAGTGGCTCCGTAAGAAGCATCTCAAGGTCCTGGAGTGGCCTAGCCAGTCTCCAGACCTAAACCCAATAGAAAATCTTTGGAGGGAGCTGAAAGTCCGTATTGCCCAGCGACAGCCCCGAAACCTGAAGGATCTGTATGGAGGAGTGGGCCAAAATCCCTGCTGCAGTGTGTGCAAACCTGGTCAAGACCTACAGGAAACCTATGATCTCTGTAATTCCTAACAAAGGTTTCTGTACCAAATATTATGTTCTGCTTTTCTGATGTATCAAATACTTATGTCATGCAATAAAATGCAAATGAATTACTTAAAAATCATACAATGTGATTTTCTGGATTTTTGTTTTAGATTCCGTCACTCACAGTTGAAGAGTACCTATGATAAAATTACAGACTTCTACATGCTTTGTAAGTGGGAAAAATCGGCAGTGTATCAAATACTTGTACTCCCCACTGTATATGTACAGTTGAAGTCAGAAGTTTACATACACTTAGGTTGGGGTCATTAAAACTCATTTTTCAACCACTCCAAAGATTTCATGTTAACAAAGTACTTTGTGCATGAAGTAATTCTTCCAACATTTGTTTACAGACAGATTATTTCACTTATAATTCCCTATATCACAATTCCAGTGGGTCAGAAATGTACATGCACTAAGTTGACTGTGCGTTTAAACAGCTTGGAAAATTATGTCATGGCTTTAGAAGCTTCTGATAGGCTAACTGACATATTTTGAGTCAATTGGAGGTATACCTGTGGATGTATTTCAAGGCCTACCTTCAATCTCAGTGCCTCTTTGCTCGACATCATGGGAAAATCCAAAGTAATCAGCCAACATTTATTGTAGACCTCCACAAGTCTGGTTCATCCTTGGGAGCAATTTCCAAACACCTGAAGGTACCACGTTAATCTGTACAAACAATAGTACGCAAGTATAAACACCATGGGACCACGCAGCCGTCATAACGCTCAGGAAGGAGACGTGTTCTGTCTCCTAGAGATTAACGTACTTTGGTGCGAAAAGTGCAAATCATTCCCAGAAAAACATCAAAGGACCTTGTGAAGATACTGAAGGAAACAGGTACAGAAGTATCTATATCCACAGTAAAACGAGTCCTATATTGACATAACCTTAAAGGCCGCTCAGCAAGGAAGAAGCCACTGCTCCAAAACTGCCATAAAAAAGCCAGACTAAGGTTTGCAACTGCACATGGGGACAAAGATCGTACTTTTTGGAGAAATGTCCTCTGGTCTGAAGAAACAAAAATATAACTGTTTGGCCATAATGACCATCGTTATGTTTGGAGGAAAAAGGGGGAGGCTTGCAAGCCGAAGAAAACCATCCCAACCGTGAAGCACGGGGGTGGCAGCATCATGTTGTGGGGGTGCATTGCTGCAGGAGGAACTGGTGCACTTCACAAAACAAATGGCATCATGAGGAAGGAAAATCATGTGGATATATTGAAGCAACATCTTAAGACATCAGTCAGGAAGTTAAAGCTTGGTCGCAAATGGGTCTTCCAAATGGACAATGACCCCAAGCATACTTCCAAAGTTGTGGCAAAATGGCTTAAGGACAACAAAGGCAAGGTATTGGAGTGCCCTGACCTCAATCTTATAGAACATTTGTGGGCAGAACTGAAAAAGTGTGTGTGAGCAAGGAAGCCTACAAACCTGACTCAGTTACACAAGTTCTGTCAGGAGGAATGGGACAAAATTCACCCAACTTATTGTGGGAAGCTTGTGGAAGGCTACCCAAAACGTTTGACCCAAGTTAAACAATTTAGGCAATGCTACCAAATACTAATAGAGTGTATGTAAACTTCTGACCCACTGGGAATGTGATGAAAGAAATAAAAGCTGAAATAAATCACTCTCTACTATTATTCTGAAATGTCACATTCTTAAAATAAAGTGGTGATCCTAACAGACATAAGACAGGGAATTTTTACTAGGTTTAAATTTCAGGAATTGTGAAAACCGTAGTTTAAATGTATTTGGCTAAGGTGTATGTGCTTCCACTTTCATCCTCTTCATCTTCTCACCCAGTAACAGCGGCTGAATGGTGTTGAAGGCACTGGAGAAGTCAAAAAACATAACCCTCACAGTGCCACCTGCATTGTCCAGGTGAGAGTAGGCCCTCTGCAGAAGGTAGATGATAGCATCATCCACCCGATGTTGCGCTGGTATGCGAACTGCAGGGGGTCCAGTGATGTACACACCAGGGGTCTGAGGTGAGCGAGGACTAACGTTTCCAGGGTCTTCATGATGTGGGATGTTAGTGCTACAGGTCTGAAGTCATTCAGGATGGTGGGGTGTGGCTTCTTGGGCACTGGGACGAGGCAGGACGTTTTCCACAGCACAGGGACCGTTTCTAGGCTCAGGCTAAGGTTGAAGCACGCTGGAGTATTCCACACAGTTGGTCAGCACAGACCCTAAGCACCCTTGGGCTGATGCCATCAGGGCCCGCCGCTTTCCACTGATGTAGTCTCTCCAGCTCTCTCTTCACTTGGTTGGTGGTGAAAGCCAGCCCAGGTGGGGAGGTGGGGGGAAGGGGGGTGTTGAGGATCAGTCCAGAGAGAGATCTAACTAAAATAGTTAAATCTGCTTTACCTTCTCAAAATTGTAGTTAAAAGAGAGTCTGCAACACTTACTAATTGACAGTATCTTCATTGGAAAAGGGAGGAGCATGCCACAGTCATCTCTGACTGGCTTTCAAGCTTTAGACCTCTCCCCCTCCCCTGAAATCTGGTGACACTAGTATATCTTCCAGTGTTTTGGCACTACAGCAGCTGTGCCTAATCATTGTGGATCTCCCAGTAAGCCATGATATCAGATCCATCTCCCGTCCTCTCTTCTAGGAGGGGTTGTATGTATCATGTGTAGTATGTCCTCACTGACAGACAACTGAGGTTCAACATTACACTTCTCCCCACATATCATGAATACTCTGCAGTTTGTGAGGCAGATAAACATCTCCCCTAACTCAGATGAGCTTAATCTCTGTATGTGTGCTATGTGCTGAACCTAGGGAAGACTGGACCCCATATATTATCTGCAATTCCACTCAGCAGTGTGCCTCCCGCTTTGTACTTTATGGACGGACGCAGGTGCAAATTAATTCCAGATGAGGAGCGTGGGCAGTGACTTAACCTGTATGAATAATTAAGACTATGTATACTTATTACATTTTTGTCCGTTCTCTGGGGAAATGAAAGGGCAGTCAAGTATGTAGTGAACCAAGGGCTATATCTGTTCTTAGTTCTACATTTTTTGAACGGGGCATGCTTATTTAAGATGGTGAGGAAAGCACTTTTAAAGAACAACCAGGCATCCTCTACTGATGGGATGAGGTCAATATCCTTCCAGGATACCCGGGCCAGATCGATTAGAAAGGACTGCTCGCTGAAGTGTTTTAGGGAGTGTTTGACAGTGATAAGGGGTGGTCAAACCACAAACCCATTACGGATGCAGGCGATGAGGCAGTGATCGCTGAGATCCTGGTTGAAGACGGCGGAGGTGTATTTGGAGGGCAAGTTAGTCAGGATGACATCTATGAGGGTATCCATGTTTACGGATTTAGGGTTGTACCTGGTAGGTTCCCTGATCATTTGTGTGAGATTGAGGGCATCTAGTTTAGAATGTAAGACGCCCGGGGTGTTAAGCATATCCCAGTTTAGGTCACCTAACAGTACAAACTCTGAAGATAGATGGGGGGCAATCAATTCACATATGGTGTCCAGGGCACAGCTGGGGGCTGAGGGGTATCTGTAACAAGTGGCAACAGAGAGAGACTTATTTCTGGAAAGGTGCATTTTTAGAAGTAGATGCTCAAACTGTTTGGGCACAGACCTGGATAGTATGACAGAACTCTGCAGGCTATCTCTGCAGTAGATTGCAACTCCGGCTCCTTTGGCAGTCCTATCTTGACGGGAAATGTTGTACATTTCAGAATTTTTGGTGGCCTTCCTAAGCCAGGATTCAGACACGGCTAGCACATCAGGGTGGCAGATTGTGCTAAAGCAGTGAATAAATCAAACTTAGGGAGGAGGCTTCTGATGTTAACATGCATGAAACCAAGGCTTATACGGTTACAGAAGTCAACAAATGAGAGTGCATGGGGAATAGGTGTGGTACTGGGGGCTACAGGGCCTGGGTTTGACTCTAATCACCAGAGGAACAGAGGAGGAGTAGGATCAGGGTACGGCTAAAGGCTTTAAGAACTGGTCGTGCGTTGGGTACAAAGAATAAAAGGAGCAGATTTCTGGGCGTGGTAGAATAGTTTAATTGTTGGGTAACGATGAGAGAGGTTTCATCTCTGGAGGCACCAGTTAAGCCAGGTGAGGTCTCCGCGTGTGTGGGGGGTGGGAAAAAGGAGCGATCTGAGGCATGTTGAGCGGGACTGGGGGCTCTACAGTGGAATAGAACAATAACAAATAACCTAAACAGCAACAGACAGGGTATATTGACAAGAGAGAGGCATAAAATAATCACAGGAGTTAATAATGAGAGCTAAGACAACAACCGGTAATGGCGATGAATGGACAGAGATGGTCGGTTACAGAAAATGTTGTGCTACACACAGGACCTGAGTTCAGAGCTGAGGCTTAACAGATAAAGAATGAGGTACCGTGTAAGGGAACAGTCCAGCAGGCATCAGCTGTGTAGCTGAGTGATCATAAGGTCCGATGAGCAGCAAAGAGGTGAGCCAGGGAGCAGATCAGTGGGCGCTACTGCACTAGGCGGGAGGCACAGCGTTCAGAATGCTAGCGGGCCGGGGCTAGTAGATGGGTCTTTGGCGACGTCGTAATGGAAAAGCCTGTTGAAACCCTGTCGGACGGTTACATTGACAGACCAGTCATGATGGCGGGGCAATAGAAGGTCCAGGCCGGTTGACAAAGAGGTACTGCCCGGGAATTAGCTAGTACACATCGGCTAGCCAGGAGATGGGCCTGGCTCGATTTTCAAATAAATAATATTCTATATTTTACCAATGTTTGTATTGCACTTTTATTTTTCATAAATATATTTTAATCACTGTTCTGCAAAATATGCTTAAAATAATGAAGTATTTGCTGTGCTAGATCTAAGGGATAATGTTCCAACCTAATTGAGGAGAATAATAATAATCCTAAATTTCTATTTGATACTGTTGCAAAGCTAACTGAAAAGCGGCATTCCCCAATAGAGGATGCCTTTCACTTCAGCAGTGATGAATTAATGAACTTCTTCAACAAAAAGATCATTATCATTAGAAAACAAATTACGGACTCCTCTTTGAATCTGTATATTTCCCCAAGCTCAGCTGTCCTGAGTCTGCACAGAACTGCCAGGACCTCGGATCAATGGAGACACTCAAGTTTTTTCATTCATGCAAATTGTCATGGCCTCAACCTTCAACCTGCATACTGGACCCTATTCCAACTGAACTACTGAAAGAGCTACTTCCTGTGCTCGACCCTCCTATGCTGAACATACTAAATGGCTCCCTATCCACCGGATGTGTTCCAAACTCTCTAAAAGTGACAGTAATAAAGCCTCTCTTTGAAAAGCCAAGCCTTGACCCAGAAAATGTAAAAAACTATCGGCCTATATCGAATCTCCCATTTCTCTGAAAAACCTTAGAAAAAGCTGTTGCACAGCAACTCACTGCCTTCCTGAAGACAAATAATAATGTATACGAAGCACTTCAGTCTGGTTTTAGACCTATCATAGCACTGTGACTGCATTCGTGGAAGTGGTAAATTACCTTTTAATGGCGTCAGACCAAGGCTCTGCATCTGTCCTCATGCTCTTAGACCTTAGTGCTGCTTTTGACATCATCGACCACCATATTCTTTTGGAGAGATTGGAAACCTTAATTGGTATACACGGACAAGTTCTTGCCTGGTTTAGATCTTATCTGTCAGAGAGATATCAGTTCGTCTCCGTGGATGGTTTGTCCTCTGATAAATCAATTATAAGTTTCATTGTTCCTCAAGGTTCTGTTTTAGGGCCACTATTGTTTCCACTATATATTTTACCTCTTGGTGATGTCATTCGGAAACATAATGTTAACTTCCATTGCTATGTGGACGACACACAGCTGTACATTTCGATGAAACATGGTGATGCCCCAAAATTGCCAGCCCTGGAAGCCTGTGTTTCAGACATAAGGAAGTGGATGGCGGCACATTTTTCACTTTTAAACTCTGACAAAACAGAGATGCTAGTTCTAGGTCCCAAGAAACAAAGAGATCTGATTTTGGATCTTACAATTAATCTTGATGGTTCTATAGTCGTCCCCCAAAAAACTGTGAAGGACCTCGGCGTTACTCTTGACCCTGATCTATCTTTTAACGAACATATCAATAATATTTTAAGGACAGCTTTTTTCCATCTTCGTAACAAATGATGCAGAAAAACAAATCCATGCTTTTGTCCCTTCTAGATTAAATTACTGCAATGCTCTTCTCTCCGGCTACCCGGATAAAGCACTAGATAAACTTCAATTAGTGCTAAACACGGCTGCTAGAACCTTGACTAGAACCAAAAAGTTGATCATATTACTCCCGTGCTAGCCTCTCTACACTGGCTTCCTGTTAAGGCTAGGGCTGATTTCAAGGTTTTACTGCTAACCTACAAAGCATTACATGGGCTTGCTCCTACTTATCTCTCAGATTTGGTCCTGCCGTACATACCTACACGTACGCTCCGGTCACAAGACGCAGGCCTCCTTATTGTCCCTAGAATTTCTAAGTAAACAGCTGGAGGCAGGGCTTTCTCCTATAGAGCTAAATTTTTATGGAATGGTCTGCCTATCCATGTGAGAGACGCAGATTCGGTCTTGACCTTTAAGTCTTTACTGAAGACTCATCTCTTCAGTAGGTCCTATAATTGAGTGTAGTCTGGCCCAGGGTTACAATGGTGAATGGCAAGGCACTGGAGCGACGAACCACCCTTGCTGTCTCTGCTTGGCCGGTTCCCTTCTCTCCATTGGGATTCTCTGCCTCTGACCCTATTACGGGGGCTGAGTCACTGGCTTACTGGTGCATTCCATGCCATCCCTAGGAGGGGTGCGTCACTTCCTGTCCGGATTGTCGCCCCCTCGGGCTTGTGCAGTGGAGGGGATCTTTCGTGGGCTATACTCAGCCTTGTCTCAGGGTAGTAAGTTGGTGGTTTTTGATATCCCTCTAGTGGTGTGGGGGCTGTGCTTTGGCAGAGTGGGTGGGGTTATATCCTGCCTGGTTGGCCCTGTGTGGGGGTATTGTCGGGGGTATTGTCAGAGGGGGCCACAGTGTCTCCCGACCCCCTCTGTCTCAGCCTCCAGTATCTTTATGCTGCAATAGTCTATGTGCCGGGGGGCTAGGGTCAGATTGTTAAATCTGATGTTATTATCCGGTGTCTTGTGTGAATTTAAGTATGCTCCCTTTAATTCTCTCTCTTTCCCACTCTACCTCCCCTCCCGGAGGACCTGAGCCTTAGGACCATGCTTCAGGAATACCTGCTCTGCTGACTCCTAGCTGTCCCCATTCCACCTGGTCGTGCTGCTGCACTGGTTTCAACTCTTCTGCCTGCGGTTATGGAACCCTGACCTGTTCATCGGACGTGCCACCTTGTCCCAGACCTGCTGTTTTCATCTCTCTCTCTCCTTCTCTCTCTCTCGCTCTCCCTACCACACCTGCGCTCTTTTGCACCGTACCTGCGCTCTCTACCGCATCTATATGCCTGGCTGTGAAAAGCCAAGTGACATTCACTCATGATGTATTTACCTGTTGCAACCTCTACAACCACTATGATTATTTTTTGACCTTGCTAGTCATCTATGAATGTTTAAACATCTTGGAGAAAGAACTGGCCTTAATGGCCATGAATTGTTATAATCTCCACCCGGCACAGCCAGAAGAGGACTGGCCACCCCTCAGAGCCTGGTTACTCTCTAGGTTTCTTCCTAGGTTTTTGCCTTTCTGTATAGCACTTTGTGACATCGGCTGATGTAAAAAGGGCTTCATAAATTAAATTGATTTGATTTGTTTGCTTTATAACTGTTTTATGTTCTGAATCTAGAAAGATATGCCAAAATGCAATCTCTGGATCATTACACAGCACTTTAAAATAAAACAAGAAGTTTGGAAACTTGTATTACGTATTTGAATAATCTAATGTTGGAATTAAACAATCAAGGCCTTTAAATACTTGTTGGAAAATAAATGAAAAAATGTAATTTATTTTATGGTGTCTGATGTAGTTTACAATCTATGAAAGAATAAAGGAATTATTGTTTATTTATATGGTTACATACTTTGGTCTATCAAAATATATATTTCAGATGTTGTTAATATTAAACAGTTGTCCTGTCTTTCAAGAATCCCTGATTGACATGATCCTCAAACTTTGTTGATATCGAAGAGGACTGAGAAGGTAGCATGATGTTTATGTTTTTGTAAGCTCCGTCAGAGCATGCGCTGACCAACTGGCAAGTGTCTTCACTGACATTTTCAACCGGTCCCTGACTGAGTCTGTAATACCAACATGTTTCAAGCAGACCACCATAGTCCCTGTGCCCAAGAACATGAAGATAACCTACCTAAATGACTATTGACCCATAGCACTCACGTCTGTAGCCATGAAGTGGTGATGGCTCACATCAACACCATTATCCCAGAAACCCTAGACCCACTTCAATTTGCATACCGCCCCAACAGATCCACAGATGATGCAATCTCTATTGCACTCAACACTGCCCTTTCCCACCTGGACAAAAGGAACACCTACACAACCGTTCAAAAGTTTGGGGTCACTTAGAAATGTACTGGTTTTTGAAGGAAAAGCACATTTTTTTGTCCATTAAAATAGCACCAAATTTGCAACTCTCCCTAGAAAGCCAGCATCCCGGAGTCGCCTCTTCACTGTTGACGTTGAAACAATTTAATGAAGCTGCCAGTTGAGAACTTGTGAGCCGTCTGTTTTTCAAACTAGACACTCTAATGTACTTGTCCTCTTGCTCAGTTATGCACCGGGGCCTCCCACTCCTCTTTCTATTCTGGTTAGAGACAGTTTGCGCTGTTCTGTGAAGGGAGTAGTACACAGAGTTGTACGAGATCTTCAGTTTTTCTCACATGGAATAGCCTATTTCTCAGAACAAGAATAGACTGACCAGTTTCAGAAGAAAGTTCTTTGTTTCTGGCAATTTTGAGCCTATAATCGAACCCACAAATGCTGATGCTCCAGATACTCAACTAGTCTAAAGAAGGCCAGTTTTATTGCTTCTTTAATCAGCACAACAGTTTTCAGCTGTGCTACCTTAATTTCAAAAGGGTTTTCACACAGGGGCCCCTCAGGGGTGCGTGCTCAGTCACCTCCTGTATTCCCTGTTCCCTCATGACTGCATGGCCAGGCACGACTCCAACACCATCATCAGGTTAGCCGATGACACAACATTGCTCGACCTCCAACCGCAAGGCACTACAGAGCGTAATGAGTACTGCCCAGTACATCACTGGGGCCAAGCTTCCTGTCATCCAAGACCTCTATACCAGGCGGTGTCAGAGGAAGGCCCTAAAAATTGTCAAAGACTTCAGTCACCCTAGTCATAGAATGTTCTCTCTGCTACCGCACGGCAAGCGATACCGGAGCACCAAGTCTAGGTCCAAAAGGCTTATTATGAATAGCTAATCAAAGGACCACCAGACCCCTTTTTTACGCTGCTGCTACTCTCTGTTTATTATCTATGCATAGTAACTTTAACTCTACCTACATGTACATATTACCTCAATTGCCTCGACTAACCGGTGCCACCGCACATTGACTCTGTACCCTGTATAAAGCCTCGCTATTGTTATTTTTCTGCTGCTGTTTTACTATTCGTTACTTTTTGTAATGAAGCGTCAGCGGAGTGAGGATCCATCTGCAGTTTATTGCAAGTCAGACTCACAAGCAGTAACAGATGCAATAGAGACAGCGTAAGCTGGAACAGGCCGAGGTCAGGGTAGGCAGCAAACATGCAAAAATTCCAAAGACAGGCAGAGTTCTGGGGAGGCAGCAAACTAACAGAGTCCAAAAGGCAGGCAAGGTCTGGGCAGGTAGCAAACTTACAGAGTCCAAAAGGTAGGCAAAGATCAGGGCAGGCAGAAAACAAACAGAGTCCAAGGGCAGGCAAAGGTCAGGGCAGGCAGCAAACAAATCCAAGGGTATGAGAAACAGTCCAAGTCAAAACACGGGAAAAATACTGGCAAAAGGAATAAACGCTCAGAAAAGTTCACCGGAGCAAAACAAGACTTCGCACTGATACTGTGTAAATGGAGTGCTTAAGTAGTGTGTGTAATGAACTGCAGGTGTGTGTAATTAGTCCCAGGAATGAGGGCCTATGGGAGATGAAGTCCAAAAGGTAACCAGTTAGTATTCGGGTGATGTCTCCCTCTGGTGGTGTGAGAGAGGTGGTGCGGAACCCTCATTCGTTACAGAGCCCCCTCCCTGTGAGCGGCTCCTGACGCGAAGAGGCAAACGACGCCGGGGTCTACCACGTTGTCGAGGGGCCGGTCTCTCCGGGTGCGTCCTGTGGAATTCCTCCATGAGGATGGGGTCAAGGATGTCCTCCGCATTGACCCAGGATCGCTCCTCCGAACCGTACCCCTCCCAGTCCACCAGGTACTGGAGTTTACTGCCCCGGCGCCTGGAATCGAGAAGTTCTCGAACCTGGTACGCCTCCTCGCCGTCAACTTGAATGGGTGGGGGGTTGTGGGTCTCTGCTTCCTCCTCCAACTCTTCTCTCGGACCACCAGCGGGTTTCAGAAGTGACACATGGAAAGTGGGAGAGATGCGATAATTATTTGGCAAGTCTAACCGAAATGAAACTGGGGTAATTTGTTTTATGATCTTGAACGGCCCAACAAACCTGGGATTGAGTTTTCGGCATGGAAGTTTGAGACGAAGATCTCTTGTGGATAACCAAGCCCATTGCCCCGGGGTATATTCATGACTGGGACGGCGATGACGGTTAGCTTGTTGTTCCTGTCTCCTCACAGCATGTTGTAAATGGGTGTGTGCTTGGTTCCAAGTTTCTTCGCAGCGCTGTAGCCACTCAGTAACAGAAGGAAGGTTGGAAGGTTCTCCAGACCAGGAAAATAAGGGGGGTTGATAACCCAGGACGCACTTGAAAGGGGTCAAACCTGTAGCCGGCTTCTGAAGGGAATTCTGTGCATACTCGGCCCACATTAGGTACTTACTCCAGTCGGTCTGGTTCTGTTGGCAGTAAGCTCGTAGGAAGCGTGTAAGTTCTTGATTCATGCGTTCAGTCTGACCGTTAGATTGAGGATGGTATCCGGACGTGAGACTGACATTTATGTTGAGATGTTTGAAGAAAGCGGTCCATACTCTTGAAGTGAACTGTGGGCCCCGATCTGAGACGATATCCTCAGGCAGACCATAGAAGCGGAAGACACAATTACAGAGTGTCTCAGCTGTCTCAAAAGCGGTGGGAAGTTTGGGTAGGGGAATGAGTCGACAGGATTTGGAAAAGCGATCGATGACGGTGAGGATGGTGGTGTTGCCTTGAGATTTGGGAAGATCGGTAACGAAGTCAATCGCGATATGTGACCAGGGACGTTGAGGGATGGGTAGAGGTTGAAGAAGACCAGCAGGTAATTGACGTGGTGTTTTGGAGGTGTTGCATACGGTACAATTATTGACGAATTGAATGGTGTCAGCAGACATCGTGGACCACCAGAATCGATTTTTTAGAAGGTGTAGAGTAGCTGTAATACCTGGATGACCAGAACTGAGAGCTGCATGAACTTGATGTAGAAGTTTGTTTCGTAGAGGTTCTGGGACAAAAGTACGGTCTTGAGGGCATTCAGGCGGTAGAGAACCTTGGGCATTGGTTTGAGTGATCTCGGTCATGATGTCCCACTGAACAGGTGCAACAAGCAGTTTTTCAGGGATAATGTGTTCCTCAGACTTGGGCACATTCGTCTCCTCCGCTTGTCGAGACAGCGCGTCAGCTTTGGTATTCTTAGAGCCAGGTTGATATGTGACAATAAAGTGAAACCTGGTGAAGAACAGTGCCCATCGGGCCTGTCTGGGGTTCAATCGTTTTGCTGAGCGCAGGTATTCCAAATTCTTGTGATCTGTGAGAATCGTGAAAGGGTGCTGTGCTCCCTCTAACCAGTGCCGCCATTCCTCCAACGCAGCCTTCATGGCTAGTAGTTCACGGTTGCCCACATCGTAGTTTCGTTCGGCTGGGGACAATTTTCTTGAGTAGAATGCACAGGGAAACATTTTGGTTGGAGTTCCATGGCGCTGACTAAGTATGGCCCCGATACCTGTGTTCGAAGCGTCAACCTCAACTATGAAAGGAAGAGTTGGGTCAGGATGATGAAGAATGGGAGCGGATGTGAATCGTGCCTTGAGATCTTGGAATGCCTGCTGGGAGTCGGTTGACCAGATGAGGCGAGATGATGAGCGTTTAGTCATGGTAGTTAAGGGAGCGGCGACCGAACTGAAGTTTCTTATAAAGCGCCTGTAAAAATTGGCGAAACCCAGGAACCGTTGGAGTTCCTTTACTGTGCGTGGTTGAGGCCATTCCAGAACCGCCTTGACCTTACTCTCATCCATAGCTACTCCCTCTTGACTGATGATGTATCCCAGAAATGACGTGGAGGTCTGATGAAACTCACATTTCTCGGCTTTGGCATAGAGTTGGTGCTGAATCAGACGTTGGAGAACGGATCTTACATGCTCAACGTGTTCATTGAAAGAATTGGAGTAAATCAAGATGTCATCAATGTATACCACGACCCAGCGATTGAGCATGTCTCTGAAAACATCATTAATGAATGATTGGAACACGGAAGGACTGTTAGCCAGTCCGAACGGCATGACTAAGTATTCATAGTGGCCTGTAGAGGTAGAGAAGGCAGTTTTCCATTCATCACCCTCCTTGATGCGGATGAGATTGTATGCGCTGCGTAGATCTAATTTGGTGAAGTATTTAGCCTGCCTGAGTTGTTCGAGGGCCGCGGGTACCAAGGGTAATGGGTATCGGAACTTGATGGTAAGGTCGTTGAGACCGCGATAGTCAATGCAGGGCCGAAGACTGCCATCCTTTTTCTTTACGAAGAAGAATCCGGAGGCAGCGGGTGAAGTTGAGGGTCTGATGAAACCTTTAGCTAGTTCCTCTTCTATATAGGTATTCATGGCCTTGGATTCGGGTTGAGACAGAGGAAAAATTCGGCCTTTGGGAGGAGCTGCCCCAGGTACTAAATCAATTGCGCAGTCACTGGACCTGTGAGGAGGTAGGTTACATGCTTTGGTTTGGCTGAAGGCAATGGCCAGGTCTGAATATTCTATCGGTAGGTCGGGGCTGTTGGTGTTCAATTCGGCGACATTAATGGAGCGTACTGGTAGTGGGGAGACTTGACTCAGGCATTGGTTATGACAATTTGTGCCCCATTGAACAATCTGTCCTTCTTCCCAGGAGATGTGCGGGTTGTGTTTGCGTAGCCATGGTAAGCCGAGAATGACGGGATTGTTAGGCGAATGAATGACATAGAGTTTGATGATTTCTTTGTGGAGGATCCCTACTTGCATGTGGACCTCCTCCGTGATATGTTCGACTCTTCCTTCTCCTATGGGACGCCCATCTAGCGCCTCCACTGCCAAACGAACATTGCACAATGTCAGTGTGAGGTTATGTTGTTGCACAAATGCAGTAGATATGAAGTTACCGGCTGCCCCGGAGTCCAACAGAGCAGAAGTAGCTACTGTCTTGCCTTTGAAAGATAGTTCCACAGGTATTTTAATATAGGATGGGGAATGATTCATTTCAGTTTGTGGACTCACCGATTTGGAGGTATATGGAGTTGGTCGGATCGGACAGGTTGACTTGAGGTGACCAGCTTTACCACAATACATGCATAGATGCTGTTGCATTCGTCGTTCTCGTTCTTCTGGGGTTAGATGAGTGTAACCGAGTTGCATGGGTTCTGGATAAGAGCCAGCGACTTGTGTATTGGAGAAGTGTGGACGAGCAGGACGTCGTGATCGGATCAGATTATCAATCTGGATTGTCAGTTCAATGAATTCATTCAGTGTCTTTCCCTCGTCACGACAGGCTAATTCAGCTTGAAGTTCGTGACACAATCCTTTTCTGAACAGTACTTTTAATGTGTCTTCTATCCACTCGGTTTGGGCCGCGAGTGTGCGAAAAGTCAACGCGTATTCTGCTGCTGTGGTTCTCCCCTGTGACAGAGCGAGTAACTGATCCCCCGCACTCAGACCTCCCGCAGGGTGTTCGAAGACCTCTCTGAAGCGTTGTAAAAAGATAGTGAAGGAGGGGAAGATTGAACCATCCTCTCTCCACACAGCAGTGGCCCAGTCTAAAGCCTTTCCACTCAACAGCGAACACACAAATGAGATTTTGCTTGAGTCTGTGGGATACAAAGTAGGCTGTTGATTAACAAAGAGGGAGCACTGCAATAGAAATCCCTTACATTTACTTGGATTTCCATCAAATTTCTCAGGAAAGGCTAATCGTGGGTTTACAGCTGAGATAGGAGGGGTTATGGAGTTTACTGGGGCGGAAATCGGAGCCGATGCTGTCTCGGTTGGGGCTAACTGAAGACCCCGTAGTGTCCTGACGAGCTCCTCTGTTAGTGACGTCAGGTGACTGAGCTGATGTCGGTGTACGGCGAGCTGATTGGCTTGTGCGGACAGTTCTGATGACAGTTGCATAATGGCTGCTGGATCACTGTGTGGCGAAGTCTTCTGTAATGAAGCGTCAGCGGAGTGAGGATCCATCTGCAGTTTATTGCAAGTCAGACTCACAAGCAGTAACAGATGCAATAGAGACAGCGTAAGCTGGAACAGGCCGAGGTCAGGGTAGGCAGCAAACATGCAAAAATTCCAAAGACAGGCAGAGTTCTGGGGAGGCAGCAAACTAACAGAGTCCAAAAGGCAGGCAAGGTCTGGGCAGGTAGCAAACTTACAGAGTCCAAAAGGTAGGCAAAGATCAGGGCAGGCAGAAAACAAACAGAGTCCAAGGGCAGGCAAAGGTCAGGGCAGGCAGCAAACAAATCCAAGGGTATGAGAAACAGTCCAAGTCAAAACACGGGAAAAATACTGGCAAAAGGAATAAACGCTCAGAAAAGTTCACCGGAGCAAAACAAGACTTCGCACTGATACTGTGTAAATGGAGTGCTTAAGTAGTGTGTGTAATGAACTGCAGGTGTGTGTAATTAGTCCCAGGAATGAGGGCCTATGGGAGATGAAGTCCAAAAGGTAACCAGTTAGTATTCGGGTGATGTCTCCCTCTGGTGGTGTGAGAGAGGTGGTGCGGAACCCTCATTCGTTACACTTTTACTTTCTATTTTTCTTATTTTTATCTTAAAATGTCTTAAAGCATTGTTGGTTAAGGGCTTGTAGGTAAGCATTTCAATTTGAGGGCTATACCTGTAGTATTAGGCTCATGCAAAATTTTATTTTATTTACATTTTATTTTAAACCGCACATTAAAAACAATCTTGTTATTTTATCCCCAAATACTCAACAAACACATCTTTTAAAATTCTAAAAGCCTACGTTCTCTGTGACTATTGCTGCATTTTTAATGTCTCCTCCCTCAGATAGCTTACACGTGTTTGCATGGGTTCCTTGGAAGTCACTGTTGTGCAAATGCAGAGGGATATTACTCTGAAGAGGACCTCTTTTTGATTCTAAGATAAATTATTTATGCTGCCTATGATGTGTGGGGGATTTTTTTATTGATGCATACTTACCAGGGGCTATCACAGGAGGTCCATTGGGATCCCAGTTTTTGACTCAGCATCAACTGGCCAAAGGGCAGTTCCATAGATACTCCTCTTTAAAAACCAAAATAGCAAGTCCAAACACACAAACCAAAATCCCAAACCGTTCTCAAAGTTAAATCATGTTTCCCTGTGGATCGGCTCACTGCAGCATTCAAAGCGCAGCATACATGTACTGTATGGGAGCATGACCCATACAGTACATGTATGCAGTTTGGTGTGCCAAGGTTTTGGCTTCATAACTTGGTTTGATAATTATTGTAATGCTCCCCTGGCAGTCTCTTTCTGCTTTGGCACTGCCTATTTAGAAGGCACACCTAGTCTCAAAGGGTTAAGCACAGGTGTACTGACTAGGTTTTGGCTTCATAACTTGGTTTGATAATTATTGTAATGCTCCCCTGGCAGTCTCTTTCTGCTTTGGCACTGCCTATTTAGAAGGCACACCTAGTCTCAAAGGGTTAAGCACAGGTGTACTGACTACATTCAGGGAGCGTGTAAATTAGATATGGAAGACAGCAGTAAAAGACTGTTTAAAGGAAAGGCAGTTTCAAGCGCCCCCACCTTCACTAAGGTAAACAAAACCAAAACGCACAGCAATAATGATTTAGGGAACATGACCATTATTTGTAAGCAAGGTGGCATGGTGTGTAGAGTTTTAGATGAATTATTTCTATTTTTTAAGTCTATAAGCCCTTTGTAGGATTGGCAAACACCAGTCAACCCATCCGTATGCTGACATAGTTAGATGTTAGATGTCTACACACATCCAAGATCTTATGATATTGGATTATAGTGATAGAGTTCAAGTTCTGTTGACCTGTGTATAATTAGGGGCAGGAAGTGGTGGGTATATTCATATTTATAGAACCATTTAACTCAGGCAAGGATCCCCTGCATTCTGCCAACGCACATCTGCGTCATGTTCCTACCTCAGAGATGAAGGCTCCTTTGGCTGTGTTTTGTTTCTACTTTCAAATTTTAAAGCCACATGTTGTTTCTGTGGGCACCAAAGATGCTCATTTCGAGTGAGTAACTAGTCTCTTGTGACCCTACAAGTGTCTAAAATCTCTCATGCGATGCGAATACATAATTACACAATGAAGACTTACAGTAGCTGCTGCTGAATTCTTTATAGTGTTTACACCATACCAAATATAATGAAATAACACTCAATAATAACAATACACCAACACAACATTCAACATTAATTCAGAACGTCCATGAAAATATTGCTGTGAGCAAAGTAAAAGGAAATAGAAAAGGGACAGAGGCTACTGAACTGCAACGATTGCTTGACATCAGAAATAGTGATTCCATTTCACCTCAGCTGGTGGCCATGTTTGAAAGCAGTGTATTATTCCTGCCTCTGGCAAGGGCATCCGGTCAGATTGAATATTAAAGTGTTCTTTCCATGTAACAGAGCAAGGGCTTAACATCACCTGGTGTATGAGACTTGGGGTGTCACACTTCTCTTACCTCATCTCATTGACTGTGACAGACATTTACATTATTTGATAGGGAGTCGCCTGTGGCCAGTTGACTTCTAATGGTCTTAAGACAGATTGCTTCTTACCGAAGGTGGCCCGGTGTCTGGCCAGTAAACCAGCTTGAGTCTGTGCTTACTACGATAAGGTTGTGATGTTTCCCATTAACAGGTTAGCACCTATTAGGATGTGCAGGATTTTTGTACACTACTTATAAAGCCATATTAGCCAAGTATTGCCTCTGTTTCAGTGTTATTCTTGTGAATGCGCAAGTTGACTAAACAGTGACCCTAGGTGACCTAGACAGTGCCTACAGACTACAGTCTGCTGATGGTGGTCATTGAGTGTGTTGCACTTCTTGAATACTTGTACTTTTGTAGTCTAGCATTAAATAAATCAGAGGTAATCTGTGAATAAAGTTAATTTGTGGTTAGCTTTATTCAACCATCTGTCTTCTGGTGCAGGGATAATGCACATATATATGCACAACTGAATCTTAACACTTTAAGACAAGCGATAGAATGCAATAAGTTATGTGAAATGCATACAAAACTATGACACTTACTTATGAGTTTATTCTAGTTCACCAAGCCAGGGAATATGTTTTTTTTTTCATTTGCTGCTACAAACAAAAATTAGCTTAAAATGTATTCTGTCGAGCCTGCGCCAAAATGCGATTCATCAAATGCACAGACATAAACACAGACAAACTCACATACACTATTTCAAGATGACAAATGATAATGATAATACCAGGAAATTATAATATCAGACAGATATTTAAAATGTAGATCACGATGACCCTGATAATATCAGACAGATATTTAAAATGTAGATCACGATGACCCTGATAATATCAGATAGATATTTTAAATGTAGATCACGATGACCCTGATAATATCAGATAGATATTTTAAATGTATATCACGATGACCCTGATAATATCAGACAGATATTTAAAATGTAGATCACGATGACCCTGATAATATCAGACAGATATTTTAAATGTAGATCACGATGACCCTGATAATATCAGATAGATATTTTAAATGTAGATCACGATGACCCTGATAATATCAGAAAGATATTTAAAATGTAGATCACGTTGACCCTGATAATATCAGACAGATATTTAAAATGTATATCACGATGACCCTGATAATATCAGACAGATATTTAAATGTAGATCACGATAACCCTGATAATATCAGATAGATATTTTAAATGTAGATCACGATGACCCTGATAATATCAGATAGATATTTTAAATGTAGATCACGATGACCCTGATAATATCAGATAGATATTTTAAATGTAGATCACGATAACCCTGATAATATCAGACAGATATTTTAAATGTAGATCACGATGACCCTGATAATATCAGATAGATATTTAAAATGTATATCACCATGACCCTGATAATATCAGACAGATATTTCAAAATGTAGATCAAGATGACCCTGATAATATCAGAAAGATATTTTAAATGTAGATC
Source organism: Thymallus thymallus (assembly GCA_023634145.1). NCBI lineage: Eukaryota > Metazoa > Chordata > Actinopteri > Salmoniformes > Salmonidae > Thymallus > Thymallus thymallus. The sequence continues at coordinate 6,758,424 of CM042378.1, read as the reverse complement.
ACTTTGACCCTGATAATATCAGACAGATATTTAAAATGTATATCACGATGACCCTGATAATATCAGACAGATATTTAAATGTAGATCACGATAACCCTGATAATATCAGATAGATATTTAAAATGTAGATCACCATGACCCTGATAATATCAGAAAGATATTTAAAATGTAGATCACTTTGACCCTGATAATATCAGACAGATATTTAAAATGTATATCACGATGACCCTGATAATATCAGACAGATATTTAAATGTAGATCACGATAACCCTGATAATATCAGATAGATATTTAAAATGTAGATCACCATGACCCTGATAATATCAGACAGATATTTCAAAATGTAGATCAAGATGACCCTGATAATATCAGATCGATATTTAAAATGTATATCACGATGACCCTGATAATATCAGACAGATATTTAAAATGTATATCACGATGACCCTGATAATATCAGATAGATATTTTAAATGTAGATCACGATGACCCTGATAATATCAGATAGATATTTTAAATGTAGATCACGATGACCCTGATAATATCAGACAGATATTTTAAATGTAGATCACGATGACCCTGATAATATCAGATAGATATTTTAAATGTATATCACGATGACCCTGATAATATCAGACAGATATTTAAAATGTAGATCACGATGACCCTGATAATATCAGACAGATATTTTAAATGTAGATCATGATGACCCTGATAATATCAGATAGATATTTTAAATGTAGATCACGATGACCCTGATAATATCAGATAGATATTTAAAATGTAGATCACCATGACCCTGATAATATCAGATAGATATTTTAAATGTAGATCACGATGACCCTGATAATATCAGATAGATATTTAAAATGTAGATCACCATGACCCTGATAATATCAGATAGATATTTTAAATGTAGATCACGATGACCCTGATAATATCAGACAGATATTTTAAATGTAGATCACGATGACCCTGATAATATCAGATAGATATTTAAAATGTAGATCACGATGACCCTGATAATATCAGATAGATATTTAAAATGTATATCACGATGACCCTGATAATATCAGATAGATATTTAAAATGTAGATCACCATGACCCTGATAATATCAGACAGATATTTAAAATGTAGATCAAGATGACCCTGATAATATCAGATCGATATTTAAAATGTATATCACGATGACCCTGATAATATCAGACAGATATTTAAAATGTATATCACGATGACCCTGATAATATCAGATAGATATTTAAAATGTAGATCACGATGACCCTGATAATATCAGATAGATATTTTAAATATAGATCACGATGACCCTGATAATATCAGATAGATATTTTAAATGTAGATCACGATGACCCTGATAATATCAGATAGATATTTTAAATGTAGATCACGATGACCCTGATAATATCAGACAGATATTTTAAATGTAGATCACGATGACCCTGATATATCAGATAGATATTTAAAATGTATATCACGATGACCCTGATAATATCAGATAGATATTTATTATGTAGATCACCATGACCCTGATAATATCAGACAGATATTTCAAAATGTAGATCAAGATGACCCTGATAATATCAGATCGATATTTAAAATGTAGATCACGATGACCCTGATAATATCAGACAGATATTTAAAATGTATATCACGATGACCCTGATAATATCAGATAGATATTTAAAATGTAGATCACGATGACCCTGATAATATCAGATAGATATTTTAAATATAGATCACGATGACCCTGATAATATCAGAAAGATATTTAAAATGTAGATCACGTTGACCCTGATAATATCAGACAGATATTTAAAATGTATATCACGATGACCCTGATAATATCAGATAGATATTTAAAATGTAGATCACCATGACCCTGACAATATCAGACAGATATTTCAAAATGTAGATCAAGATGACCCTGATAATATCAGACAGATATTTAAAATGTATATCACGATGACCCTGATAATATCAGACAGATATTTAAATGTAGATCACGATAACCCTGATAATATAAGACAGATATTTAAAATGTAGATCACGTTGACCCTGATAATATCAGACAGATATTTAAAATGTAGATCACGATGACCCTGATAATATCAGATAGATATTTAAATGTAGATCATGATGACCTTGATAATATCAGATAGATATTTAAATGCATTCACATTTTAAATTCCTTGGCTGCCAGATGTATAAATATGTAGCTGATAAAAGGCAGTTCTTCCTGACTGTGACTCACAATGAGTTTCTCACAAAGCATTGTAATATTTTTCAGACGGAAATAAGATTGCTTGCAGTAAATGAGAGATGCCTTCCACTGGTGCTAAAGTCTTTGCAGCTTCTCTATAATCTCAATCCCATCTAGGGCTGCAGCTTCAGTCTTCCAGACCAGGTGGATGTATAGTCACACATGCATGCACGTAGATTCACGCCCACATACACAACGGTGGCAATTCTGATCACTGACGACAATGAGACAGCGTATAGGCAGGAGGTCAGAGACCTGGCAGTGTTGTCAGGACAACAACCGAGTACGCCGCTGTTCACATCGACAGGATTGTAGTGGAGCGGGTCGAGAGCTTCTCTCTGCTACCACATGGCAAGTGGTACCGATGCACCAAGTCTGGAACCAACAGGACCCTGAACAGCTTTTACCACCCATGCCATAAGACTGCTAAATAATTAACCAAATAGCTACCCGGACTATCTTCTTTGATGCTCACATATGCTGCTACCGTTTATTGTCTATTCTGTTGCCTCGTCATTTTATCCCACATTACCTCGGTTCTGGTACCCTGTGTATATAGCCAAGTGATCTATTATGCTATTGTGTATTTATTATTATTTATTTATTTTTCTTTCTCTCTGCATTGTTGGGAAGGGCCAGTAACTTAGCATGTCACTGTTCGTCTACACCTGTTGTTTACAAAGCATGTGACAAATACCGTTTGATTTAATTTGACACACACACACACACACACACACACACACACACACACACACACACACACACACACTCCATATGTAAGGCTCTATGCTTACATTATGTTCTCAGGTTGTAGGGACACTTGAAAATACAGCGGGTGAAATAAGTATTGAACACGTCACCATTTTTCTCAGTAAATATATTTCCAAAAGGTGCTATTGACATGAAATGTTCACCAGATGTTGGTAACAACCCAAGTAATCCATACATACAGAAACCAAAACAAATAAGTTCAGAAATTAAGTTACGTGTAATAATGTGAAATGACACAGGGAAAAAGTATTGAACACATGAAGAAAGGGAGGTGCAAAAAGGCTGGAAGACAACAGCTGAAAACTATCAGTAATTAAAAGTAATCCAGCCCCCTGTCAGTGCAAATGAATATCAGCTGGTTCAGTCCCAACTGATGGCCTACAAAAAGGTCTCATTGCCAAGGTGTCACACAAGACACATCTCATGATGGGTAAAAGCAAAAAGCTGTCTCAAGACCTTTGCAACCTAATGTTTGCAAAACATAATGATGGCATTGGTTATAGGCGCATTTCTAAGCTTCTGAATGTTCCAGTGAGTACTGTTGGGGCCATAATACGGAAGTGGAAAGACAATCATTTCACCATAAATTTGCCTCTACCAGGTGCTCCTCGCAAGAGTTCTGACAGAGGAGTGAAAAGAATAATCAGAAGAGTTGTGGAGAGCTTCAAAAAGACCTGCAATTAGCAGGTACTGTTGTCTCAAAGAAAACAGTAAGTAATGCACTCCACCGCCATGGCCTGTATGCACGCTCACCACGCAAGACTCCATTGCTGAAAAAAAAGCTTGTTGAAGCTCGTTTAAAGTTTGCTGCACAACATTTGGAAAAGCCAGTGAAATACTGGGAGAATTTAGTGTGGTCAGATGAGAGCAAAATTGAACTGTTTGGATGTCATAATACACACCATGTTTGGAGGAGAAATGGCACTGCACATCACCCTAAAAACACCATACCAACAGTGAAGTTTGGAGGTGGGAACATCATGGTGTGGGGCTGCTTTTCAGCAAATGGTACTGGCAAACTTCACATAATTGAAGGAAGGATGAATGGGCAAATTTACCGAGACATTCTTGACAAAAATCTGCTGCCACCTACCAGGATGATGAAGATGAAATGAGGGTGGACATTTCAGCAAGACAATGATCCCAAACACACAGCCAAGGAAACTCTCAATTGGTTTCAAAGAAAGAAAATAAAGCTGCTAGAATGGCCCAGCCAATCACCTGACTTAAATCCCATTGAAAATCTATGGAAAGAACTGAAGATCAAGATTCATAGAAGAGGCCCACGGAACCTTCAAGATTTGAAGACTGTTTGTGTGGAAGAATGGGCCAAAATCACACCAGAGCAATGCATGTGACTAGTTTCTCCATACATGAGGTGTCTTGAAGCTGTCATTACCAACAAAGGCTTTTGTACAAAGTATTAAATAAATATCAGTAAGTGTGTTCAATACTTTTTCTCTGTGTCATTTCAAATTATTACACAAACTTAATTTCTGAACTTATTTGTTTTGGTTTCTTTGTCAATAGCACCTTTGGAAATATATTTACTGAGAAAAATGGTGACGTGTTCAATACTTATTTCACCCGCTGCATATGAATAACCAATAAACAATCAAGATTCATGGCACGCTCTCCCAGTTGTTCCAATGTGTCCAACAATCAATGCCACGTTCATACACCGTGCCATATACATCATGGGGCCCAGACAGTTTGGTTTCTTCAAACACCATGAGCAGACAGTTTGCCAGTGGTGTATGTGCACAACCATATATTCAGCTCGATCCACTTTTGTTAGTCACTAATCAATCGTTATACACATTACTGCCACAGCAAGGTCACGCACCATGAGAAACCAACATGGAGGTCTTTCTTCAATATACTGTTCAACAACATAGTAGTGGGTTTTTACCACTTTTGCCTTATCAGTAACCACATGGTTTCATGACGGTAAATGAGTCTGTTGAGGGGGAGGGACAGGTTTGCTGTGCTAAAAGGTGTTTATACATTCTTGTACTGTAAGTGGTCTATTTTATCAAGGTTGCTGCTACATTCCCAGTCACTTTCATGTCATTTAAATAATACGTATATTCTGTCACAATGGTGTCTGGGTATGTGACCTTATTTGAAAGAATTCCATGGGGTTATTACACTCAGGGTAGAGTATTGTTCCTGGGGGTACAAAAATATAAAAACACAGTATGTACCTTCAGAGGTATACATATAATCTCACATGGTGCTGTTCGGTACTTTTAGGGTACATGTGCATATAATCTGGTATAATGGTACATTTGTGTACCCAAAATGTTGAATATAAAAAGGTAAAATCATCTTCACTCTCAAAAATCAAGGCCATCATTAGCATATTTCCCAGCATGCTCTATTGCAGGTTGATTTTTAGAATTGTTTGTTTTAATGTTGTATTTTATGCTACACAAAAATAAATAACATACATTTTTCTAAATTAATCCAGTCTGCTAGTAGTTACTGAGATGGTTGTTCCAGTTTAGATGGTTTAGGTGGTCTCAATTACTCCTACCTTGGCGGTCATTTTGAATGCAGGTTGCGGGTGATAAATAATTACATAGGAATTACATATCACTTTGCAAGCCAGCATAATGTGACTTGTCAGACGTGGCCTACAAACCAGACAACTGTATTGGGTTAAAACTAGGATGTTAAAGTATGGCCTTATGATATACTGTATCTAATGTATTATCATAATTTGTTTTTTTGTGGATATTTACTTAGGCACTCCCTTGGCGAATAGTACAGGACTGAAAGCTGGTTTCCGAGCTGGTCATAGGTGCACCTCAGCCACACTCAAGGTCCTAAACGATATCATAACCGCCATCGATAAAAGACAGTACTGTGCAGCCATCTTCATCAACTTGGCCAAGGCTTTCGACTCTGTTTTCAACTAGTTCTCAACTTACCTACCTGGTTAAATAAAGGTGAAATAAATAAATAAATAATAATAAATGCCAGTGACTGCAACAACCATGTCTCTGTCACTAGCGAACACAGTCACGGGTGGTACTGATAACTCAAATTCACTTGAAAGGCACTCTGGGAAATATGGAAATAAACACTTTTGCCACTTAAAAGGAACAAACACTTTTGCCACGTGGTGGTACCCTAAAAACGTTTCTAAAGGTGTGATATTGTACCTGTGGACTACATGTAAGCATGGTACTGTCTCGTCCCATAAGGTGCACTGTTTTGTACCTGTGGACTACATGTAAGCAAGGTCCTGTCTTGTTCCATAAGGTGCACTGTTTTCTCTTTAAAAGGTACCAACTGAAAGGGTACAATTACGTACCTGTAACTAAGGGTACAATGGGTGTACCTTACAGGGTACCACTACAATTACAAGTGTTTTTACCCCTAAATCCCAGTGCAGTCAGAAATGTGATTTTCCTGTGTGTACAAAATGTTAGGAACACCTGCTCTTCCCATGACATAGACCGACCAGGTGAAAGCTATGATCCTTTATTGATGTCACTTGTTAAATCCACTTAAAATCAGCGTATATGAAGGGGAGTAGACAAGTTCAAGATTTTTAAGCCTTGATACAATTGAGACATGGATTGTGTATGTGTGCCATTCAGAGGTTGAACGGGCAAGACAAAAAATGTAAGCGCCTTGAACAGGGTATGGTAGTAGGTGCCAGGCGCACTGGTTTGTGTCAAGAACTGCAACGCTGCTGGGTTTCTCAAATTATGATAATGCCCTTTTAATATAAGACCTGTTTGAAAAGACTGCCTGAAATGTCTGGTTGTTTTGGTGGGATGGATTTTTGGCCTCTCTGGTGACATCACCAGGCGGTACATTAGTTAATAGGCCAATTAGAAAGAGAGTTCCAAAACGCTCTGCCAATAACAGCTAGTTTTTCCCTCCTCACAGACCAAGACTGTCCTAGCAAAATTATTTATTGAGAAATTGCTCTTTGCTAAGAAGTTACTTCTTGACAATTTTAATAGAAAACAATCACATTAAGGTACTTAATTGTTACCCAGAAATGATTTCATATTGAGATAAAAACGGCTGCATTGGGCCTTTAAGTACATTTCTAAGAGTCAAGTTGTTGTATGTTGCACATACCATTTAAAACCTGTTGAGTTGTCTGCTGTGCAGGAATATAAAAATCCTCTCGGCCAGTCAGTACTAGCAATCCCAGTGGTAGTGGATCATTCCCCAGAGAGCACACTGAGGGGCTATTATACATGCAAGTAATCAACAAGCCTGTGCAGTAAAGACAATTTGAATACAGTCCGACAACACTCTCGACTTGCAGTCTGATCACGCTGCACAAGTGAAGATTCAGCAGTTAAAAGTTGGAGACTATCCCGTTCAACTCTCTTGTCCCTGAATACAATATCAAACAATACATTAAGCAGAAATATCAAAAAATCTATGCCTCTCTCAAGGGGACCTTCAGATTGCGAGACAGTTTTCCCACTTTTTAAAAGCAACATCTTTTTTTTATATATTCTTATGTTTCTGAATAAGTGACTGAGGGGAATCACAAAGCTCTTTACTGAATGATGTGAGCTGAAAACTGTAGTTTGCAAGTGGAAATGGAAAAGCACAGAGGAATTAAAAAATCTTCTCACCTCTCAAGGATTGCCTTTGCTAGCTAGGGAACACACTCAACACATATGAAAGGGCAGACTGGGTGACAGCGTAGTCTTTTGAGCCAGACAATATTTACACTCGCAAGCCTCTACGAGAGGGTTGGTACTATACTGTATCTGAAGAGATCGGTCCATTCTATTCATTCTGTTTCTATAATTGAAATGACGCCCACCCGGTATTCAAGAGAATGCTGTGTCTCAAGTGTTGATGAGCACAACACTTCACACAATGTAAAATAGGGTCTAAGCTACAACAAATACTATATTTTTTATTAATTGACGTTAAAAGGTTAAAAAAATATATATATATTAAACTCAACCGTTTATCTTTTCCAGTGATGAAGACATGTCTCATGGTAGGGTGGGGTATGCAAAAGGGGTCAACTTTGAGCACCTCTATAAGAACGTGATTGAATTCATATGGAACGACCCTATGGTAAGACCTTTTGTGTCAGGAACATGACTTTATTTTAATCACGTTACTTTAATAACAACTGTGATGTCAGTAGAAATGTGTACAATAAAATGCCCTGTGTAATTGGAATCAATGAGACTGGGACATCTGGCCAGTCCCATTTTCTATTGCTCAACTAGACGGTAACATAGCATAACTGAATGTTCCATAAATAAACCCTCATTCCCATTGTTAAGTTAAGGATCAAAAGACATCAGCAATATGCATCAGTGATAAGGTTTACAACGGTAAGAAATGTTATACTGATCTTTTCGTTCAATATGTTTTGCTCCAAATGTTAGCCTGCAGCTGGATAATTGTCTCCTCTCAACGCAAATGGTGGTGGATTCAGCTGTCACTTACCATCTCTATGGAGCAGATCCATAAGGGATTCAACACAAACCTCAATACATGCTGTTGTACATATGGAATGGTTTGCAAGTGTGCAGTGCTCATAATAGAACCAGATTAGAATGCAGTCACCACAAGAAAACTCTGCTTTAATGTTTAACATGCTATCATCGTGGAGTGTAAATCCTTTACTATACTGAACAAAAATATAAACCCAACATGTAAAGTGTTGGTCCAATGAAAATAAAAGATTCCAGAAATGTTCCATACGCACAAAAAGCTTTTTTACCTTTGCAAAAATAATCCATCCACCTGACCAGTGTGGCATATCAAGAAGCTGATTAAACAGCATGATCATTACACAGGTGTGCCTTGTGCTGGGGACAATAAAATGCCACTAAAATGTGCAGTTTTGTCACACGACACAATGCCACAGATGTCTCAAGTTCAGGGAACGTGCAATTGGCATGCTGACTGCAAGAATGTCCACCAGAGCTGTTCCCGGATTATTAAATGTTCATTTCTCTACCATAAACCGAGGCCGTTTTAGAGAATTTGGCAGTACGTCCAACTGGCCTCACAACCGCAGACCACGTGTAACCACGCCAGCCCAGGACATCCACATCTGGCTTCTTCACCTGCGGGATCGTCTGAGACCAGCCACCCGGACAGCTTATGAAACTGTGGGTTTGCACAACCAAAGAATTTGGTTCACAAACAAGGGTTCACATACTTTTTCTTTCCACTGTATATGTAACCAACATATGCATATCTGCATTCCCATTCATGTGAAATCCATAGATTAGGGCCTTATGAATTTATTCCAATTGACTGATATCGTTTTTTGAACTGTAACTCAGTAAAATCTTTGACATTTTCACGTTGCCTTTCTATTTTTGTTCAATGTATTATTCTTGCAACTGGAATTATGGAAATGAATACAGCGGGAGCTTTGAAGTTCTCTCCATCGTGTGTTAATAAATGACCGAATTCTGAAGTCAGTGTCAGAACTCATGTTCTGTTCTAAATCTAAATGATTTTGTTCTGAAAGAAGAAACTTCGGGAGAGGAAAAAAAAACCCACAAGCACTCCTTTCTCATTTACATAGCATGAGATGTGATCATTAAGGTAAACGTTGCATCCTTGAAATGAACAAAAAAAATATATATACTGTATATATATACTGTATATAGCTAGCATTTACTTCTTTGATATTCTTTAATGATGTGAAAGCCAACATTTGTCTTAGAAATATCATATATACATGAATATATTATGTTTCTTCCATTGTTTTTTACATAAACTTGTAACTTAATACCATCAAACACAAAGCAATCGTTACTCTGCAGTCCAGTGATGAATATTAAAAGATTTTCAATTTAAAACAAAGTATGTGTTGACATTCAAATGGAATTTTACCAATCAGACTTAAACATGGCAATAAACACTGATTCACTGTATGTACAAAACACCAGAAGGCATTCAAATCAGGTATTTACTGTAAGGCATCTGAAAATGTGTACAGAAGGGTATGTACCACTTTCTAACCTTAAGAGTTAATTAAATGATCTAGCTGGCTTAATGTTACTGATGTGCTGTAGATTTGGTACATCTTCCAAAGCTGGGAAAATCAATTAACTCCTGCCTTGGTTTTAATCACTGTTGTCAAGGATCACTGGACAGCAACCAATTGGCTCCCATCCTTCTCCATCAAGCAGAAACTTAAGACTGACCTATTTTAGTGTACATCTGTAGTAATACTTTCCTTGGGAAACACGTTGTCAATAACGAAAAGGTTTAAAATGATTTACTCGAGATATTTTGAGATGAGCAGATTCTAACTTAAAATGTGGATGAGCAGATTTTGTTGTTAACCTTTAACTGTAATAGACAGTGGTGTAGTTGCATATTAATCATGTAGTGATACTGTATATTCATTAACAATAATACTAGCATAGGAGCAGTCTACAGTATCGTTATAACAGCTACTCTGTTCAAACATATTGCACTCTGGTTGCTACCGCACAATTTCAGTTGGCATCAAAACACAAGGAATTCTATGGAAAGGATCATTGTTAAATATCATGTACATTTCCTTCCCTAGGGAGAAGAAATTAAAAGCATTGTCAGAGCCTTTGATATAAACTCAGCCGAACGCTAGGAAAGCCAGAGTAATCGTGACCATGAAGGTCATTTTTAGATCCACTCAAACCCCATTTACTTGGAGAAGGGACACCAGAAGACAGAGGGCTTGAATAATCACCATAAGCACAAAAGAAAACTAAATCATGAGACTGCTGCAGAACGGTCAACAACACATTTGTGGAAACCAGGTTTTTAGTAACATGACTTGGGAACTGAAGTCTGGAACGACTTTTAATCTTTACTTGGAACAGTATGGGTGTGAACTGTTCAAACACAGTATGCAAAAACAAAATAAAAAAACCACACAAAACTGCAAAAAGTCAAGAGTGAGGCTGTGCTTGTTTGACTGAAATCCATTATTATTATAGCTTACTTAGGAAATAAACCCAATTTAAATGTGCAACTACAAGAGTTGGATGTGCCATTGATTTAACAAACACTTAAACTCAGTTATATTCTTTACAGAGTTACCATACAGGGAATCACAATGAATTTGAACATTTTGGAGCCACTTGCTGGAGGGTTTAACTCCAGGGTCTTGTTGAACTTCTCTCCATATTTAGCTCCCTCTTAAAACCCAGACAGCTGATGAGTATCTCATACTATCACTACTGTTGTCTTGGCCCATTGCATTAAGCACAGTTGGTCGTCTCACATCAAAGCCCAGCTAGAGACAATCCACCCTTATCTCTAACATCTCCTAGATAACAGGAAGTTCAAGTTTCAAAAGTTGAACCAGAACGCTCACTTATTTAACACGTATCCAGTGTGAGTGATTGGGGGCGGCATAGGAAGGTAGGAAGGCTTCTTATGAACAATGATTAGTTTTTTTTAGGTTTGTGTGTGCTTCCCTCTCTATTCCCCAAAGCCTGTAATCCTGATTCCAATGAGTGCTCTCCTGTGGCTGCATCCTGTCACGACCCTCGATCCAATTATCTCTAAGGCCAGACGTCCCTTTTCATATCAGAGAGCAGTGACAGGGCCAGTCTCCAGGGAGATACCAGACACATCCGCCTGTCGGCTTTCCTGTGCCTGTGTATCTCTGGTGTGTGCCGAAACATCCTGGCCACACTGTCACACCTGTTTGACTGCGGGTGCGTGTGTGCATGCCTGTGTGTGTGTGTGTGTGTGTATTTTGGCTGTCCACCCTGTGCAACACAGTCTCTAGTCCAGTGGTATTCAAACGTTTTCAGCGGGACACCATTTCTTTTTCCACCAGAATTTCTGGAGTCCCTTTTTTCCCTCCAGAATTTCATACGACCCCACCCCACCTCAAATCTAATGACACAACTTTAAAATCGATACATTTATACATAAACAAATAACCTACTAGGGGTCGCAACCCCGACTTTGAATACCACTGCCCCAGTTAATGGGTTGAGCCTTTTAGTTTGACAACAGTACTCCTTTAAGGTGAACACACTTGTGCCCTTGTCAGGGGTGTCAGACATGGAGTGCTTGTGTCCTAACACTGCCCACAGCAATTCCTATATTGGCTTCATAGAGTTGTGAGTCCTTTGCCTTCAGGGTTGAGGACAGTGTTCATTGTGAGGTGCCAACAACATGTCTGACTTTATTCCATCAAGCCAAACCACTGCAAGGCGTGTGTGGACTGAGCGAGGGTGACCTTGGGTTTCAGGTTTTGGGCTGTTTTGCAAGATTACAGAATAGGTAAAGGGGATACTAGTCAGTTGTACAACTGAATGCATTCAACTGTAATGTGTCTTCCGCATTTAACCCAACCCCTCTGAATCAGAGAGGTGCGGGTAGCTCCCTTAATCAACATCCACGTCTTCAGCGCCCGTGGAACAGTGGGTTAACTGCCTTTTTCAGGGGCAGAGCAACAGATTTTTACCTTGTCAGCTCGTGGATTCGATCCAATAACCTTCCGGTTAATGAACCAATGCTCCTACCCTCCAGGCCACCTGGCAATCTGCCAAATAGTTGCAGAAGCAGTCAGCATGTTCATGTTTGTTAGTGAAAATCTTACAAAGTACTGTTATAAACACACTACAGCTTCATTATTTATCTACACTACCCTATGTATTTATTTGGACAGTGAAGCAACATTTTTTAATTTGGCTCTATACTCCAGCATTTTGGACTGGAGATCAAATGTTTAATATGAGGCGAAAGCACAGCATGTCACCTTTTATTTGAGGGTGTTTTTATACGTAACTGTTTTAACATTTAGAAATGAATGCACTTAATGTATCTAGTCCCCCCCATTTGAAGGTATCATAAGCATTTGGACAAATTCACTTATAGTGTATTAAATGTAGTCAAAAGTTTAGTATTTGGTCCCATTCGCCTAGCACGCAATGACTACATCAAGCTTGTGATTATGTTGTGCCAAATGCAAATAAATGGTAAATAATGTATTGTTTCATTTTGGAGTCACGTTGGTTGTAAATAAGATCAGAATATGTTTCCTCTACATTAGTGTGGATGCTACCATGATTACGGATAATCATGAATGAATCGTGAATAATGATGAGTGAGAAAGTTACTGATGCACAAAGATTATACCTCCCAAAACATCCTAACCTTCCACCATTGCCAATAACAGTGGAGCAGTGGCAATTTTTGGTGCTTTGAAGACAACTAGATCGAATCATGACGTTAGTGATCTTCAGGTCGGAGCTCTAGAAAGCTTGGAATTACGAGTTGGATGAATTTTCTAAACTTATTTTCCCAGTCAGAGTTCTTTTTTTTCAGAGTTCCCAGTTGTCCTGAACTCACTGAAGTCTGAGATTTACCAGTTCTGAGCTTCCAGTTGTTTTAAATGCGGCAGACGTCATGCTGGATTGACAGCTTGTTTATCCTTTTAAGCTGAGAAAAGAGACCCTTAAACCCAGACTTGGACCATCCACTCTATTGAATAGCAGGCTTGTGTTTGACTTGCAATGCTTGCAGTTAGCCACTGATTCCTTCCAAACCACTCATTGTTGTATTTGCGATTTCCAACTTGTTGTGTAATGTTTATGTCCAATGGCTGATGAGCACCGATAAGTTTTATCTATAATTTCTCTTCATGATTTATCTTCATATGACAAGGATTGAAAAGGAATAACCAGTAGATCGTTGACATGATTCATGATGATGACTGCCAGCTAATATTTTGAAAGTATGATGTTGACATGATCAGTGCAATCAAAGCTACTGTAGATAACGTGATTTGAGATAATTGTATCTATGGCCAATGACTTTGAGCCTTCTTGGATAGACACTTCTAATGTAACTCTATGGCAGCACCCAAGGGGCTTGAATTTTCGAGCTCTCCCTGTGGATTTTGCGGTGAAGTAGTGTCCCCATGAGTGACAGAACACTGAGCCAATCACGGCGCAACTAGACAATATTACCAACCCTATATTTTCCGCTGGCTGCTCTACCACCACCACCTGCATTTTGGAGCTACATTTTTACATTGTTTGCAAACTGATATGTGACACTTATTAATGCCAAACTAACATGGTGGGGCAAAAAACAGGTGGGCTCTGCCCTGAATGACGGGTCGCCACTGCAATGGAGGTTAGCATTTTTGGAGGGGTATGATATTCATGCCTCTGTAACTTTCTCACTCGTCATTATTATAGAGCCAAATTAAAAGGCTTGCTTTACTGTCCAAATAAATATGTAGGGGAGTGTAAACCTTGAATGAAGCTGTACATTGCTTATTTACATAGATACAAACACTTTATTGTCCAAGGGAAAGCAGCTTACACCCAGCAGCCAGAGGACGTCTGAATCCATCTGGGTATAATCTTCAGACAGCAGACTGAGAGGCAAAGCCGCTGGTTTCCACAGGCTCCAGTGAAAGGACATTGATGGGGAGGGAAAAGGATAGTCGAGGGTTTGGTAGTGCAGTCAGTGACCTGCAAGGTTTTGCTTATCACAACCTCCGCAGGATGTCTTGTCGGGAACTTAAATCAGACTCTCGCCCCCCGCTCACCTTTCATATCGCCTCTGTTGTTCCCTATGCACAGAGAAGGGAACATCCAGCAGGCACCTCAGAGAATGATACAATCTCCCCCTTCCACCACACTGGAGCCAAGAGAAGTGATCGCAATCTCTCCCACACCCCTTGAACCTCTCTCGCTATCACACAGACTAAACGTAAAAACACAACACATCTATGGCACACTCACTTCTTCTACTGCTATCTTCACAGAAGGGTGAGCAAAAAGTGACATTACATTTGGCTCAACCTGTTAGAAAAGTGTGAACTGAAATTGATTTATTACAGGTAGCAATTGTAAAATTTCTCACCACTCATTTCAATGACTGAAAACCTGTTCAATATGTCATTTTTGAAGAGATTAATTTATAAGTTAAAGGATAGCCGTAACTAGCTTTTTTTTTCATCTTAATCCCCAAAAATCCAAGAACGTGCATAAATGAAAGGTGTAAAGAAAACACAAACGTTTTCGGCTTTAGGCCATCCTCAGGGTAATAGTCGGCACACACAACTAGCTTCATCAGAAAATCTATAAAACTGAGTCTAGTCCAATAGACTGCATGATCTACATTTTATACAATATATATTTTTGGGGCACCATAATGTTCTAATTAACATCTTTATTTTGCATTCTTTATTTTTTTTCTCGACAGTGTGCTGGTCTCCATCTCTTTCAGTTGTATACCTTGAAATTATTCATTAGATTCTTTCTCAGAATTGTATCCCTTGACTACTGAATACAGATAGCCATAATGGGCTATTTGCATGTAGAAATATTGTGTTATTGCACATTTCTCTATGTCAGTTTAAGGGAAAGTGGTATCAAAGTGTCATTGGATTGAAAAGTATTTTTCGGCGCTTAAATCACAGTTTTGTGAGATCAGTAATGTAAACTGCACTAGAAAAAGGTAGCCCTCTTACTTTTGATGTCTCAGTTGCCAAACCAGCTGCCTCACTGAAGTCCTATTTCTCTGGAAATGGTGCCATTTTGAATGCAAGGCATACCCTCTCATTGCAACAGGACAGCGATTGAGACAAAGTTTGGCTTGTTGAATCTTTTCTCAGAAGCAGTCGGTACAGGGCAGATGGTCTATTCATCTGAGATTACTTACAATTAGTGGTGGATGTCTTCTGAATCTCAATGTCTCTCGCACACCAGATCAGTCAGTCTGATATCAGCCAAACTCAGAACTTGAATAAGGAGAACACAAACCACCACTTTTCTTCCTTGAACAGGTCGTCCTCTCTGATAGTTCCCAGTGACATCATCTAGAGCCCTGCTAACACAGAATAGTTTAAATAGTACAGATAGAGGATATTAGGTAAAATATCACTGAGTTGGTGTTACAGATTTTGGGGTTTGATTGATATATCTAATAACCCCAAAACTCTGTTAAATTATGCATATAGTGAACAGAGATTTTCTTCTCATGATAATATAGATCTAGACCCAGTC
Organism: Thymallus thymallus; assembly: GCA_023634145.1. Taxonomy (NCBI): domain Eukaryota; kingdom Metazoa; phylum Chordata; class Actinopteri; order Salmoniformes; family Salmonidae; genus Thymallus; species Thymallus thymallus. The sequence goes on along the minus strand of CM042378.1, from coordinate 6,742,371 downwards.
TTTAATTGAAAAACAAAGCCAGCTTTTCCTGGCTTCTCCCAAATAATATACTGAATATACTGTTCTGTATTTGGATGGAATATGTAGCAACATATGTATAACAGGAAGGATGGTACTTGTTTGATACTTTGTGCATGATGGAACTTGTAGACATTTTTAGCCCTCCTCCCACAACTCCTATACTTATACCCTTTCATCATATCAATATGTTTACTTTGTGCTCATGAACGTCCTTATCCGTCTTCCTTAATGGCCAGTAAAGGGTTAACAAACACAGGGCCAAAATATTTATTTATGTTGGAAACAAAGAGCTGGGGGAGTGCTGGCTAACATGCCACCAAGGGGCACCTCCAGGGTAGGGCTGCCTCAGTTAAGTGTTAGCACACCACTGTGTGCCTGTGAAAGTATGGGAGATGCTAGCCTGGGGAAGTTCCATGTCAGAAATCCGCAAAAGAGGTGTTGGAACCCGGTGTAAATTAGCGACGCCTCGCAACATGTCAAACCAATCAAATGCCTTAAGTGGGCAGAACTCCAAAGGTGTTCACTAGATTAGTATCGTAGGTGCAACAGTGTGTGAGGATGGCTGGGAAATCGCTGATTTAAAACCCCATTACAACATATTGATGCATGTCGATTTTGTGTATAGAGCACACAAATATATAGCAACACGAGACTAGGGAGACGCTATAAGTGATGTAGGTTGACAGCCATTCTAAGGAGCCCGGAACGGGAAGGATTAGTGAAAGATTTGCCCGTGTCTGTCTCCAGCCCTGCAGAAAAGAAGGCAGAAAGTAGTGGGGAAACAAAAATGGCACAATCCAATGCTTTCTGTGTCACCCTCCAATTCAGAAAATGACTTCATAAGGTTCTTTACCATTGAGTTTTAGGGAGAGAAGGAAAAAACAACAACTGCAGAATAATTTAGAGAGCAGAGCAAATGAAAATGAGATTACAGTATCTGAGGCTGACAGATAAGAGGGTCTCCTGCCTTTGGCTTTGTCTCTTTTTCAAAGCTCTGAAATCATGCACTTTTGAAGGCTTGTTTGCTAGATGGTTTACTATCGAAGCATTGCAAAATAGTATTTTTCATGTTTTGACAGTGTTTTGTGATGTGATAGCCAGGAGGTGGGTGTTGTACAGATTGGCCTTCACCATAATAATATGGTGTGCTAGTGCAAACAAGATGCTAAATATACTGCACGATGGGTGGGGGTCCGCTTCAGCCTTGGGGTTGAGGACACTTTATTTTACCCTATGTTATGTTACATGTGCTCCTCTTTTCTATGAATGTTTGGGAACTACGTATTATTTGTGAAAATTCCATAGCAATAAATATACTGTAGAGTGGCCGTGCGTTTGGACAATTAATAGGCACTGCAGCAAATAAAACATCTGTCTCGTCCAGGACCGGAGTCTACACAGACCGGTGTGCCATAGCCAATCAGAGCTTCAGTAGGCCTTTATGCAAATAAGACATTTGCCACAAGGGCCTGCTGTCATTCACTTTGAACTGTACTGTGTGTTTACAGGCAGTAGCAACAGCACGACTTTAGATCATTACAAGGGCCATTCCGCCGAATGGGTGCCTTTTCCGTCCCTAGGACATTACATGCATAAATATGCATGAAAAGTATCTGTATAATACATTATATTATCAAGCAAAGTTTTCTGCACTTTGTCCTAATTGCAATGTGAAGATACATCATGTAAAACCTTAATAAAAACTACCTAGAACTCTGAAAGAAATAGGATTTTAGCCCATCCTCACTCTCTGACACTACACTTCACCATGACAAATAATGATTAGAATCCTTTAGAAATCTTATTTTTTTGTATTATCGTGTGACTCTACTTCCAATTTAGACATAAAATACATTTTCTCATCGGAATTTCATAATATGTTAGTTAAAATACACATTTTAGTCGTGTCCCCAGGTTTTCACTCAGTCCTGTTACTCTGACACATTCCCACCTCAAAAAATGTTGGATGTTGCACAAGTCACATGATCAACAGGAAGTAGCATCATTTGAGTCTCCTGAAGGCCATGGGAAGACCAAAAGTAAGTTCTCTCACTCTTTTTTCTGTATTTTCTTTAATCATATTTTAAGTATGACTGAGAATGTAAATTTCAAAGTACAGTCCTGTCACCTAAATTATTTATTAGATGTTATTTTTTTTAAAGACAGTTTTGGTAAACCACTTGACAGTGCTAAGTGTTCTCATGCTATTAGAATTTATGACATGTAGCTACATTTCATGTATTTAATAATGCTATGCTAAAACCTCAGTCCTGTTACCTTGTCCTGTTACTCATAAGGGTAACATGACTGAATAAGAGTAACAGGAGTGAGAAGTTTGAATGAAATAGTCATTTTAAATGTGTATCTGGTATATAAATTGATTAATTATAATACTATTCTCCAGCCAATCGGTTAAGTGCTGCAGAGAAGCAGCGGCACTATCGTGCTCGACACAATGCCAACCCAGAAAGGAGAGAGAGATACTTAAAGAAGAAACAACAAATACAGGGAGAGCATGCCATCAGACAGGAAGAAAACAGGCAGTAACATTAGTAAGAGGGAAAAGCGCAGACGTACCAAAAAGTGGAGGGAGACTTACTACAGGATCAAGTCCAGGAAAGAAGCCCTAAAGCACCTCACCACACCTCCAGATAGCCCCCAGCTTTCACCAGACAGAGCTGTTAATCCAGAGCCAAGCACTTCTAGGTCAGGATGAGAGTTAGTGCTAGTGTATGAAATGGATTATGTGTAAAATTTGTGATGGCCGGTTAACAGGGCATATAGATAACATTTTACTGTAGCCACTTATTCATTTAATTTAACAATTTAACACCTATTGTAATTGTGATGTACTTGTGTGTTTTAGGCAAAAAGATGAAGGGCTTAAAAGGAGGCGATAGACATCAGAGAAGCTCCGGAAACCAATTGAAGACCTAGACAAGCAGCCATAGACACAACAATTCAGCGCATGAAACAGAATAATCCATCTCCACGTACAAAAGTGGACAAACAAATGAGACAGGTACCATTCGCTATAATACAAAAGACACTTTTCTTCCACGAGGCCTTAGTGGTGAACATCCGACAGAGTTACAGCAACTCACGGGGAGAAAGAGGAAGGTCAACTCATCTCAGAGATAGTGACAGGAAAACTTGTCAAAGAAATATAGGCTGCAACCTCTGTCCATTTGGGTTTTCAAAGAAAAGGTGGCTGATGAATGCAGAACTAAATTTAAATTACCAAAAGGAAGAGAAAGAATAGGGAGGTAGATGGCTTCATAAACAAAGTCTGAGATTTTTTACACTAGGGATGTAAAAGTCGAATTACGACTGGGAAGAAGAAAATCTAAAATCAGAAGAGGTTCCTTTTGGACACGATGAAAAATCTACATGTGAGGTTTTTGGCAAAACATGTTGGTTCAATCTCATACTCCCTCTTCTGCTCACGGCGCCCCTTTTGGGTTGTTCACCCGGCTAAGTGACCGGGAGACTTGCATGTGCAAGATGCACGGAAATGATCGTACAGAAACTGCACCACCTGAAGATCATCAACACTTTCAATCCTGATGAACTTCTAAAATCCATCACACGCAACACGGAGTGCATGAAGTGCATGTATGGAGAAGGTGCGGTGTCTCTAGCCAATACAATCATAAGAATTAAGTGACTTATGTCCAGTGGGCAACTGTGGATAAGGAGCACAAGAATGACCCCAATGTCGGAACATCCAAAGTCACCATAAAAATAAAAATACATTTTTAAAAAGAGTTACAGACCACCCAAGAGCAACTGCTGGAACAGCTGAACCTGATGCTGCGCAAGTTTAATAGGCACACTCACAACATCAAGAATCAGTTTACCCACTACAGGGCACTGAAACAAGGCTTGATTATGTGCAGAGTGCACATCCAGACGTCTCCACTATCCATTTTTACAGTGATGTCCCTTGCACTCACAAGCAGCGAGGGAATTTTTTCCTGTTTTGTACTAAGCTGATCAGAAGTGGATTCACTGCTGGAACGTGGAACTTCTTTGAGGCAAGCCACGCCAAGGGTGCCCCGGATGGAGTGGGAGGGGCCCTGAAGAGGACGGCTGGCAGTCTTGTCAGCAAGGGGACAGATATCTCTGATGCTTCAGAGCTGTTTTCTGTGTTGAGCTAGACGGATACAGCAATCAAGTTGTTTTTTTGTGGAAGAGGAAGCAGTCGACAGAGCAGTGTCAGAGATGCCCAAGGATGTTCCACCAGTTCTATCTACGATAAAGATGCGTCAGGCAATAACCCTAGGCCATGGAGAGCTGACCTACAGGGATGTCAGCTGCTTGTGCACAGCACGGCAACATCTGAGCTGTGACTGCTTTAATGCAAAGCATCTCACATTCAATCGACAGAAGGCTCCCACGACCACAGAAAATCAGTGGCAAAGTCCTGAGGTTGTTGGCAAATGGTGTGTGCTGAAGTATGACGGTCAACTGTACCCTGGCATCATCACAGACACAAACAACACACACGTCAAGGTTTGTTGTTTGAAAAAGATTAGGGCCAACAGGTTTTGCTGGCCAGCTCGCGAAGACATCCTTTGGTACCCATTTCAAGACATCCTGTGTACCATCCCACCAGCGAGGCAAGTCACAGCTCTTTACATGGAAATTGACAACGAAGTCTGGGCCAAACTAGTTTCTTATAAAAGGCAAGGAATGTTTTCGTTCATGAATTTATTGCAATTCTATATGAAATACAATTGTATGTCGTGTTTGCAAGTGAATGTTGTGTTTTATATGGAGAAAATAGTATTTTCAAGTTAATATTAGGTACTGGTAGTCAATGTAGAGATCTGAGGATCTGCTTAATATGCTCAGCTTTTTGGATTTGTTGTCTTTCTAGCCTTTTGTAGAGGAAGATGGAGAACCCATACTGTGAAGAGGCAGGAGCCAGACACACCTACTGCTGGGGGTCCACCGCCCACAGTTCTCTCGCTCCACCGCCCACAGTTCTGTGACATCCAGTTATTCTCACACACACAAGCACTCATTCCTGTTACTCAGTGCTCATGCCTGTGACCCAATGATAATTCCTGTTATTTTATTGTTTTTTTTTATAAAAATGAAAAAAGATAAACCACTTATTTTTCAATTATGTTTGGTCCATCATTTAAACAATTGTTTGATAAATCACATGATAGATTTTTGATAAAATGGAGGTCTCCCATAAAAAAAAAAATGGCTTTGTGTTTTAAAAAACCCCATTTCGCCTGAATATGACTTAGGACTTTTTAGCTACAGATATATATTTTTTGAACATGTAACCAATTATTTATTTAAAAAACCCACTTTATTGATGGAAAAACTAAAACTAGTTGGCATGACATTTAATTGATATTTAAAAACAGTAAGAGTTTGGTAACAGGACTGAGAAAAATGCATCTATCTTCCATTTAGAAACCGTGTAAAAAAACAAAAACATTTAGCCTGAGATTTACCACTACACATTTTGAATAGTTAAACATGTGTGTTATTAGATACAGTGCTGAAAAAAAGATAAAGAATTAAGTTAATTTTTAAAAGTTACAACATTCATATGGCACCGATTCGGCGGAATGGCACAGAACGTATTCGCCAAAACCCCAGAATACACGTGAATCAGTGGCGGCTGGTGATAATTATTTTTTTGGGGGGGCGCATGCAGTACCAAAAAGCATGTTGACTACTTTTTTTTATTTTTTATAACACATTTTTATTATACAGACAAATAAAAGTATAAATTCAAGCATTAAAGAGAAAACAGTGTCTGCACTTTTATCTTTTTACACGTTCCTTTCCCACATATAACTGAATGAGAAAAAAAAACAAAAACAAAACAAACAACAACAACAGAGTAGCATGTTGACTACTTGAACATACGTTTTGCTCCCCTTTCTTTCTGGCCAGCAAATTTCTCAATGACTCTCTGATTAAAGTCAGTCATCTCAGTAACAAGTCTCTTTTCCATGGACAGCAATGCCAGTGCATTCAGCCTCTCCTGGGTCATGGTGTTTCTGAGAAAAGTTTTTATTCTCTTCAAGGTTGAGAAGCACCTCTCAGCTTCAGCTGTGGTCATGGGTGTGGTAATGAGAACTTTTAGGAGAGTCACAGTTTCGGAAAATACTTCTTCGAGATTCTTCTCCATAAACAGCTGGAACAGGTCCACAGCACCACGGCAGGCTTTGAACTCTTCCTTGCTGTAGATGAGACTGAGCTCTGTCTTCAGCTTGCTTCCACTGAGCATCGGGTACGCTTTCATGGTGCTGCTCAATGCATCTTCAGGAAAGGTATCCTTGTATTCGTCAAACCTGTCCCCCTGCAACAAGGTGGCACAGACAAGGTGGTCTGTGAAGGAGAAACGCTCCCTAGTGTGTCCCAGGATGGTGTCACAGACCTATAGAGATATTTAAAAAAATATATGTAAATGTAAGGTAGTAGCCTGGAGTAGGCCACTAGTTGTTACTGTTGCATTAGATGACTTTCAAAAGAAAAATAGAGCCATTTGAGTTTTTGTCCCATACAAGACAGTAGTTTTTGGTGTCTTCATTTTTCATTTGATCATTTATTTTTATGTTGCCAATTTATTATTTTTGGGATGCTGTTGTATAATATTAAAATTATGATTTTTGTAAGGATTTATACGAAAACAATATTTTTTTTCTTGAGCCTGTAGAATATGATCGGTGGGCAGGACATCTCTGCAGCACAACAATAATGTAAAATTGTATTTTGACTGATTTCTATAACAAACTCACCTCTGCTGCAATCCTTTCACGGTCTTCTGGACTGAGCGCCCGGCGCCTCTTTGTTGGCCGAGAACCACTGCTTTGCTCACCAATGGAATGGAGAGAGTTTCTGCAAAGGACAAAGATAATTTATTATAATATTGGCAAAAGAGAAAGAGAGTTAATAATGAAAGAGAAAGCAAATAATGATCATATAACAGGAATACAGTTACCTGATCTTTTGTATTTCCTGTTGGAACTGTTGGATGCTCACTTTGATATGGACCGAATCAATGTTCTTCTTCTGGAGCTTGGCATAGAGGAAGTCTACATGTGGCATGATGTGGTGATAAAGTTCCAGAAAGAACTTAAAATCCTGATCCTCCAGTAGCATGGCCAGGGCTCCTGCTTCTCTGACAGTATTGGGGTCAAGTCACCTTGTATGCTCTCAAAACAGTGAACGAGATCCTCTCTGTGCTCAAAAACAGTATTGATGGCACGGCTATGAAAGTTCCATCTGACGTTGCTGGATCTTGGCAGTCTATGGGCAACCACTTTATCCAGAAAACATGTCCGCTTGGCAAATACAACAATGCTAGAAAAAAAAATTCTCGCCTTGGATATGTGAGAGGTGGCCTGCTGCATTATCAGGTTGAGCTGATGTGCGTAGCAGTGGATGTAGTGGGCATTTGGGTACACATCTTGTATTTTCCTCTGAACACCTGCATTTGCACCCCTCATCATGCTGGCCCCATCATATGCCTGGCAGATGAGCTTACTTTTCTGATCCTCAGGAAGGATAGAAGCAAGACGCTCTTTTAGTGCAGTAGCAATGGACTCAGCTGTAGCTGACTGCAGAGGGATGAACTGAAAAAATCTTTCCTGCACGTTATTTCTGTCGTCGATGTAGCGCAGCATAAGCACAAATTGGGACTGTGTGGCAATATCTGTTGTTTCATCTGCCTGGATTGATAAAAAATCACTTGTCTGGACTTCTTTGATTATTTTTTCTCTTGTAACAGACAACATACAGTCCAGTAGCTCGTTCTGTATAGTTTTTGACGTTCCCTTAAATACAGTAGCACTGTCAAGGTGCTCTTTCAATGCTCCATCAAGAGAGGCAACAAAATTCATTAACCCGCGAAATATACCGGGGTTATCTGAGCTCTCACTCTCATCATGGCCACGTAAAGCCAACTCGAACTCAAAGGCTCCACAACATTTCACACAGTCTATTATCCTGGACAGTATGTGTCGATTTTTTGTCACCTCTTCGTTGTGCCTTCTAATGCCAATCCTGTAGCCTTCATCTAGTTGTTCAGCAATGCTAACTCTGCCCAAAAACGTTTACATTTTTCAGATAGATGTTTGAGGTCTCTTACCCCCGTTGTTGTCCACAAAACTTCAGTGCCGACACTTTGAAATAAAAGACAGGGAAAGGCAAAAAAGGGCATTGCTAACATCACATCCAGCCAGCCACCTCCGTTTCTCATAACAAGCGCGTTTGAAGCTCCGGGTGTAGCTTCGTCCTCTGTCACTGGCCTGCTGCTGGATTTGTAAATCGGGTTGGTCCGGTCCGAGATCCTTTATCCTTTTTTTTTCTTCCAGCGAACGCCTTGTGAAATGATTTTTTTGTAAATGAATTACAGAATTTGGTTTAACTGCTGCCATTTATCTCTACGAAAGTGATCAGCCTAGCAAGGTTTTGGCGGACTCGGAGTGACGGTGTGTCGGTGTCACCCGCGCACTCGCAGTAGTGGCCAAGAGAGTAAAGTTGAATGACAGGTGACGAGAACCAATCAGATTGGATAAAATAACATGTATCCAATTCTGATTCGCCAGGGACGCAGCGACCTGTGTCCGGAGGAGAATCTTTAAGAAACCAATTAGAGACCAGCTTCAGGTCACATGCTGCCCGAAGATTTATGGACTCGGATAGACCGGCGTCCCTCGGCCATTATGGGGGCGGCGCCCCAGCGCCCTCTATTGACAAGCCGCTACTGACGTGAATGGATTTCGGCAAATATGTAAATACCACAAGAGTACTCTTACATTTGGGAACTTTACAATCAGTTTGATCAAACAACCATGAAAAGGTAGGCTCTTTCCCTAAGTTATGCACATCAACAACAAGATCAACAACTAATGCTAGCCGGAGCCAGATTAACTCAAATCTAACAAGGGAACATTAGATAAACTCTCTCAAACCTTTTCAGCTATTTGGCCATAAAAAATAATCGGCCTTCTGCAGCTTGCCTGCCAATGCATGCTTTTTCCAACCCACGTTTTGACACCTGAATGGGGATTTGATTGCCAAAAAGGTAACGGTAGGTTCATAAATTGCCTCCAGTATGTCAGTGCGCTCTGAGGCGTTCATAAAATCAGTGTGTTCATGATGCACACTGCACGCTCTGGTCGAGGAGTAGCTAAGGTATGGTTGATCCGAGCGTTCCTCACAACAACAGTCAAGCACCAAAACTAACTGCATAAAGTTGTCTAGCTCGCTTCACTCTGAACATTTTACTCGGCCTAGCAGTGCTGGTTAGGCTGTTCACATGTTATCTAGAGCCTTCGTGACTGTTACCTTTTTTGGCCTGCGTTTACTGAAACCGGTCATATTCAGCGTGTGTTGCGCGTTCATAAATTCATCAGTTATTCTCAAACGAGAGCACTCTGGAATCAGAGTAGATAGCCAGGGAATTTATGAACAGAAGCGATATAACTGAAGAACAGTCGTTCAAGCAAAGTGATTCAATTTTTTTGCTAGCTAACCAAATGACACCTGCATCTAGCTGTAGCCACGGAAAAACGATATGAGGGGGGGAAAGTTGGTAACTCACCCACTCCTCCAATCACATGGCATGCCTCCCAGCCGTTACCTAGCTAATGTTAGGCTCTGTGTGTTTAGCTTGATAAATAAAGACCTACATAAATAGAAAGTGTAGTGAAATTCCAAGCCTTTGAAACTGAAACAATGTACTAGGCCAGCTGTGATTTACAACCTGATAGCAATATTTTTTGGACTAACACAAGATGTATTGGTGAATTATACAGAAAAAATATATAAATGCAATATTTAAAGTGTTGGTCCCATGTTTCATGAACTGAAATAAAATTTGTTTGAAATGTTCCATATGCACAAAAAGTGTATTTCTCTCAAATGCACAAATCTGTTTACATCCCAGCCACCTGGTCTGCGCTACTCTGAGGACGCAGCTAGGGATGGGCTGGCAGCCTTGCGAGGGTTAACACGCTTAAATGTTTTACTCATGTCGGCCACGGAGATGGAGAGCCCACAGTCCTTGGGAGCGGGCCTCGTCGGTGGCACTGTGTTATCCTCAAAGCGGGTGAAGAAGGTTTTTAGCTTGTCCGGGAGCAAGACGTTGGTGTCTGTCAACCCTGCCACATACGTCTTGTGTCTGAGCCGTTGAATTGCGACTCCACTTTGTCGCTGGTCTGATGTTTTGCCTGTTTGATTGTCTTACGGAGAGAATGACTACACTGTTGGTTAAACGTGGTGGTTCGTCATTCAGTTTTGCTCGAATGCTGCCATCTATCCACGGTTTCTGGTTTGGGTACGTTTTAATTTGTCACCGTGGGAACAACATCCCCTATACACTTCCTGATGAACTCAGTCACTGTATCCGTGTATACGTCAATGTTATTCTCAGAGGCTACCCGTAACATATCCCAGTCCTCGTGATCAAAACAATCTTGAAGTATGGGTTCCGATTGGTCAGACCAGCGTTGAATAGACCTTAGCACGGGTACTTCCTGTTTGAGTTTCTGCCTATTGGAAAGGAGGAGCCAAATGGAGTCATGATCCGATTTGCCGAAGGGAGGGCGGGGGAGGGCCTTGTAGGTATCTCAAAGACGAGTAGCAGTGGTCTAGTGTTTTTCCTAAGCAAGTACTACAGTGAATGTGTTGATAGAACTTCGGTAGCGTTCTCCTCAAATTTGCTTTGTTAAAATCCCCTGCTACAATAAATGCAGCCTCAGTATATATGGTTTCCAGTTTTCATGTCCAATGCAGTTCCTTGAGGGCCGTCGTGGTATCGGCTTGAGGGGGAATGTACATGGCTGTGACTATAACCAAAGATAATTCTCTTTGGAGGTAATAAGGTCTGCATTTGATTGTGAGGTATTCTAGGTCTGGTGAACAAAGGACTTGAGTTTCTGTATGTTATCACAATCACACCATGAATAGTAAATCATGAAACATACACCACGCCTTTCTTCTTCCCGGAGAGTTCTTTATTCCTGTCTGCGCTATGAACTGAGAACCCAGCTGGCTGTATGGACGGGGACAGTATATCCAGAGAGAGCCATGACTCTGTGAAACAGAGTATGTTACAGTCCCTGATGTCTCTCTGGAAGGAGATCCTCGCCCTGAGCTTGTCTACTTTATTGTGCATAGACTGAACATTAGCGAGTAATATACTCGGAAGCGGTGGATGGTGTGCACGTCTCCTGAGTCAGACTAGAAGTCCACTCCGAATACCTCTTTTCCAGCAGCGGTGTCTTGGAGCAGCCTCTGGGATAAGTGCAATTGCCCTGAGGGGTACGATCAAAAGATCCAATTCAGGAAAAGTCGTATTCCTGATCGTAATGCTGGTGAGTTACCGCCGCTCTGACATCCAACATTTATTTCCAGCTGTATGTAATAACAGAAAAAACGTTCTAGGCTAATAATGTAAGAAATAACACACAATAAAACAAAATACTGCAAAATTGCTTAGGAGCTAGAAGCAGAGCTGCCATGTCTGTCGGCGCCCTCTTACATCTGTATTCACAGTCATGTGAATTCCATTGATTAGGGCCTAATGAATTTATTTCAAATGACTTCTTTACATTAACTGTAACTCAGTAAAATCTTAGAAGTTGTTGGACGTATTTTTATTCAGTATATATTAATCATGCATGCATTGAACTGTATCCATCTTATTTGAGCCAAATTGAAACCATTTTTAAAACCTCTAATGATGTTTGATTTGCTGGGAATTTGATATTTTTGACTGATATTATGAGTCATGTCTGCAAAGTAGTTCAAATGCTGTCAGTTACATTTTAAGATATAAAGGGGAAACATAGATACGTTTGATATCAAATGTATCTATGTAACCTTATTCCTTATGATAAATGCTTTGCCATTTCTGAATGTGTTATTAAATGCTTTTCTATCAGCTCTAATAGTATAGGCAAAATTCAATACCTACAGAAATAAAATAGCTAAATGATACATGGTTTAGAGTTATTGTCATTAAATAAACACACACAGTGATTTATTAGACATAGAATAATAATTTTCAAATATAATTACAAAGACTGCATTGGGCCATTAATAGCTGTCAAATACTGGCATCTTCTGTCCTTGGGAGAATCTCAATTGCATTTCTTTGATTCGTCACATTCTCTCTCCTCGTCTCCTTCCCAAAAGTCATTGGATGAAAAGGTCAGAGGTCCTTCCCCTCTCACCATCTAATCCAACGGGTTTTGAGAATAAAGTCGTTTTAAAATAAAGTGGTGATACTAACTGACCTATGACAGGAAATATATATATGAAGTCGGAAGTTTACATACACCTTTAAACTCAGTTTTTCACAATTCCTGACATTTAACCCTAGTAAAAATTCCCTGTTTTAGGTCAGTTAGGATCACCACTTTATTTTAAGAACGTGAAATGTCAGAATAATAGTAGAGAGAATTATTTATTTCAGCTTTTATTTCTTTCATCACATTCCCAGTGGGTCAGAAGTCTACATACACACAATTAGTATTTGGTAGCATTGCTTTTAAATAGTTTAACTTGGGTCAAACATTTCAGGTAGCCTTCCACAAGCTTCCCACAATAAGTTGGGTGAATTTTGGCCCATTCCTCCTGACAGAACTGGTGTAATTGAGTAGGGTTTGTAGGCCTCCTTGCTCGCACACGCTTTTTCAGTTCTGCCCATACATTTTCTATAGGATTGAGGTCAGGGCTTTGTGATGGCCACTCCAATACCTTGACTTTGTTGTCCTTAAGCCATTTTGCCACAACTTTGGAAGTATATTTGGGGTCATTGTCCATTTGGAAGACCCATTTGCGACCAAGCTTTAACTTCCTGACTGATGTCTTGAGATGTTGCTTCAATATATCCACATAATTTTCCTTTCTCATGATGCCATCTATTTTGTGAAGTGCACCAGTCCCTCCTGCAGCAAAGCACGCCCACAAAAATGATGCTGCCACCTCCTTGCTTCACGGTTGGATGGTGTTCTTCGGCTTGCAAGCCTCCCCCTTTTTCCTCCAAACATAATGATGGTCATTATGGCCAAACAGTTCTTTTTTTGTTTCATCAGACCAGAGGACATTTCTCCAAAAAGTACAATCTTTGTCCCCATGTGCAGTTGCAAACTGTAGTCTGGCTTTTTTATGGTGGTTTTGGAGCAGTGGCTTCGTCCTTGCTGAGCGGCCTTTCAGGTTATGTCAATATAGGACTTGTTTTACTGTGGATATAGATACTTTTGTACCTGTTTCCTTCAGCATATTCACAAGGTCCTTTGCTGTTGTTCTGGGATTGATTTGCACTTTTCGCACCAAAGTAGGTTAATCTCTAGGAGACAGAACGTGTCTCCTTCCTGAGCAGTATGACAGCTGCTTGGTCCCATGGTGTTTATACTTGCTTACTATTGTTTCTACAGATTAACGTGCTATCTTCAGGCGTTTGGAAATTGCTCCCAAGGATGAACCAGACTTGTGGAGGTCTACAATCAGGTCTTGGCTGATTTCTTTTGATTTTCCCATGATGTCGAGCAAAAAGGCACTGAGTTTGAAGGTAGGCCTTGAAATACATCCACAAGTACACCTCCAATTGACTCAAATTATGTCAATTAGCCTATCAGACGCTTCTAAAGCCATGACATCATTTTCTGGAATTTTCCAAGCTGCTTAATGGCACAGTCAACTTAGTGCATGTAAACTTCTGACCCACTGGAAATGTGATATAGTGAATTATAAGTGAAACAATCCGTCTGTAAACAATTGTTGTAAGAATTACTTGTGTCGTGCACAAAGTAGACTTGCAACATGAAATCTGTGGAGTGGTTGAAAACTGAGTTTTAATGACTTCAACCTACTGTAAGTGTGTGTAAACTTCCGACTTCAAATGTATATATATATATATCAAACCATTTTTAAATATTTACCCAATATACAGAGCTATGACATCATATAATCTGCCACCAGAGTTTACTGAGGCATGAAGCAAGTTTATGTATATAAAAAACAAAAACAACAAGACAAATATTTTATCACAGCGCCTTTCCTCTTTCTAAACATCTAATTTAACTGTACAGTATATATGAATATGGATATGTGCTGTATACACTGATTGTACAAAACATTAAGAACACCTTCCTAATATTAAGCTGCAGCCTCAATTCGTATCTGATCCTGCTTAACTTTGTGCCTCAATTCTACTGCAGGAGCTTTCGTATACACTGGGAGATTCTATGAAAAAGATCACATGGATCTTTATTGATCTGCAGACGCAGTAACTATAGACCTATTCTGTATGCCCAGGGAAAAGGAAATAACCAAACCTCCGTGTTCACTATATATGCTAATTTCAAATCCTTTCTTAGAAATGTTACAAATTGAACTGATTGAAACACTATTTATCCTCTTATTTCAATCACATTTGATGTGCTCCCCTTGAAGATGTCTTCAAAGAATGTCACATACTTTCTTTCTATGCATTCTAGTCCCCATACTGTATATTGTCATGACATTTTGCAACTAGTTAGTGACACAGCATTTCTGACAGTTTCATTGGATTATGCTGGGAATGTGCAGTTTCAGTTTGTGCCGTACAGACAGTGATAGTTTTGGACACAATTGACACAGATACATGTTGATGTGGTGGATCTCAGCAAGATAGCATCTCAAAGGCAACATTTAGAAAAATATATATCTTTCTGGTGGTAAAAAGGTTATGTTATGCCCATTTTAAAATCTGTCCCATTTCCCCCATCTTCTACATACAACAGCACTAGATAATTATTTCAAAATAGGAGGGAATATCTAACAGAGATAGAATGCAGAGGTGGCCTTGAAACAAGGTTTAATAGAGATTGAAACAAGGTTTATGAACAATAAACAATAACACTGCGTCTAATTGTAGTCTAGAGTTCCTATGATATGGATAATAATGAGTATGAATTAATGCCCAAGGCCATCTAAGTGTAATAAGAGAATGTTCTGCACTTGAGATAAAAATAACAATGATAGCATGCACTACTATAGACATTACTACAGAGCCCTTGCTAGCATCTGAAGTATTAGCAAAATTTATATATTTTCTCACACAAAACAAAAAGACTCTTTGGAAAGAAAAATGGCTAACACTTCATTTTAAGAGGTCCTTTTTTACAGTGTATTTACATATATAATTACACTGTAACAGGTATTTTGATTAATTGGCAAAAAATGTGATCACTTAAAAAAAAAAAAAATTTACGGTGCTGGGTAAATTATGTTAACCATCAATTAAACATTGCTTGTCAAATTGTAAGCCTATTAAGCTTGGTTGAATAATGGTTTATAAATGCACTTAAAATGGTCATAAGACACACTCTTATTCCATCAGGGTTTCACTGTTGAGGAACATTTTCACTTTTGGATTGGATGCATTGGTGCTATTATTTATTTATCCCAGGAAGATTTATCCCATCTGCGCAACAACCTGCCCACATATGTTGACACTGACGTCATGTAACAGTGCGCAAAGAACAGGGTCAAGAAGATGTTCAGTGTGCAAAATCCAGACATGAAAGATTATTGCGAAAGAAGCAAAGGGTTGTAGCTCCAGAACATCAAAACAGGCTCGATTGTCTTATTTTCCCTGAACCTTGTTCTCAAGGTATCCGTTACCCAAGAGTATTACGTGAGACACACCCAGCATGTTACCTTTAGCTAGCTAGCCAGCTCGCTAGCTACTTGTGTCCTCCAATGATTTATATACACTAGATCACTGATAGGGGGTGCTGTATTGAAGGCACCCTGCCTCCATCTTGGCACTCCCCCACCATTGTAAAACATATTTTGGAAGCCATAGAAATGCATTTATTAATGTCGATGTTCGTTTTGCCACACCTTACTGCATACTTTAAAATTATATTATGTATAAACGTTTTCTTTAAAGTAAAATTCTGAGATTACTAATGTTACTGTCCCCACCACAAAACAAAACAATTAAATACGTGTAATTTTGTCCTTGAAACATTTAATTGATATACTGTAGAATTCCATTCATTCCAAGGAGGACTGCTCCTACTGGGGAGTGCCAATATGGCCGACCGGTGGCTTCAAAGCCTCTCAATGGCCAATACATAGCATCAGCAATCCAGGGTTTATATATTATACATCATTGGTGTCAATACACTATGAGTAACATTAGTTCCTTTTCAATGTAGCTAAACACTAGCTAACTTAGTGTTAGCAAGCACTACTATTGCTAGCTGGATAACACAACAACTAGCTAGGCCTTGCTAGCTATATGCCTAAACTATATCAATTATGATCAAAATCAAATCAAGTTGTATTGGTCACATACACACATATATGATGATAACTATTGGTAATGTAGTGTCTCTATGCAAAATTTCCATAGCGTCATAGGTGGGAAAATGCTTACAAGAAAGAAACAGATGAAGACAGAGTCGGACACATTGGCGATTACCATCGTTTATTGTAATGATAAAACGGGAAGAAAAAGACAATCCCATTTTTCTAAATGAACTATCTAGGCTACTCACCATACTATCGAGGCTACTCACCATACTATCTAGGCCACTCAACATACTATCTAGACTACAGATTTAAGTCACCACTAGAATAGTTATTTTTATGTTATTATGTAAGCCTATGTCTTAGGTTAATAATTTGATTAAACAAACAATAAAATATGTATTATTTTGTAAGAAATCTAAGGTATTTTAAGGAGTTATAATAAAGTTAACTAAAGTAGAAGCTCGCCTTTGTTTGTTTGTAGGTATTTTCACTTGGTAATGAATAGTAAGTAATTAAATAGAAATTGCTCATAGGTAGTTACACCACTTTAAATAGCTAAATCCTGTGTAACTAACGGCAACCTTGTACTTATGCAGATATTACAGATATGTATTAGTGTGTTTATTTTCTCACTTGAATGGCACTTTCAGAAGCTGACAATTAGATTGTCAGAATGGGTAACGTACTTTGTAGGTACACAATAACTACAGGTAAGTACACCTCAAGATACACCTAGTTTTAACTAGCTAAATCCTGTTTAACACCTTGTAATTACATTGTACTTATGGAGATATTATACTGTATGTACTCTGTGGTGTACTAGTGTGTTTATCCTCACACTTGTATGGTGCTTCCAGAAGCCTTAAAATGACGGCCAGGTTGTCAGGATGGGTAATGTACTATATACGTACACATTAATTATAAGTAAGTACCCCTCAAGATACACTTCATTTTAAGTAGCTAAATCATGTGTAACACCTAGCAATTACATTGTAATTATGCAGTGAGTACATGTACTCTGTGGTGCACTTGTGGGTTTATCCTTTCACTTGGATGGCATGTAGGTCCAGGTTGTCACAAAGGGTAACATACACATTAATTATACGTTTAATTTTTATATATATATATAGATATATATATTTAATCTGGGATGACACCCATATGGTAGACCCCAGTCAGTGAGGTTGACCCAATCTGATCTGGTTTTATACTTTTTGGGAGCAACTGCTAGAAATAACATTGAGTGGAGATTTTGAAGGGTGCTCATTCACAGGTAGGTAATTAGAGCCTAAAATCTTTGTAATCTTGGACACCCCACTCATCTGCCCACAAGTGATTACAACCTTGTGTCGGTTATTACTGAATCGGATACAGCAGAGAAGAAACTAATCACTAAATTGGTGAATTTAGTGAAAACTTGCCATTTCTAACAAGCATGGTAACAAGCATTTGTAGTTGCACCTCTGTAATCAGATATAAGACACGTGAAATCTACTTTTTATTAGTGTTATCATGCCAAATGACAAACCCCTATGCCAAATCTCTACAGAGAGATATTTCTGTGTGTCTGATTTCTTTAAAGAAAACACAGGCAGTAACCCACAGAAACCCAGAGGCAGTCTGAGCCCACCCTGAGTAGTTAATAACACGACTGGGTGGGTGTGATGTGAGTGGTAGGGAGCCAGGGAGGAGTAGACACGTCAGTGTTGATGGTAACAGCAGAGGCCATTTTATTAGACATTTATTGCACCAACTACCAGTTTCAGCACCATGGACAGCACCACAGCCTCCAGCTCCATGGACAGCAGCCAGTCATGCACTTTCCAATAAGTCTCTCTGTCTCTGTCTCTCGCTCTCTCTCTCTCTCTCTGTTTCTCTGTCTCTCTTTATCACACACACACACACACACATGCGCACAAACACACACACACATACACACACACACACACACACAAACACACAGTGATTAAATAACAGAGAATGTCTGTAGTCATAAGCTGTTAAGAAAGAGAGAAAAATGGTTGACTCCTTTTCCTCTGATGGAACTTTCAAATGGCATAGTTATAGACACTCTGCTATGTGAAGTCAACAAGAAATGTGGATCCAATTCCTGTTTCTACCCGCTGCCTGAATAAGATATCGTCCCCAGATTTTCACAGGGTGTGGATAATGTAAAAAAAATTCTCACTCTGCTGTGTTTGGACTGGATTCCAACCCCAGAAGTGACTCACATGGCAAAGCAAACCAAATACTGCAAGAACCGGGGACCATGAGCAATGCCTAGCCCCAGCCTCAAATGTTTGATTCTGTTTTGTTTGTATCTCTTCTTCCATAACCGAGAGAGAAAGGCATGTTCTCAAGCAAGCCTAACAACGGGAGTCCCATGTTTCAAATGTTGAGTAGTATTTCTGTCTGTAATAAAGCCCTTTGTGGGTAAAAACAAATTATTATTGGCTGGGCCTGGCTCCCCAGTGGGTGGGCCTGTCTGCTAAGTGAGTGGGGGCCTTTGCCCATCAAGGCCCACCCATGGCTGAAATCCATAGATTAGGGCCTATTGAATTTATTCAATTTTACTGAGGAGTGGCTTCCGTCTGGCCACTCTACCATAAAGGCCTGATGGGTGGAGTGCTTCAGAGTGACCATCGGGTTCTTGGTCATCTCCCTGACCAAGGCCCTTATCCCGATTGCTCACTTTGGCTGGACGGCCAGCTCTAGGAAGTCTTGGTGGTTCCAATCTTCTCCCATTTAAGAATAATGTACGCCACTGTGTTCTTGGGGACCTTCAATGCTGCAGAAATATTTTGGTACCCTTCCCCAGATCTGTGCCTCGACACATTCCTGTCTCAGAGCTCTACAGACAATTCCTTCAACCTCATGGCTTGGTTTTTGGTCTGACATGCACTGTCAACTGTGGGACCTTATATAGACAGGTGTGCGCCTTTCCAAATCATGTCCAATCATTTGAATTTACCACAGGTGGACTCCAGTCAAGTTGTAGAAACATCTCAAGGATGATCAATGGAAACAGGATGCACCTGAACTCAATTTCGAGTCTCATAGCAAAGTGTCTAAATACTTATGCAAATAACGTATGTCTGTTTTAAATTTGTAATACATTTGCTAAAATGTCTAAAAACCTGTTTTCACTTATGTGTGTAGATTGATGAGGAAAACATTTAATAAAACACATTTTAGAATAAGGCTGTATCGTAACAAAATGTGCAAAAAGTCAAGGGGTCTGAATACTTTCCGAATACACTGTATGAGCCGCTTCCTATTCTAAAGGTAATCCAACCCTTTGGTTCTAGCATGTTTAGTTGAAAGGCATCTGTGTTGCAGTGTGTGGTTGTGACATCATGGTATTAATCTTTATCCATGTGAAGAATATGCCGTAATGTATGGCTTTAAAATGTCAATACCATATACACTGAGTGTACAAAACATTTGGACACCTGCTCTTTCCATGACATAGACTTTCCAGGTCAATCCAAGTGTAAGCTATGATCCCTTATTGATGTCACCTGTTAAATCCACTTCAATCAGTGTAGATAAAGGGGACGTTACAGGTTAAAAAAACATGTTTAAGCCTTGAGACAATTGAGACGACATGGATCTGCCATTCAGAGGGTGAATGGGCAAGACAAAAGATTAAAGTGCCTTTGAACAGGGTATGGTAGTAGATGCCAGGGGCAACGGTTTGTGCCAAGAACTGTAACGCTGCTGGGTTTTTCACGCTCAATAGTTTCCTGTATTTATCAAGAATGGTCCACCACCCAAAGGACATCCAGGCAACTTGACACAGCTGTGGGAAGCATTGGAAGCATTGTGGGCCAGCATCCCTGTGGAACGCTTTTGACACCTTGTAGAGTCCATGCCCCGACAAATTGAAGCTGTTCTGAGGGCAAAAGGGGTTGCAACTCAGTTTTAGGATGGTGATCCTAATGTTTACAAACTCATTGTAAGTGTGAATAATAAATAGGTCACTATGATCTCAGCATTCTGTTCCACTTCTACTGCAATTACCCCAGTGTTACAAAGCAGGACCGACTAAGTAAAGTTTCTTTAGAGTGTTTTTATTCTCCCTAGCAGGTACTTGTTTCTTTGACAAGCCAACGAGTCGAAGCGATAGCCCCCTGCGGCTCGTCATAAATACTGAAACAGAAAACAAGAAGACAGTAAGAGAGCAGGAGGAGAGCAGGTGGACAGCAGCAGGACAGCAGGAGGAACGCAGGAGGAGCACAGGAGGACAGCAGGAGGATCGCAGGAGGACAGCAGGAGGAGAGCAGGAGGACAGCAATATAAAGTATTTTAAAGCAGCAGACATGTAGTGGTGATGGAACTATGGCAGGCGAACACAACATGTTTTCACTTCAATATCTATCTCCCGACACATCACAGTGAGAATAACAATTGTGTGACTCCTCTAAGCTCAGAGATGAACAAAATAATTATTCAGAGTTATTTCTCATGAAACATCCCATGCGGAGGGGAATCTGATATGGACTTTTAGTAGACAAAGACATGAAGGTAGCTATTGGAGTATTGATTTGTTGTGCTGTAAGTGGAATCGTGGAGCCTGCCCTCGGCAAGGTAACAGAAGGTTACCTCTGTGTCTGTGGAGGAAGGAGGGCACCAAACAGGAACTTTGACGGCCGCTCAAATCCTCATCTCTCTACCAGTCAGATCGATGGGCCAGGTATTTTGTGACCTGGGTGTGGGAGGGGTTCATCAAGGAGGGAGTGTGAGGAAGTGACAAACCCAAAGACAATACTAACCTAGCATTGCTTCTAGTGTTACTAGCCTACTATTGCTTATAGTGTGGTTGACTGGAAGGAAGATTTATAATGTGCATTATCTCAGTTATTATTGCATTCTCTATATTAGGGAGGGTAAAATCATTAGAATATAATATACAGTGTATACACTCGTTGAGTAGGACTGGATTATCTATGTTGGAATATAAATGTGAGGTATACTGGTCATAAAAATGTATGGGGAAGGATTTATCTAATATTACTGCCTCGTAAAGTTACCTTTAATAGCGTGTGTGTGTGTCTGTGTATGTGTGTCTATGGGTGTGTCTGTCTTGTGTGTGTGTGTGTGTGTGTGTGTGTGTGTGTGTGTGTGTGTGTGTGTGTGTGTGTGTGTGTGTTTAACCATACTTGTGGTGACTAGAAGTCCCCACAAAAATAGTAAACTAACACAAAGTTGACCAACTGGGGACATTATGTTAGTCCCCACATGGTCAAATACTATTTCTAGGGGTTTAGGGTTAAGATTAAAATGTGTGTTAGGGTTAAAATTAGGGTAAGGGCTAGGTTTGAGGTTAGGTTTAAGGTTAGGTTTTTGGGTTAAGGTTAAGGTTAGGGTTAAGGTTAAGGTTAGGGGATAGGAAAAATAGTAGTTCAATGGGACTGAATTGTATGTCCCCCCAAGGTTTGTTGTACAAGACTGTGTGTGTGTGTGTGTGCATGTGTGCGTGCGTGTGTGTGTGTATCCGGCTACACACATGGTTTTTACAGATTTACCCAGGTCTAGCCTGTACTCCATTAGGTTTGGATGTTTTGGGATGCTCACACAATAGCTATTCACAGAAAATTGCAACCTTGATGCAGTTCAGCAATGTCAACAAACACATTTCATTTGGTGAATTTCCATCTAGTATGGAGGGATCTGAGTGCATATTTAAAGGGTGTAGAAACTGCTGGTGCTTACTCAAATGCAATCAAATTTTTTGGAAGTCTGCTTGTCGCTCCGAGCAATGGTCTGGAGACTATAATGTAGACTTTTAGCAAATGTATCCACTAAACGCAGTGGACTAAAACTTTGCATGTGTTCTGGGGGCAGATTTTGTCATAATTCCTCTCTTGCTGTCATAGTTTCATGTTATTTAACTGAATTGAACTCTACTGGAAGGCCAGAGGTAAAATCACCAGCTCTGCCCTTTACTCTTTATGTGTTACCAGAGACTAGGTTTATCATATAAATGGAGGATAGCAAAAATCCCTGTTCAACTGTTTTCATATGAGGCTGATGTTGTTCTGTTCTAATGGTGAGTGTTATTGCGAAGGATTACAAGGTTAGCCTTATCATCAAGAAACACAACACACTCTCGCGCTGCATCTCTCATAGCAATCCATTTTATGATGGACAATTTTTTTCCCTGAAGCCCGAGGAAGACTTTACTTTCCCATGGCCACATTCCTTTGCCTTGGAATTGGAAAAAACACATCAAATAGGTTGCCATGAAAGAGTTGTCTTTTTTTAATCCTCTGCACACACGCGCACACACACGCACACACACACGCGCACACACACACACACACACACACACTGTCATTCTTGTTTCCTCTTTTTACACTCACAAACGCACACACACACATTAATCTTCCTAGTAAAGACTCGGCCCAATTGAACACCCTCGATAACCACAGCCTGAAACCCTGCTGATTACTGTTGTTGGCTCCTGAAATCAGTTAAAATGGTGGTAATTATCCATAAGTGAGGGAAGGACTTGTAACAAAGTAAATCCCATAATGAGCTTTACGAGATTTAGCCCCAAACAGACTTCTTCTCCTCCTGTTAGAATGGCCTATCTGTGTGTTTGGAGGCCATTAGTTAATCATCTGGGAAAGTGTAAGCTGCCCTGCTGCTCTCTGGCTGCTCCTCCAGTATACATTTCCTCATCGAATGTGTTGATGGGACTGGCTGGAAAATGGAGACCACTGTGCTGTTCATCCCAGATTCAGGGATTATGTGCATTCACTTTTATTAATTTTTTTGTTCATGTCTGTTACTGTTTGTTTGGCTGATGTGGAGAGTGGACCTTTACATTGCTACTCATTCATCAATGCATTTTGAACAATGTGCTATGCCAATGGCGGTGGAAAAGGCACATTCCATTAACAATGGCGGTGGAAAAGGCACATTCCATTAACAATGGCGGTGGAAAAGGCACATTCCATTAACAATGGCGGTGGAAAAGGCACATTCCATTACCTCCACACTAACAAGGGAGAAAGGACAAGGCTTCACTTTATATCTCTGTGGGGAATGTTGGCTGTGTGGTGTTTTCAATAAGTATGGTCAGTTTTGGAAAGGACAATATGATTCAGTATAGTCCTAACATAATGTATAGTTCAGCTGAAATGAATGATACCTATGAGGCAGTAGTAATTTATTTTCGGAAGAGACTTTGGGTAATGAATCAGCAATAAGGTGAGGGAAACAATAGCAGTAAACAGTTGTTTTCAAGCTGCATTGAAAAAGTATCTAGCAATAGGCATCAAACAGCTCATTCGCCTGGTAGCTTCTAAACGTCTGATTCCTTGTTACCAAGTGGATTTCTCAGATATACTTTATGTAAGTTATATTAGCACTCAGAGTGTGGCTCAGGCGCTATGAAAGCTTCTCTTTAAAGAGGCCTTGAGGGAGTCAGGTACTGCATGCTGCAGTCATAAAGCAAGAGATATGTGGTTGGCTGCCCATCAGACACTGACACAGGGGAACTACATAATGTCCCAGGCTACTGGAAATTAACCAATGGGTCAAAGCAGAGCCAACATTAACCCTAAACCTGGCTCCTAACACTAACCCTAACTCCTAACCACAAGCCTAATTCTTAACCCAAACACTAATTCTAACCTTAACCCTAAACCCCCTGGAAATAGCATTTGACCTTGTGGGGATTAACAAAATGACCCCAGTTGGTCAACTGTGTTTGTTTACTGGTCTTGTGGTCCCCACAAGTTTAGTTAAACAAGTCCACACACACACACACACACACACTGACTGGCAATTGTTCACCTCTAGTCCCAGGGACATTTGTAAGTGCCACTGGGCCATGACTAAGCATTCATGTAGACCATGCGCTGTGCCATACAAGGCCTCTCTTTCTTTTAAGGGCTTTAGTCACTGTAAAATCCCCTTGCATAGTCAGTGCCTCAAAAAGAGACCGATGGGGCCTAAGAGGAGAAGCACGGTTGACCAATAGTACAACCTACTAAGGGACCATTTTGTTCATTACTTTAGGTACATATGTTTCCTTCAGATAAAAATGTGACTATGTACACTACCTTTCAGATTTAACATTTTATCTAGATATCAATATAGCCATTGTTTTAATGCCAAACCCTCTCTCTGCCTTGACACGGTGACAGCCTGCAATATTGAGGGTTGATATACAGTACCAGTCAAAAGTTTGGACACACCTACTCATTCAAGGGTTTTTCTTTATTTTTACTAGTTTTTACATTGTAGAATAACAGTGAAGACATCACCATGAAATAACATGTATGAAACCATGTAGTAATCAAAAAAGTGTCTTCACACTCTTAGCTGTCATCAAGGCAGAAGGTGGCTACTTTGAAGAATCTCAAATATAAAATACAGTTGGAAGTCAGAAGTTTACATACACCTTAGCCAAATACAATTAAACTTAGTTTCACAATTCCTTTGTGAAATGTAAACTCAGTTTCACAATTTATTAATATTAAAAATTCCCTGTCTTAGGTCAGTTAGGATCACCACTTTATTTTAAGAAAAGCTTCAGCTTTTATTTCGTTAATCACATTCCCAGTGGGTCAGAAGTTTACATACACTCAATTAGTATTTGGTAGCATTGCCTTTAAATTGTTTAACTTGGGTCAAACGGTAGCGTAGCCTTCCACAAGCTTCACACAATAAGGTGGCCCATTCCTCCTGACAGGACTGGTATAACTGAGTCAGGTTTGTAGGCCTCCTTGCTCGCACACACTTTTTCAGTTCTGCCCACAAACTTTCTATAGGATTAAGGTCAGGGCTTTGATGGCCACTCCAATACCTTTACTTTGTTGTCCATAAGCCATTTTGCCACAGCTTTGGAAGTATGCTTGGGGTCATTGTCCATTTGGAAGACCCATTTGCGACCAAGCTTTAACTTCCTGACTGATGTCTTGAGATGTTGCTTCAATATATCCACATAATTTTCCTTCCTCGTGTTGCCACCTATTTTGTGAAGTGCACCAGGGTCTACTGCAGCAAGGCACCCCCCCACAATTCTTTAGATTTTCCCATGATGTCGAGCAAAGAAGCACTGAGTTTGAAAGTAGGCCATTAAATACTTTCACATGAATTCAACCTAAGTGTATGTAAACTTCCGACTTCAACTGTATATTTTGATTTGTGTAACACTTTTTTTTGCTTACTACATCATTCCATAGGTGTTATTTCATAGTTCCTGATGCCTTCCTGTCTTTACAATTTTGAAAATAGTAAAAAAAAGTAGGTGTGTCCAAACTTTTGACTGGTACTGTATGACTGGGATAAGTGGTTTGCATCACATCCAGATAGTTCTAAATCACAGGGTGAGACATGGTGCTTTGGAGCACTACTAAGTCGGTAAACACTCAGCCACAGAGCCTGCTCTCACGCTGACAGCTCTCTAGCACAAAGCACAGGCTGCTGTGCTGATAACTCCAGCATCTGGCCAGTGTGTCAGCATGGCCTCAGGTCATAGGTCAAGTAGCTCAACATCACCTCAGCATCACTTTGGATTGTTCAGCTCCAGCTCCCTCCAAGGAGCTGTGCTAAATTCACTATGATACCGAGCATACATACAGTATTTATTGCAGCTTCTGGATTTTTCAGAATGTAGAGTTCATTTGTTGACTTCACCTATCATTATACCAGACTGGTGGACATGGAGGTTTGTGTTATTTGAGACTGTCTTGGCCTTTAACAAGATTTTGATCACTGCAGTCTTGTGCATATTTAGCTAACGGAGATACATGACACAATATTAGAGGAAGCAATACTGACAAATTAATATGTTGTGCATTTTCCTATTTAATCATGTAATTGTATATAAATTGAATTAATCATCGGCACAATCCTGTGTTGATGCCAAGTACTGATCTTTGCAAACTCTCCTCCTTAGACCAAGTCAATATTTGTTCAACAGGATTGAAGAATGACCTGGAAAAAAGCTCTTAAAAAATCTATAGTTGTAACCTCTAACAATTTCAGCACGTATCAGGCCTGGATGCCTATTTTCATTACGTACATTGTTATTTGTCCACGGCCTTCAACTGTATTAGCTGGACTCGACAGACAATATACAGTACCAGTTAAAAGTTTGGACACACCTACTCATTCCAGGGTTGACCTTTATTTTTACTAGTTTCTACATTGTAGAATAATAGTGAAGACATCAAAACTATGAAATAACACATATGGAATCATGTAGTAACCAAAAAGTGTTAAACAAATCTAAATATTTACTCATTGTATGTACCCAGAAGTGTCCCCTTGATATATATTTCTATTTTATATTTGAGACTCTTCAAAGTAGCCACCCTATTCAAAGTAACCACCATATTTCTATTTTATATTTGAGACTCTTCAAAGTAGCCACCCTTTGCCTTGATGACAGCTTTGCACAATCTTGGCATTCTCTCAACCAGCTTCATGAGGTATTCACCTGGAATGCATTTCAATGAACCATCACCTACAAACCGATGAATGGCCTACACGGCACACAAGGCAATAACAAAAATAGGACATAATAGCTTGATTCCAAAATGTATTTGTTGTTTGTTATTGCCTTTGGCATTCCTTGGCACCTCTGTGATGATGGATGGTCAATTTCAGGGAACACTGCAATTGTACAAAGAAACTCACATGCCATTTATAAAATTATAAAAGGTTTAACACACTTATTTAAGGTGGACAGGCACATTTTGAGCTATTACTATGTCCTCTTTGTCCTACTGCTATTGTAATGCCCGACGCAGGAGATGAGAAGCAGGTACAGGAAGTGAAACATTTAATAAATACTGGACATGCAACAGAACAGGAACGGCATCTGGACATGAACATAACACGACAATCAGTGCTGCCACAGGGAACAACACAGAGGCGCATACAGATATAGCGGGGGTAATCAACAAGGTGAAGGAGTCCAGGTGAGTCCAATGAGTGCTGCTGCATGTAATGACGGTGACGGGTGTGTGTAATGACGGGTAGCCTGGCGCCCTCGAGCTCCAGGGAGGGGTTGACAGCTATGACAGAGGAGAGCTGCTTCTCTATTCTTGAAATACTATCCTCAAAATGAACCAAATAGAAATATATATCAAGGGGACACTTCTGGGTACATACAATGAGTTAGTACTGAAAATAAGGGATGGGCACGTTAGTGCCACTGGACCAAAACACTGTCAGGGGATTGAGGAAGTCGCGGATAGTGATTGAATTATTTAGTCAAATTAATTATCTTGGTTTTAGAACCAAATATTTTGGAGAGTTGTCATGAAAAGTTACAAGTTGTATATTCTGCAGATCTTAGGAGGGAAAAAAAACATAAGAGATCATGCATGCTGATCGAATCAAAAATACTTATCCAAGATACATATATCAGATCACTGTCCAATTTAGATTTGATGGAGTTGTAAAACAATTTTTATTCCATTTTGAATAAGCCATTTTAATTCTGTTTAAATTCTAGTCTACCTGTTCCTGTAAATCAAATTTCCAATAAAAATGATCCCTTGTGAATACGCAGGGTAGTGGTAAATACAGCAAAGATATCTACATTACATACAAAATGGTAGCAGACATGTCAAACATTTTATTAGTGAAGCCACATTGTGCTTAATTCATTTTCGGCTCATTACTGTCAAGGAACTATACAGTATTATGTAGTAGACCTGCAGAACACTGCATTGCACAACGGCTCTCCTTGTCCATGTCGATCTTTATGAGATGACAACTAACATGGAATCTCACTACAACTGGCCAAGTCGCAGTTGTAAAAGAGAACTTGTTCTCAACTGGCCTACCTGGTTAAATAAAGGTGAAATAAATAAAACAAAAATTAATGTCTGAATGTCACTGAAGTATGTAAAAGATGATCTGTGCAAGCATATGATTGACACAGAAATTCAACAGAGGGAAAATGCATGATCTTTAAAGCCTCAGTGACGTCATATTGTCATGCAGGCAGGCTGCATAGATTTAAACTAGACATACTGTACTGGTCATTCATCTGTGATGTATGTTGAGAGGGGGTGGGGAGCACCTTCTGGCCTCGGGGGGAGGGGCTATAACTTTCTCTCCTCATCACAAGCTCTACTGAAGTAGGCTCAGACAGATGAGTCGTACAGGAACATTGTAGCAAGCCATGTGCTGCAACAATGATAAGGCTGGAAAAGCTACAGGCCACGTGGATATCAGACGTCACATGCAAACAATAGCTTTTAACCTCCAACCAATAGCACTAAAATACACGAAAGTGAAAAATCGAAAAAGAAGCTGTGAGAAATTGATGTAAACACCAATAAATCACATACGAATTGTGAGTCTTGATTGGTTTGAATGAATAATTTATTTAGAGTCAAGATCAGAAAGTTTACTAGGTTCATAAGATATTTTTGTTGGCGGTAAGGTGTTCAGTTTGCTATAGAGGCCTCTATTGTCAATTTGTCTTTCTATGGGGTTTCTTTTATTAATCTGCCCTTGGAGGTGAAGTTCTATCTCAGCACCCTGATTATTCAGAAATATTCTGATACATTCTCAGAGAGAAACTTTTCTGTGTAGCCTAACACTAATAATACAACTTATCACTGACCTTCACCGATGGCCTTGAATATCCACTTTATTATAGAATCTGCCTCAGAGACATACAGTATGTACATTATTTTACTTGTATTATCTACTCACACTGTATACCCCTCTCCCTCGTGGGGAATGGACTGCTCCTCTTGGACTCAGTACCACCTGAGGCAGTGCCATCAATCAGACCATGATCAATCGTGCCTGGCATCGAGAGAGAGAGAGAGAGAGAGAGAGAGAGAGAGAGAGAGAGAGAGAGAGAGAGAGAGAGAGAGAGAGAGAGAGAGAAACACAAAGACAGAGAGACACACACAGAGAGAGAGACACAGAGAGAGAGAGAAACACAAAGACAGAGAGACACAGAGAGAGAGAGAAACAAAGAGAGAGAGAGACAGACAGAGGGAGAGAGACACAGAGAGAGACAGAGGGAGAGAGACACACAGAGAGACAGAGAGACACACAGAGGGAGAGAGACACACAGAGAGATACAAAGGGAGAGAGACACACAGAGAGACAGAGACACAGAGAGAGAGAGAGACACAGAGAGAGAGATCTCTCCCCCCACTTCTTTTGGAGGTCACCAGACCGGAAGCTCCTCCAGGGGATGGACGCTCGTTCCACAGATCACAGGCCACCGGTGGGGTAGGGGAGGCACAGTGGAGTTAAAAACTCCAAGTGACAGAGGGAGATAGTTGAGGATGAATGTGACACAATTTGCACTCCCCAATCTATTGGGCGAGTGTGTTGGAACGACTAACATATTACCACCGTAGATAGGTCAAGTGGTTAGAATAGCACACACATACAGTACCAGTCAAAAGTTCATTAAAGGGTTTGTCTTTATTTCAACGTTGTAGAATTGTACTGTAGAATAAAACTATGAAATAACACATATGGAATGTGTAACACATATACTGTAGATTTTAGATTCTTCAAAGTAGCCACCTTTTGCTGATAGCTTTGCACACTCTTGGCATTCTCACAACCAGCTTCACCTGGAATGCTTTTCCAACAGTATTGAAAGAGTTCCCACATATGCTGAGCACTTGGTGGCTGCTTTTTCTTCACTCTGCGGTCCAACTCATTCCAAACCATCTTAATTGGGTTGAGGTCAGGTGATTGTGGAGGGCAGGTCATCTGATGCAGCACACCAACACTCTCCTTCTTTGTCAATTAGCCCTTACACAGCATGGAGGTGTGTTGGGTCATTGTCCTGATGATAGTTCCACTAAGTGCAAACCAGATGGGATGGAGTATCACTGGAGAATGCTGTGGTAGCCATGCTGGTTAAGTGTGCCTTGAATTCTAAATTAATCGCTTACAGTGTCACCAGCAAAGCACTCCCACATCATCACACCTCCTCCTCCATTCTTCACAGTGGGAACTACACATGCAGAGATTATCCGTTCACCTAATCTGCGTCTCACAAAGACAGCGGTTGGAACCAAAAATCTCAAATTTGGACTCAGACCAAAGGACAGATTTCCTCCGGTCTAATGTCCATTGCTCGTGTTTCTTAGCCCAAGCAAGTGACACCCAAAAGTACTTGTTACATGGAATTGTGGTTAATCCCCAATTAGAAGCAGCTGTCTTGAGTTGTCTCTAATTGGGGATTCTATTTATGTTCACACGACGTCCACCTGCGTGTGAATCATTGTCTGTGTGTGCTTGTGCATTACGCTACACCAGCTCACGGTGCTGCTTTGAGCATTTGTTGTTTTGTTTTCATTATTAGTTAAATAAATGTCTGCACAGACCTCTCGCTCTGCAAATTAATTACTTAAAAATCATACAATGTGATTTTCTGGATGTTTGTTTTAGATTCCGTCACTCACAGTTGAAGAGTACCTATGATAAAAATTCTACATGCTTTGTAAGTGGGAAAACCTGCAAAATCGGCAGTGTATCAAATACTTGTTCTCCCCACTGTATATACTTTTACTCGAGTATGACAATTGGGTACTTTTTCCACCATTGCCTTTGGTAGTTTTTTTTGTTGTTGCAGCAATTCGACCATGAAGGCCTGATTCACGCAGTTTCCTCTGAACAGTTGATGTTGAGATGTGTCTGTTACTTGAACTCTGTGAAGCATTTATTTGGGCTGCAATCTGAGGTGCAGTTATTTCTAATGAATTTATCCTCTGTGGCCGTCCTTATAAGAGCCAGTTTCATCATAGCGCTAGATGTTTTTTTGTTTTTTTAATCCTGATTTGTATTTTGCCATGGACCTTTTTTTTATGAGACTTGCCAGAAAAACAGATTACCAGGATGATCATTAGACCCATAATTACAGACAGATATATATATATATATACAGTATATACACCAGAAACAAATATGACAAGCACGACTCATCTATTAGGGACTCAACACAACCTTACATCATTGTAGGCTAATCCAGTTATTTTACCCTCTTCAGCCAAAGCCATTGACAACATAAGCATATTTTCATCCTTAGAGGCATGCAGTGTCTAATGTATGTCATGTTTTGGTTTCCAATCATATTATGATATCCACAGATATGATAAACATGAATTTCATATACAGCCTGCGAAACTGTAGTACTGGTGACACTTGACTTTTACTTTGAACCTAAACCATTTCCAGAATTTTAAAGGGATACTGTGAGACTCTTGCAATTAAGCCATTTCTACTCACCCAGAGTCAGGTGAACTCGTGGATACCCATTTTAGGTCTCTGTGTTTAGTGTGAAGTTAGAGGTACAATGGGATTCGCTCAGCGGATCACTGACAGCTCGAA
Source organism: Thymallus thymallus (assembly GCA_023634145.1). Lineage (NCBI taxonomy): Eukaryota > Metazoa > Chordata > Actinopteri > Salmoniformes > Salmonidae > Thymallus > Thymallus thymallus. The sequence continues at coordinate 6,710,709 of CM042378.1, read as the reverse complement.
GAACCAATCACACAACTGTTATGATGATTATCTCTGGTATTGAAGAAGTTCAGAATGTGAGGAGAAATATAAAATACACAATGGAGAGTTGATACAATTTATTTATTCAGATCTGGATTCGCATAGCAACTACCTGTGAGTTGCAGCTTGCCATTCGAATGTTAGACAAAGGCAAGCCTGGAGTTTATATACCATGCTCAAAACTGATGCCCATACATCTGGCATGCATCAACAAAGAGAGAGCTCAGACTAGCTGGCACCAATGTGACATGACATTTATGAACACACATTCCACAGTCCATCTTTTTGTCTTCTATTTCTGTGAGTAGATTTAACTAACTTTAACTAAACATTCCCATTCAACATGGTTTCCAAATACTAATATTCTCCAATAGTGGTATATATATATGATTGGAGTCTAACTAGTCCACATACCTGAGAAGACCCTTCTACATATCTATACATGAATCCAATCAGATTCTCAATATACTTCATCAAAAAAGGTCATCTGGATCATGCACAATCAAACATCTCAATCCTCAATTTACTAGATCTGAGTAAAAGATCAACGCATGACTAACTATATTCAATCTAAATATTAGTGTAGGCAAAACCTCACTTATATTGAAGGAAACAATCCCACATAGAAATACAGTATATATCAATTCCAATAACACAGTTGAATACGTAATTTTCTATTATTTTGGGGGCGGCAGGTAGCCGAGTGTTTAGAGTGTTGGGCCTGTAACCGAAAGGTTACTGGATTGAATCCCCGAGCTGACAAGGTAAATAAATCTGTCGTTTTGCCCCTGAACAAGGCAGTTAACCCACTGTTCCTAGGCCGTCATTGTAAATAATAATTTGCTCTTAACTGACTTGCCTAGTAAAATAAAGGTTAAATAAAAATTAAAATATAATAAATTATACCCATCCCTTTGCAAAGACACATTCTTATTTGAAAACAATGTTCCCTATTCTGCATAGCAACAGGGACATGTGAGAGACAAGCCTGACTCCTTCCCTCTCTTGTCCCCAGGTGACTAACACCCATATGAGGGAGGAAGTGCATCTTCCAACACCAGAGTCTAAAAGAATACATTCTAATAACAACAGTCAATTAATTCAACCATATAAGCATATCATGCAAATAAGACATCTCAATTATCTATGTTACCAATCTAATTCTGATTCTTCCCGCACATACCCTTCTCAAGGAATTCCGTTCCTTACAGAGACATCAGAATAGCAACATAGTATCTTACTAACATGTGTTACATAGTATATGAAATAAAATAAAATAGAGGATCAAATCCCTGTCGAGTACCTCATTCCCATGTAAGCTTTCCCTGTTGGGAACCTAAGTTTACAAACTTTATTCCTCAAGACATACTTGCACATTAGGGTGCATCAAAAAACACAATTCTTGGATTTTGTTATGGCTGGGTGCTAAAAGTGTTCCAATATATGTAGAAACAACACATGCAAAATATTTTTCCAGTACATGATGATTTAGGGGTGCCACCGCACATCTGTTTTTGTTGGATAAAGTGGTTAACAGTGCTCAATGGTCGCCATGGAGATCTGAGGTAAACAATACTACAGCTCAAGAAAACTGAGGTGATCTTTCTGTTTGAGGTGATCTTTCTGTGTTGGGTATGTATTATTACATATTACTATGATATCTGTAGTTGTGTCTTTGTATACTTATTTATCATATGTCATTTAAGTCATATTTAGAGGTATTTGGTGCTCATTACATCTAGCTAACGTTAGCTAGCAACAGTTTGCTAACCACAGTTAGCTATCTATGTTAGCTAAGCTATTAAGCTTAACATCAACAGTATTCTAGAGTGGACAATGTCATATTCAGAGTATAGATTCAGGAGGTGAATGTACACATCTCTCTGCATCTTACGCAACAGCTGACCGAGCAACACGCCAAGTGCTTGAGACAATCAGTGAGGAACAGCACAAGCAGTGGACACCACCTCCATTGTGCACCCTACACTGGGACAGCAAGTTAACACCGATGCTCAGCAATGTGCGCCAGTTGGAGGAGCGTCTTACACCGGCCATCTCACAGCAGCCTGCATTGCCATACAGCTCTCACTGGGCCGACCACTGCTTTGTCTGGGTGCCGGCACCACATTGGTGCGGTCCTCCTGAACCAGGTTTTCACAGACCTGAAGGTGGAGTCATCACGCTCGCCAGAGGTTACCTTGTTCACACGTCTGAGAGAGAAATGGAACCTGTTACCACAAGAATCCATCAGCCAATGGTCCCGCTACATTCCTGGCAACACCGAGCAACCACTCCTGGGCAATTTACGTGCTGAACTTGTCAGGTGCGCAAAAGAAGTCACTGACCACAAGCGAGGTGACTACCATGAGTTTGTGCAGCTGTGTCTTGTGTTTCTGGATGCAGATGGTGAAGAGCAGACTGCAGTGACCTTCCAACGACCGGGAGCGCTCCACAAGGCACGATGGATGGCCAAGCTGCTCTATACTCTCAAGCTGGCTTTGATGGAGCAGCACATCGCGTTGCTTCCCCAGGGCACAATCACCACAGCCGAAGATTCGGGCATTTGCCATTTTCATTACACACATCTATGCAAAGTGGTGGTTGACCTGCGAGAAAGCTGGAGATGCTGCCTGGAATGACCTGACACTCTACCACCACCTGCAGGCATACAAGGCTGTAGATGAGGGCATTGCAGCATCAGCGATCAAGGCACTTGAGAGGCATCGCTGGTACCTGACAGGTGAGATGCTACCCCTGGCTCTCTTCAGCAGCAAGGTGCCCAATGATGACAAGCGTGCACTTGCCAGAGCGATCTTGGAGCACAAGCCCGCTGATCTCCCCATGCACATCCATGAGCAGCGCTTTGGCACTGGCTCTGGCAAGCCAATGTTCCCCACCCTCTTTCCAACCACCAGCTTGGCTGACCTCGCCAATAAGGATTGCTGGTTTGGGATGCACCAGCTGCATATTGATCCAGAATTTATGTCTCTCGATGTGAAGGAATGGGCGACCAATGCTGCGTTCAAAAAAAGTGAGGTCAATGAACGTGGTCAATGACTGTGCCGAGCGTGGCGTCAAGCTCACATCCGACTTGGTCGCAGTGGCAAGGAAGGAGCAGCACCTGCAGAATGTGCTGCAGGCAGTTGAACATGACCGCAACCAACAGCCAAACCTTCAAACGCAAGCTAATCCCTGAATAGGACGGTTACTCTTGGGTGGTGGGTGGGGAGACATATCTGGGGGGAGACGCACTGGCTAGGTTCGGAGTTCAGGTTCCATTTCCTCTCTCTTTCTCCCTGGTGATGTTGCTCAGTGGAGCAGACTCTGGCACAGACTGAGCAATTATGTTTGAAGTTTAGTTAGTGTCAGCTCTTACCATTAGGCCCTGTTAGTTGCCAGTGAGTTAGCCACTAGAGAGGGTTTGTTATTTTAAGTGTGTCAGTATCGCCCCTTGTGTTTAACAATAAAGTCAATTAAACTTTATATGTGTGTCCGACATCCATCACTGCTGCACAAAATTCAGGGTAAGGCCACGTGAACATGTCCCATTGACCTCCATTCATTTTGTCTATAGGACAAATAAATGGAGAATCTTGAAAGTTGAATTCTGAGAAATGGCAAAGTTGCCCAAAGGGCAAAGAAACAACTTTTACTTCGATAACCCTATAGAACATGTTACTGTATAAACGTTCACTGTACTCAACATTTCCAGGTCAACCTTTTGGCAATTAGACCAAAAATTTCACATTTTTCGAATTTTCGCCAAAGTTCATGTGTTAGGTGGCACCCCTAAATCTCAATGGAATTCCTCAAATCTTTGCAAAAGTCATTGTTATGTTAATTGGAACAAAATGCAATGCTAGCCAAATTGATATTTTGAAATTACAATTTCCCATTCAAATTTGACGCACCCTATTGCACATGTTTATTCAGAATAATACATTGTAGAGGCAAATACAGAAATAAGCAACAGAAATTATCAATACTCCTTAAGTAAACAGGAGAACCAGTGTCTGAACACAGGCCTCATCACAACAGAGAGAACAGTCATCATTCAACACCATGCCCAAAGGTAGCATGATGAGACTCCATCCCGTTTAGAACTCTTTCAACACCAGTGACAGAGACCCCTCTCTGGGCACCTTGTACACACATTGAAGTCTCCACATCTGGGTCGTTATGCTCAGAATAGGAGTCCTCACCAGAGATGTAGTCAAGACTAAGTCATGAAAATCCTTCATTTCCAAATCATAATCAAAACCCTCAATTTTATAGACATCAACACTGGCAGAATTTAAATGTATATTACCATAAAGTATAATTATCATATAATCCTAGTATTAACCTCCTTATCCAGATTCTTGTTAGTCTAAATTACTATAAATGTATTAGTGTAGACCTCCCAAGTCTAAATCAATTACGGGTACAATTTTACCAACCCTCCTTCCCAGGCACTCAATCAATCTGGCTTCTTCTTCGTTTTCCCCTTCAGATAGCTTCATAGTTCAAAGTGGATTGCCCATGATAATGTCCCACTTTCAGTGTCTCACCACCGTTACCACCCATTATTTCTCATCCATTTTCCAACCAGTATAACAGCAACATGAAAGAAGTTTGGAACAGATCACTCTTCATGCTCACACCATGTCACACTCCTCAGATAAGAAAGCATAAAGAAAAACAGTTGATAGCTCTGATTGGACGCTGCCAGAAATGTTCACAAGTCTTTGAGGTAGAGTCCAAGTCAAGTCTCAAGTCTTTTAGGGCCAAGTCTAAGTCAAGTCTCAAGTCTTTTGGGGCCATGTCTAAGTCAAGTCTCAAGTCTTTTAGGGACAAGTCTAAGTCAAGTCTCAAGTCCCTTTTGGCAATGGCTTTCTGCCTGCTGTGGGTCAGGTCTATAAACCTTGTAAATTATTTGAATTAAATTATTTCCTACACTGTCATAATTATATAATTTACAGAATATTATTTAAATATTACATGATTTCACACAGTATGATAAACTATTGCTAACTTTTGCTTGTCTTAACAAGCTTAATTTAAGATTAATTTAAGATAAACGACTTTTACTTGCGTTTTAATGTTCCGATCTATATAGCAATAGCATACACAATGTCTGCTCAATCAAATAAGGACAAAGTGCAAATATGAGTAACCACTATCCTCCCATTGCGACTTAAGTTCAACTCGGACTCAGGTTCAGGACAAGACTGTATAGGACGTAATTTATTCAGCCGGTTGGAGGGGGTTTGAGGTCCACACCGTTTGGTAAAATTATCCATGAAGATACAATCTGAAGTGACAGATCAGAACAACAGTTTAGTTGAGTTCATTTCTGATTCAGGAAAACCAGACAAGTTATACAAGAAATCCAGACAAATTATGTACTGTATGACAAATGATTACTACTACCCATATTAAATTACAAATTCCTACCAATGTCAAAGACAATAACACATCCTTCTGTTGAATTTTTTCAAATTCGCTCATACTCCCCTCATCACACTGTCAACTTCATCACGGAGCCACAGGATCAGGAAGTTAGACATCTAACCCATCAGGAGAAATCCAAACACTCCAGCAGCCCCAATCTAGTGAGATTTGCATTGAAACAAAACAGAACAAACACCACAATACACTCCTTCACATATCACTCCTACATATCACTCGCGGTGTGTAAAACCTTTATACCCATGCTCACAATGTGAGTAACGTAAAAAAAAACATTAATAATCCCATAAAGAAAAAGATTATACCTATACAGTCATAAATAAATAGATTTAAGACATCCTACCCATTTTCAAGGACAGCCCACTCATTCCCCCTGGACCAAATCACAAATAGGGCTATGAACTATAAACTTCATATTACAAATTACCTTCAAATCAGAATGACAAATTACCTTAAATTCATCATTCAGATTGCTTTCATTGAGGGTGTTCAATCCCCACTGGATAGTCTGGACAGAGGTCAGAGGTCATACAAACCCTTTAAAGAAGTGTTTCTTACTTTATTAGACTAATGAATAAAAAACAGTCAAACTTTTCATACATCTCGTATCCCAGGTTGACAGTAAGTTCCCTGTACATTTCTAATAAAAAACTTCACGTGTTAAATTCAACTCAGAAAATAAAAACTTCAGAATTTTCTGTGTGTGTGCCCCTTTAAGATACTTCTGCACCAATACACATGGAAACTCACTACATCCAAATGAAAATAGAACAACCACAATAAATTAGACATAGTATTTTAAAAACACCAACAAGTGTGTTGGGTGTGGGTACCTGCACACCATATGGTGAAAACAAACAAAAATGGCCAGGCCTTATTTAATGTTGTTTACGGCCCAATCCCCCTCACCGCTCTCCCAAGACCATAGCTTCGGGCAACATTCCAAAGAAAGATAAGGAAACCCCCCTTTCCTTGAAATAGAAAGTTTCAATTCCTTAGCTATCACTATACTAATATCATAATCAGCAACCCAAAAGGTTTTAATTACCAGCAAAACATGATAATGATTAGTCCACTGTACTCCCTCACATCATTAAATACTTGTTTTAATATACCCCAGTGTTTATGTTCGCTTAAATAAGCACTTGCAACCCTTAGACACGGCAACATGTATCTCACCACCGAGTAACAATTCACTCTCATATTTAGTTATATTACTCCCATCTAATTTCCCGTAGTGTAAAGTTAAAACACATCAGATGATACCAGCGTCCCGTTAAACAGAATAAACATCTTCTAAAATAAACAAACCCAAAACCTCTTACCGGTAATTCAATAAGTCCAACCCTTTGCATTTGACGTTGTCAAAATAGAAACCTGTTGTTTAACAAATGTAGGACTTTCAAAAATGTGGTAATATCTCTAAACTAAACAGCAATCCACTTCACATACTAGACACCGTTCTACGTTACGGAAATAGATCATCATATATATAACTGGTGATGCCTAAACTATAAAATGTAGTAATAATACTTTGAAATTGTCAAAGAACATCTCCACATTCAACTTAGTCATCTCTACACCAACTAACCCACTTCGTTTCTTCCATCAAACTCGCGTTTAGCTAGCACCAGTTGCTAACAACCACAGACTAAAACATGGAAACTTTTCTATTCTTATCAGTAGGAAAACAATGTAGCCCATCCTCAAACAACGTTCCGTGCTTACCTCTTATCGTAAGGTTAAAAACAAACTTAACAACTTTCTCTTCTCTTTCTGGCTTCACACTTATGACATGTCCAAGACTTTAAAAGTAACATGTAATGTGCCAAATTTTTTAAATACATCAGTCAATCCATAAGGAAAAAGATACATTTCGGGAATCCAAGAGCCTGCCCACAACTTCAGTTCATTGCAGTTGTATCCTGCAATATTTAATACCCATGTGTAGTTATCAATTAAGATCATGGTCACAGCTCTATTGCAATTGCCTATTCGCTATTTTTAGAATTCATTCGATTTAGGTAACTGTCCCTTCTGATTAGGCTACAGGTAATAAAACAAACACTTGCAATTTTTAACAAGCGATTAAAGAGTCGTTCAATTTGAACTAAAAAAGCTGTAAAATCTTAAAACAAACACTGACTGTTATATATATCTAACCAATAGTTGAATTACAATCAGAAGTCCAGATTTTAGTCAATACCATAGACTCAATGCTATTGAAATGACAAAGTAAATCCCATAAATAACCCAATTAAAATGATTTGTAGTCTTAATATCTGGCACATAATAACAACACAATTCCCAGAAAATAGCCTTACAGGTCTAAGCGTTTCTCCACAGAGATTTTCACATGGGCAAAGGAAAGAAATTAACAGTTAACGAGGTAAATCGACATTCATTGATTTGGAAACAGATCTGGCGAGTTTAATAAAAACGGATTTTCCTTCCCCTTTGTGACATTGAAATTCCTATATTACATCACATTCACTCCGTAATGATAATTAGTTTGTTAGAAAACCTAATTGTAATGACGCGAGGCTTGAAAAAGGAGGAGGTGAAGCAAAAGGAATAGCGTTGAGCGATGTATTTAATAATAACAACATGCACAGTACATATAGACAATAATCCACCCCCACACACGGGGAAGGGAAACATAAATAGAGAGTGTAATGGGGTGAATGTGAGACAGGTGATGGGCACTTGGATAAGGCTGCCATCGTCCTGAGAGCGCCGGGGCGGGAGGAGCACCGTCGAGGTAGTTGGCATGGACGTGACACTAATTTGGCTTTGTACGACATTATAAGTTACGTCTATGTTCCACATTAATTCGCTCTAACTGTGTAGGAAAAGGGTTAACATAGCAACTCTCATCCTGCCTTATGGGCAGTTTCATGTTATATGTAGTACCCGGACGGAGAAAATCCCATAAGCATTTTATTGTTACATCGTTAGGCTAAGTAACCAAAAATGGACATATGCCAATCAGTTCCTGAGACAATTGCCCAGATGCTTATACCTCATCTTTATCAAATGATCCATAAGAGATACCAACTAAGAAAACTTGTATTTATTATTTGCTCCACCCCTGACGTACGTCTACGTCTAGGTGTGCAAGTTTAGTATATAATTATCGTTAAGTTCCATCATTACTTCAACAAATCTCTACTAATCAATTATACACACATACAATTAATCATTCATAGAATCCATATAGCACGTTAGAAATGTTTTTAGTACTCACATCAACCATTCCATTTGCGTTTCGGGGGGGGGCTATGGGGATGGTCTGGCAACGAGGAGGACGCGCCAGTACCACTCTCCATGTGGGATACACAGTGCCCAAATTATAAATGTGGGGCGCAAAGTGTAGAAGAGGAGGAGTATTTGGAGAGACATTTTGGAGACGTCCGGCCGTCTGCTACACTCCAGTGCCAGAGCAGTCCGCTCCACCGGTGCCCAGTCTGGGTTCGGCTGTCTGCTACACTCCAGTGCGCCTCTCCAGTCCGATACGTCCTGTGCCTGCTCCCCGCACTCGCCCTGAGGTGCGTGTCATCAGTCCGGTGCCATCAGTGCCGACTCCACGCACCAGGCTTCCAGTGCGCGTCTCCAGTCAGGTACGTCCTGTGCCTGCTCCCCGCACTCGCCCTGAGGTGCGTGTTATTAGTTCGGTGCCACCAGTACCGACTCCACGCACCAGGCTTCAAGTGCGCGTCTCCAGTCAGGTACGTCCTGTGCCTGCTCCCCGCACTAGCCCTGAGGTGCGTGTTATTAGTTCGGTGCCACCAGTGCCGACTCCACGCACCAGGCTTCAAGTGCGCGTCTCCAGTCCGGTACGTCCCGTGCCGACTCCCCGCACTCGACCTCCAGTGCGTGTGCCCAGCCAGGTTCCTCCAGTGCCGTCTCCACGCACCAGGCCTCCAGTGCGCCTCTCCAGTCCGGTACGTCCCGTGCCGACTCCCCGCACTCGCCCTGAGGTGCGTGTCATCAGTCCGGTGCCATCAGTGCCGACTCCACGCACCAGGCTTCCAGTGCGCGTCTCCAGTCAGGTACGTCATGTGCCTGCTCCCCGCACTCGCCCCAAGGTGCGTGTCATCAGTCCGGTGCCATCAGTGCCGACTCCACGCACCAGGCTTCAAGTGCGCGTCTCCAGTCCGGTACGTCCTGTGCCTGCTCCCCGCACTCGCCCTGAAGTGCGTGTCATTAGTCCGGTGCCACCAGTGCCGACTCCACGCACCAGGCTTCCAGTGCGCGTCTCCAGTCCGGTACGTCCTGTGCCTGCTCCCCGCACTCGCCCTGAGGTGCGTGTCATTAGTCCGGTGCCACCAGTGCCGACTCCACGCATCAGGCCTCCAGTGCGCCTCTCCAGTCCGGTACGTCCCGTGCCGGCTGCCCGCACCCGACCTCCAGTGCGTGCGCCCAGCCAGGTACCTCCAGTGCCGGCTCCACGCACCAGACTGTCGGTGCGCCTCCCCAGCCTCCCGCGATGGTCGAAAGCCCGGAGCCTCCCATGATGGTCGACAGCCCGGAGCCTCCCGTGATGGTCGACAGCCCGGAGCCTTTCGTGACGCTCGACAGCCCGGAGCCTCCCGTGACGCTCGACAGCCCGGAGCCTCCCGTGACGCTCGACAGCCCGGAGCCTCCCGTGACGCTCGACAGCCCGGAGCCTCCCGTGACGCTCGACAGCCCGGAGCCTCCCGTGACCCTCGACAGCCCGGAGACTCCCGTGATGGTCGACCGCCCGGAGACTCCCGTGGTGGTCCACAGGCCGGATTCGCCTGCCACACCAGTACCCAGTTCTGGCCCGGTTATTTGCCCCGCTCCATGGCCTGAGTCTTTTTCCCCACCGGTGTCATTTTTTGGACCGGTTGTTTACCTCTTTGAAAGGCCGGAGTCGCCTGCCACACCGGTGCTCAGTCCTGGCCCGGTTATTTGCCCCGCTCCATGGCCTGAGCCTTTTGCCCCACCATTGTTGTTTCCAGGACCGGTGGGTTGCCCCTTTATATGGCCGGAGTCGCCTGCCACACCGGTGCTCAGTCCTGGCCCGGTTATTTGCCCCGCTCCATGGCCTGAGCCTTTTGCCCCACCATTGTTGTTTCCAGGACCGGTGGGTTGCCCCTTTAAATGGCCTGAGTCGCCTGCCACACCAGTGCCCAGTCCGGGCCCAGTAGAAAAGGGGAGGAAGTTATCCACTTCGCCGGGGCCGGAACCGCCACCTGCGATGGTTGTGTGATGTTTTTTCCTCCCTGACCCTTCCCTCATGTTTTTGTTTGTTTTTCTTGCGGCCGGGAGTCCGCGCCTTTGGGGGGGGGGTACTGTCAGGCTCTGGCCATAGAGAAGCTTTGCTTCTCTATAGTTCTATGGTCAGAGTCTGGCAGATCTAGTATTTCTACTTCTGGGTGGTGTTGTGTGTGGGATCCCTAATTAGAGGCAGCTGCTATGCATTACCTCTAATTAGGGATCCTACTTATATGTCTATATTCCACTCCCTTGGCGTGGTTCATTGTTATATGTTGTCCCGTGTTCGTGCTACGTGTGTCATCTTTATATTGCATTTGTTATTTTGTATAGTTCGATGTCCAGTCTAGTTTATTTATATAATAAACGATGTCGAACTATCGCTACGTTGCGCCTTGGTCTCTCTACACACCCGACAGTATTATTATGCATATTTCTATACGTTACTATCCAAACTTCAAATTAAGACATATTTCTACACCCACAAAACTCTCATATCACAGTTATTCCCAAACATACCTAATCAATTAGTAGTTTTTTCTACAATATCTTAATTTTAACCTGCATTATTATTTTCCAATTTCTATCTCAGGATTTTTTATTTGTTTTATTTTATTTAACCTTCATTTAACTAGGCATGTCAGGTAAGAACAAATTATTATCTACAATGACTGCCCACACCGGCCAAACTCGGATGACGCTGGCCAATTGTGCACCGCCCTATGGGAATTCCAATCACTGCTAGTTATGATACTGCCTTGATTCAAACCAGGATGTCTGTAGTTACGCTTTGAACACACTTAATGTAACACTGCTCGAAATAGTATGCAGCGTCATCTAGATATTTGCGCAACAAAAGTTCAAAATTCCCCTGACAACTACCATTTTTGTCAACCTCTTTACGCATACAGTTTTACGCAAAAGTTCGATATAGAAAATCACGTCACATCAACAACGTGTTTTGAAGATGGCGAATAGGCATCGTTAAATCTCTGAGCTGTTTCTAAATCTCCAAAACTGTTACTTAAATTGCACTTGAAAACGCTAATTAGTTACCGACTGCCTCAGACCACTCGTAGAGCAGCTAAGTGCATTGTTAGATGCATTTTTTCCCTACCGCGTCGCTTTATATACAGAAGATACAATCAAGATGTTTATCTGTCTCTCTGTGAGTGCTGATAACTTCACAACAAACAAAGTTTACTACAAAAACAAAAGTTGTCAATGTCTTTGTAATTGTTGCAAACAAGCAAAGGATAAAAATATGCTTCAAAGGAAAACCAAGATGACTGCATTAAAATATAAATAGCTTCCGCCTACAGGCTACATAGGCTATATATAATTCAATACTGTCTGTAATTCTTGCCTCAATATATTTCATGATGTGTAACAACGTGCGCAATGATGTGCCAAATCATGATTTAGTGCATTATTGTAGGGTAAGTATTAGATAATGTGATAAAATCTTTCTAGGAGCTGAACCGTCATCAGTATTGCGGAATAATTCTAATGTTAAGTTGAGATTTGAATGGAGAAAGATCATTTGAGAGCAGCACTGCCTTTCTTTCGATCCTATCAGTATCAACACATGCCTCAAAGACGCACTTGTTACATCTTTGGGTAACACATTTTACATCTTCGCTGTTGTATGAAAGATGCATCGTTAAAATACTCGTAATTCCTAAATTCCATCGCTATCGGGAAATCGGGCCCCTAGTCTCCTGCCCCTGCCACAGCACCGGCGGCACACCCGTGTCCATGCGGGGCTATGATAGCAGGCAAAGGTACACACCCCATGTGCATCGCCTGCTTAGGGTCCGAGCACTCTAAAGCATCACTCACTAACCCAGAGTCCTGCATGCATTGTAAGACTTGTCACCCTCACATACTTCTGGCAAGGAGGCTACCCCAGAAACTCAACCCTCCTGGGATGAGTTTATTAACTTGCGACAAATATGAAACAGCAGGGGAAGAGGACGTGGGACCTCGATATCGATTAGGAAGAAATTCTCGAAATTGACGAGGGAAAGAGGGAAGAAGAAAAACAATCCCACGGCTCAAGGCCCTCTTCCTCCCTCAGTGGGGCATCGGCACCAGATGACAAGGCCCTCTTCCTCCCTCAGTGGAGCATCGGCACCAGATGACAAGGCCCTCTTCCTCCCTCAGTGGAGCATCGACACCAGATGACAAGGCCCTCTTCCTCCCTCAGTGGAGCATCGGCACCAGATGACAGACTCGGGCTTTGTCACGTTGTGGGTGTGGGAGAGACCAAGACACAGCGCAGGGATTATATTAATATACTATGTACATAAATGAAAGGATACTCTGTTAATAACAAAACAACGAAGGACGAACTAAAGAGCACAAGCAAACACGAAGCACAAAACGTCACGTTCAGAAAAACAACCACGAACTGAATTGACGTAACGAAAAGGCACACTTGACTCTCACCGTGACTTGCGACATATATTCGACATATAACGATAACGACCCACACCAGCGTGAGGGACAGACTCAACATATATTGGATCCGTAATTAGAGACAACGGGTAGCAGCTGCCTCTAATTAGAGATCCACCCAAAACCCACAAAGAAACAGAAAAGAACGACACTGTCAGACTCTGACCATAGCTACATAGAGAAGCCTATTGCTTCTCTATGGCCAGAGCCTGACAGGCTTGTTGTTGTCTGTAAACGCGCATGATGTATATTATGTTATTATATTATGTATATTAGTATTTTATGTGTTTTATTTGTTGTTTTTTACTTCCTGTTTTGACCCCTTAAGTCGTTTCTTAAGGGCCGCACAGACTGTATGATTTTGGTTGTCTTATGCTACGATTTTGCCATCCCAGACAAAATGTCCACGTTGTGGGCAAATTCAATTCGTAAACGATTGTCAGACATTTTCCGTCGTTCAGTGTGAGAGGGTCTAGGTCTGACGATTTAAGTACCACTACGTGTAGTGTGGCTGGTGTTTCAGGCTGATCCTGGTGACTGACCAATAGGAACAAGGCCGACACACAATAATATGATTGAATAGTCAGATTCATATAATAGTTTGATTTAAACGTTTACATGCTTTCCAAGAAGCATGAAGAAATCATAAAAATTAGGCTACCTGATGGAATTTTGATTAATCAGCAATCAAAATAAACGTTCTACCACAGCGACAATGTTATTTTTGGGAAGCCTATTTGATTCTGATTTTGGACATATACATTTTGTTTATAGATGCAAGTTTTTCCAAACTCACTGTATTTGCACATAAGCATTGCTCATGCTGGCATATGCATAGATCAAATACATACATAATACGTAGCATACGTCAGTTGACGTAGACTTGCAAGCCAGTCTTGGGATCTGTCTAGGCGATTTCACATAAAACTTTTGAGCCACTAGAAAGCTTGGAGTTGAAATACAGTATCTCTTCTTCAAAATAGCTGTGCTGATTGCAAAGCAAGTGAGGGAGCTCTCAGTCCACCATTCATGGCTACATTTTGCCCCAGGGTTATCCAAGGTAACATTGTTGGTCAGAAGCAATTACAATTGTCTCACCTTAGAGCTTATGGCTTTCCAGCTACCGCCCTTCACTTCTATGGTAAAAGAGCATCTCCACCATTTATGTCCAGTATGCGCTTTACGCATCTACTTGGATAGAGAGCATGGCGTAAGAGGGACCAACTCTTTGTGTCTTGGGCAAGGGTGGGCCCCTCACTTGTCAATAAATATCCCATTGGATAGTGGAGGCTATTATATTGGCTTATAATAGCAAGGGTTATCAGCCCCCTCATGGCGTGTGAGCTCATTCCACCAGTGGTATGGCTACTGTACCTCTTGGGAACTGTTTAAAGGCATCTCTTTACAAGAGATTTCAAGGCGGCATGTTGAGCCACCCCTCACCCTTTTTAAAAAGACTGGATGTCACTGCTCCTTCGTTGGTGCATACTGTCCTCAGTGTCGGGGCCTCTGAGGGATGATGCTGTTGGGACTACCCTTGCTGTCTGCGATATGGGAGTTTGTGAGACATCAAGATTAGTGTTTGAAATAGAACTTAGGGTTCCTTGCGTATCCTCCGGTTTTATGATAATATGAGTGAGACGTCTCCCCCCTCATTTCCCTGCTCTCAAGAGCTTTAGGAAGAAAGAAGAAAGGTGTGCTTGATAATGACCAGTGGGCGGGTGAGTGGTACTTCATAAGGAGGAGAGGGGATCTGTTGGAAACTTTAAACTTCGTCCATACTGAATGCAAAGACATAAAAATGGTATCCATGAGTTAATCTGACTCTGGGTAACGTAGAATCTTACAGTTTCCCTTTCAATTGTAAACTCTAGTTATAAAAACTCTTGAGTGTAAAAATCCAATCTGGTCTCAAGCAGAGTTCTTCAGGAAATAACTTTTCTAGTGTGTAATAAATAGTATTTGCAATAGGCTTTTGACTGTCTGCAGGTATATGACTGACAGAGAGGTCTTGCAGCTCTCAGGCTTTTCAGATGCTGAAGTGAACTGATGACTGGGGGTCTGACTGGGGTCAGCTTGTGAGGAGTTAATTGACTATCACCAGCTAGTTTGCCAGATAGGAAGTCAACATCAATTCCATGGGGGATATTTCTCCAGAGCGATCAGAGGTCACCCTGCAGAAATGATTGTGATCACCCCAAGGACACTGCTTGCAACCTTTAAACTCACATTCCATGCTGATCTTAATGTGTTATATGCATACTGACAGAGGCTAACCAGCCATGGGTCCCAGGGGACAACAAAGACCGAGCATAATTAAATGTGATTTCATACAGCCTCTGTTGGAATAGAAACACTGTTGTTTTAGCTTAACAAAAGATTCATCCATTTCGACCACTGCTGGGGTTCCAGAGAGTATCCTCTATGTAGTTGATTAGATGAATTAAACTGTGTGACTGTCTCTCATCATGATTGAAAATGTATCAAACGAGATATCAAACCCATTCCACACACAAGTTGACAATTTGCATACTGTTCATTTGACCTCAGAGAGGAATTTACTGTCTGGCTCCCTGGCAACATACAAACATGTATAAACCTTCATTCATTATTGTTTTGTTACCTATCCTCAATTCCCATAGCATTGTAATGAGACTGGGAATAAAAATAATGGGATTATCAACACTAAATTATGCAAATTAAGTTATTAACTCACACCTACGACATATACATTACCGTTCAAATGTTTGGGGTCACTGTTTTTTCATTGCAACTCACTGTTGACGTTGAGACTGGTGTTTTGCGGGTACTATTTAATGAAGCTGCCAGTTGAGGACTTGTGAGGCATCTGTTTCTCAAACTAGACACTCTAATGTACTTGTCCTCTTGCTCAGTTGTGCACCGGGACCTCCCACTCCTCTTTCTATTCTGGTTAGAGACAGTTGTATTGCTTCTTTAATCAGCACAACAGTTTTCAGCTTTGGTCTAACATAATTGCAAAAGGGTTTTCTAATGATCAATTAACCTTTTAAAATGATCAACTTGAATTAGCTAACACAACGTGCTATTGGAACACAGGAGTGATGGTTGCTGATAATGGGCCTCTGTACGCCTATGTAGATAATCCATAAAAAATCTGCCGGTTCCAGCTACAATAGTCATTTACAACATTAACAATGTCTACACTGTATTTCTGATCAATTTGATGTTATTTTAATAGACAAAAAAATTAGCTTTTCTTTAAAAAACAAGGACATTTTCTAAGTGACCCAAAACTTTTGAACGGTAGTGTAAATACATGGAATCTTTTACTCCTCTTTTCATCTAATGTAGTGTAAAAAGCCACTTACCATGACAGAAGCATTTATGACAAAATATTTTTTTTCTCCTCAAATATGATGCCATGTTTGAAAGCAGCTGCATATTCTCATAATTAGTGGCAACCTCTGCATAGTCCATCCAACTGCTTTTAACTGCTAATAATATTTCACAAATCAGCCAGCCCCTCCTCAGAGGATTGTCAGACGAAGGGGGACATTCAAATTATCTCCCGTGTTTCACTCTCCGCACAGACTACATTAGTCATTGGAGGTGGGCAAACATAAGGAACACCAAATTATTAATATTAACAGTAATGGAAACGTAAATGTTTTCACATAAGCATACAGTCTCATTTCAATCTGGGTGTGTCATGTCTTCAGGTCCCATCATCTGTCATTAAGAAATGTGTGACCTATAGCTGGGAACCCAATTCAAAATATAGGTTAATTTAACGGATGTTAAATATGCCATTAATACATTAATTAACAAGGTGACACTACTGAGTGATTCAATCAATGGGAGATGGATATTATGTAAAGTAGATGCAGTTTAAATCTAGTTAAATCTGGATTCTTGCAAGTTACTGCTGGCGGCCATCTTTGAATCGGTTATCAGCATGAGACAACGTTTTTGCTATGGAATGATATCCATCAGGACTGCTACACCCAAAAAACTTTACAAAAACACTTGACCCATGAGTTCCTCTTTTTGTCTCCTAAACCATGTTTCTCCGTTCAAACCTTGCCCTACTTATCCACTGCTCTCTGCGGATTTACATCCTGACAATTTAATCCTTCAAAATATGCTCTCCTGTGTTCTGCTCAAGGGCTTTGGGCCTGTCCTGCTACTTTGTAACTGTCAGCAAGGAGGTCAATTTCATAAACCCTGGGTAACCTTTTAAGATCATTAAGCTTTCCCCGAGAACTGTGGCAAACTCAGCTCATGTAGGCCCCTGGACGACTCAAAAAAAGAAAAATACAGAATAAAACTCTGTCGGGAGGAATGTCTAAGCAGAGAGGGAGTCAGGGTCAGGGGGTAGAATAGAACGGGTATGCTTGTGTGTTTGTGGATTCATCATCTTAAACACAAGAGAGAGAGAGAGGAATCCTGACTGGCTGCTGCTGGCTATGGAGGTCTAATAAAATGGCCTCTGCTCGGTTACCATCCACACTGACATGTTTACTCTCCCTGGAGAGAACATAGTGTTACCCCCAAAAAAGCTGGACGTTGTATGAATCCCCATTAAAAGCCTGCCCATAAAACATCAACAGCAAATGTGTGCATTGCACCGTGGTCCCAAAATAGACCGAAAATAAAGGCATTTTCTTGTCCGTTTTATTTATCGTTTTTGTCCACAGGAAGCCCAAAACATGATTGCAAATAGCGAGGATCTGCTTATGCCTTTAATTAGCCAGACAGATAAGACATAGCTGAGCAGTCCTCCCAACCTTTGACAGCTCTAATTCATCTTCAAGACTTTCACCCAGCAAATATATTAATAGATGCACTCACTCTAAACACGGTGGCAAGTTATTGTTATGCGTAAAGGCAAATGTATGCCACATCTTGAAAAGGTACAACATGCATTCATATTTCCTGTATCTTCATGGATGTAGATCTCACAATCTAGGGTATCTAGTAGGGCAGGGGTGTCAACTCATTCCATGGAGGGCCTAGTGTCTGGGGGTTTTAGTTTTTCCTTTCAATTTAGACCTAGACAACCAGGTGAGGGGAGTTCTTTAATAATTAGTGACCTTATTTCATCAATCAAAATACAAATCAAGTACAAGGGAGGAGTGAAAACCCGCAGACACTCGGCCCTCCATGGAAGACTTAGAGAACAGGAAGGGTTAATATGCATTTATTCACTCTGCAAATACGTATTACATTGATAAATTATGTGGGCTTTGGAATTCCTTAAATATTGTTTAAAAAGCTATGCTCCACTGAACTTGACCTCAAAATATCTCTGAGGAAATATGGATATTCTACCAACATCCTGTGCATAAGCAATACCAGCCGTTTGTGATTGAACTGTCATCTTCACAAATGTTTCCTCATTGACGTGTACGTATATGAACTCAAGGGTAAACCTCTCATGCATCACCTGTACTGTGCATTACACACAGTAACCTGATATACAATACAATTGAATGTGATATGTACTCGCATAACATGTCAGTGCTTGTTCGATCACCAGCAAACCTACAGGAATAGCTGTCAAACTAGTCCAGTATATTTTGCATACAAAACAAACACTTTGAAGACTTAATTCAGGAAGGCCATGTGCGGTTGTGGTAAAGAAGGTGGAACCATCTTTATCTCTGCAAACAAGAATGAGAGGAATTGTTTTGCTTGAATTATTTACGGTGGCTCCTCATACAGTATATATGCTAATTGACACTTCCTGTCAGGAAGGAATAAAAGTAATGCTGACATCAGACAAACATTTTAAGTATTCCAGTAGCAGTGTAAATGGAGAAGTGTCTGCTGCTGACACTATCCTACTGATCCCACGTGAAGTCAGGTTTCGCTACAGTTACAGTCATTAGAAGGGACTGTGACATTGGGATCACAGTTTTATTATGGTATTTTCCTCAATGTGACATGGACAATTTGGGATCCTCCAATTTTATGTTTAAAGTCTCTGGGAATTCAGACTCCGTCAAGTATGCCTGATCACGGATCTCTGTGGTACACAAACATGCTGCATCTGAAATCACAATGGTTAATTTGTTGGTATTTCTAAAGGAAGCAATCTGGAGTTTCTGTGACCTACACAATGTTTGTCAAAATGATAACACACTCATACAGTCATTCATATTGAATTTCGGGGGATTGTCACAATTGTTTGAGTCATTTAACAGTAACAGTCATTGCAGTCGTAACAACAATAACAGATGTTAATAAAGTTCCACTGAACAAGCCTCCATCTTGACAAAGACCCGAAATGTCAATAGCATAATATCATGAATTATGTTAATTAACTATTGTGTGTGTCATACATAATTGAAGCGCTGATAATGAAATTGCTTCCATAAATCATTGTGCACCAAAAATTTAAATATCACCAGACAGAATTAATTAAACAACATTCCAATTTGACCACATGTATACAGTATTAATAAATGTCTGATCTCTAAAAATCTCTTTGCATCAAACCGAGTCTAAATAATCAAAGGCTACATAATGTTTGAGTGGTATTTCAGTTTTGTACGTCTGATATTTCGTACAACACTGAAACACCCCTCAAACCAGTACATGCTGCTTCAGTTACAATTTTTGCATGTGCACTTCATTCCCTTGACTAAATTTTCATTATTGTATTACAATAGTATCATGAAGATTATTCTATTTTCTTTCTAGCAACTGATACCCGAGGGAATTCACTCTGCAGTTGAAGACACTTTGCCCAAGTGATTACAAATCACACCATCCCCTACAGATTAATAAAACATTACCCTTGAGCCAAATAATCAATTATTTAAGGTAAAACTGTGATTTAACCATCTCCTCAAACCAAGTTAATTCAAAGCAATACATTTTAACTCAGGGCTCACAGAAAAGTTTTAGTGACAGTCACCATTCGATGTATTAACAATAAATGGGGTAGTTTCCTCACTATTCACATCTTATAATGTCCTGACTGAATATGGACAGTAGTTAAACTACACCTAGCAACGTATAGCCTACATCATAACTTGGCTTAAAACTCTCTTTATTTTGTGGGTTGGATCAGCTTTAATATTGCGGATAGATTGTTGCTTCCATCAATGTAATTGTCTCTTTTGAAGTTTTAGTTCAAACTTAGAGACTTCAATTAGCTAAATTGAAATTAGAGAATGCATTAAAATTGTACTCTGCATGAAACCATATCCCAATTACGAACTATATGGACACATAAATACAAAGGCACTGCAATAACTTTATGATAAACTGTTGAAGTTAGCAGATTATGCAAGACTTTCAACATTGCCCAAGCCAAAATATCACAATGTATGACAGTAATGTTAACTTGAACAAATTTCAACAACCTTGAAATAGCAGTGCATATGTGAACTCCAGGTAACTTACAAGCAGGTATTGTGTAATACCAATTATATTCTGTTTATTAACATTTTTGATTTTTAACTAAGGGCAAAAATGTAATGTGTTGCTCAAACAACCCTGGATGTAAATGTATGCTCAAAATATGGAATCAGGTGTTTGGAAGTCAGCCAAGTTGTCTACCAGAGAGATGTGAAAGCCCCGGAAATTCTTAAAAAATGTCAGAATTGTGGAAAAGCCTGGATTTGATTGCTGCTGACACACCACATAGCCATGTTCAGACAGGTGTGTGTATATGTGCTCTCACAAGGATGCGTGTGCGTGTTTGTGTGTGTTTAGGTTTGTATCAGCACAGTCTATTGGTTCAAATGCATACAGCTGTAGCACACTCAGGTGAGCAGCGGTCGGAGCCATTGCACCTGTCTCTACACAGCTCAATCATATGAATTGGCACATGCAATGCTCAGACCCGCTCTGATTACTGATCCTCACCCTTCATTGTTAGCATGTCAGAAGATGATCCTTGCACATCTACTCTCAATGTTGTGTTAAATGGGAGAAAATACTGCACTTGGCTGATCCATAATTAGAGGGTATTGTCATTTCAGTATTTCATACCGGGACAATTCCATTCCAGCGTAGTGCAATAATATTTCGGGTACCTCAGATTGTTTGGAATGCTTTTTACATTTGTATTACATCATTCTTTTGAAAATCATGATGAAACTGCCCATTTTAGGCCCTTTTTAGTAGCCTGACGACTCACACTAAATTATTCCGCTGTCTGTCATTCACTACATACTTTAGTCTGAGACTGCCATCGTTGAAGTTGTTTGTGATGAAGAGGGGCAAGAGGGGCGTTGTACAAAACAAAGTCATCAGCAATTGGATCGTCTCTAACCAATCAGAGTATCAAAGCCAATGATGAACTGCCACTTTACCCACGTGCTCTGGCTCTGGCCCGAACCATCGGTTTATGGACCAATCAGATGGCCCCGAATGTGTTTGGGGGTCCGGGAAGTACTCAGATCCAGACTCATTGTGGAGAAGAATGGGCTGGGCGTAGAATTTGGCCGTAGCAAGGAGTCTGGGTAGCCAGGCAACCTTTTTAGGCTTTCATGTATACATGCCTAATGTAAGACCCTATGATCTGTGAACCGTACATAATACAGACAACATCTGGGTGTCATTATACTCTTTATACTGCACTCTAAAATATGGAGTATGTCTTAATAAAATATGTCACATTATTTTTTGCAACATTTATCAAAAGTGCCCTTTTTGATTTTGTACGTTTTCAGACATTGTTTGGAACGATATACAGTGCATTCGGAAAGTATTCAGACCTCTTCCCTTTTTCCACATTTTGTTATGTTACAGCCTTATTCTAAAATATATAAAATTGCCCCCCCCCCCCCCCCCCATCAATCTACACAAACATTTTAGCAAATGTGTTAAATATTAAAAACTGAAATATCACATTTACATTAGTATTCAGACCCTTTGCTCAGTACTTTGTTGAAGCACCTTTGGCAGCGACTGCAGTCTTGAGACTCCTTGGGTAGGGTGCTACAAGCTTGGCAAACCTGTATTTGGGGAGTTTCTCCCATTCTTCTCTGCAGATTGTCTCAAGCTCTGTCAGATTAGATGGGGAGCGTCGCTGCACAGGTATTTTCTGGTCTTTCCAGAGATGTTCGATCGGGTTCAAGTCCGGGCTCTGGCTGGGCCACTCAAGGACATTCAGAGACAAGCCACTCCTGCGTTGTCTAGGCTGTGTGCTTAGGATCGTTTTCCTGTTGGAAGGTGAAACTTTGCCCCAGCCTGAGGTCCTGAGTGCCCTGGAACAGGTTTTCATCAAGAATCTTTCTGTACTTTGCTCAGTTCATCTTTCCCTTGATCCTGACTAGTCTTCCAGTCCCTGCCGCTGAAAAACATCCCCACAGCATTGATGCTGCCATCACCATGCTTCACCGTAGGAATGGTGCCAGGTTTCCTCCAGACGTGACGCTTGGCATTCAGGCCAAAGAGTTCAATCTTGGTTTCATCAGACCAGAGAATCTTGTTTCTCATGGTCTGACAGTCCTTTAGGTGCTGTTTGGCAAATTCCAAGCGGGCTGTCATGTGCATTTTAATGAGGAGTGGCTTCCGTGTGGCCACTCTACCATAAAGGCCTGATTGGTGGAGTGCTGCAGAGATGGTTGTCCTTCTGGAAGGTTCTCCCATCTACACAGAGGAACTCTGGAGCTCTGTCAGATTGACCATCGGGTTCTTGGTCACCTCCCTGACCAAGGCCCTTCTCCCCCGATTGCTCAGTTTGGCCGGTTGGCCAGCTCTAGGAAGAGGCATGGTGGTTCCAAACTTCTTCCATCCATTTAACAATAATGGAGGCCACTGTGTTCTTAGGGACCTTCAATGTCTCAGAAATGTTTTTTTACCCTTCCCCAGATTTGTGCCTAGACACAATCCTGTCTTGGAGCTCTACGGGCAATTCCTTCGTCCTCAGGGCATGGTTTTTGCTCTGACATGCACAGTCAACCGTGGGACCTTTCAAAATCATGTCCAATCAATTGAATTTACCACAGGTGGACTCCAATCAAGTTGTAGAAACATCTCAAGGATGATCGATGGAAACTGGATGCACCTGAGCTCAATATTGAGTCTCATAGCAAAGGTTCTGAATTCATACATTTTATAATAAGGCTATAAAGTAACAAAATGTGTGAAAAGTCAAGGGGTCTGAATACTTCCCGAATTCACTGTACTCTAAAAGTACATCACATTTCCAGAGTGGACTCTCTGCTAATTCAATATTATGAGCACCACCATCGCTGTGTGGAGGATGAGAACAAGGTGTACAGTTTGTGTAAGATGCCAAAGTAACCTCTGGCATCGACAGAACTTTTAGCAGCATCAGCCACAACCATGTACAATGTGTGAGCCCCACATGGCACAAATAGAGCTCTTGGATTCATTTCCAGGAGTCTGGCTTGGACACCTTTGTTTTTGCCTTTCATGTTGGCCCCATTATCATAAGACTGTCCTCTGCAGTCCTCAAAAGGAATTTTTAGCTACTCTAACCTTTTGAGAATCAGAGATGCCAAATGTTGGCCTTTGGACTCCTCTGCCTCCAAAAACCCCATAAAATGTTCCTTTATGTGGGGCTTCTCCTTCAGTGACACAATTCTAATCACAACTGACAACTGTTCAGTGTGACTGACATCTGAGGTGCAATCTAGAATGATAGAGAATAATTTTGCCAGCTTGATGTCACTCAACATTATTGAAATGACCTTGCTGCTCAACAAATCAATGAGTTTGTTCTGTATTTGGTGGCAAAGGTAGCTGGTGGTGAGACTTGAGGTCCCTTTAAGGACACGGTTAAGGTGCTCTTTCATGACTGGATCAAACTGTGCCATCAATTCAACCTCTTTGAGGAAATGTCCATTTGATGGAGAGTACAGTGATTCTGTGTGTCCCCTTAGTGCCAGATTTCTGATTGCCAGAGACTATGCAATAGCAGTCAGACGTGTCAACACCTCTCTCCATCTTATCCTCTCAGCCTCCATAAGTGCCATCTCATGCTTATCAATTGTTTACACTTTTTTGAGCCTCATTGCCAGTTCTTTCCATGTTTTCATGCAGCTTTGGTGTTCTGGACTGCTGTCGTGTGAAGTCAGCAAAGATCTTGCATGTTTCCAGTCTGTCAGTCCTGAGTTTGCTACATTAATTTTTCTTCTTAGAAAAGAGTTTGCAGCAGAAGCAGAAGAGGCTGTTTCTTTCAGAATACACCAACCAACTTCTAGGGATTTTTTCACCACTCACCAAGACTTTATTCACAGCATTTATAGTGGTGGAACATCCCACATACTGTACATACCCAGTAATAATAAAATCATCAGTTACCTACAAACCTTTTCAAAAGGGAAATTATTTATTTTGTTTATGTTATGCAGGGATTCACACATAAACACATGTGAGTGTACCCACACACACACGTGTGCGCGTGCGCACAAACACACCTGAAGAATCCTGCTGGGGAGAAAATAGGTCTTCATCCTCATCCTGAGGCTCAGACAACATTTGTGAAGACACCTGTGTGGCTGAGGTGGATGGCTCCTCATCCTGGCCAGCTCCAAAGTATTTCAGAAGTGCCCCTGAATTTGCATTGAAATACACTATATGAGTCTGACACCCTAAATACATTTGTTGCACAATTAAATATACATGTCATTAGGCACAATTTATCAAACTTTCAGAATAGGAACCAAATTAACCATACAACCTCCTTGGCTAATTCTAGGCATAAGACACCCCAAAAGCTCCAATATATCACAAAAGATACAAAATATCAGCGTAATATAGAGATCTTTTAAGTTAGCCTACAGCATTGGAAATTCCCCTTACTGAGCTCAGGACCTAGTCAATACAATCACAGAAAACCTTTATGATGTCACCTCAATGAAAGTTAACCAAATAATGTGCTAGTTAGGTTGTAATCGTTTTGCTGCAGGCTACAGACATTATCATGATGAAACTGTGTGAAATTACGGAATATTGTATGTGTAATAGCATAGCAAGCTACATAGGCTAACAACCAGCATTTTTATACTAGTCAATTTCATTGCATGCATAATATTATACTCATAAAGAGATGACATAGCTGCATACCTTTATCTTTTGTGCGTTTCTCCTCATCTTCTTTCCTCTTTTTCCTAAACTGAGCACCTGATGTCTTAGACCTTTCCTTATCTATTTGTGTTGATTTGTCACTCGAGCATCAATACATTACCCATCCCCCAACACTGTCAACCAAGAGTCAAGACTAAACCTATTCACCTTGGGGGTGTGCAGACTGTTATTCTTAACGATTTCACACAAACCAGAAAAAAATGCAACAATATGTCTGTGAAACTATATATTCACAGTATTATGAATGAATTGTGGATTATTTGGTAGCATTTCATAGTGTGACTGATTTTACTAATTGCGTTAGTACTGTACAAAGTTAGAGGTGCGCTATTGGATAGATTCCCCCGCTCCCCCTACCTCGGGGCTTCCAATGAGGAGACCTGAGGTCAACCTATCCCTGCCCTCCTCCCCATCTCGTACTTCTGAGTGGGAGACCTTCCCAGGCAGTAGCCTGCCTACCTCACAAACTAGAATCAGGGTGCCCACTCCGACAAGGTTAATTGACCAACAGTCCCACACGGTGACATGATATCATTGACGTGACGTGCAAATGAGCGATAGAAAACTGGTTGTGCAAATGTCACTATTCAAAACATTTTTGTGCCGGGCGCCCCGTGCCGTCCCCGGCAAGATGCCGCCCTGGGCGGCTGCCCATGACGCCCATACCTAGCGCTCCCCATATCTAATTGGTCAGCTGTTGTGCGTGCAATCACAAAGGAGGGCGGTGATTGGTTAATGACCTATAATGTCAATTGTATATGTATAAAATGGGTCATATCATTAAAAGGACCAAAGAGCAAACCTCCTTCCTCCCAATGTGAGAATTACCAGAACAATCTGAGCTATCCCAAAATATTGTCAAGCTATGCTGGCGTGGGAATCGCCCACCTGCAATAGTGCAGATGACTCAAAAGGATTATCACAGCACAATCATGTTTACAGCTGACATTTGCATTTCCACTAGACACATTATTCCTCTTCCAATTTCCTTTTTTCTCCAAAAGTAATTGCCACATTGAGTCTGTATCTAGTCATAAACCATTGTGCAAAGCAATGAACTGAACATTGCAGAACGTCTTCTGCTTAGTCATGGCATTCACTAGATTTACTGTACAAACACACTGCTTTTTCCTCCTGCTGTTCGTCCTCTCAAGTCTAAATCAGTGAAGGGTCATGCATGCGCTGAGAAAAAAAAGAGGTTGAGAGTAAATGAAAGCAATTTCGTACCAGCTGTGAACTGAGCCCCCAAACTCAGTTTCCCATGCAGGCTAGTATTATTAATGCAAATCTCAGATCCTTTTAAAGAATTGCTCATTGAAGTGAAAACTCAAACTGGTATGTGGCAGTTATTGCGTGAGCTGCCCCTCAATGTTTCTGTCAGGGCTCATAAGAGGCCATAGGCAACATGTGGAACACCCCTATCAAAATAATGGGTTTGCACCACACAGACCACACTGAAGATAAATAACTAAATAGATAAATTGATTAAGAATGTCATTATTAATTATGTTATTAATGATTATGTTTGTTAATAGCAGTGCAGCATGATAAGCCAAGCTATGGTATTAATAACTATAGATATTTAAAACACGTGCTCTATGCATGGATTATTACATTTCCATCACAAGTTAAGACAATCTCATTTGGAATGCTCAAATCAATACTTAATCCCACCAAACAGCTGAGATCCACAGAGCCTTAAAACCACACTGACACAGATACATGACATTGCAGAACATCGTGATTTATGCCATAGTAATGCAGCTAACTTTTCAAAGTTACTCTAAGAGCAATCTTCTGCCAGACAGCCACATAATTGTGATTGAAATGGAGAACCAAACCCTCCCTCCCCAACTCCTCACCAAGGTCAATGGCATGAATTGGCATGCAGAAAAACACATTTAAAGATTACATCATTTTTTACAAGTTTTGCTTACTCTTTACTATAGGACTTCCTATTCAAGGTGATAAACGTGTTGCATTTCACACTATTTATCCATCATGTTCTGTTTCAGCAGAAGTTAAATAGTCAGATCGGGGAATCAAACCTTTCAAGTTACTATCGCTAAATTACCTCTCTTTTCCAGAATATGGTCTGTTTGGTCAATTCACAAGAAATGGGAAGATGGGCTGTGTTGACAGGGCTGCACTATTCTGACAAATTACGTTCTATAAGACTGATTAATTTTCTGGGTGCGCCCTGATAGCACACACCAAGCTCAGAGAGAGCCATTTGTTGCCTCTGCAATTCACTGATAGTCTCTCATTTGAGGATGTCCAATTAATTGTTTTTACTGAATTGCTATCGAAAGGAGGTTTGTCATCTTCTTGAGGAAAAAAAAATCTAATACAAAGAAACGACTATCAAGGGAAAAAATGTAATGCAGGAGTGAGAATACCTCTTTAATTAATTTACTCTAAACAACATATTTGGGCTGTGGGCAATGCAAATAATTCAAAGTCACCACACATCTCCCAGTTTGGATGGAGTGCTTCATAAACATTTTAATCTGGGTAATTTGGCTCCAGATAATCTCTCTTTGTTTAGTATTTTTTTCTCCCTTCTGTACATAGAGCCACCTGTGCCTGGAGCTAGAAGCTTCTATAAGGAGACAATACCCTATGCATATGCCTACAGCACTCCTACTCCTTATGTGCAAAGCTGCGCTAACGCTGACTGTTCTCTGATGGCAAACAAGCAAATGGAAGAGGAAGTGTTGGAGCTTGTGCTTGACAGACGGCTCTGTCCTGTTCTCTCTCGGCGAGGATGCATGGCTTACAGAGTCTCTGTGACTTTGAAGCACTCAATCACATTCCGTCTACTTCAATCGGCATGAAAGGAGGCATTTGGAAAGTACCTTACCACCCCCTCTCATTTTCTGGAGAAGCTGTTTGTTTTTTGAGAGTTTGTGTTCTGTCAGTTTGGAATTATGGATGAAGCTTCCTGAATCGGTTTTCACTTGAAAGTAACAACATATCTCTGGTTTAACACGACTGCTATTGTTGTTTTCAATGTAGCGTTCCCCTCTCGCTGCCTCTGGAGAATGGCTCTTGTTATGTTATTCTACTCCTGCTCTTTTTTAGTTGTTTCGCTTTTGTTTTGTCCTCTATCAAACTCCAACATACCTTTCAGTTCTAGGGTGGTATTCAATGTATCTTGGCTAGAAAAATGAAAGTGAAGGTCGACTACAACCTTTTAGCAGGAGGTTGTTTCACAAAGCAGGCTTCCTTCTTTACTCAAATTAATTATAAAAACACAAAAACATTATCATTCAATCAAACATAATTCCTCCCTCCAGCAAGACTCTTGGATGTTTTGATAAAAGTGCAGTAATTGAGAAACTCGTTCAGGGGAGTGGGGCTCTTTTAATAACCATAGTTTCTCTAATGACTAAGCACAACTGAAGGCAATTACAAAAACATTGGTCTATACTTTTCCCTAATTCAGCATAATAAACCATCTGAGTGGTTAAAGGTTACAAACAAATATGATATTTTTTGGAGGGCACTTTTGGGAGATTTATTATTCAATATCTGTTGTTGACTTTTTAATTGCTACAATATATTGTAGTATGGGCAACAGGTTGTAGTATGACCTTCTTCTTTTATGTAGCTATTTCAATTGCAGTGAACATATCGTTTTGAAAACAGTGACTTTGTCTAGCTCTCTTTATGTAACTATAGGTGAATGCCAATTATGTCTATGTATTTTTATCTCTCAGGTTCTTAATCATCTTGCAGCCTGGTAGCTACTGTACTGTGTGAGACTTGACATGAGTTCAGAAATTCGAAGAAAGAGAAGTTCACAGGATGGTGTTGCCAGGAGACTAACGGTGTAGTGTTCCAGTAGACAGATCATTATCTGGCATAGAGGTGAAGGGTCACGACTCAGATGCTCCACAGCTGAATCAGACATGTTGAAGGGCCTGGTGACTTCAAAGAACAATTGAACACTTGAATTCTGATGGCTTTGTAATGGCTGAAATACTACAGTACTGTCCAATTACCCAACCATCAAATATCTCGTCCCACATATTTCTGTACACCTTTTTTTGGAGCAACTGAAAAAAGATATATTAGTCACTCAATCAGGCAATTGTAGGAATACTGGTACTTCATACTAGTACTAGTACTTAAATAAAGGTTACATTTAAAAATTAAAAAATAACACCACTGACATCTTCCTCCCAACACAGGTCCCTCGCACACACACACACACACACTTCATAATGTTTTATATAATATTTATACACATAAATGTAATTGCTTGATTCTCTGTCTCTACTTTGATTGATACCTGTGTTTTGGGACAGGGGAACAAGCTAATTCAAATGGGGGTCATGAGTAGTCTGTGTGAGCTGTGTTAGTAACAGCTAAATGAGATTAGCAAAGTCTAAACAATAAAGCTGACCTGATATCATTTGAAGGCGTCATTCATCACACCAGTCCCGTGAGTGCAAACTTCACCGTGAAAAATAAACACCTCAAAGACGGGAGTGGAATAATCTCATCAAACTTTCAACTGGTGAGCAATTGCAGTAGAGATGTCATTTCTTATGTCATTATGAAGCCTGTTCTTCATGGGAAATGAAAAGAACAAACAAACAAAGAACAGCACAAGCACCACATGAGACCACAGACTTCATGCCTTTTTTTGCTTTTGTGATTGAATATATACAGTACATCACAATGAGAAGATTCACAATGAGAGATGAGCTTTGCCAGCCATAGATCAGAGCCAGTATTGTGGGCTAACTGAAGGGCGATACAATCCTGTCATCTACAAATAGGATACATCCTCTAGCTGGGGTTTGAACATTTCCTCTTTTAGAGTTCAAATGATAGCTTATAATGAAATAGTTTGGCTGCAGGCTTTGCACTTGTAGCCATATATTAATTAGCACCAATTTCACCTCAGTAAGGAACAATAGTTGCGAATAGATTGATATCAGAATATACGGTGGTTTCATGTCAAACTAATTTTTTTCTGGATTCTATCTCGAAGAAGGAACAAAGGTGCTGTTACACGATCCACATAACTAATTACCAATCAATGCAGCTAAAATGAGTGGAAGTGAGAACAAGTGTGCCAAATTTGAGACTCCTGCTATACGGATACCAAGGATGCCAACTGCATATAAGTCAAGAAATGAGGTGAAAGTGGGCCTTTTGTATTTCATCATGTCATGTAATTGCAACAAAGATTGGACAATGCGTGCTCAGCTCCTTTTTCCTGCAAATACTCCCATTTGTCTTTGTAATTGGATACTAATTGAAGTGTGGTGCTTCAAACAGCCATTTTGGGAAAAGCAGGTAGGATCCATAATTTGGTGAAATGCAAATTATGGATCCACGGGAAGAGAAGGTTTTGATGAGAATATTCTTTGGATGTATAAGACAGGCTGCAGTGTAACTTTTATTAGATTAGATTGTACAGTTGAGGGATTCATACCCCCCCAACCACCACCACCACACACACACACACACACACACACACACACACACACACACACACACACACACACACACACACACACCACACACACACACACACACACACCATGCAGAAACGAATCTAATTAGTCTTTATTGCCAATCAAACACATCCAACCTGAGTCATTCCAAGTGTGAGCTTGAACAGAAAATTAGTTCAGAGATTGAATTTGCCCGGACTCAGATAAATTGGTTTAGTAAAGGTAATAGATTTTTTATAATGAATGTTTTTGTGATCAGGGATGAAAGGGAACATACATATAGTCTGAGGTACAAACTGCCCTTGAGCAAACCCATTCTCTCTGAAGTAACACATGGTTATTGACGAATATGCCAAATATACAGTACCAGTCAAAAGTTTGGAGACACTTTTATTTTGACTTTTTTCTACATTGTAGAATAATAGTGAAGACATCAAAACTATGAAATAACACATATAGAATCATGTAGTAACCAATAATGTGAGATTCTTCAAAGTAACCACCTGTCACGAGAGGGTGCATATACAGACCAAGATGCAGCGCAGGGATAGTAGTTTGACATTTTATTATACTATGTAAGATGATAGTTTACTATGTAGTATAAAACCCAAAAGACGAACTACCACAAAAAAACAAAACACGATTGACAAACGTATTTAAATGCACACTTACTTCTCCGTGACTTGCGAAATATATATAACGATAACGACCCACATCCCTGGTGTGGAACATACAAACCTATGTAGGATCCCTAATTAGAGACAATGCACAGCAGCTGCCTCTAATTAGGGATTCAACGTAAACCACCACCAGAAACAGAAAGAAAAGAACTGTCAGACTCTGACCATGGCTACATAGAGAAGCAAATAGGTTTCTCTATGGCCAGAGCCTGACACCACATTTGCCTTGATGACAGCTTTGCACACTCTTGGCATTCTCTCAACCAGTTTCACCTGGAATGCTTTTCCAACAGTCTTGAAGGAGTTCCCATATATGCTGAGCACTTGTTGGCTGCTTTTTCTTCACTCTGCGGTTCAACTCATCCCAAACCATCTCAATTGGGTTGAGGTCGGGTGATTGTGGTCATCTGATGCAGCACTCCAACACTCCCCTTCTTGGTCAAATAGGCCTTACACAGCCTGGAGGTGTGTTTTGGGTCATTATCCTGTTGAAAAACAAATGATAGTCCCACTAAGCGCAAACCAAATGGGATGGAGTATCGCTGCAGAAAGCTGTGGTAACCATGCTGGTTGAATTCTAAATAAAATACAGACAGTGTCACCAACGGACTGGGCACCGGTGGGGCCAACTGCTCCGGCCATGGAGCGGGACCATTAACTGGGCCCGGACTGGGCACCGGTGGGGTAAACGGCTCCGGCCATGGAGCGGGGAAAACAACCGGGCCCGGACTGGGCACCGGTGGGGCAAACGGCTCCGGGGCTCCGGCCATGGAGCGGGACCATTAACCGGGCCCGGACTGGGCACCGGTGGGGTAAACGGCTCCGGCCATGGAGCGGGGAAAACAACCGGGCCCGGACTGGGCACCGGTGGGGCAACCGGCTCCGGCAATGGAGCGGGGAAAACAACCGGGCCCGGACTGGGCACCGGTGAGGCAAACGGCTCCGGCCATGGAGCTGGGCAATTAACCGGGCCCGGACTGGGCACCGGTGTGGTAAACGGCTCCGGCCATGGAGCAGGGAAAACAACCGGGCCTGGACTGGGCACCGGTGGGGCAAACGGCTCTGGCCAAGGAGCTGGGAAAACAACCGGGCCTGGACTGGGCACCGGTGGGGCGGACTGCTCAGGCTCTGGAGCAGAGCAGACGGCTGAACCCGGAATGGGTACCGGTGGAGCGGACTGCTCTGGCACTGAGGCGGAGCAGACGGCTGGACCCGGAATGGGCACCGGTGGAGCGGACTGCTCTGTCACTGGGGCGGAGCAGACGGCTGGACCCGGATTGGGTACCGGTGGAGCGGACTGCTCTGGCCCTGGGGCGGAGCAGACGGCTGGACCCGGATTGGGTACCGGTGGAGCGGACTGCTCTGGCACTGGGGTGGAGCAGACGGCTGGACCCGGAATGAGTACCGGTGGAGCGGACTGCTCTGGCACTGGAGCGGAGCAGACGGCTGGAGGTTCCGGGCTGCGGACCTTCGCTGGAGGTTGCGGGCTGCGGACCTTCGCTGTAGGCTTCGAGCTGCGGACCTTCGCTGGAGGTTCCGGGCTGCGGACCTTCGCTGGAGGTTCCGGGCTACGGAGGTCCGGCACATGACATACCGGACTGGGGAGGCGCACCGGAGGTCTGATGCGTGGAGCTGGCACAGGACGCACCTGGCTAGGCGCACGCACTGGAGGTCGGGTGCGGGGAGCCGGCACGGGTCGTACCGGACTGGGGAGGCGCACCGGAGGTCGGATGCGTGGAGCTGGCACTGGAAGCACCTGGCTGGGCGCACGCACTGAGGGTCGGATGCGGGGAGTGGAGCAGAGGTCCGGACCCGGACTGGGCACCGGTGGAGCGGACTGCTCTGGCATGGGGGTGGAGTAGACGACCGGACCCGGACTGGGGATGCTCACCTTGGGCACCTTTAAATCCAGCTCCCTCCTCTCGCTCTCACACTCCTCCATATTGCGCCAACATAGCTCCATTATCCTCTCAATTTCCTCCCTCCGTCGGTATTCCCCCACGTGCTCAGTTTCCTGCTTAGGCAAATGCCACCTGGAAAGTGGGACTGGTGCCTCCTCTTCTACACCCGACCACCCCCATAGCCCCTCCCCAAATTCACCTTGGGGTTGCTTTCGGGCTCCTCTCCGTCTCGCGCCCCGTCTATTACGCGGCACTCCCTCTCTCACAATCTCTCCCCAGTTACGCTGCTTGGTCTCGCATTGGTGGGTCGTTCTGTCACGAGTGGGTGCAGAGACAGACCAAGACGCAGCGCAGGGATAGTAGTTTGTCATAATATTTATTTATACTATGTATAAAACTATTACAAAATGAACGAACTAACAACACTGAACAAAACTCTAACGAAACAACGTTACGTTCACTAAACAAACACGAATGAACGGACGTAACGAAAAGCACACTTACTTTCCCCCGTGACTGCGACATATACATCGACAACGACCCACACCAGAGTGAAGGACAGACTAACATATATAGGATCCCTAATTAGAGACAATGCGGTGCATCTGCCTCTAATTAGGGATCCAACCCAAAACCCACACAGAAACAGAAAAGAAAGACACTGTCAGACTCTGACCATAGCTATATAGAGAAGCAAATAGGCTTCTCTATGGCCAGAGCCTGACAGCCCCACACCATCACACCTCCTCCTTCATGCTTCACGGTGGGAATTTCACATCCGTTCACCTACTCTGTGTCTCATAAAGACATTGTGGTTGGATCAAAAAATCGCAAAGATTTTTCTAATGTCCATTGCTCATGTTTTTTGGCCCAAGCAAGTCTCTTCTTCTTACTGGTGTCCTTTTATAGTGGTTTCTTTGCAGCAATTCAACCATGAAGGCCTGATTCACACAGTCTCTGTTACTGTGTCTGTTACTCTGTGAAGCTTGAAGCTCTTGAAATTTTACAGATTGACTGACCTTCATGTCTTTCTCATTACTTATTTGAACTGTTCTTGCCATAATATGGACTTAGTCTTTTACCAGATAGGGCTATCTTCTGTATACCACCGCTACCTTGTCACAACACAACTGATTGCCTCAAACTCATTATGAAGGAAAGAAATTCCACAAATTAACTTTGAACAAGGCACACATGTTAATTTAAATTAATTCCAGGTGACTACATCATGAAGCTGGTTGAGCAAAGCTGTCATCAAGGCAAAGGGGTGGCTACTTTGAAGAATCTCAAATATAAAATATATTCTGATTTGTTTAACACTTCTTTGGTGATTACATGATTCCATATGTTTTTTATGTCTTCACTATTATTATACAATGTAGTAAAATAGTAAAAATAAATAAAAACCCTGGAATGAGTAGGTGTGTCCAAACTTTTGATTGGTACTCATACCATGAGATTTGTGTAAAATCATGGATGTTTAACATTAATAGCTGTTGTTGCATTGTTTTCTGATAACGCTGCATAATTATGGACAATTATTTCTCAAAGAAAGGGAGGAAGGTTTGCCAATCATAGACATTGTGGGTTGAAACTATACACTATTTTAGACAGATTCAATAAAGGTGCACAGAATGTATGTCTCATAAACGTTTATATGTAATAACATATTTTTTTATGGAAAACTGTCAGCGCTGTGTTCAGATACTCAAACAGTGTGGAGAGTATAATTATGCACAAGAGCCATCAAATATTTATGAATGGCTTTAAAATTGGATGGTATCTCACTGAGTGAAGAGATTATAATCTCAAGAATTTCAACCATGGTTTTATTAAAGACATTGCATGGGTTTTCGAGATTAACATTGTGAAACAGTAGGAGAGTAAACAATGAGAGAGAGAGACAGAGACTGACTAAGTTGAACATTGAATATCACCATGACTAGTGGAACAAATGAATGTTTACACTGCAAAACTAGTGATGATCTCAATAAACAGTAAACATGTTGTGTGCTGACTTCAGTGCTTTGTAGTCAGTACTGAAACAGGGAGGGCTGGTGTGATTTGCAGCACAATCTTACCCAAGACATATGGGAATGGTACTACATAATATAGCGTGCCATCCCCCCTCCCACCAAGTCCAAGAAGAGGAGCTAGGGCTGGAGCAGACCCAGGGGACATTCTTCCCTATGGAATACTTAGATAAGAGTAGAGAACAAGTGTTCTGCAAGTATACCCTTGCTTTGCTCCACCTTTGCAACGGAAGATTAACATACGGACACCTGTTCACTCTAATTTATTATTATTTTTACAATATATTTATTGGCATTTGTTACTATTTAACAATCAGCAAAATATGGCACAGATATTGCCCAGTTATTCCTTCCACCTACACAAAACAGCATACTACATGAGAGCACATCGTACAAAACCCTTCCCTCCCCAACACATGAACACCCACCTCCCTCCCCTCTACCGGTATTAGCTTCAATGATTAACAACAAAACAAAGCAACAGAATGACCTTCACATCCAATGCTAGAAAATAAATGATTAAACGCAAAAACAAATAATAATAATAATAATACATTAATGAAGAAAATAATATTGAGGCAGCTAAGGTGACATCTCTAGAAACTGCTGAAAGTCCCCCCAGACTTCAGTATATTCAAATGTTTTATTATGTAAATTGTACGTTATTTTTTCAGATGGAATATAGGAAGTTAGTTTATATTTTAGCCACATCTGCTTGCTTGGAGGAGTGTCACTCTTCCATATAAAGCTGTGCAATGACGGCCAATTTAATGAATCTGGTTTTGCTACCAATATTAACTGGTAGAACAGAGTCATCTCCAAGAAGAATAAGGGATGGATCTAGTGGTACAGTCATATTAGTGACCTGTGATAAGATCTGAATAATGTCTTCCCAATAATTGCCTAGTTCAGGGCAGGAGAAAAACATATGCATTAGTGTGCCCACCCCTGTTTTACACCTTGGGCAACATTTTGAATATTTAGAATTGATCTTATATTATCTCTCTGGTATAAAGTAGACCCTATGTAAAATATTGAATTGCCTCAACTCGTGCCTTGTGTTAAATGAAATGCTTTCCCCATGTCTCATCATCAAAAATGAGACCAAGGTCATCCTGACACTTCATGCAAGCCTTCAGAGCTTCATCGTTCCCCAACAGAGCTTGAAGACTAGAGTACATGTAAGAAAATAATCCTTTTACCCCTTTCCTCTCCAGCCACAGTTGATCAGTTTTAGGTTTACTCATGGGCTGAATCCTACCTCCCTGCTGAGTGGCAATATAATGCCTAACACAGTTTATCAGTTATATGTTTACTCATGGGCTGAATCCTACCTTCCTGCTGAGTGGCAATATAATGCCTAACACAGTTCATCAGTTTCTCCAAAGAATCTACATGAGCCTTATACATCTTACGAGCACCTGAACTAAACAAAATGATTTGCCCCCTCAGAAATGCATGGAGAGCTTCCCGTAAAATTAGGGGGAGGCAGAGTTGTTATTGGTGCTAAAAAAATATATGTCGATATGAGTGTGAAATGTTACAAATGTGGGATTATTTAGTAAGTATGTGCCAAACCTCCACCTTCTTGAGGGCGATTGTGTTTTACTGACTGGTAATGAAGCCAGCAGGGCAGAATGATCTGATACACATATTGGTAAATACTTACACCCAGTAGTTAAACTTCCCCTGCCTGCAGGATTAAGAAATAAGTCTATTCTAGAGTAACTGCTCTGGACAGGAGAGTAAAATTTGTATTCTTGAACCTTTTGGTTGTGAAATCTCCACACGTCTACAAGTCCAAATCTTTAATTTCTGCTTTTAACATGTTAGCTGCCTGTGTGAGGTTGATACTATTAGAGGAAGATCTAATCACTGGAAGGGTCCAGTAACAAGTTAAAATCCCCTGCCATTATTATCTCTGATGAGGGGCACGTTAACTTCAAAAATATGTCTTGGTAGAATGTAGGATCATCATGGTTAGGCCCATACACATTCACAATGTTAATGGGCTCAGTGTTAATTAAACCTTGAAACAAACCTTTTTCTTTAATCTGATATTGTAGCTGAAAGGGGCAATGCTTATTAATGAGTATGGCCACCCCTCTTGCCTGAGAGGTGAAATATGAATAGTACATTTGACCCACCCACTCTGTCTTCAGTTTGTCATGCTCCGAGTCAGTCAGGTTTGTCTTCTGAAGAAGAGCTATATCAACCTATGCTGCTTTAGATAATTCAGAATGCGTTTGAGCTTGACTGGGCATTTAGTACCCCTAATGTTAAGTGTCATAAATGTATAGTTATTAGGTGCCAACATCTTTAAAGAAAATAAGAAATATGGAATAAGATAGAAACAAAATTGCATTGAGTGCACTGTATACAACTTATGAATGTA
The DNA here is from genome assembly GCA_023634145.1 of Thymallus thymallus. NCBI lineage: Eukaryota > Metazoa > Chordata > Actinopteri > Salmoniformes > Salmonidae > Thymallus > Thymallus thymallus. The sequence goes on along the minus strand of CM042378.1, from coordinate 6,672,996 downwards.
TAAAATAGTAAACATCTCGTGAGCTAATACCCTGACCCTACCACAAACCCACCCAACCCCCTCCCCAACTGAGGGAGTTAGCTGTAAGGTCCCTGACTCCCTCTAGGGGGAGTGGGATGACCACAGTCAGGTCCTGACACTCACAGGTTTAGGTTGTTGGTGATTCTTTTTATGTGCACCGCACATCCACCTGCGTGTGGATCATTGCTTGTGTTAGTGTACTTGTGTTCACTACAACGCCACGGTGTTCAGTACGTTTATTGTTTTGTATGTTTTATTAGTGGAATAAAACATGTTTTCATCGTCCTCTTGCTAGTCTTTAAGCTAGATGTACCAGCTATGCATAGCATCACCCGAAGTAGGTCAATTCTAAATTATATGTATATGGCATTATAAGTGCATTGACTGTTCACTGTAACATGAAAATATTGTTAGTCTAGTTAAAAAACATTAATTACAATAATAGCAACAAAAATCCACTTGGCCCCACTTGAGCATGTTTCAGCAACAACAAAAAACAGAGGATGCGTTCATAGTCACCAACAGCGCACCCAAATGTCAACCAATCGACATTCCCCGCGCGGCGACAAAATCAATGACCACAAACACACCCAAGCAGCACAGAAAAAAAGACATCAAGCTATGATGAATAAATGAAAACCTTTACCAGACGATAACTATCATCCCTCAAATATAACTTGTTATATTTTTGGTCCACGTCCTCGCGGACGTCCAGAATGCCAGCCTGGTAGTCAGCATGATCTTTTTCTAACTTTGTCACTCGTTCCTTTGTGACTTTTATGGTCTTTGTGGAGTTTATCGACCAGCACATCAATTTTGCTGAGGAGTTCAGGAAGTGTCTCTTGGATTTTTGTTATACCCTTGTCCATCTCCATTCTGAACCATGCATCCGCCGAGGCTGAAGAAGGGCTGTCAGAGGGGGGCACTTTTCCATGCCTCGTCTGAGGCTTTGCTATATTGGGCATCTTTTGTTTTGGTGATAAAAGAGATATTTTAACTTCCAACTCACGATTAACAAACAAAATCGTGTCAAAATGCCTTAAACATTTTTTTAAGTTTGAGGACGCTACACAGACGCGTCTTGTTAGAGCTTCGCCATTGCCGGAAGTCCCACCTGTTCACTCTTAATAACAGGAAGCCGTTCCTTGAGTGTCTGGAGAATGCAATGCATTTCAGCTGGTAAATGCTGGCTCTTTGCCTCGACTTGGACTAAATTCTGCACTGTACTGTAGAAAGATTAAGCAGTTGTGTAAATTTTGGGATAGAAACTGGGATAGCAACTGAAATCTATGTCTACAAATATGTGCTGTATGCTTGAGGGAGCTTAACATTTGGAGGGATAGGCTAAAGAGTCATTCTCCCAGGCAAAGGAGCCCAGATCCATGCGGTACTGGAAGGCATGTTCCAACACAAGGCAAATTAGCGTGCAAGATAATCTGCATTCCACATCAAAATGATAGACATTTCTGGAGCAGTGCCCTTTGTTAAGGAATTAGAGCTCCTTTTTTATCCCCCCTTTATATATTCTTCAGGTTGGACACGAGTGTCAATTGATAGAAATGACATGCCGGATTAAAACTTTTCCAGAAAAAGCATTTTTGTGATACGCCAACAAGTGGTCTGTCGCGATTAAATGTGATGCAAACAGCATATGCTCATACAAAGACAGCCAAGTTTGTGATGGACAAATATAATACCAAACACCATAACCACAGTAGTATGTGCTGTAATACAAAATATGTACTGCATATCTACTGCAGCTTTCTCCCACTTGTTCAGTCAAAGATCAAGCCCTTATCCAAGCCAAGTGACAAGATCAAGTATAACTGAACATATCTGGGTCTGATTTAGCCACCATAGAGTTAACATGCCTCCATAAGTGTACACTTCCTTATAACAGTGACCTCTGGGAAACAAACCTCTCCCTGCCTGGAACTGATTAAAATCTACCCAAGGTGGGCAAGTCCCTCAGAGGAGCTAAACATGCTCTGCATGTCTAATGGGTTGGCCTCAATAGACACAATCCCCAATGTCAGTATGGTAATGGACTGGTGCCCTCTCTAAGCTGTTTCTGAGATTCAGGGTTGAATCACAGCCAGGCCATACAGTTAATCTCAACAGACTGTAAAGGGGTAAGTGTGTTAACTGCCCTGTGGGTGGAAGATAGCTGCACAAATACAACTGTTTGTCTTTACACTGTGTGTACTCAACACTGATTAGAAGAGGCATATTGAAAGTGCTTGAACGGTATAATATCCCAATAAAAACATACATACAAAGTAAAAGGATTGTAAATAAACCAAACATTTTGTCCATGACCAACAATGGTTTTGACTATTGAATTGTGCACAGCTGCTGGATAAGACATAATACAACTGAGAACTGAGACCAATGAACATTTACCTCTTGAATCCTGAAGGATTCAAATATGATGATTTATGTTTTGCCCTGACTAAGAGGCACACTTAACCCATATGGCCTAGTTACATCAAATATGAAACTTGTTGTAGACACCCTTGCATTCATGTAGATAGCATATTGATGTAAAATGTCACTCTCAACCCTCAAGGGAGTGTTCACCAATTCTCCACACATGAGGGACTACAAGCAGAGCAAATGTCCCAGAGCAAAGAGAACACCCAAGCTAATATCAAATGCAAAGGGGAATCATTTTAAGAAAAGATGTATCTCCCTTTTTCACTGTGTGTTGGGAAGATGTATTAGCATATACAACATCAGAAGTTGACATACGAGAATTCAAAACAGAGCTTTCTTGAGTCAAAGGTGCAGAGAGACTTTACGCTTGGGAGGACACCCGAGTCCATCGGAGAGAATTTAGATGGACAGGCCACTGTGAAATACCTGGGACGATACCGATGTTTCCAGCCGACACGCTGGAAAATGTCATTACCTAGAGGAGTGGAAAAGGCATTTGGGCGAAAATGTGTGCACTTTATTTAACAGTTCAATCAGGACCCATCTTTGTGCTTAATAGAACGGAAATAAGAAAAGCCTACAGTTGTCAGAGGTACATTACCCATTCCACACCGGGGCCATATATCATAATACACTGTTGATCTTTTCCCATAACAAGCACTTCAAATACTCTTTATTCTATGGGTGGCTTTGTATAAAACTACTTTGTCAAAAATATATATATATTTTTTGACAGACAACTTTTGGTTTGTACACGTCAGGGTGAGTGGAGTGCTAACGGAATATGGCCTTGCAGGGCGTCCTTGGAGAGGTGTTTATTTTTTGTAGCATGTTTGTCAATAATTAATGTGTGTTTTTGCATCCGATACACTTTTATTCAGCAATGAAATAGCTTTCTGTTGTTACTGTGTATTCATAAGGCCATGTTACGCTTCACTGGATGGCTGCCTTCCAACACAGAGGAAAATAATTTGGTGTCCCACTGTTGAATCTTATTCCACACTTGCCTTTGGAAAGTATTAGATGGGAAGGAAATATGGACAGATGTATCATATAGTTAACTTTAAATGCATTGTAATGTTTAAGTGATCAACTTACAAGGACATTACAAAAAATGTCTCTACTACAGATGTAGGATCTTAATTTTATCATCTGTTGTAGGAGAACTGTTGCGTATTTGAGGTGTAAAATACTTATTGTTTATCATTTCCATTGCTGCAGGATTATTTTCCTGCTGTAGCAAACTGGCTCAAATTAAGATCCTACATCTGTACTTAAGTTGGCTGCTCATGTAGATGTGATTGAAAACCACTGAGTAAATGAGCCATGAACATGCGATTGCATTTATATTTAATGAACACACTTTTTAAACCAAAAAAATAAATCATTAGCTTTTTTAATTTGAGATGTTTTCTACCCTGTTAGGTAGGTGACAAATAACGTGTCACTTTTCAGAGCTTAATATAAGAATTAGTAAAACACCGGACATTTGACATCACTGAATGCAAATGAGGGTCGTTTAGTATGAGAGCGTCATTGGCTTGTTGCTGCCACAGCTTTGTTAAGCTTCAATGCATTCTCTACTCAAATCTTAGAGTGGCACTATTGATCCAAACAAATTCACCAAACATAGGCCCAAGTCAGCTGAGTCTTGACAGTTTTGGGACAAATCAATTGGGGCCAGGTGGCCCAAAAACACACTTTCCAGTGTCCAGGTGTAAGTGAATGTTTTCCATGTACAACAAAGCTATATTGGGCTTTGTCATAAACAACTGCATTAGGGACTCTAAGAAAGTGTCTCATGAAAATGAAAGTATGTGTCTAGGGAGATATCTGTATTTAATGACTTCTTGAGTTGGGATTTGTGGCGAACTAAATGTGTCAAATGATTTATTGAAAATCTGTTGAAAAATGCAAAGTGTTGTTCCTAGAGAATGTTGAAGTACTTTGGAGAACACTTTTCAAGGACACTGCAATATGAACATTGATATGCTATCAAAACAGGTTTTATCATCCATGCCTAAGACATGTTTTATAAATCTCCCGAAACAATTCAAACCAACACTGAGACGGTTGATAAAGGGGTAGTCATAGACATTGACACTGAATATCTTTTTAAAGATCACATGTAAATGAACACCATTTTGTTGTACGGTACCATACTTGCAGTTTACTTTCCTTTGCACCATTCTCTACCTCTCTCAAACGTGGCAGGTATCCTATCGGTTAAGAGTGTTGGTCCAGTAACCGACAGGTCGCTGGTTCAAATCCCCGAGCCCACTATGGGGAAAATCACAATCCTCTTCCATAATGGTTTAGAGCTGTAACTCGTCCATAACATTTTGAGGGTGTTTATACTATATATTGCGTCATACTGTACCATACCAATTGCCTATGGACATTACAAGGCCCGGTAAAAACAATATGTGCTACATGTGGGTATTATTAGTGCACTTTCAGCTTTACACTAAGATAGTATGGAAAACAATCTGTGGAAAGACTGCAGATCCCTCTCTGTATGGCTGTCTCTTGGGGTTGCAAACTGCTATTGAAATTGACCATATTCTTTGTTGTGAAATGGGCAATGCATAACGCCCAGGCTAATTGACCACTCTTTCAGTGCTTGTGTCAAAACAATTATTTCTGCCTCTGAACCAAGTTAGACATAAGGACGGGGAGCTGAGGCATGCTAAATATGTCTCCCGAAGATCTGATCAAGTAAGAAAAATGGGAGCTTGCCAGACATCAAAGGCTGATGTCAACGCGACTCATACTATCAATGTATCTGCCATTGAATGAGGCACTGTAGAATAATGAAACGGAGTGCTTAACCCTATAAGTGGCAACATTTTTAGACCAATTTAAATGGCAGATATAGGAGACATTTTCTAAACATCGACAACATTTTTATCCATTCAACAGGGGTGGAGTTTCTAAATGATGATGGAACCTGTGTTTTTTTTTTTTAATGAATGATGTTGCTATAGTGACTGCCGCCACGCCCCCCAGAGGTCTAATCTGGGGTGGCTCCATATCTATATCTTTTCAGGATACATACATCTATCTACAGTTTGTGCCAAATGTTGAGCTTTTATCACAAATTTTACGATTGAGTCTACATACACTTAGGTTGAAGTCATTAAAATTAATTTTTCAACCACTCCACAGATTTCATGTTAACAAACTATAGTTTTGGCAAGTCTGTTAGGACATCTACTTTGTGCATGACACAAGTAATTGTTTACAGACAGATTATTTAACTTATAATTCACTATATCACAATTCCAGTGGGTCAGAAGTTTACATACACTAAGTTGATTTTGCCTTAAAAACAGCTTGAAAAGTTCTAGAAATGATGTCATGGCTTTAGAAGCTTCTGATAGGCTAATTGACATCATTTAAGTCAGTTGGAGGTGTACCTGTGGATGTATTTCAAGGCCTACCTTCAAACTCAGTGCCTCTGCTCGACATCATGGGAAAATCAAAAGAAATCAGCCAAGACCTCAGAAAAAACATTGTAGGCCTCCACAAGTCTGGTTCATCCTTGGGAGAAATTTCCAAATGCCTTTGTACAAACAATAGTATGCAAGTATAAATACCATGGGACCATGCAGCCGTCATACCGCTCAGGTAGGAGATGCCTTCTGTCTCCTAGAAATGAATGTACTTTGGTGTGAAAAGTGCAAATCAATCCCAGAACAACAGCAAAGGACCTTGTGTAGATGCTGGAGGAAACAGGTACAAAAGTACCTATATCCACAGTTAAACGAGTCCTATATCGACATAACATGAAAGGCCGCTCAGCAAGGAAGAAGTCACTGCTCCAAAACCGCAATAAAAAAAGCCAGACTACGGTTTGCAACTGCACATGGGGACAAAGATCATACTTTTTGGAGAAATGTCCTCTGGTCTGATGAAACAAAAATATAACTGTTTGGCCATAATGACCATCCCAACAGCAGAGCACCGGGGTGACAGCATCATGTTGTGGGGGTGATTTGCTGCAGGAGGCACAGGTGCACTTCACTAAATAGATGGCATCATGAGGAAGAAAATTATGTGGATATATTGAAGCAACATCTCAAGACATCAGTCAGGAAGTTAAAGCTTGGTCGCAAATGGGTCTTCCAAATGGACAATGACCTCCAGCATACTTCCAAAGTTGTGGCAAAATGGCTTAAAGACAACAAAGTCAAGGTATTGGAGTGGCCATCACAAAGTCTGACCTCAATCCTATAGAACATTTGTGGGCAGAACTGAAAAAGCGTGTGCGTGCATGGAGGCCTACAAACCTGACACAGTTACATCGGTTCTTTCAGGAGGAATGGGCCATAAATTCAACTTATTGTGGGAAGCTTGTGGAAAGCTACCTGAAATATTTGATCCAAGTTAAACAATTTAAAGCCAATGTTACCAAATACTAATTGAGTGTATGTAAACTTCTGACCCACTGGGAATGTGATGAAAGAAAGAAAAGCTGAAATAAATAATTATCTCTACTATTATTATGACATTTCACATTCTTTAAATAAAGTGGTGATCCTAACTGAGTATAAACGTATTTGGCTAAGATGTATGTAAACGTCCGACTTCAACTGTATATTATGATGACATTTTGTGAAATTATTGTTCGTTTTTGACTTCGGCTGTTCAGGCACACAAAACAAAATCTTGAAGCAAGCCGAAGTCGGTAGCCGAACTCTACTGCCCCTTCGTCAGCAGAGGTGGAAAACGTATCCAATTGTCATACTTGAGTAAAAGTAAAGATACCTTAAAATATAAAAGTAAAAGTAAAAGGTCACCCAGTAAAATGCTACTTGAGTAAAAGTCTAAAAGTATTTGGTTTTAAATATACTTAAGTATCAAAAGGAAATGTAATCGCTAAAATATTCTTAAGTTTCAAAAGTAAAAGTAAAAATATAAATTGTTTCTAATCCCTTCTATTAAGCAAACCAGACAGCACGATTTTAAAGTTTTTTAAAATTTATTTACGGATAGCCAGTGGCACACTCCAACACTCGGACATAATTTACAAACAAAGCATTTGTGTTTAGTAAGTCTGCCAGATCAGAGGCAGTAGGTAAGCTTTTTTTAGTTATCTTAGATTTATTCTGACTATTTGAGGAAGTGGCTGGCTTAGGCATTTTAAAACGGACAAACAGTACTATTACCGCTTTTTGCAAATTTTTCAAGCTAAGGTATTTTAAAGGAATATGCAAGAACACTTGTTTGGTTCGACTAGCCAAGTTGGGCTAGGCGCCAGCCTAACTAAATTAGGCTGACACCTTAAGAGGTGGGTGTTTTAAAAGAGATGCTTAGGGATTTGAGATAATCAATTAATTATGCTGCATTTTGTAGCAAAGATGTGCTAGTGTGTCGCTGTCTGCAAAATTAAATGCTGATTATTAAAATTGTATCTATTTTCCATGTCAAGGAAAACACAGAGGTATTCTTCTGGTTTTGAATGTTTATTATTTCAAGAAAGATAATCATAAAGATTATGGTTTTAATAATTAGGTAGTGTTTTTAGAATTATCTAGGTAAGCAAATTAAAGCTAAATCAACATTGTTACTTAGTACCTAAATATTTGCATTGTAATATTTAGCGGTATTACACAGTGTTACTACACTTGAAACAATGGATGGTGTTACTCAGACATTAGTTCTGTACATGTATAGGCAACACATTCCCCAGTTGTAACCTTTTAACAAGCAATTATAATTGACTACATTCTAGTTGATTCAGTAAATCTGTCCCTTTCTGTTCTGAAAACGGCCTAACACTGTTTTCTTCAAAACATTCCTGATTTATAATTATCACCCTTTCAATGTTCAACTGACATGAATGCAACAGCGCAGGTTCATCAATATGCCCCGGCCGTTGAGCACAGCTAAATTGCTCTCTGTGAAGCTTTTGTGAGGTGCTTTACTTATTCCTGGCATTGCGAACACGGGACAATGCCACGCTAATCAGCTGGCAGCGATCATACTGTAGAAATGCAGAAATCCTGCCCTGGTATTCTGAAGAGGCAGACCTTTTTTGCCAGTCAACATGGCTCTTGACATGAAAAAGCCATTTCATAAATCCAGGAGAAGGAGAGAGGTCCTTTGCAGACAAAAGGCAAAAATTATAGCTTTCTGTATAGGGTTCTCTACTGAAACAGAGCTCTATTGTCTGGAAGCATGTATTCTAAAAATGAAAGGCTACATTTCTTGAGAAGATGCCGAAGATGGATATTTTGTGCATTGTTTTCTGCCCCTTCAGCAGTTAGAGAGCAGAATGTTTGAAGGAAGTATAGCAATATCGAGAGCTTGTTACTGTAAGGTTCTATCTGCAAAAAGATGATAATGACATAATTGGTATTAAAGTTCTGAACCTTCATTGGTTTGAATGGTGTCTGCTATTTTTTTATCTTGTATTCTTTTGAAAACATGAATTGAGGTATTTAGAGTACTATATGGGTAGAGAAGATTGAGCATAACATTTTTTGACAAAAATGCAGATAAAACCTCATAGTCCCAAGCTCTCGATATCACTAATCAATAATAAAAAATAAAGCTGATATAAAACTGATCTGGAGATACTGACCCTGACCATAACCTTAACCCCACAGGACCACTTACTGGTAAGAAGATTACCTGACCCCAATTACCCCACAGCCTGATCCTGACCTTACTCACTGATGAAGTAGGCTGCCAATCAAAATACCTTTGCTCTACACCTACACTACCGTTCAAAACTTAGAACTGTCCTTGTTTTTTAAAGAAAAGCAAAAAAGCCATTAAAATAACATCAAATTGATCAGAAATACAGTGTAGACATTGTTAATGTTGTAAATGACTATTGTAACCATCACTCCTGTGTTACAATGGCACGTTGTGTTAGCTAATCCAAGTTTATCATTTTAAAAGGCTAATTGATCATTAGAAAACCCTTTTGCAATTATGTTAGCACAGCTGAAAACTGTTGTGCTGATTAAAGAAGCAATAACACTGGCCTTCTTCAGACTAGTTGAGTATCTGGAGCTTTTTCTTTGCAACTCTGCCTAGATGGCCAGCATTCCGGAGTCACATCTTCACTGTTGATGTTGAGACTAGTGTTTTGTGGGTACTATTTAATGAAGCTGCCAGTTGAGGACTTGAGTAGGCATCTGTTTCTCAAACTAGACACTCTAATGTACTTGTCCTCTTGCTCGGTTCTGCACCGGGGCACAGTTTGCGCTGTTCTGTGAAGGGAGTAGTACACAGCGTTGTACGAGATCTTCAGTTTCTTGGCAATTTCTCGCATGGAATAGCCTTCATTTCTCAGAACAAGAATAGACTGACGAGTTTCAGAAGAAAGTTCTTTGTTTCTGGCCATTTTGAGCCTGTAATCGAACTCACAAATGCTGATGCTCCAGATACTCAACTAGTCTAAAGAAGGCCAGTTTTATTGATTCTTTAATCAGCACAACAGTTTTCAGCTGTGCTAACATAATTGCAAAAGGGTATTCTAATGATCAAAATTAGCCTTTTAAAATGATATACTTAGCTTACACAACACACCATTGGAACATAGGAGCGATGATTACTGATAATGGGCCTCTGTATGCCTATGCAGATATTCCATAAAACATCTGCCGTTTCCAGCTACAATGTCTACACGGTATTTCTGATCAATTTGATGTTATTTTAATGGACCAAAAATTAGCTTTTCTTTCTAAGCAACTCCAAACTTTTGAATGGTAGTGTACATATACAGTAAGTGTATAATTGCAATTTTAAAAGGTATTGATGATTTCATAGCCCCATTTTAACATAAAAACATGTATAAAATGGAAATAGATCCTCCTATAAAATACTGCAGAATCATGGCCATCCTAAAATTGGAAACACATTCTACTTTTGCAGTTTCTGAAGGGAAATATGAACCTTTCAAGGCCACTTAATTCATCCTGTAAATATAAAAAGAATGTCGACGAAGTGTGTTTTATTTCAAGTCTATCAATGATCAAATAATAACCTCCCTAAAAAAACATTATCCCATTTGGCTTCTCTGAAACAAAGCATATCTGCATATCCATTAAAATTCCATTAGGCTGAGGTCACTGACGTTTACAACCTTAAAAAAATCTTAAATTGCATTCGGCTCACATCACTGATCTTTACTTACCCTCCTCCGGGGAGAAGCACCTCAGACTATTTGTTCAGACATAAAGACAAGACATTTGTTGTATTTCTTGATTTATCCTCTTTGACCCGAACATAAGGATACATAATTGTACAATGGCTAATAGTCTTCCACCAGACATCCGCAAAGACCCATTTTGAGATGCACTATTTTCCGGCTACATTGGCTTATTAATGGAGGTGGGACAGGAAGAATAATATGACTGCTTGGCCTGGGTAAGACACAGGCTATGGAGAGCTCAAAGAAGTGCACCTAAATCCTTTAGCCATCACACTTTCAGGAATACACACACACACATGCTCTAATTTGAATTTGTTTTACAGATTGCATTAATTTCATCAGAATATAACTAATCTTTGACGAACCATTAAAACTCCATGTTATGTCAATTTCCTCCATTCAAGTGTTGAGAATGTTACTATAGTATTAGTTTGTAGCATTGTTGTGTTTATTTGTAACATAAGACACAATCGTAAGGGTTTCCATTCCTACACACCACCCACCTACCTGAGGGAGAGGAATGGCTCTTGGCAAGATGAGTCGTGTCTTAAGATGGTGTTTTCTGCTGCTCAATTGTTGAGTCAAGTCATAGGGAGGAGAGCAGGTCTGCTTCTCAAAATTGTTATTTTTACCTCTATTACTCATCCAACTGTTCCACGTCAATTGAAAAAGAACAAGATCTTTTTAACCCTCATAGCTTGTGTCGAAATGGAAATATTCATGGACAAACACAAAAAACTTAAATATCACATTTACATAAGTATTCAGACCCTTTATTCAGTACATTGTTGAAGCACCTTTGGCAGCAATTACAGCCTTGAGACTTCTTGGGTATGACGCTACAAACTTGGCACACCTGTACTAGGGGAGTTTCTCCCATTCTTCTCTGCAGATTATCTTAAACTCTATCAGGTTTGATGGGGAGCATCACTGCACAGCTATTTTCAGGTCTCTCCAGAGATCTTCGATCGGGTTCAAGTCTGGGCTCTGGCTGGGCCACTCAAGGCCTTTCAGAGACTTGTCCCGAAGCCACTCCTGCTTTGTCTTAGCTGTGTACTTAGGGTCGTTGTCCTGTTGGAAGGTGAACATTCGCCCCAGTCTGAGGTCTTGAGAGCTCTGGAGCAGGTTTTCATCAAGGATCTCTCCGTACTTTGCTCCGTTCATCTTTCCCTCGATCCTCTCTCTGTACTTTGCTTTGACACAATTCTGTCTCGGACCTCTACAGACAATTCCTTCACCCTCCTGGCTTGTTTTTTGCTCTGACATGCACTGTCAACTGTGGGATCTTATATTGACAGGTATGTGCCTTTCCAAATCATGTCCAATGACTCCAATCAAGTTGTAGAATCATCTCATGGATGATAAATGGAAACAGGATTCACCTGAGCCCAATGTCGAGTCTCATAGCATAGTCTCATTTGAATACTTAAGTAAATAAGGTATTTCTGTTTTTTTTTATTTTATTTTATACATTTGCAAATATCTCTACAAAACGTTTTCATTATGGGGTATTGTGTGTAGATTGATGAGGGGAAAAAAATTGAATAAGGCTGCAATGTAACAAAATGTGGAAAAGGTCAAGGGGTCTGAAAACTGCACTCTACATTCATGCTGACTCTCTCTCACTGTTCCTGTTGAATAATTGTTTTACTAACCTCCCATGTACCGTAGACCTAAAGTACAAAAACACAGATTGAGAACACAGATCGAAAACAAAGATCAATAGTTCAACAATAGGATTGGTGTACAAGCTTAGTCTTTAATTGGGCATATCAGGGATTTCTGCCCTATAGACATGTTGGTATACTGTGTTGAACCCATGTCCTTGCAATCGAAAAGGGCCATTGGTTTACCTGCTGTATTTTCCCAAATTATTTCAGAAATGAGTGTTGCTGAGAGCACTGAACATATATCTGGTGGGCAAACACACAGCATTTCTACACATAAGAGATGTCTAATATAATTGGGATAAGGCAGAGCCAAAGAGACATTGCAGCTGTGAGGCACACCATCATATTTTTCCTTGCAATCAAATGCAATTATCATTGAAATGTTGGGTTTTGTGCCGAGATAGGGTCTTGAACATTGTAAGGACTCTTCTTAGAGTCCCTGTGTGACTGTAAAGGCATGTTGTTGTCGCCATAAAACACAATGCAACACAATGCAAGTACACTGCATTTGGAAAGTATTCATATCCTTTACTCAGTAATTTGTTGAAGAACCTTTAGCAGTGATTACAGCCTCAACTATTTGTTGGGTATGACGCTACAAGCTTGGTGCTGCAGAGATGGTTGTCCTTCTGGAAGGTTCTCCCATCTCCACAGAGGAACTCTGGAGCTCTGTCAGAGTGACCATCGGGTTCTTGGTCACCTCCCTGACCAAGGCCCTTCTCCCCCGATTGCTCAGTTTAGCCGGACGGCCAGCTCTAAGAAGAGTCTTGGTGGTTCCAAACTTGTTCCATTTAGGAATGATGGAGGCCACTGTGTTCTTCTTGGGGACCTTCAATGCTGCAGACATTTTTTGGTACCCTTCCCCAGATCTGTGCCTCAACTCAATCCTGTCTCGGAGCTCTACGGACAATTCCTTTCACCTCATGGCTTTACTTTTGCTCTGAAATGCACTGTCTTCTGTGGGACTTTATATAGACAGGTGTGCACCTTTCCAAATCATGTCCAAACAATTTAATTTACCACAGGTGGACTCCAATGCACTTGTCCTTTGTTATTATGGGGTATTGTGTGTAGATTGATTAGGTTTTTTTATTATTGAATCAATTTTAGAATAAGGATGTAACTTAACAATATGTGGAAAAAGTCAAGGGGTCTAAATACATTCCAAATGCACCATATTGCTTTAGAATGAGTCTTCCAGGAATTTCAATGCAGTGCAAATGTGAGACCTTCAAACTTAACTCCTATTTTTAGACTTGCTTAGCAGCTGCTAAGACTAATAACGCACCAGTCATGACTCACAAATGCGATATGAAATGTGTCAGACCTTCACAGCGGATTTAATTCTCCCATGTTTCACACATAGTGAAGTGCCGTAGTCCTAAGAACATTGCAAATTCACAACTAAAGCACAAAGGATGACAGCCCTTAAATTCCTACTTTTGTCTGTCCGTCAACTTTTGACATCCTTTGAAATCAAGAGTTCTGAAAGATATTCAAATTAGTTTAATATCACAGTCAAATTACAAAGTTGTTAACACATACAGAGTACATTTGAATGCATTGTACCAAGTGCATTAAATGCATGCCACATCAAATCATACTACTGCTGTGAAGAGCTTTGTCTTCAGGTTTTGTTATTGTGTTCAAGTCCATTTTCTTTTAATATAATTAAAATGGATTACTGTGACAGAAAGAAATAGACTTGTTGTCAGAGTTAAATCAGATAAGTATCAAAAAGGTTAGGTATTTGGAAACCACATTAGGCAGGTAACTATTATTCCTATAGGTAGCTCATTTATAGTTACTTATTCCTAATAGTGGTAATTGTCAGGGGGGAAGTGCAGGTTACATTTGAAATATTAAGTGCACTTAAGAGGAGAAACATTTGCAAGTGATGTGCTCATTGAGTGGAATTCCAGTGAGCATGTTGGAATCTCAGTGAGCTGGAAGTTGATACACCTGGAATATATAGCAGTAGGGATACTATAACTTATTCAATCAGGAATCATTGCACCATATCAAAATGTAGCTTATCTCTTTCAAAGGCCTGATAACTCTGAGACAGTTACTTTGAAAAGCCTTTTATTTTCACACTCCTAATCAAACCATCAGCCCTGGTGTTGGAAATCTCTGACAAAAATATAGCATTTTGTTTTCAAATGTATCAACTGAACTGAATGGAGTTATTTCCTCTTGTCATTTAGAAAAATAGTGTCTCTCAACGCACTAATACACCAAATGTATTTTTAATGGGAAAGTATTACCATATTCAGTGCATTCGGAAAAGTATTGAGATTTTCTTTCCACATTTTGTTACTTTACAGCCTTATTCTAAAATGTATTAAATAAATAAAAATCCTCATCAATCTACACACAGAAAAAAAACATATTTTTAATTTTAGCAAATGTATTTAAAAAATAAAACAAAAATACATTTTTTACATAAGTATTCAGACCCTTTGCTATGAGACTCGAAATTGAGATCAGGTGTATCCTGTTTCCATTGATCATCCTTGTTTCGACAACTTGATTGGAGTCCACCTGTGGTAAATTGGAGACTGGGAGACTGGGAGACTAGTCAGGATTGAGGGAAATATGAATGGAGAAAAGTAGAGAGAGATCCTTGATGAAAACCTGCTCCTCAGGACCTCAGAGTGGGGCGAAGGTTCACCTTCCAACAGGACAACAACCCTAAGCACACAGCCAAGACAACGAAGGAGTGGCTTTGGGACAAGTCTTGGAAATGTCCTTGAGTGGGCAAGCCAGAGCCCGGACTTAAACCTGATCTAAAATCTCTGGAGAGACCTGAAAATAGCTGTGCAGCGACACTCCCCATTCCAACCTGACAGAGCTTGATAGGATCCGCAGAAAATAATGGGAGAAACTACAAATACAGGTGTGCCAAGCTTGTAGCGTCATAACCAAGAAAACTGGAGGCTGTAATCGCTGCCAAAGGTGCTTCAACAAAGTACTGACTAAAGGGTCTGAATACTTATGTAAATGTAATATTTCAGTTTTTAATACATTTGTAAAAATGTCTAAAAACCTGGTTTACTTTGTCATTGTGGGGTATTGTGTGTAGATTCATGAGGGTCTGAATACTTTCCGAATGCACTGTAACAAAGTACATTCCGATTGTTATGTGGTGTTGATGCTAATGCATTGTGTTAACTTACATTTGTAAAGCCAGATATTCCAATCTGTCCCCCGTCATTACTCACTTATATAATTGACTTACATAATTCTCACCAGTATTATTACATCTGAAATAGTGGAATGGTGGTAGGTTAAACTGCAGTCATTTTGCATAAGGATTTAAAATGATTTGTAAAATACATTTTCACCACTATAACCCCGTAGTCCGAATTCATAAATAATTGGGATTGGTTGCTTGATTTTTAGAACACACATATAGCATCCCTACTGACACTCCTGAGTATGTGTAGAAAATGTATATACAAAATGTAAAATTGGAACAAGTACAAAAGGTTGTGAGAAAATATCTTTCTACGCATCACACCCAAGGAAGGATGCAAATACAAAGTTTCAAGTCATTAAACTTTGAGCAAGGTCAAAATGTTCTATATATATTGGGAAGCACCAATCATTACATTTTGGGTTGAGTTCGCTCTGTCAGTGCATTTACCAACTCGTTCAGAAAGTCAGACACACATAGGTTGTTACACTATGTGCAGAATGGCATTGAACCTGTCCTCTGAAAAGAAGCAGTAAATAAACATACCATAATTATTACCCATGAATGTATAAAATAGCCTCCGGCAACGTTTTCAAAAAAAGTTTGAATATCTTTTCATGACAAAATACACAAAAACACCAGTTAACCTCTCGTCTTGCATTAATTAACTTTTTTCTCTTTTAAGTGTAGGAAACTATTGTGAGCATATTAGAAATAATTAGGACAAGATGAATCTGCTTCCATTCAATTATTCACTTTTAATTGTCATGCTTGTTAGTATATGCAAACCAAACCAAAATGTGCTATTTTACAACAAAGGACATAAAAAGAGTATATATTGAACCCACTAAGGTTGTTACACAAGATGACCTTGATGAAAGTCAATGTACATCTGAAGAAAACTGAGAATAACAAGTCTAAGATCAGTTACACCAGCTGATATCCTATATGACAAGGCCAGGCTACAGTGAACAATAATACATATTTTACGATATTTATTTTGCCGATTTAAACAAGAATGATGGCGTTTGATCATTTCTTTTCTGACTGAAGACATTATATCACAACATACAGTTTACAGCACATACAGTACAAAGTAACATGAATCCCTGCATCACAACATGTCAGATCAAGTTCATACTAAACAGTCCACTGAGTAGCTACCATTCTGAGCTGAATGCTATTAAAGTTCACCTTCAGCCCATGCTCTAGAGCATGTCCCAGAGAAGAATAGTGGTGTCATGAATAGAATTGTCCCAACAAAATGTCACACAGATGTTTCACACCACTCAGAGAGTGATAGCAGGCCAGTTTGAACCTGATCATTTGTCTCTTGTACATGTTGTGGAGGAACAGCAGGTCGTTGAGTGAAAAGTTTATGCATGGTTGGTCCTACCTCCTGTGGTTTCCTTTTCAGGTCATCCTTTATTCCAGGAAATAATTAGCACAATTAGCTTTTTGCCTGTAATATAGCCTACATGAGACAAATGTTATCGTCACATTTCATATACTTCTTACAAATCCTCTCCACGAGGGAAAATAAGTCTTTACCCTCTTTTCGATTAAGTAAAATTAGATAGCTTTTTCAATTTTATTTGCCAGCAGGTCACTTTTTTAGATTTTATTTAATCTTTTTGACTGACCACTGAGATTCGGTCCTATGAAGCAAAATTTGAAATTGTGTTTTTTACATTGGATAAAAGTAGAGACTCATGGGCCTCCCGAGTTGCGCAGCGGTCTAGGGCACTGCATCTCAGTGCTTGAGGCGTCACTATAGACTCGGGTTCGATTTATGTGTCGAGCCGGCCGCAACCAGGAGACCCATCAGGTGGCACACAGTTGGCCCAGCATTGTCTGGGTTATGGGAGGGTTTGGCTGGCCGGGATGTCCTTGTCCCATCGCGCTCTAGTGACTCCTGTGGAGGGCCGGGCACATGCACACTGACATTGACAAGGTCACCAGTTGTACGGTGTTTCCTCCGACACACTGGTGCAGCTGGGTTCCGGGTGTGTCAAGAAGCAGTGCGGCTTGGTAGGGTTGTGTTTCCGAGGAAAGCATGGCTCTCGACCTTCGCTTCTTCCAAATCCTTACGGGAGTTGCAGCGATGAGACAAGAATTCCTCAAACAGGTTAGTGTTGGTCCCATAACCGAAAGGTTGCTGAATCAAATCCCTGAACTGACAAGGTAAAAATCTGTTGTTCTGCCTCTGAACAAGGCAGTTAACCCACTGTTCCTAGGCCGTCATTGTAAATAAGAATTTCTTCTTAACTGACTTGCCTGGTTAAATAAAAATAAATGAATAAAAAATCTATCACTGCTTAATCTTCATCTTATTTGGATAATTTGTTTAATAAATCAAGATCTCAATGTAAAGTTTTGAATCAGATTTACTATATAAGGCAAAGTGGTGGTCGCTCAGCTATAATATAATTTAACTCTTAAATAATTCTTTAAAATCATGTTTTTATTATTATTTAAATAACAGCACAATTAACTACACATCCAGTGTACAGTATAAAGATGTTGTGACAGTGGAGGGAAAGGGTTGCTGGATCCCCAGAACCTCCCTGTGGTGTAACAGTCAGTACAGTATGTTAATGAAACTACTGAAATAGAAAACAGACATGAACCAATCAAGCCATATGTTTACACAGCATTAATAACAACAAATAAAGAGAACAATGGTGAATGACAAAGTTGTGTGCCGCCTTAGGCAGAACTGGCAATGCTGTTTTAATAACTTTAAAGCTATCTTTTCTTAAAGTAGCTTGTGCTAATCTTTCTCCAGAGTATTGGGGAAATGCCCCAATAAAACAAGGCCAGGCATTGAGGATAGATCCATACAAACCACTTTGCCCAGAACCTGCTGCAGAGTGACAACAAGCATCCGTACAGGGGTTTCCAGAAGGGGCACGATATGAAAACATGTGCCACTTGTTGCGTAATCTTCCAACAGGCAGATATCTGCATTCTCAAATTCACAAACAAGTGCTAACATGGAAGAGTTGCCAGATTCTTCTTTTGTGAAAAAGAACTCCACTTGGCCATACTTGTTCTGTGTCCCATTACGATATACTACAATAGTGAAGTTGTTTCTTCTTCTGTCTTTTTTGTAATGTCTGGATGTGAGCTTCATTCTACCAACCTGAGCCCGTTTAAAGGCTCTCAGAGTTCTGTTTGGAATGGGGTGACCTACACACTCCTCCTTAAATAACTACTTTCTTGGCAAAAGCTGTAGTCATTGGACATTCTGGCATAGAATTCTGCAACGGCATTGCCAGGTTTTACACTTTGTGCAAGTATTGGAAGAGACTGTACAAGACCAACAGCATTTACTATCTGAATAGGTATATTTTGAGTGCCATGTATAAGCCGTAGCAAATAGCCGTTTTGTCCTCAAAATGGAAACATGAATGAGTCCACAGTGGCCCAAGGTCTCTAACACTGTCAGTTAAGTGAACAAGTAAGTGCATATTAGCAGTTTGATATCTCAGCGAGCAAGAGTAGTTTTTCAGCATGGTCAATCTGTTTAACAGATATGGAGTCCATCAAGACTATGAAAACTGCTTCACTAAGAAGTAGAAAATGGTTGTAATAGAGAGCACCAAGAAGACCCCTGAAAACAACCGGGCCAACAAATAGCAGAAGGGACCGATATTCGGATGCTTTGAAAAACATTGTGTGTGATGTAACTGAGCGAATACAACGCGTCAGATTAGATGGTGGCAGGATATCTTTTAACCACTTGTCAATGTCACATGCCCTTTTGGTCATGCTAAAAGGCTGACGAGATAATTCAGTAGAAAACCACAAAAACATCAGTAAGACTCCAAGCAGTACAGAGTGAATGTAGTAAACGGCATTCCCACGATTAAGGTCAACACTTTCAAGTTTACTGAGCCAAGTAGGACCCTTAACACCATGCACAGTGCTTTGAGTCTCAAAGGCTGATTTTGCATCATCAATTAACTTGTTATGTGTTCGCTGTGGGCCTTCTGGGTTGTCCTGCTGAAATGGGAAAGCATGCATCTGTCCTCTCACTCCAGCTTTCACGGTCACAGTTCACATTTGAGGCATCCAAATTGACCATTGAATTGCAGAGTATTGGAGACCAATGCCCTTGCAGGCAAGTCACACGTTCCAGCGATGGTCAAAACTTTTCATAGAAAAGACTTTGAGGTCTTGCCGTGTCTAACAAAAACACTATGCTCTTCAAGCTTATGTAAAGTGTTGCTTAAAGGCTTCAGGAATGTCAACATGGAAGGTTTGGAGTCCCCAAACCAAAATATAGCAAAAATCACTGTAGCTCAACTCATTAATGATACAATAAAATGGCCAGACTGAGAATTTTGACGATTTAAAAATAGGCACTCCATCAGTGTTCCAGGTATTTCTAGGATCGCTTAATGACCCACCAACAGCTGCATATTTTATGTACACCTCTCCACCACATATATCCTGAATGTTATCTCTTCCCTTGTTCTGCCTGTTGAATCTGACATTCAGTTTTTCTTTGAAACCCTCTTTTGCAAACAGCATCTGCAGTTGCTCCTCGATAGAAACTTCAGTAAAAGAAGATGTCACTTCCTCTTTCAGCACATTGGCACCACAAGATTGACATATGCTATCATCCTTCTCAACTAATACCAAACAATGACTACAATACTTGTGCAAGATATAGGATATTGCAGCAGGGTAGGGGAAAAAGTCTCTGAATTTGTGAATGCTGCTCAAACAAACTGTGTTAAGGTGCTCTGGACAAAGCAACATAAACAGTTTCAGTAAGTCAACGAGGGCCTTTCCAGTGACTTTGTGACAATTTATATATGTCATTATGATAAGAAGGCACTCAGCAACAGTTGTAGGGGCATTGTCATAGAGTGGTTGTTCTGCATTAATCATTGAATGTTGAGGGAGCTCCATCTCTGCCAGCCACACTTTCAAATTCCTCATCCCAGTTTACACAATCATCAAAGGCAGACTCCTCCATGGTATCATGAAACTCCTCATCCCAGTTTAGTCCATCATCATAGGCCGACTTCTCTTTAAAGACATCCCAATCTTCCTCAATGTGAATTTCCGCAATATTGTGCTCTGTATATGAGGCTTCTGGTCTTGGGTTGGAATGCTTTATCTGTTGTGATGATCCTGTGAACAAGTGAATACAATGTATATGAAAACAACAAAGTAAATACAATACAACTGATCTTTACAGCTACAAAATGTATAGATTAGGTCCTAAATATTTTGTTTTTCTATTTGTGACAGAATTCATCTTTCGACTCATCTTGTAAGTTTTGTTGCCGTACAATAAAGCTACACTGTATTTGTGAAGACCTGTATGTGTGTAGCACATGTGCAACCATGCCTGTGGATGTGATACACCTGAGGTGCAAATGTGTTTTCACCATAATTTACTTGGGATCAATGGGCTGTAGGCTAGCCCTTATAATATAGCCAAGTAACTGAACTTTGATTAGTGCTTTCCTCCAGCCTTCCTGAGTTATGCTCCATACCCAGCTGCGTATACAGAAAAATAGAAGCAGGGATTATGAAAAAGTAGTTTGTTATGGTAAATATTCAGTCATGCGTTACCAAGAAACATATCATCATGGCAGTGTGCAAGGGGCTCTATTACTCCTCTCCTGTACATGTTCAGTCCTATGCCGTCTATGTCGTTTCATAAGGGGCTCAGACAGTTTTTTTTCTCCAACGATGAGTCATGCCTTTCAGTCATTCTGGACATTCTGGTGTAATTAAAATTTGCGAACAGCTAAACCAACATCAACCATTGGGAAAATTGTAGTGTTAATAAGAAAGTTATATTGGCATGCTTCAGGTAGCCTATACTTACAAGATATATTCTTATTGTTGGACACCTTTAGAAAGTGTTTTTGCTCCAGACTAAGAACAAATGAAAAGATAAAAGCCTAGGAACATTAATTAATCATTTTCCCTCTTGGTTTTGGAATTTAGGGATTTGTTTAATTCGTTTTTTTGCAACAATATTTTCAATGTATAGTTGGTATTGTAACGATCTGATATGGGGTTCTATTGGTTGTGTTATATGTTTATGTTTTAGTAGTTAAGCTAATGTTCTGTGTTTATGTTTCCTTAAGTTGCCTTAGCTCAGGTATGGGGGCAGGGAGGAATGTTAGATTGCATAAAGTTACCGAGCCTTGCATGGCCGGAGGTTAGGTTCATTGTTAATAATTGAAGGTGTTGGAATAAAGTGTGACGTTCCTGGAGTCGTGCGGTGTATGGGGCACAGGAACGCTCTGTCAAACCAATCTCTGTCTCATGCCATCTTCCTCTGGCCGAGCACGCTACAGTAGGACTGAATTACACCACTTAGGCTGTTAAAGGGGGTAGAAATTCTATCCTATATTCCTGTGTTCCTGGGGTAAAAAGGGTTTGAATATGCAGAGAATCTATATGTCATGAGTTTCCATCTTCAATCAGCTAGTGCATTTGAAGTGGAGGGGTTTGTACCAGACTCCTAATTAGTAGCTAATAGCATTACCCCATCCAGACAGTCTGTGTAATTCAGGGAGTTGGGAGAACATGAACTTCCACTTTCCACCCCCTTTCAAAGGCTTGGTCTTCCAACATGATGGTGAGTCCCTGTCACCATTGGTAACCACACATCAAACATTCTGTGACATGTGTAGCTATTCTTGTGGGAAACACTCTTTACCATTGTCTTACTTATAGTGGTAGGCTCAATTTGCTGTACATTTTGCATCAGTGTTTTGATTGCATTTGATGGCCACAAAATCGAATAGTACGTGTCTGAAAAAATGTTACTTGCACAATTGTCTGTTTGTATTGGTTCTGAGCAGTGCGTGGGATTGTTTTTAAAATCTCACAATGGTCATTTCGACTGCTCAGTGCTTCTAGTGTTAATGTATTGGTCTTTTCAGGTCTGTTTGAGGATGGATACGCAGCAAAGATATTTGAAATTCAAGACATCCATCAGGAGGATGAGTCTCCTGGAGCTGGCCCAAGCTATTTGAACCTGGACCAGCAGGTTAACACACCTTTTTTGAGAGATTTGACTCCCAGGATGCTGTCATCTGAAGAACCAGGTCCACTGAATGCAGAATACAGAAATCCAACACCTTCATATTCTTCTTCTGCTTCTGCTGACACAGTTGTTTTTGACCGCAGTCCATGGAGCGAATATGGGGAGCCCATGGAAGATGAACACAGACGATGGCAGCCATGCCAGAACTGCAAACAGCAAGTTTTTAAACTAATGGAGGAAAAGAGGAAAATGGAAGAGGTGCTGTTGAGGTTGAGTAAGATTTAGTAGTAGTAGTTTCATTCTTTGTCTGAGAAGCAGTACATTATAGTTGTCATTGTCTCATAACACTCTCATGTAATGTTTTCTTACAGGCCCTGACCAACTCAAAGCTGTGAGGGGCTTATGTGACAGTCTTGAGAAATTCCAAGAGGCTGCGTCCGACACACCTACTAGGATGGGCGAGCAGGCTGTGGTCTGTACATATCATAATTTAATCTTGCCACAATTCATCAAACATCACAGCGTGACTACCTCCGCCTGTTTGACCATTTTTTTACTGACGAGGAGTGTGTCAACGCTGTTGCTTTTGGATGCCATGGGAAGTGTCCTGATGGCAAATCGATGCTGGACCAGGCCCGAGTGAACGCAGTCCTGAGTAAGTATAACCTTTGATAAACTAGAGCAACATACAAAATCCACACATAGAACCTCACATATCCATTTGGGTGAATGAGAGATGGGGGTACTGTTCAGGCTCTATACCCCTTGTAAAGCGGATTACTGTAAGTTATTTGGCAACTTTAGTTGTGATACAAACCTTAACAAAACATATAGGCCTATGGGCTTGTGACGTTCATCTATGATTAGAAAAAGTAAACAAAAATAGGCATTGTTTCTTGCCTTATGTTGGGCACCATTCACAAGTGATGATATACGTATAATTCACAAGTGATAGGCTAATATTATCACCCATCAGACTATTCTTGATTTAATTTTGTCTTTACATATACTAAATAATATGTATGAAATTTGTTTTGATTTACAATGGACCATTATCATGCACCTGTCTCGAAAACAGGGCCAGCTGAATAAATACATGTCACCTATGCACTTAAATAGCGAATGGAGGATACTTGTCCTGTGGTTCATTTTCATGCCAGCCAGGTAGGCTATACTCCTGTTGTAAAGAGAAGCAATGTGCTTAATATTAGGAGAGTTAAGAAATAAATAGCCTAGCCTATAGAAAGCTGATGGGATCCTCCTCTTTTTAATAGAGCCTTTAGAAATGTTGCGCAACATGAGCTCATTGGCTCTCATGAAGTGTGATTAGATTTCCGATCACATTTGCATTGATGTCTGAGTGATTAGAGGGACAATAGAGTCCTGAGTGCCAGGCAGTTAGTTTGGTAGGCTACTAATGACCGTCATCAGCATCAGAGCTTGGAGAAGCCTAATTACCGTGACCATTCACGTGGAATTTGACTGCCTTCATGACTCGTGTGGCGGTAATACGGTCACCGCAACAGCCCTACATACGACATACATCTATTTTTCTGAAACAAGTCACATTTTATGCTACCTTGTTGTCAAGAGTAGTAGATGTACATAGACAATGAACAAAGAATATTAGAGTGCCCTGAAATATAGTGCATTTGAGGTGAGGAGAACTACCCATTCTCTTGACACTCCACATACAGTCTATTTCTGCAAACGGAGGGTATATTACTGGAAACGTTCTGAATTTACCAGTAAACTACCAGAATTGTTGTATCATTCAAGGATTAAATGTAACCTATCATAATATATCTAGATGCCCTTTAGGGTACTTAAGATTATCGCAGGTGTCTGTAATTATCTCTGGCCCTCTCTCTGGCCTTATCACATGTAAAATATATGAAATAATTAAATAAGATGATACAAAAACATAATGACAAAGCTGTAAAACATTATCCTGAATAGAAACCTTCAACTTAGTGAATGTCATTGGTTTTTAAGCATGAAATATATTTTATATATATTTTTATACACTTTTATTTATTTGGCTATGTAAATATGTATTGGTTGTCAATGTTTTGGAGTCAAACTGGTGGCAGTTGTGAAAAAAGTTGATAGTTGTATGAGTAGCAGATTAGATAATCTTTTGTATTAATTAGGCTATTTCCTCTTGAACTAAATTGTCTATCTACTCAAAACTGTAAACAGACATAAAAAGTGTATTAAAAGTGATTCAATTATAAATTACAAAATTGACGATAGATTGCAATAGATTTTCAGTTATTACCCAAATTACTGATGATTCCGGTAACTTTGGTAAATTACCGGTAGCTTTGCAACCCTAGACAGGGGGAATGGAAGCTTGTTGTGTGCAACAGGGAGAGGCAATTGAATGCAAGCTGTTAATGTATGGGTAACTAGGTTGATGGGTTATGCTCAACCCACTCAGTTATTACCCAAATTACTGATGATTCCGGTAACTTTGGTAAATTACCGGTAGCTTTGCAACCCTAGACAGGGGGAATGGAAGCTTGTTGTGTGCAACAGGGAGTGGCAATTGAATGCAGGCTGTTAATGTATGGGTAACAAGGTTGATGGGTTATGCTCAACCCACTCAGTTTACAACCACAAAACACCAGAAAATGTACAATGAGTAAAACCGGCTCACCTGTTTTTACAGTATGATTTGACTATTACATGTTCAATGTTTTCTTTTGATTTAGATTTAATAGGCCTAAGGTATAAGATAAACATGGCTCTTTAGGCTACAGTCTTCTTCCAATGGTGTTCCATTTCTATTACTGCTATTCATTTTCCATGTCTTTCTGAGATAAGCACGGCATCCTGCTCGGACCTTGCAGGGGGTTTCCGAGAAACTGCGCTACGCCACTGCCATCACACTTTTTTGCTGATATGAATTCACAGGTTTTACGCACCAAACAAACTTTTTGGGAGAGTGCGATGGCCCCCTTTTGAATAGATACCTTGTGAGACACTGCCTGTCAGACAGAGTGAAAAGCCATGTGTGAGGTAAAGACCAGAAAGAGACATTTTTGACGTAAACTCTGTGAAACTGACAGCGGTGTTTGAGTGGGGTTGTGATGGGGGTGAAATATGTTAATTTGTTTGGGAAAGCATGACAAGTTCAGCACCCACAGTGAAATTATTCAGAGATGTCAGAAAGCAACAGCCGTTGCCAGTTTAGTTAAGCATTTCTGAAACCCAGAGCTTTTGCTAAGTTTGGAATCAACAAACCTTTGTTTGAGCTGATGTTCAGGCATTCCAATATGCTGTGTATTATTTGTACAGTATATCCTGACAGATGCACTTACAGGTTTGTATTTGTTTAAGCTGGATCACTGGCCTGTCCTGACAGTGATACAGCAGAATCAGTATTCTGTCCATCTGTGTTAGGGTAAACACATCCACACTTGTAAATGTGAGGATTCAATGATGGCTTGTGTAGGTGGAGAATTGTGAATGTGTTCTAATTGCAGGAGAGGGAGTGGAGCTATCCTAATGCCACAAATGATAGAAGCCAATTTCTAATGAGACGGCAGTGCCTCGGGATTCATTACCGTAACATTTTATCTTGCTTTTGAAATATTGATTTGATGGCAGACACACAATAGCCAGAAAAAAAGACAGCTCACTTTTAAGTCGGAAACTAAATGATTATCGTACACATTTTTACTGTCATTTCTGAACCTTTGTTGTTTCATGATGGATAGCACACTCCACAGCATGACTCCATGTTTGTCTATGCACTTTTAAACATCTCCAGGATATGTCAAGCTTCAAACATAAAACTCAATACACTTTATCTTGGTTCTCACACTATTGTAATAGGTAAGCTATGTGTGCCCCACATAAATCTCGTTCCAGTTGACTGTATGTTGTGACATTCTTTTCTCAATTTAATTCTCAAATCTTAATTTACATGTTCCAGTTGCTGATTGTAAAAATAGATTTTTACAACGGAAACCAGCCTTGTGTTCCCATGGTAACAAATAGAAAATACTGCGCCGCTTGGAAAGTTAGGTGACAAATTGCATGCGTTTGACATGTAACCTATGCTATTTGATGGTATTTGAAACATCACTTTTCATGAAAAAAACATAAACGTGGAAAAATGTAAAGTATGAATTTGAAATGCAGAAATCAGGACCAAATCAAGCCGCTAGAGGACATTCAAGGACATTCAGATTCTTTATTGTTGACTAATGCATTACTGTTCCCTTGAAGACACTGAACACCATCTGTAGATGGCCACATACACTTGACAGGCCTTTCATTCTCCCTGTTGGAAGTGTAAACATGAGCCTACTCCCTCTTCCTACTCCCCCACCTGCCAGCTCCTTAGCAGCCCAGCAAACTGTCACAGGGATTAGGGGGAAGGCAATTCAGCTCCAACGCTGAATCCAATTCAAAGCTTTGATATTCAGTCTTTTTTTCCCTTTCTCCCTTTTCTGAGGCCACCAACGTGTTAAATTGCCTCGACCCTATGTCCATTATGAAATATGGCCAGCCGGGTAGCACACTGGCCTACTGAAGGTACCCACATTAATTTTGCTACATGCAGCAGACTATGGTAATTGAAAGTTGGTTGCAATTTCAGTTGAATCCCCCAGAAAAGACAGAACAAATATTACAAAAAATATATAGTATATCAAATATACTAACTTATATTACAACAAATAGATATATATATATATAATGACTTAGGTTGAAGTCATTAAAACACACTTTTCAACAACTCCACAGATTTCATCTTAACAAACTATAGTTTTGGCAAGTCGGTTAGGACATCTACTTTAATTCTTCCAACAATTGTTTACAGACAGATTATTTCACTTATAATTCACTATATCACAATTCCAGTGGGTTAGAAGTTGACTGTGCCTTTAAACAGCTTGGAAAATTGGCTTTAGAAACTTCTGATAGGCTAATTGACTCATTGAGTCAATTGGAGGTGTACCTGTGGATGTATTTCAAGGCCTACATTCAAACTCAGTGTCTCTTTGCTCAACATCATGGGGAAATCTAAAGAAATCAGCCAAGGCCTCAGAAAAAAATGTGTAGATCTCCACAAGTCTGGTTCTTCCTTGGGAGGAATTTCCAAACGCCTGAAGGTAACCACATTCATCTGTACAAACAATAGTATGCAAATATAAACACCATGGGACCACACAGCCGTCATACCTCTCAGGAAGGAGACACGTTCTGTCTCCTTCCTGAAACAGAACGAGATGATGAACATACTTTGGTGCAAAAAGTGCAAATCAATCCCAGGACATCAGCAAAGTACCTTGTGATACTTTTTGGAGAAATGTCATCTGGTCTGATAAAACAAAAATAGAACTGTTTGGCCATAATGACCATCGTTATGTTTGGAGGAATATGGGGGAGGCTTGCAAGCCGAAGAACACCATTCCAACTGTGAAGCACGGGGGTGGCAGCATCATGTTTTGGGGGTGCTTTGCTGCAGGAGGGCCTGGCGCACTTCACAAAATAGATGGCATCATGAGGAAGGAAAATTATGTGCATATATTGAAGCAACATCTCAAGACATCAATTGTGCATCTATCCGTGAGTAACTCTGGTCCGTAATCACTCATTCACTCAGGACTTATTTATTCATTCAGGTCTGTATTTACATACTCATGTACAGTTGTTATATCATATCACGTGCAATATTGCAAGTAATTTTTGGACTTAACTTACGTAGTCATTCACTCAGCAATGCATATTAGTATCCTGTCAGTTGTATCTTTTTTCATTGCTTTTAGTATATTGAATGTGCAATACGTGCAGTTATCTATTATAAAACCTTGCGCACCAAGGACTGTATTTTAAGGGAATTACTATTATTTCCCCAAATTATATCATACACACATTTAGCTATTTAACTATCTCTTCCTGTCATTTACCTGTACAGTTATAATGTAACCATGCTAATATTCACTTACCTGTACATTTAACTGTATATTTACCTGTACAGTTATAATTTAACAATGCAAAATATTCACTTACCTGTTCATTTAACCAGTATGTCTATTAAGTAAACTATTATTACCCTCACTCATATCATACGCATTTTTAGCTATTGAAGTATTTCTCTGCCATTGACCTGTATAGTATAGTATAGTTAACCATCCACCAATGTATAGTGTACATATTCAGCCATCCACCCATACTATGCAATGTCTTTTATAGCTTTTTTCCAGACTTCTTGTATTTCTATACTTTTTCATACTGACGCTCTATGTATCATGTATCGTGTATCTGTCTTCTGTGTATTTTTGTTCTGGCATTTTGCACCTACCCTGTGTTTTTGTTGTAGCTGCTTGACAAAGAAATTTCCCCTCGGTGATCAATAAAGTATCTATCTATCTATCTATCTATCTATCTATCTATCTATCTATCTATCTATCTATCTATCTATCTATCTATCTATCTATCTATCTATCTATCTATCTATCTATCTATCTATCTATCTATCTATCTATCTAGAAGTTAAGCTCGGGTGCAAATGGGTCTTCAAAATGGACTATGACCCCAAGCATACTTCCAAAGTTGTGGCAAAATGGCTTAAGGACAACAAAGTCAAGGTATTAGTGGCCATCACAAAGCCCTGACCTCAATCCTATAGAACATTTGTGGGCAGAACTGAAAAAGCGTGTGCGAGCAAGGAGGCCTACAAACCTGACTCAGTTACACCAGTTCTGTCAGGAGGAATGGGCCAAAATTCACTTAACTTATTATGGGAAGCTTGTGGAAGGCTACCTAGATGTTTGTTTCTCTTCCCCTCCCGGATTATTGTTTTCTCTCATGTTTGAACCGGTGAGGTGCTGTTATTGACGTTCTCTTTATTTTCATAAAAGTTCTAAAGTATACCTTCTTTTTTTTTCTTTTTTTCTCACTACGCCACACTCGCTACCCTCGTACCTCATATGCAGCTAACAAAAATATATGGAAATGTCCGCTCTATTCAAAATTACAACCAACTAATTGCAGAATTACCACAAAATGGAAGAGGCAAGTGGAAAGGGGAGAAAGTAAGGAGCTTGTCTGTCGGCCCTGAATTAAAGACACAAATTGGTTAAAGAAAATTGTGATAAATCAAAAGTATACCAGTTTCATTTAAGGAACAAAAAATGGACAGCTGTGCTATACAGATTGCTAAATAGTTGACGTTTTTCAGTTTACCGATTCCACGGCACATGGTTTATGAACTGATGCACAAAACGACACCATGTTCAAAACGTTGAGTTTTTCAATTGAAATTATTATACTAAATTCGTACCAACCAATAGAATTGTGTGTATATGTGTACAACCATCCCGGTTCCTCAGATTTTGCTGTGAAGAGACAGAATCATTAGATAATTAGTTTTGGTACTGTCCATATGTAGCTTGTTTTTGGTTGCAGGTTTAGGAATGGCTGAATAACTGCAACATTTGCTTGGAGTTAACTCTGCAAATAGCACTGCTGGTTGATCTGAAAAGTCATAGTTAATCGATCAATAATATAATTATACTCTTAGCAAAAATGTTATCTGTAGAATATATGGAAATAGAAAGGTTCAGAACTTTTGTGAAACATCACAGCACAGTTGAAAAAGATATGGCAAATAGAAATCAACATTTTCTGCAGAGATGGATGGGAGGGGTTGAGGGTAGCTGAAGGATGGGACTAAAATCAAACAAAAGATAACTTATGTGTCTGTAAAAAATGTATACAGTATAGTATGTTTAAGCTGGAAGTAGAAGCCTAAGTGTTGTTTTTCATTAGTTTACTTCAATTAGGGGAGGGGTGTTACGGTTATGGGTCCCGTGTAGCTTAGATGGTAGAGAATGGCCCTTGCATCAGCAGGGTTGTGGGTTCGATTCCCATGGGGGACCAGTATGAAAAAAGTATTAACATGTATGCGTTAACTAACTGTAAGTCACTCTGGATAAGAGCATCTACTAAAATGTAAATGTTAAATAATAAAGGAAAATATATAGACTGTTGTAATTGAAAAAATAACATCAACCCCAAATGCTACTACATTAACAAACATGCTGAAGACTTTCTTTCTAAGTAGCCCCTGCAGAATACTGAATTAATTCCTGTGGTTTTTCTCAATATTGTTATTGTGCTCATCCCCACTGTGTACCACATAATATTGAAAACTGGTTAGGGAGGAACACATGCAGACGAAAATATCATTGCAATTTGTGCACCTACCTCGTAGGGAATTCGATTTTATTGGAGATAGACAGTGTAAAATTAATCTTGTGTTTATGAGCTAGGTCATATACTGTATCAAAGTATGTTTCTGCTGACGTGGGCTGTAGACACAAGAGACAGAGCTTCTCCTTGACTTACAGTGTGTTGACTCTCAGTGAAAACTTAAATCTTAGGGAGATCCACCAGGACTCATAGGTTATAACGTGTGGGTGAGATACAGCCCTGACTGGATGGATCGAACTTCAACAGGATCAAGAATCAACACCTGTTATTAATCATACATAGCAATAGCACTAAGGTATGCAGGTTTGGAGAATAGACATTTGCAGGAATTGTCAAACTTCAAAAGGTCATACAACCCACTTCCTCATGCACGCGTGATGCACTCAGTTGGTGTTCATGGCTGTAACATGCTTTTTTCATGTGCATTTATAGACCCTCCCCTATACCTCAAATAATAATTCAAACATAAAGTGGATATCACAGAACATCCTTACCTTTTACCCTCACTACTGTTCTTTGTCCTCTAAGTGTTGCATGGCAACACAGGAATTTTGATAGGGCACAGGGCTTGGGCCAGAAGGTTGTTGGTTCAAAGACTGATAAGATTATATTTCTGATATTGAAGAAGGTCAGAATGTGAGAAGAAATATAAAATACTTGATGTAGAGTTGATACAATTTATTCAGATCTGGATCCGCATAGCAACAACCAGTGAATGTAATTGCCAAGCAGACGTTAGACAAAGGTGAGCCAGGAGTTTATATACCATGGTCAAAACAGACTAGCTGGTGCCAAGATGACATGATATTTATAAACACACATTCCACAGTGGATCCTATAGAAAATCACGTCACAGACAACTGTGGACAACCGTAGGGGTGGAAATATTTCCTTTATAACAAGCATTGCATTAATCATCGTATTTGCAGATCCGAGAAAAAATTGCCTTTAGGCTATGGATCATTTGATTCAGACCACACTAAATAGCCTATAGGGGCACTTGATATTTCACGCCCAGCAGAGAATCAGAGATGAGAGGCAGCATCGGGCACACAACGATATATAGCCTAATAATAATAATCATTCTAAAACACAGAAATATTGAAATGTCATCAAATACAAATGACATGCCCCTCCCCTGGACCAGATGAATAATATATAAAATAACCCCCCCTTGAAAAAACATAGCTTCCCCATTTTCCTCCAGGTACCAATCATTACATTTCGATCGATCCCTAAGTCAGAAGGTGACTTTGTTCATATCTTTCCAATTATGGATGGAGCAGCATTATATACTGTGCAGTGTGTTGATTACTGTACTTTGATCGTAATGTATTGGTTTAGTTGGTCTTACTTACAAAGTCAAGTCCAAAGCTGAAAGGTTACTAACCAAAATCCTTTTGGTGAAATAACCCAATGGGCATAGACGTCAATTCAACGTCTATTCCACATTGGTTCAACGTAATGTTATTGAAATGATGTGGAAACAGCAATCAGTGTGTGCCCAGTGGGAAGTAATCAACAAAACTACTTCATATCAACAAATGTGAAATTACAACTTATAACACATTACATAGCACCCAATGATTTAAATGCCTTTTTGACCTGACTGACTACCTGCCTCCTTAGTAGGAAACAAGTGGGAAATTATAGCATGGCAGTTGGCAACTCTGTAGCTCTGGCCATGGTGTTTGACAAATGTGACTGACCACCTTTATTCGGTCTTATGTAGCAAAATTTGAAATTGTGTTTTTTACTGCTGTAAAACAGGAAATAACAAAGCGAACTGAGAAGACATTACAACCTTGCATAACATCAATTCACCTTCCAAGTTTAGATAAGAAGAATAACCTCATACAATGCAATGAAAATGATGTTCACCTGAAGTGCTGGTACTGCTTGATCTGTGGCAGCGGCCTGAAGTACGGAGTCAGGTATTGTTGCCAGCCATAGCGTTCCACCAGCACCGTACCATCCTCCAGTCAAACCAGCTGTGGGATGTTAAACTTTGTCACAGAGCTGTCCTTCACAACACCAGCAATCTCGGAAATTGTTCACTCTAGTCTTTCTGAAGTGCTGCTTGATGAGGCCGAAGCACCAGTCGGGGTCAAACTTGGTGTGGCCTGTGATCAGGAAGTACTTGTTGAGCAAAATAAAAGCTGTAATGCATCCTGATGTCTTTGCTTGCTGGTTCAGTAGGGCCCCCCAGAGACAACTGCAGGTCTTGACAGGTGGTCTTGCAGTCAGCAATCATCTTCTGGTAGACAGACCGCTCACTCTGAACAAGCAGGAGATGCTGCTCTTGCATCTTCAGCTTGGCTGACTTAACAGCTTCTGGCAGATTGGCAGATCTGAAGACCTGATAGTTGTTCCTCTGACACTGCCAGTCTTATCGACTCCCTCTGCATTTGCAATCAAACGCTTCTCCCAGACATTCCACTGATTTCAAAACTCGGTCAACTTCTTCCGTGACAACAACACTATTGATATCGGTTTCTTCGCCATCACTGTCATCAGAAGACTCTACAATGTCTTCTTCAATAAAAATGTTTTTACCTAAATCGGTAAAAACAAAAAGTCAGCATGGTACGATTTTCCTCCTGAAAGTAGTTCATCACAACTTTTTCCCACTGACCTTTGTCGATAGCGGATGATAAATTCAGGGCAGTGATGTTATAGAGAGCATTAGCAACACAAACTGCAGTAGAAAGGATTATCTACACATTACAAGCAGCTGATTTTATAGACAGATGCTACACGGCAGACCAATCCGAAACTCATCTCTCGGCATGTCCAGCTCATTCATTATCTCAGCCAATCATGGCTAGCGGGAAGGTTCCTGTCTTTTTCTGTGGCTAAACCAACTAGGCTCGTAGTTTAACAACTTCATTCGTATTTACAGATGGCATACAAGTTCGTTATTAAGGCACATGAAAGTTCCAATGTTCCAGAAGGCATTTCTGCCAAAAAACGCATTTTGATAAAACATTTTAATAAACGTTCAAATGCCTCTCCTGTGAAGTCGTGACTTGCAATATAGTTTCCTGAAACGAGTCACAAATTCACATTGCTCCCAAACTGCTGTCCGAGGCATTTTTATCTCCAAGAGAAGGACTCTTGGAGCGCTCAAAAGAAAGGTTGTGAGCTGCCAATAGAACACAGATAGCATCTGTTTTAAGGAAATTTTACAATGTCCAACTCTTAGGGACTCTTGAGATAATTATATGTATCAGTAAATCTAAATATATTTATGGGCAGCATTTATATCAAATAATTAACTTATCCAACACCTTATAAAATGTATTAAGTAGATGCTAATGATGCTTTGTTGAGATATGTGTAGACCAGGTTTCTCCAACCCTGTTCCTGGTGAGCTACCATGTAGGTTTCCACTCCAACCCTAATCTAGAACTCCTGATTCTATTAATTAGCTGGTTGATAAGCTGAACCAGTTTAGTTAAAACTGGGGTTGGCGTGAACCTACAGTAGGGTAGCTCTCCAGGAACAGGGTTGGAGTGCCCTGGTGTAGACAATATGAAGGATTCTTTAATAGATCCTACTTAATTTATTTAGGTATTTAGAATGGGTCGTAATCGTCATACACTGTGATGTGAATGGAGTGGAATCAATTGCCGCTCATCAACTAGGCACGGGTGATGAGTGTTTGTCCACAATACTGAATGTCAACAAAACCTGAGGAAAAAAGGTCACAGGCAGGACAGGAGGGCAGCAATCACTCTCACTCTGACATAGCATGAGGATGGCTGAAATATCCAGATAGGACCACCCCTAGGGCACTTCTGTCTCATGCTGTGCAATGCTAAGTATGCATGGACTGCAGTTTTTCCAGCATACAGCCTCAACCCACCATGACTCAGCCATTGACCTCTGACTTTGCAAGCTGTGACTCAAACAGCTGCCACTCATGGTCATTCCAGGACAATGCCCTTTGCTATCTGGATCTGTCAGTATAATGTTACAGGTTGAGGCCTGTCCTGTACAACTGACTCAGAGAGATGAGATTTCAAAGAGGCCACCCACAGTCTCTGAGAACATCTGAGTGAGATGTATTTCCATAGATATAGACACAATGTCTCCGTCAATATCTTAGTGTGTTATCGGGCCATTGAAGAGCACCGAAAGTGCTGGTGAACACACACTGTTCTCTGTACCGCACAACATCGGGTGATCTCTTTGAACTAATGAAAGGCAAAAGCAATGCATTTCTGAACACTCTGTGCTTCAGCGCTTCATAGACTGCATCACCTCCCCTCACTCGGTGTACTAGTTCTCTAGTGTGTTTGTGCAGATAAAGTAACAGTAAAAAACAATGCATTTTTTAGGAACCATGTCTCATTTCTTATACAGAACCGCCTACACTAGTGATTGCATTCTCTGTTCCAGTGCCTCCCCCCCTGGCTCTCCACACAAATGTATTTGTGATAATGTACATTTGTGTAGTGGATAGAAACAGTTTCCCTTTGCCTGTGTCTCTCTCCCCCTCTCCAAAGGAGGAGTGAGTGCTCCCTGTTTTTCTTTATTTCAATTTACTGATTTTCTTATATGAAATACAGTATAACTCAGTAAAATCTTTGAAAGTGTTGCATTTATATTTTTGTTCAGTACATGAACAGCAAGGGTTGCATAACCGCACATTTTTACTGATGCATAAGGCAATATTCAATTCATACGCACAAAATGTATAAACAAAAGCATTCACTGTGAAAGTTCATACATGTAGGCCCTTCATATATAGGCTATGCACAGCACTTTGTTCAATTTATCTAATCAGTTATTGTTTTCAGTTATCGTCAAAAATTAGTAGGTTAGTCTGCCGAAAAATTATTGACATGGCAGATTCGGACGGGACTAAAATTACAGATGTGGTGTTTTGTGCTTGTGCACATAATTACATTACCCGACCTCCCCAGTAAAACTAATTCTGCCCGAATAGGGCTATAGTCATCATAGCTACTAGAACTAATGTATTAGTAAATCATGTAGTACAGTGTACAGTCAGAAAGCTGTTTAGCAGTTACACCGGTGGACCCCGGTGACATTAAATTAATTAATCCAAAATCTTACTTGGAATAGGTCCAGTGTTGCCCAAAACAGCTAGCTAATATAGCATCCCTCTCTGTTTGAGTAGGCTAAACTAGCTAGCTGCATTCACTAGCTAAGTGAAATTGAAAGTAAAACAAAAGTACAACCAAATATAGCTCTCTCTCTCTTGCTTCTCCTTAATTTTGTAATAAATAAATATGTTTCTAAACTGTTAAACTGTTCTATCTCTCTCTTTGAATCAACAAATTACCACATTTTATGCAATGGAGTGCTAGCTAGTTGTAGCCTATGCTTTCAGTACTAGATTAATTCTCTGATCCCTTGATTGGGTGGACAACATGTCAGCTCATGCTGCAAGAGCTCTGATAGTTTGGAGGAAGGCCTCTGGAAGTTGTCATAATTACTGTGTAAGTCTATGGGTACAAGTATTTGATACACTGCCAATTTTGCAGGTTTTCCCACTTACAAAGCATGTAGAAGTCTGTAATTTTTATCATAGGTACTCTTCAACTGTGAGTGACGGAATCTAAAACAAAAATCCAGAAAATCACATTGTATGATTTTTAAGTAATTAATTTGCATTTTATTGCATGACATAAGTATTTGATACATCAGAAAAGCAGAACTTAATATTTGGTACAGAAACCTTTGTTTGCAATTACAGAGATCATACGTTTCCTGTAGTTCTTGACCAGGTTTGCACACACTGCAGCAGGGATTTTGGCCCACTCCTCCATACAGACCTTCTCCAGATCCCTCAGGTTTCGGGGCTGTCGCTGGGAAATACGGACTTTCAGCTCCCTCCCCAAAGATTTTCTATTGGGTTCAGGTCTGTAGACTGGCTAGGCCACTCCAGGACCTTGAGATGCTTCTTACGGAGCCACTCCTTAGTTGCCCTGGCTGTGTGTTTTGGGTCGTTGTCATGCTGGAAGACCCAGCCACGACCCATCTTCAATGCTCTTACTGAGGGAAGGAGGTTGTCGTCCTGTCCCCTTTGCAGAAAAGCATCCCCAAAGAATGATGTTTCCACCTCCATGCTTCACGGTTGGGATGGTGTTCTTGGTGTTGTACTCATCCTTCTTCTTCCTCCAAACACCACGAGTGGAGTTTAGACCAAAAAGCTCTATTTTTGTCTCATCAGACCACATGACCTTCTCCCATTCCTCCTCTGGATCATCCAGATGGTCATTGGCAAACTTCAGACGGGCCTGGATATGCGCTGGCTTGAGCAGGGGGACCTTGCGTGCGCTGCAGGATTTTAATCCATGACAGACTAGTGTGTTACTAATGGTTTTCTTTGAGACGGTGGTCCCAGCTCTCTTCAGGTCATTGACCAGGTCCTGCCGTGTAGTTCTGGGCCGATCCCTCACCTTCCTCATGATCATTGATGCCCCACGAGGTGAGATCTTGCATGGTGCCCCAGACCGAGGGAGATTGACCGTCATCTTGAACTTTTTCAATTTTCTAATAATTGCGCCAACAGTTGTTGCCTTCTCACCAAGCTGCTTGCCTATTGTCCTGTAGCCCTTCCCAGCCTTGTGCAGGTCTACAATTTTGTCCCTGATGTCCTTACACAGCTCTCTGGTCTTGGCCATTGTGGAGAGGTTGGAGTCTGTTTGATTGAGTGTGTGACAGGTGTCTTTTATACAGGTAACGAGTTCAAACAGGTACAGTTAATACAGCTAATGAGTGGAGAACAGGAGGGCTTCTTAAAGAAAAACTAAAAGGTCTGTGAGAGCCGGAATTCTTACTGGTTGGTAGGTGATCAAATACTTATGTCATGCAATAAAATGCAAATTAAATTAATTACAATGTGATTTTCTGGATTTTTGTTTTAGATTCCGTCTCTCACAGTTGAAGTTTACCTATGATAAAAATTACAGACCTCTACATGCTTTGTAAGTAGGAAAACCTGCAAAATCGGCAGTGTATCAAATACTTGTTCTCCCCACTGTATATAGTATAGTTTAATCGGAAAAGGATAACTTTTTAAATATATCGCTATTTTAATTTGTATTAAATTCACTGAGGAGGATGGTCCTCCCCTTCCTCCACTGCTGGAGTGGCTGAATGACCGGTGAAATTAATAACACTGGTTTACTGAGCCGTGACGCCCCTTTACTGTAAGGTGTACCATATGCAATGGATGGCAACCCACGGTTTGCCGAATGAACAAGTTCAATTTGTCCTTTTTTCAGCGGTTGCAAGCCAAAAGGATATGGATGGTTGCAGTCTTGGAGAAGTCCTGTGTAAAAATGAGTGCATTGTTCGCTGTATAAGCATAATTCAACTCAGAATAAATGCTTTCTCATACTCATGGTGACTTTGCAATTACTCATTCTGAACATTTCCCACTCTGAACGAACAGCCGAACCATGGATCATCTCATCCAATGCACCATGATCCATTGGGCCAAAATGATTTCATCGTGAGCACATTATTTTACATAATACTGAGCAAAGTGCTGGGTGTTTTTGCATTAAATCCTCTTTCCTCTGACAAGATTTACAATAATAATTTGTCAGTGTTAAATCCCATATTCCCATTAATTCAACCATAACCCTCTTTCTGAATTAATCTGTACCATGAATGGTACTGTCTTACAGAGCCAACAACAGTGTTCTATGGATTTCACATGACTGAGAATACAGATATGCATCTGTTGGTCACAGATACCTTTAAAAAAAGGTAGGGGTGTGGATCAGAAAACCAGTCAGTATATGGTGTGACCAGCATTTGCCTCATCTCCTTTGTATAGAGTTGAGCAGGCTGTTGATTGTGGCCTGTGGAATGTTGTCCCTCTTCAATGGCTGTGCGAAGTTGCTGGATATTGGCGACAATACACGTCGATCCAGAGCATCCCAAACATGTTTGGTGAGTATGCAGGCCATGGAAGAAAGCTTCCAGGAACTGTGTATAGATCCTTGCGACATGGGGCCTGCATTATCATGCTGAAACATGAGGTAATGGCGGTGGATGAATGGCATGACAATGGGCCTCAGGATCTTGTCACGGTATCTCTGTGCATTCAAATTACCATCGATTAAATGCAATTGTGTTTGTTATCCGTAATTTATGCCTGCCCATATTATAATCCCACCACCACCATGGGGCACTCTGTTCACAACATTGAGAGAAATATGCTTTTTGTGCATATGGAACATTTCTGAGATCTTTTATTTAATTTCCTGAAACATGGGACCAACAATTGACATATTGTGTTTATATTTATGTTCAGTGTAGATCGCAAAGCAGCATACAACTGACATAAACATTTGGAAATTAAAAGTTAACATTTTCAGCCATAGGCTTAAAACGCATCTCAAGTACAACTGCACTGTTTAGGGGAGCATTTAGGACGTATTGCAGATCGCTAAAATATCCTAATGATCATGATCACACTTCCTCAATTCAAGTATTATGGCGCCACTATACTAAAGATGGTTTGGTATGGTTTAGAAACTTGGCCTCCAAGCTCAAGTTATCAGTGTAGCCCTGTTATCGCCAGGACTTTATGAAATATCTTCACGCCTAGAAAAAAACCTCCAGGTTTCCGTCATAACTGTCAATTTATTGAACAAAATTGAAGAATTACAGAGGGTAGTTGGGAAGCCCGTCTGAATTGTCCTCTGGAATAACGGATAATCTGGGGTAATAATTACATAACCAATGTTCTATAGTAATACTACTAGTTGGCAGGTGACAACGATGTAGGCTGTGTGTAGTGGTCATGATATGAAGGTTTGGCTTGGGAAAGTTTTTACGCCTTGTCACAGACAGTTGATGTGTTGTGCACTGAAGTCCACAAGCGAAGGGAAAGGGTGAGAGGAGGAGAGCGCCTAGATCAGGGATCATCATCAACTAGATTCAGTCCCAAGTTTTTTCTTGAGCCGATGGTCGATTTTACTAATCATTTGTAGACTGCAAATTGACCCCAAAATATATAATTTGACTAAAAAAATAATCATTTCAAACCTTGCTTACATTTGTTTACGATCACGTCTCTCTATAATGCCTGGAAAAACTTGGGAAAAGATTTCCAAAATTAAAATCAATTGGAGCTGATTTCCTGGTGTCTGTTAGAGAACAGAGTGTGTGTTCGCCAACACTTTCGGTGCTCTTCAATGCCCGATAACACACTAAGATATTGATGGAGACGTTGTGGCTATGTCCAACAATGAACATTTAAAAAAATAAAAATTATATTTGTTTTGCTTTGAAAACTTTTGGGGGAAAATAAAACCACCAGCGGGCCAAAATCAGACTGCAGGCCGACAATTGGGGAACCCTGACGTAGATGGTTGCAAGAAGGAAATTATATATACAAGGAGATCATGCTGTTTTTATGTGGTTGCTATGAAAGTGAACTGTGTTTGGTTTGACCAGGGGTGTATTCATTCTGCTGATTCTTTTGAAAACAAAATTCTAAACGGAAGCAAATGGAATGGGTATAAACATACCTGAGTATGTCCAATAGAAACTCTAATTTGAAACTGTTGGATTAATGATTACACCGTAGATCAGCTAGATGCAGGCAAGAGTGTGCAAGGCGTTCTTGAAATTGTCACTGTCTCTCACATTGATTACTCAAAATTCTCTCGACCTGTGCATCTACGTTGTAAACTTTCATTCATAGGCTAGGTTATAGCAACCTCATGACGGGTAATTTGAGTATCATGTAGTAGCCTAAACCAATCGATGTTACATTGAGCTGGGTGAATGAAATATGAATGACAGTCATCCAATTTGCTGTAATAGAAATAAGGCCATTCTCATTTAAAAATGTTTATAATCCTCCCTCATCTTAAACGGTACCGACCGCCACTGCACTCCAGTCACTGTGAAATAGTTGAGATTTGACACAGTGTGAGGGGTGTAAAGCTGAGTCATGATGGAGATGGGTATTTCACATTCTGATTGGCCAAATGACTACGCTTTGTGAATTTACAGACATGTTGCCATGGATGTTCCCCCCGGTGAAGTTCCTGGTGATACTGACTTCTGTAACAGAGCTGCTAATCTAGGGATTGAGTGCTTTGTAGAATCAGAGCTTTGTAGTGAGCTAAATCTCGATAGAAACATACTCATTGAGACCATCCTGTAAGGATTGACTCTGAGGTAACAGAGCCCTTTGTGCAATTTGTTTTTTTTGGAGATTAGATACACCTCTTTTTTTTCCCCCATATATATATATTTTTTTTTCTTCCTTCCTTAAGAACAAACAGGACTGCTTGAAATTCAGGAGAGCAGAAGGTAACAGTTGCTTTGAGACCCAACGGAAAGGTCACACCTTACAAAAGTTGAATTAACATTCATATCATGTCGTTTAATTAAAGGCATTATATTATCATATTTCATAAAAACATTTTAGAGCTATATTTACATTTGAGTAATTTAGCAGACACTCTTATCCAAAGCGACTTACATTAATGAGTGCATACATATTCATACTTTTCATACTAGGTACCAGGATATGTTTTTCGGACAATATCAAATCAACAGGTCTAGACTTACAGCGAAATGCATACTTACGGGTCCTTTTCCAACAATGCAGATTTAAAGACATAAAAAAAAAGGAGAAATAGTGACACGAGGAATACATACAAAGTGAATATCTATTTGACCATTATTATGCACATGTACGAGTGTCATTAATATTGAGGCAGTCTGCCCCTAAATCATATTGTCGCTGAAGTTGATAACATATTGGTTTTAGTTGAAATTAGAGCTATGAATTTGTTTCATAGCTTTGTGTAACTGTCAATTTGTGAGATTCTCCCTGAGTCCATTTTCCCTGCCATGTAATGGTAGGTTTGCCGGCCATGACTCACTCTCTATGCCATCTTCATTGAGATGCAATGTGTCAAAGCAGTGTTATATCACTGCATCTTATGCAAACTATGTGCCAGCTGTCCAGTGCAATGTGGAAACGTGTCAGTGTGAGGTCTATCATTCACGTCTCATCATGATAGTTCCCTTGTCTGTCTCAATACTTTGCATTTAAATTGTTTAGGTGAGAGAATATCCCTCTTCTGTGTCCCTGTCAGCTATAAGGCTACGTTTAGACAGGCAGCCCAATTCTGATCTTTTTTTAACCAATTGTTCTTTTGACCAATCTGATAAGCTCTGAAAAAGATTTGATGTGAAAAGATGTCAAAAGACCAATTAGTGGAATAAATATCAGAATTGGGCTGTCTGTCTATTATTCATTTAGAAGATGAATGTAATCTCATATCCACCTCCTACCCTAGGCTGGCCTGTGTTTGTTTTATAAAGGGAAGTGTTCCTACAGTGCCCTCTAGCCATTCTACACACATATATAATCAACAGTGTGTCCAACCATCTGATTGTCTGAAAAAGGCTGATTCCCTTGTAGATTACATGAATCAGTCTCAGAGAACACCTAGGGTCATGTGCCATAATTTTTAGCATCTTCACTGTCTTCCAACCAATCAAAGCACAGCACGCTTACCTTGGCTTTGCCTAGCTGTTACCGTGGCGACTAGGAGGGCCGATTTGCCATGGTTCATGAAGCACGTCCATCTGACTGCTAGCTGTGAAAATATATTGTATTTTATACTATCCCGGAAAAGGAGACATTTGTCTTTGATGGGAACCAATGAATCTGCAATGCATATTTTAATTTTACAGTTCTAAGTTAACATCTTATAAAATCATACATTTATGGGTGATGGCGGTAATGATTTTAGCAAAAAGAACAGGCAAGGTGGTCTGTCATCCTGAACTGAGAGACTCCCAGACTGAGGCTGCTGATCTGAATACAAACAAGCAGGCACACACATATACGCATATGAATGCACATGCACCCAAGTACACAAATATATACACACACACCATATTGCCCATTGCTGAACAGCAGGGACTGCAAACAACAGATACATTAAAATGAAATCCTTTTACAGATTGAATCGATACAAGGTGTCATAGTTTACTAGTACAGATGACCTTCTACCAGGAAGCAAGATATCAATTCCGTTTCTCTTTCTTCTTCTCTGACAAGCTGTCTGCAGTGACGTTTTCTTAGAACTATCAGACACCTGTCGTGGTGGATTTTGGGACTTTGAATGACATATTGAAATGTGTGGCCAGTATTAACCTTGGAGAGCACATTTGATTGTCTGACTGAGCACCCATGTTATTGATAGTTTAATAGAGGCTTGCAGGCTCCATCTGGTCAGTTCAAAGTTTAATCTGTAACAGACGGTAGTAAAAACAGTAGCATTCATTTCTATCAACTTTATATTGACTTGTATTACACTCATTTTCTCCACTGACAACACAATCAAAGTGACTGAGTACGAGTGAAAAAAACATTGAAAACATACAGTTTATTTAATCAAGAGGGTTTCATATATAATATGCCATAACTATTATATATTGTTTTGGTTTTATTTTTGTGTCCAATTTGCACATAGTGACATTCATAGTCGTCTCTCTAATGCCATGAGTGACTCTGTAACTTTTAAATATGGCATCTTCGACATTCAGAGAAATGCAATTATGTTTATATCTCAGTGTGTGGCAGAGCTGGCCAAAGTAAACATCCTCCCACTATGACAGTAGTGACAGATCACACAGCCAGACTTTCATCTGGAGTGCGGCGCCATGCAGGGGGAAACAGCTGAGCAGGAGAGCTGTGCCGAAATCACAAAAGGAACGCCCTCGCAATCTCCTGTGACAGAAATAATGGAGAAATGTGTTGGATGGCCGAAGCAGCGGTGTACGTGTGCCCGATCCTTTGATAGGCCAGGCAGCTTGCTGACAGAGAGGAGAGGAACAAGATAACGGAAGAAAAATCACATCAGCTCAGACAATGTCTGTTCTGTCCCTGCCTCCCCCCACTCTTTTCGACCTGCCAAGGGAATTTGCTGTAAATTTAAATTTCTTTAAGAAAACAAATAAGAATACAGATATGGTGTCTCGTCAGTGAGATTGAACACTGGGATTGAAACGTGTATGAGTGTAAGGTTGACTGCACATAACTTTTACATTTTCAGATTTTCTCCACATGGCTCAGATGCAGACACTATAGTCTTGTGTATCCAGAAGGTGTAATATCATGTTAGCTCTGCTCTCAAGAACTATTAGCTAGGTAACATAGTATATTTTGTATGTTTTAGCTACTTAGTTAACATTCTTATTGTTTATCACTGTTAAAGCTGGATAATGTAGCATTTAAAAAAAATGATGATGGCTCACACAGATACCAATTTGTTATTGTCAAAAACAGCCTTAGCCTTTGGCTAAGTTCCATGGCTAAAACAATTATTTACACCATTTAGTTTGACAACTTTTGAAAATGCTAGTATCCTTCCACATAGTATTCTCACAGTTTTAGCCCAACAATGCATCTGAATCCCACCGGTTTTGCAAGGGAAAAGCCTGGGAATTTAGCCTTCCACTCCACTGACCAGTACAGTATCTCATGTTCCTCTGCACTGCTTTTT
Organism: Thymallus thymallus; assembly: GCA_023634145.1. NCBI lineage: Eukaryota > Metazoa > Chordata > Actinopteri > Salmoniformes > Salmonidae > Thymallus > Thymallus thymallus. Next base: position 6,628,709 of record CM042378.1, on the reverse strand, counting down.
CAATTTACCCTCCACCAGATGAAGGCCAGATGAAGATTAAAGTGATGACGAGATAAGGGAAGACAACAATGGATTGTTCTCCCAAATCAGTTTGCTTTGCAGCCACTGCTAGCAGCAGTAAACCAGCCTAGAGCTGTGACTTCGCTAATAACAGTGTTATGGTTTGGGGAGGACGCTTTTTTTCCTTCCTGAAGGTAAAGGTGACCCTGAACTCACAGAGTGATTGCAGGAGCGAACATTGAGTTCGGGAGTGTGTGTGTGATTGACGTTTGGTTACATGACATGAGACTTTCTGCTCAGTTGTAAATCAGAAAGTGAGTGTTGGGGGATGTTAGACAATTCCATGTGTGAAATTCTTAGACTGAAGTTGAAATGTGATACTTATGTTTTGCCTTAGGTGCTCACTTTCATTCAAATTCCATTCAGTAATTGGTTGCTCGTATGCTGATAAACTGACCCTGTATTTGACCAACCACTTCGGTATTGAAGACAGTTTTAACAACAATTTTAGAATCATTCTCTGGCTAAATCTGCAAGACAGAAACTGCCAGAGGCTGTTTGACTTTGGGAGGAATTAATTGCAAACTCGGGTGTGAACAAAAGCCCATTTCATGTTAAATAAAATGTTTTTAAAAGCTTTTTTCTATTATTGACATGGAGAAAACAAACAAACAAACAGAAATCCTAAAAGTTTGACAACATACACACAAACACAAGACTAAATCATAGCAGTATTTAGATAATGCCATGCAATATTATGGGTGCTTGCTGTGCTAACTCTGTGGGGCATAAAGAATGGATTCAATTTCTATTCATCCAGAGCATGAAGCATGGATAGAGCTTAGTTCTGTATTGATTCAGCATGGCTTCATGATACATAGAGCTGGTGGATGTGGCTTCAGCACAGGATTCTCTGTCCAAACCATATCAACATATTGGAAATATTAAGCTAATGTATGAATAAGGTCTTTCTCACACACTCCTACTCCACCGAGGTCCAACAGTCCAACAGCGTCATGCTATGACCGATTGTGTTTAAACGTCAAGCTGGGTCCTAATCCCCATGCAGTACCATGATCCTCTAGGGCTCTGGCAGTCACCGTTGTTCATTATCTGGCCTCAGTTAGATGAGATGTTAAATCCAGTGCCGAAACATTCAAGCAATCAGGCTGAATCAAGGGTATGAATAATCCTGATACCACCACTTGCCCCAAGACAGCCTAGCAGTCTACACCATCAAAACCAGGACGATGTTTCCATTTCAATTTAATTTGCATTTTCTCTAGGAAGAGATGGTTCCATAGAGTGTATTTTTTGTTTTGTGTAAATGCATGGCTACAAACCAATGATGGACTATGGCCAAATGGGTTGTGGTGATACAAAATTACTAATAAATACTGTATAATCACTAACTGATTGCCAATAGAAATTAATTATTTCAGTCTTTACATTGCATGTGAAATCACTTGCTAATCAATTGTAAAACCTGTGTGTGTGCGTGGCTTGGCTCACTGGTGACCTGCTTCACCTGGATGCTCTTGTAGGGGTCAGCCCCAGGTTTCTCCCATAGTCCCAGTGAAGACAGCAGGCTGTGGAGAGATCAAAGGAACAAGCTTTCAGTGGCGTCACAAACAACCGGGTACTTTCCTCCTGTTACACATTTCAGTCTTCACATTTAGCTCAGATCTTTGAAGTGGGGAACTGAAGGGAAAGACTGAAGGGACTTTTTCGCAACTTGCTAACTTTTCTCATGCATGCTTCATTGTCATCATACTGCGCATAAAACTGCTGAACAATATTCTGAGGATAATACCTAAAAGCAGGTGAGATGATTAATTCTCATGTAAGAACTCTGATATATCCTGTAATATGCATTTTACTAGTAAAAACAGGTGAGAGGTGCCTCCTTCCTTATCATTAGTAGAGTATGGGTCTACTTTTCTATTGGTCCACTCATAATGTAGAACAACAGAACTGTTAATACGTGTAAATCATTACAATTTAGAATAAACATGTGCACTGGGTATATTTGACACAATTTATCCTTCACACAAATGCTTAAACTTGCTTACATTTGAGTCTTAGCTACCCACATACACTGTACACCACTTTTACTATAGTTTTCTCATGTTGTAAATAAACAATTACTGCAAAAGAAAGTGCTATGTATCAATGTGCTTCACTTTGCTTACTTGGATGGTGTAACCTTTTACATCTCTGGGTAGCTATTTAGAGTATTTACTTCTTAAGCTGCTCATTAGGGTATGTCCATCAGCAGTCCCATCTCAGCCATGTCTAGCCGCCTTGCGCCCTTCTCGCTAATTGATTACAGCCTCTCGGATCACATCTGCTCCACAAATACAAACTGAACACTCTATCAAAGAGGACATTTTCAAAATTTGTTATGCACATGAGCTGTATTTTATTTATTTTAATTTAACCTTTTATTTAACCAGGCAAGTCAGTTACAAACAAATTCTTATTCACAATGACTGCCTATCCCGGCCAAACCTGGACGACACTGGGCCAATTGCGCACCGCCCTATGGGACTCCCAATCACGGCCAGATGTGAAACAGCCTGGATTTCAACAAAGGACTGTAGTGACTCCTCATGCACTGAGATGCAGTGCCTTAGACCACTGCACCTCTCGGGAGCGCCACTCGGCAGCCTTAAACCTGTACATTTCCACTGTTTCTCTGATGTAAGAAGAAGCCAGTGTTTTTCCTCTTGTTTTTGAGTAACTTAGTCACGTGTCCAAAGACAAAGGGCTGTCTGAGAGTGACCAGTTTTTGGTCCATCCTGTTCTTTTCGTATCTTTCAAGGGCACAGCTGTGTGGAGATACGAAGAGTACAGGGGCTAGCTTGAGCATCAGCGACAATTCTATCCGCAGAAAGGAGTAACAAAACTGGTGTTATCACTTGTTTGTACACTATGTTACCATCATGATCTTACACACCTGCTAAACTGCCACATAGACCAAGGTTATAAAAGCTGAGACCCAACTCTTAACTTTGCACCTTGAGTGATTGTTAACCAGCTCCAGATTTGCTAATCTTATAATACAATGTTATTGTTTGAAGAATCTACAGTCTCTTCTTTTCTGGTTAGAATTTTCACAACAATTCTTGGCGACAAGGGTGGGATGGCTAACTCCGATTGCTGATCGTTCCCAGGGGCACCGAGGTTAACTGTGCACTGGGGCTACGTTAGGCGTGGCTCAGGAAGCCCACACTCCACTCAAAGGAGCAGAAGGGGCCCACCTGGGACCCGGCAGGGAGCAACAGTGGACCGATACGCCATCCCAAACAGACAAAATATATTAAGGGTGAGACTGATTTCCTTTCAAACGTCATAGAAAATCCTGTTCTGGGAACAGGTTGTGCATATTAGATATTTGTTGAAGAAAATACACCCCTAGTTAGAAATGTTGTTGTAGCAGAGTTATTTCTTCTGGGGAAGTCCTATAATCTTTGAATACGGAACTCTATTGAAACTGAGATATCTTTAATTAAAGAAGACATTCTGGGAAGAGTTGCCCTGTTGGAGAAGTGTAGGGTTCTCTGTTGAAGCAGAGAAGCGGCCGTGGGATGACATGACATGGTTTCACTGTGTGTGTTTTCACTGTGTGTGAAGAAGACCTTGTCTCAGTGACAAGGAGGGTTCTACTGTGTGTGTAGACCCTGTTTTATAACAGAGGTATTCCTGAGTAAATTCGCATTATTTGGCAAAGTACTAAATTAATATTAATGATATGCCATGGTTTTTCAATTGTTAGATGTAAATGCATGAGCTATGTTATTCCAGGACAGGGTCCTGAGATAGAAGTAAGAAACTATTCCTGCAGGTTAGCACATTATTTTAGAAGGCCGCAAATTGACCAATGGAGAATTGGATATACTTCGGAAATAATTGGTTATGTGCATAAAACACATACAACATTTTGTATAGAGGGAAAGACTATGTGTACAGAATTCTAAATTACGTATTAAATTAACAAACATTTTGATGGCGAAGAAACTGACCCTTTTGAGTTATCCCATGATCAATTTATTTTTGAGTTAACCTACAATTGAGTCGGCAGGTGTGGTTAGTGTTGGGGCTGTAATCGAAATCCCGAGGTAAAATAACAGTTGTTCTGCCCCTGAACAAGGAAGTTAACCCACTGTTCCTAGGCCATCATTGTAAATAAGAATTTGTTCTTAACTGACTTGCCTAGTAAAATAAAGGTTACATAATCCTAACTAAATACTGCTTGTTTTGTGTGTGTGTGTGTGTGTGTGTGTGTAGATGGAGTTTCACAATGCAATGGGAGCCAAGAGCAGCAAGGGAGATCCTTCTCTGCCCGACCCACTGACTGGACCGGTGGAACATTCTGGAACAGGTACAGCAGCTCTGGCACAATGTAGACTTTCCCTTGAAAGGCACATTAAGTGAGGCTTTGTTAGCAGAATGTAGAAAGAAATTACATGACTTTTAAGAAACCAAGAAAGTCAAGGCAAGTAGAATGGACTGATTTTAGGAAGTGGGAAAGAGAAGCAGAGAAGGGCAGACAAGAAAATTCAAGGAATAATGGGTGATTATAAGAAAAGGAGAAACAATGACTTTCCAACTCCCTATTATACCCCTGTATCCACTGCACCAGCACCTGCCCTGGTTGTCCAACAGCAGCCTGCTCAGCTTCCTCCACCGCCACAGCTCTACCCCCAACAAGACCTGATACGACTGCAGGACCAACAGACCCCTCGGAGGCAGCCCCAGAGCAGTAGGACCCATTCAACACACCGCCTACAATGACTCCCGTTTCACTGGATGGAGGACAGACTTTATCAGACCCAGCTGGCTGCACTGTGTGATCACATTAAATAATATTACCTGCCCATAACTGATTGGGCAGCCATCCATAGCTACACGCAGAAAGCTAAATCTACTGGAAGACTATAGGCATAGATTGGAGAACTGATTCCGCAAACACAGTGGTATCAGACCAGCAACAGATGGTCATTGGAGACTGTAAACACGCTGAGAGGCAGCAACTGTCTCAAGAAGATAAGACGAAACAGAGAAATGGAAAAGGAGAATGCACAGCATTCTCAAGGACAAGGCCAGCAGCGGCAGGCTCAGGGAGGACCTCAAAACGATGGACAGAGAGGAAAAGGAAGGGGTAGAGGGAGAGGAGGAGGGGGAGACATTGATGACGGACAGGCTGGACACCAGCAACAGCAGGGTGGAAAGAGTGGACATTTAGCAAAAGACTGCAAGAACGGATTGGGTGGGTCAGGGCGGGGGGGAGGTAACTGGATTAACAGGACCGCCACCGAAAACGACCCTTTACAACCCACACACAGACTGAGATAGTTGATCCCCTTGGACAGCATTTAAAGATTTATTTCAAGCCCCCGTGAGGAGCCAATGGTTTGTCTCTTCGTCAATGGTGAGTCAATGCATTTTCGAGTAGATAATGGCGCTGCAATGTCTGTCATAAATTCTAAATCTATGTCCAAACCTCCCATGTCAAATGAATCAGTCAGCACTGTGGGAGCCTCGGGAGTGATTATGAAAGAGTTGCTCACGATGCCCCTACCTGTTAAAGTTAAGGCCAAATGCATAAAACATCAATTAATTTATTCTTCATGTTGTGCTGTAAATTTGGCAGGAAGACATCTTCTCTGTAAATTGGGAATTAATATTTTTTGTAAAGTAAATGCCTCACTGTTATACAGCCTCAGGGATTTCAACATGTGATTGGTACTATGCATGGGACATACAGGACATTGACCAATCACACTGTGACCCAATCAAAGACAATGGAAACAAACAGGCAATTTTACGCCACAGATTGACTGTCACGGTGGTGTGTATGAATGGACCAAGGCGCAGCGCTGTAGTAGTTAGTCATACTTTTATTTAACTAAGAAAACAACAAACCGAAGGAAACACATCCATAACTTTTTAATGACAGGGAAAGAGGAGCAATTGTGCCTTGTCCAGACTCACCCTGCAACACACCCATTCTTCCCGTCCGGAAGGCCTCAGGTGATTGGTGTTTTGTTCAAGATCTTAGACCTGTTAACGATGCAGTTCATGCAAGGGCTCCTGTTGTGCCAAACCCTGTTACAGTACTATCTGCCGTGCCGTCGCTCCAGAATCACAGGTCTGGTTCATGTTTACATTTTAAACAAGCACTGGACTTGGACCATTTGCCCCTAAGGTTATACGAAATCACCTGCAGTGTTTCCTGCCACTTTGACGCAAAATTTAGAGGGTTTCATACCCCCACCCCCGCTGGGAGTATGTTAATACAGTATGTTGACAACCTGTTACTGTGTTCTGAAACCCAACAAGCATGTAAAGTCGACACCAGAGCTCTGTTAGTGTTCCTTGCTGAAAATGGCCAGAAAGTTTCGAAGAAAAAAGCTTAAAATTGGGTCTAGAACGTGTGGAGGCAATACTATCTGTACCACAGCCAGTTAGAAAACAACATATGTTGACACAGGAATGACAGGCTATTGTAGAGCCTGGCTGCCTGACTATGCTGAGGTTATACAGACACTCTCTGACCACAAGATGGTGATGAATGACAAGATACAGTGGACTCCAGGGTCACTCAAGGAGAACCATTAGTGGCTTATGCAATAACTATGTCTAACACTACCCTAGAGAGTGCTAAATTACCACCCCATCTGATAGCCCAAGCTGCGGAATTGTATGCTCTCAATAGAGCATGCATTTTGGCTTTGGAATTGAATTAAAGTGAACCAATTTTTATTTATTTATGAAGAAATGTAGATACCGTTAAAGAAACAAATAAGGAGGGGTACCCCATGAATTAATGAGTTGATGCACACAATAACTGAATGATTGTGAATGAATGATTGCGTAATGATGAACTGTTTGAACTGTTGAACTCATTTTTTTTAAGGACAGGTCGAATACCCGTCAAGTACACCACTGGAAAGATAAGTTACTATGCTCTCTGCTGTGCTTAACAATGCTCTGAAGTCTATTTTCCCAGGGTAAAAGCAGCTTTGCCTGAACCAAAGGGAGGGCAGCTCCACAAATTGCAGCCAGGCAATTGAGTGACCAGGGGAGGACCAGAACCGGACTCTATGCATCATGTTTGTTTCTTTCATGATCAGTCTCCTCATTGTAGCTGTTGTATGGGCCCTGGGAAAAGTGGCAGCATCAGCATAGTCCAACGGTGGGACTTAAATAACAGCCGCTCCAGCTCGAGGCCAAAGGCAGGCTCAGGACGGGAGTCCAGCAAACAATAGCAGCCCCATTGTTTAAGTAGACTGAGATCGATGTGACAATGTGATGATTGTCCTATTTGTAGAGATGAAGAGTGTACTTCTTGTAACTATTTAAATGATTTGTAACTGTTTAAATTATTCCCTTAAGAATGTGTTGCAAAAAAAACTCAGTGGCTCTACGGAAGCCTTATACAAAGTTAATGTACTGTTGTAAGAAAGCCCTCTCCTACAATGCTTCATATTTTGCTTGGTTTCAGTTTTGCTTAGATTCAGAAAATTCTGATAATTGGCTTCCATTATAAATTATTACTTGCATGCTCACTTGTATTAGGTTGAGATTAGTCTCAAAAGGGAGGAATATGGGAAAAAGTACTAACTTTGTTATGCACATGCGCTGTATGTTAAACCTGTACATTTCCACTGTTTGTTTCTCTCATGTAAGAAGAAGCCAGTATTTTTCCTCTCTTGTTTCTGAGTAACTTAGTCACAGGTCCAAAGACAAAGGGCCACTGAGAGTGAACAGTTTTTGGTCCATCCTATTCTTTTCATAACTTTCAAGGGCACAGCTGTGTGGAGATATAAAGAGAACAGAGGCTAGTTTGAGCATTAGCGATATTTCTATCAGCAGAAAGGAGTAACAAAACTGGCATTATCACTTGTTTGTATGCTATGTTCCCATCTTGATCTTACACACCTGCTAAACTGAAAAAGGTTTGTTGGGCTCTTAACTTTGCACCTTTTGAGTGATTGTTAACCAGCTCCAGATTTGCAAATATTATAATAAAAATATGTTGTTTGAAGAATCTACATTCTCTTCCTTTCTGTTTAGAATTTCCATAAAACATCCTATAGTATATCCATGTTTAGTCCATTTCCATTTCTAGCTTGTATTATAGGTGTTAGAGAACACCAGAGAAGAAAAGGTGAAAATCTACAAAACCTTTGACAGAATGCTATGTGAGGTATGTGAGGTATGACGTCTCTGAGAGCAAAGGGGTAAAAAAGCACCTTCGTTTAATTTCTTAAACCTTTCACCAATGTCATTTTCTTCATTGTATTTGATAAGAGCTCAAGTTTCAAGCTGCGCTTCTGTTCACCTGTCCATACGTTGTTTTTTAGGATCTTGCTTCAATTACAGTGTCTTAAAAGAATCCTACAAACACACACATGCACACACGAAATCACACCTACTTTCACTCACTATCTCGATCACGATTTATCCAAACACCACATCAGCAATCAACACAGCAATCGCGGGCCTTTCACAGGTTTTCATACACTCCAGAGTAACGAGAGTCCAACAATTGTCAGGAGAGGCCCTCGGGCACGTAGTGATTGGTGAGGAGTTCAGCTAGTGGCGTCGCCAGAGGCATTCTAATAAGACTTGATGAGACTGGACATCAGATTCAATGAAGTTGGCTAACCCTGGAGATAGTAGCAGCAAATGTGAAATGCCCCCTTAGCAACAGTGTTAGAGGTAACCCTATTACAAGCTAAGGGCTAAAGTCTTGACACCTCCCACTCCTCCTCCTCCCCTGCTCTGTCATGGGTGTCTCAACCATCATTTACCTCATGTGACTCAACACCTGGATTCGGTCTTATTAGTCAAAATTTGAATCTCTGTTTTTCTATAAAAGTAGAGACAGTGCTACAAAATTATATCATACACAGCATTTTTGAGGAACAATGGGAAAGTAATTCTGCTTTGAATGTTGATAAACTTGTAAACTCACTTCTGAGATAATGGTATTTTAAAGTTTTGGTATCTAGTGAATATATTTGTCTACACCCATTCAGCATCGTTAACACCCTCTCAAGCTTTAGCCCCACCCATCTCGTTTCGCTCTCGGAGCGTTCAGAGCGCACACTTGATGCTCTGGCCGATGATTTGTTTACCTCTGGATAACATGAAAACAGCCTAACCAGTTCTGCTGGCAACAATTTCACTGCGCTTTTTTGCCAACGTTTACTGACAACAGCCATATTCAACTGTTGTTGTTCACTTTAGCTTAAGACATGTAGCTAGCTAGCTAGGTAAACAACATGTAAGACCGCACACATCACGTTAGCTAACGAGCCAGCCAGCGAACGTTAGCTAGTTAAACAACAATGAACAGTGCCAAATCATGTCGTTAATGCCCTGCATACGAATAACAACGTCATACACCCAATGTTAGCTAGGGAGCCAGCCTGCTAACGTTAGCTAGCTAACAGTACACTTTAGCTTAAGACATGCAGCTAGCTATTGTGGACACCTGACCTTTTAGTTAATAACCTATTCAAGCTTTGTTAACATAATATCAGGGTGTTGCTGTAGGTGTACTTGGCTGCTCGAAACAACAACTTTGCCCGGCGACAGAGCGCCAAGGGGTTGGGACCAACCCGTGCGCCAACGGATAGGCTGAGTAAGTCTAAACCACACTCAGCCTCTACCCTGACTGGTCTGTTCGGAAACCGGAACTAACTCTGTCTGGGGTATTTGAAGAAGAACACGTAACACTGTGGTCAGTTCTCTGTCTGCCCTGCGAGGTGTTACAGTGAGCCCGTATACGAACCTTCATACTTATCAGCTATACATTTGCATTTAATAAACTTAGCTTAGTTTGAAACAGCTCCTGATGTCTTCTCTTATTCCAATACCAGATTTGAATTGACGCGATCTATCACTAGCTAGGTAAACAATGAACCTAGCTAGGTAAACAACATGTAAGACCACACACATCACGTTAGCTAACGAGCCAGCCAGCGAATGTTAGCTAGTTAAACAACAATGAACAGTGCCAAATCATGTCATTCCTACCCTGCATATGAATAACAACATCATACATGCAACGTTAGCTAGGGAGCCAGCCAGCTAACGTTAGCTAGCTAGCTAACAGTACACTTTAGCTTGAAATGAAACCACTTTCTGTAAAAATTATAAACATGTAATATCTGGAAATGTAGCTAGCTAGACTATCTTACACACATACATCATGGTTGGACGTGTCTCCTGTCGGATGCCATGCATGGTTGCCCTTAATTTGAATATGTAATCCGAACAGGTGATTCCTCCATCTCTTCAGCTATCATACTCTAATTCCACTGATTTCAAAACTAGGTCCTCCAGACAGTGGAGAGCAACACTTAAGTAGCTCCACTACACATAAAAAAAAGCAGCGTTCGACAGGATTACCAACACAGACTGGGCTCAAATAGACAGAAGCCTTCTATATGGCAGACCAATCCGGACTCCTCTCTCGGCATGTCCAGCTCACTCATTATCTTAGCCAATCATGAGCAATAAAGTACCTATCTATCTATCTATCTATCTATCTATCTATCTATCTATCTATCTATCTATCTATCTATCTATCTATCTATCTATCTATCTATCTATCTATCTATCTAGGTTGTTGTCTTTTTCTGTTGCTTCACTAACAAGGCACGTAATATAACAATTTTATTTGTATTTACAGATGGCATACAAGTTTGTTATTAAGGGACATGAAAGTTCACATGTTCCAGAAGGCATTTCTGCCAAAAAAAGCCTTTTGATAAAAAAAAAGTAATAATACGTTCAAATGGATCTCCTGTGAATTTGTGACTTGTGAAACAGGTCACAAATCATTGAGGGAGAACTGGGATCTATACTAACGTGCTAAAAGGCTGGAAATTACAGAGAATGTATTGCAGCACTTTTGACTACTCTTTGACTACTCTACTAAAATGAATAATGCAAATAATAAGAACTACTTATTTTTTCATATTCATTCAACTTCAAAGGGTGCACATTATGGGCTGCATGACCTTGAGTGCTGCCTTCAATGTTCCTTTGAAATATAACTGGTGCAAAGTTCACAAGCACCTGCCTGATTCATTTCATACTCTCAGCTCTCGGCTTACCAACTGCCAATATGTAGGTTGGTGACAAACTATAGTCAGGATCACAGTCAATATGACAATAGATAGGGTACTGGTATGGGAAGAGTTGTTGTGTCTTGTGTGGGTTAGATAAGCCATGGTAATCCTTTGTTTGTGCTACCAGAGTTCAAAGACCACACACCAACCCAGTGCCATCTACACAGAGTGTACAAAACATTAGGAACACCTGCTCTTTCAATGATAAAGACTGACCAGGTGAAAGCTATGATCCTTTGTTGATGTCACCAGTTAAATACACTTCAATCCGTGTAGATGAAGGGGAGGCGCACAATTGGTCCAGCGTCGTCCGGGTTTTTTCGGGGGATTTTAACCATGCATCTCTCTCTTCAACGCTGCCCATGTTCAAACAGTTTGTGAAGTGCCCAACCAGGAATAATACAACTCTGGACTTGTTATATGCTAATGTGAAGGATGCATACAACTCCACTGCACTCCCTCCCCTCGGTAGATCGGATCACAACCTTGTCCACCTCACCCCACTCTACAGGCCTATGGTCCAACAGCAGCCTGCGACCACTAGGACCATTAGGAGATGGTCCCCGGAGGCGAATGAGGCCCTACAGGACTGCTTTGAGACAACAGACTGGGATGTACTCTGTGAGGCTCATGGAGAGGACATTGATGGACTTACTGACTGCCTAACGGACTATATCAACTTTTGTGTAAACACCGTACCCATCAGGAAGGTATGCTGTTTTCCAAATAATAAACCCTGGGTCACCAGCGACCTGAAAGCCCTGCTGAATGAGAAGAAGAGGGCCTTCAAGGAAGAGGACAGGGACAAATTGGAATGCGTCTAGAGGGAGCTGAAGTTGCGGATTGCTGAGGGGAAGAGAGGGTATAAGGAGAAGATTGAGGACAAGCTGAGGCAGAGCCAGGTGAGAGAGGTGTGGAAGTATATAAAAACTATCACTGGCTTCAAAAAGTCAAACAGTGGGTAGACAGAGGGGACCCAGGACAGAGCCAATAAGCTGAACCAATTTTTTAACATACTGGCCCTGTCCACCTCCCCTCCAGCTCCCCAGGCCACACACCTTCACGGCTGTCCCACCCCCAATTTGCTCACAACACCTCTGTTGAGACAATCAGCGACCCTCTCCCCACCTGCGCCCCTGCTCCCTCTGGACTGATTCTCAACACCACCCTTCCCCCCACCTGGGCTGGCTTTCACCACCAACCAAGTGAAGAGAGAGCTAGAGAGACTACATCAATGGAAAGCGGCGGGCCCTGATGGCATCAGCCCAAGGGTGCTTAGGGTCTTTGCTGACTAACTGTGTGGAATACTCCAGCGAATCTTCAACCTTAGCCTGAGCCTGGAAAGGGTCCCTGTGCTGTGGAAAACATTCTGCCTCGTCCCAGTGCCCAAGAAGGCGCACCCCATTGTTCTGAATGACTTCAGACCTGTATCGCTAACATCCCACATCATGAAGACCCTGGAAAGGTTAGTCCTCGCTCACCTCGGAGCCCGGGTGTGTACATCACTGGACCCCCTGCAGTTCGCATATCAGGGCAACATCGGGTTGGATGAGGCAATCATCTACCTTCTGCAGAGGGCCTACTCTCACCTGGACAACGCAGGTTGCACTGTGAGGGTTATGTTTTTTGATTTCTCCAGTGCCTTCACCACCATTCAGCCCCTGCTACTGGGTGAGAAGATGAAGAGGATGAAAGTGGAAGCACCCTTAGCCTCCTGGGTCACGGACTACCTGACCGGTAGGCCACAATTTGTGCGACTACAGAGCTGTGTGTCAGAACGGGCAGTCGCAACACAGGGCCCCCCCAGGGAACGGTCCTGTCCCCCATTCTGTTCACCCTCTACACCTCGGACTTCAGATATAACTCTGAAACTTGCCACCTACAGAAGTTCTCGGATGACTCCGCAATTGTAGGGGGCATCAGGGGTGGGCAGGAGGAGGAGTACAGGAGCACATTCAATGACTTTGTGTTGTGGTGTGAGCAGTCCCTATACAGGGGATGGATGTGGAAATGGTTGGGTCATACAAGTTCGTAGGAGTCCATATGGACAACAGGCTTGAATAGGCTGGTAACACCGGGGCTCTGTACAAAAAGGTCCAGAGCCGACTCTACTTTCTGAGGAGGCTCAGGTCCTTCAACGTGTGCAGTAAACTACTGCATACCTTCTACCAGTCTGTGGTGGCCATTGCCATCTTTTTTGCAGTGGTGTGCTGGGGCGCCAACATAAAAGCCGGTGATGCTTCTCTGGTAAATAAGCTGATCAGGAAGGCTAACTCTGTTCTGGGGATTAGCCTTGACACTCTAGAGGAGGTGGCGTAGAGACGGAGCCTGGCCAAACTGCTGGCCATCATGGACAACGTCACCAACCCTCTGCATGCCATGGTTATGACGCAGAGGAGCACCTTCAGTCACAGACTGATCCCACCACTGTGTGCCAGAGAGCACTACAGGAGGTCCTTCCTGCTGGCGGTATTAGACTATTTAATGCTTCACCGGGGAACTGTTGGGGTGTCAGGATCTAGTTTAACAATTATGCATCCATCCGTTAGACTTGGGGATAATGGTCACTGATAGTGCTACTCAAAAACACTATCATCAGATGCCTCTATAATGCTTACTGTAAATCTACGGCTGGTCTTTACTGTCTGCTGCATATTTTTACATTGTATTCCATTTCCAGCAAGACCTTTCAAGCCATTGACTCATGTTAGGTATTTTTAGTTAAAGCAGTAGTACATAATCCTAGGAGGGGTAACGTCATCTTTGGGATGAACTGTACTTCAACTCCAGAGGACTCTATTTGCAGGAGCAATTGGGTTGAACTGTTCACCTCCAAATACAACCCTACTTACAGGAATAGTTAGCTTAACTGTTAAAGCATGTAAGTCCTGTTGGGAAGTGATGTAGAGCCAGCGGGTGACTCTGTTTTATTTTAGGAATGGTGCAGAGCCAGCTGGTGGCTCTATTTTATTTTAAGAAGAGAGTTTGGCTGTGCCATTAGTGTCACCAAAGAAGGAAAAAAACAAGAGAGAACATCAGGGGTTTTGAGACCAGGGTGGAGGAAAATAGAATGGGTGTAACCAAACAGGAGGGATTAAATGTGTCTTATGAGTAAACATTTAGGAACTGTATAAAAGCCATGAACTGAGAGATGTAAGTCAGTTGTTCCTGCAGGGCAACTCGGCTTCATTGTCTTTTTGCAATAAAGTCTATCTTGCTTCTACAAACTCCAGAAGTGCTTTTATTTTTACTAAGAGGGAAGAGTTTTTCCACGACACTCACTGATGGATGAAGATGATGATGAGCGGTCGGCAAAGGCCATCTGGAGTCTGCTGGCATCATGGCACAACATCAATATTGCTCTAATCACATTTAAAGAAGCTTGAGTGGACTTATGGAAACTCTGTTTTTCACAATTCCTGATATTAAATCCTAGTAAAAAGGATTTAGGTCAGTTAGGATCACCACTTTATTTTAAGAATGTGAAATGTCAGAATAATAGTAGAGATAATTATTTATTTGAGCTTTTTTTTCTTTCATCACATTCTCAGTGGGTCAGAGGTTTACATACACTCAATTATTATTTGGTAGCATTGCCTTTAAAATGTTTAACTTGGGTAAAACATTTCGGGTAGCCTTCCACAACCTTCCCACAATAAGTTGGGTGAATTCTGGCCTATTCCTTCTGACATGCTCTTTCAGTTCTCCCCACAAATGTTCTATAGGATTGAGGTCAGGGCTTTGTTATGGCCACTCCAATACCTTGACTTTGTTGTCCTTAAGCCATTTTGCCACAACTTTGGAAGTATGCTTGGGATGTTTCATCAGACCAGAGGCCATTTCTCCAAAAAGTATGATCTTTGTCCCCATGTGCAGTTGCAAACCGCAGTCTGGCTTTTTTATGGCGGTTTTGGAGCAGTGGCTTCTTCCTTGCTGAGCGGCCTTTCAGGTTATGTCGATATAGGACTCGTTTTACTGTGGATATAGATACTTTTGTACGTGTTTCCTCCAGCATCTTCACAATGTCCTTTGCTGTTGTTCTGGGATTGATTTGCATTTTTCTCACCGAATTTCGCTCATCTCTAGGAGACAGAACGTGTTTCCTTCCTGAGCGGTATGGCATCTGTGTGGTCCCATGGTGTTTATACAGTGGGGAGAACAAGTATTTGATACACTGCCGATTTTGCAGGTTTTCCTACTTACAAAGCATGTAGAAGTCTGTAATTTTTATCATAGGTACTCTTCAACTGTGAGTGACGGAATCTAAAACAAAAATCTAGAAAATCACATTGTATGATTTTTAAGTAATTCATTTGCATTTTATGGCATGACATAAGTATTTGATACATCAGAAAAGCAATTTTCAGAGATCATACGTTTCCTGTAGTTCTTGACCAGGTTTAAACACACTGCAGCAGGGATTTTGGCCCACTCCTCCATCCAGATCCTTCAGGTTTCGGGGCTGTCGCTGGGCAATACGGACTTTCAGTTCCCTCCAAAGATTTTCTATTGGATTCAGGTCTGGGGACTGGCTAGGCCACTCCAGGACCTTGAGATGCTTCTTACGGAGCCACTCCTTAGTTGCCCTAGCTGTGTGTTTCGGGTCGTTGTCATGCTGGAAGACCCAGCCACGACCCATCTTCAATGCTCTTACTGAGGGAAGGAGGTTGTTGGCCAAGATCTTGCGATACATGGCCCCATCCATCCTCCCCTCAATACGGTGCAGTCTTCCTGTCCCCTTTGCAGAAAAGCATCCCCAAAGAATGATGTTTCCACCTCCATGCTTCACGGTTGGGATGGTGTTCTTGGGGTTGTACTCATCCTTCTTCTTCCTCCAAACACGGCGAGTGGAGTTTAGACCAAAAAGCTCTATTTTTGTCTCATCAGACCACATGACCTTCTCCCATTCCTCCTCTGGATCATCCAGATGGTCATTGGCAAACTTCAGACGGGCCTGGACATGCGCTGGCTTGAGCAGGGGGACCTTGCGTGCGCTGCAGGATTTTAATCCATGACGGCGTAGTGTGTTACTAATGGTTTTCTTTGAGACTGTGGTCCCAGCTCTCTTCAGGTCATTGACCAGGTCCTGCTGTGTAGTTCTGGGCTGATCCCTCACCTTCCTCATGATCATTGATGCCCCACGAGGTGAGATCTTGCATGGTGCCCCAGACCGAGGGAGATTGACCGTCATCTTGAACTTCTTCCATTTTCTAATAATTGTGCCAACAGTTGTTGCCTTCTCACCAAGCTGCTTGCCTATTGTCCTGTAGCCCATCCCAGCCTTGTGCAGGTCTACAATTTTATCCCTGATGTCCTTACACAGCTCTCTGGTCTTGGCCATTGTGGAGAGGTTGGAGTCTGTTTGATTGAGTGTGTGGACAGGTGTCTTTCATACAGGTAACGAGTTCAAACAGGTGCAGTTAATACAGGTAATGAGTGGAGAACAGGTGGGCTTCTTAAAGAAAAACTAACAGGTCTGTGAGAGCCGGAATTCTTACTGGTTGGTTGGTGATCAAATACTTATGTCATGCAATAAAATGCAAATTAATAATTTAAAAATCATACAATGTGATTTTCTGTATTTTTGTTTTAGATTCCGTCTCTCACAGTTGAAGTGTACCTATGATAAAAATTACAGACCTCTACATGCTTTGTAAGTAGGAAAACCTGCAAAATCGGCAGTGTATCAAATACTTGTTCTCCCCACTGTACTTGCGTACTATTGTTTGTACAGATGAACGTGGTACCTCAAGGTGTTTGGAAATTGCTCCCAAGGATGAACCAGACTTGTTGAGGTCTACAATTTTTTTTCTGAGGTTTTGGCTCATTTCTTTTGATTTTCCCATGATGTCGAGCAAAGATGCACTGAGATTGGCCATTGAAGGTAGGCCTTGAAATAGATCCACAGGTACACCTCCAATTGACTCAAATTATGTCAATTTACCCATCAGAAGCTTCTAAAGCCATGACATAATTTTCAGGAATTTGCCAAGCTGTTTAAAGGCACAGTCAACTTAGTGTATATAAACTTCTGACCCACTGGAATTGTGATATAGTGAGTTATAAGTGAAATAATCTGTCTGTAAGCAATTGTTGGAAGAATTAATTGTGTCATGCACAAAGTAGATGTGCCAAAACTATAGTTTTTTTAAATAAAATAATAAATGAGTTTTAATGACTTCAACCTAAGTGTATGTAAACTTCTGACTTCAACTGTATGTTTCTAGTATCGTACCTAATGTTGGCTGTTTGGCTAAATTTATTTTTTTCTTCTCCCGGGTTTGCATTGCAAATAAGGGCATAAACTCAGTCAAGACGCCAGCAGAGTAAGTAGACCTCTATGTAGTAAAATAAAGGTAAGAAAATAAAAATAATAAAGAAAATAACACTTTTTACAGCACATTACTCAACACTAGTGAGATGCCTACAGTACTGTATATCTACAAATATTTTTTTCCATTTCTACATGTAGGTGTCCTGATTTAAACCCGATCAAACTTGTTTGGCATCAACTGAAAAAATTAATCAGTAACTCTGCCAAGCCTACAAGAAAAGATGAACTGGTGAAGGCAATCAAGATGCTTTGGCTTGAGAAACTGACGCTATAACAATGCAACAAATATATTGATCATCTTAGCAAGGTTTTACCTGTGGTTGTGGAGCTGGGGGTCAGCATTTTGAAAGAATGTTTTTACCATTATTTTATTAACGAAAGCATAAAGATGTTGATGAACATATACTGCATATGCGTCTATTGATAGGCAGCTTAAACTTCTTGAATTCAACCATTATTGGGTTCAAATACAGCAGTATCACATCAATGCGCTACAGTATGTAGATATCAATAAGTGATATCCGTATTGCCGTAGACTACACCACTGCTTGCCTGGTTAAAAAAATAAATAAATTAATAAACGTTTTGAGAAACAGACGATACAACAATGCAACAAATCAGATCGTCTCAGCAAGGTGGTGGTCGTGGAGCTTGGGATATGTGCTAATAAAATGTAGGTGAGATGTGGATTTTCACACCTACAGTAGCTGGGCTATTAAACCTGCTAATCGATTGTCCTTCGGTTGTGCGTCAAGAATTCAGCATAGCAAGTTTGCATGAAGGTCTGGTTATTCACAGGCAAATAGTAATATGCTCTAAACCGCTCTGGTGACAAACAAAGTTTGCTGCCCTGTTTCCAATCGTCCACATGGCTGGGAGAACCTATTCAAGTAAGTAAATACATTTTGAAAATGTAAAAAAATATATGTATTATTAGCTAACTAGCTACAGTGCATTTTAACTCAAATGAGCTGCTAACGTAGCTAGCTAGTTTACATACTGTATAGATAGCTAGTTAAGTTAATTACATTTGACCAGCTACCATATTAGCTAGCTATCTTGATATATTTATAAATGTAAAATACATGTTTAGGCAGCTAGCTACGTGAGGACAGAGAACATAATATTCAGTGCTGTCTAATTTGAGTATAATGAAGTCTATTTCTTGTGAGGTTTTCTGTCCTCAGATACAGAGAGCTGTGAATGCCTGTCTGCAGATTAAGAGGTCCCAATGAAGAGCAGTGGTTCTCAGTCCTGGGGACTCAAAGGGGTGCACATTTTTGTTTTTGCCTTAGCACTGCACAGGTGATTCAAATGATCAAGTCATCATCAAGCTTCAAGTGGTATTTATATATTCATTTGTGACGCTATTGTCAGGCTCTGGCCATAGGGAGTACCTTTTTGGCCATGGTCAGAGCCTGACAGATCTAGATCTCTAGATCTATGTATTTTTCATTTTGTGTTGAATCCCCAATTGGAGACAGCTGTGAGAGGTTGTCTCTGATTGGGGATTCTATTTAAGTTGCCCAACCCCACACGTTTGTGTGGGTCATTGTTTGAGATCTCCAGGTCCGATGTGTATGGAGTGTGTGGGCATGTGTTAGTAAGTACTTCTCTGGTTTTGTTCTTTTGATTAGGAAAATAGTGAATAAAAGTATGTTTCACTGCAACTACGCTGCGTCTTGGTCTGCCGACACACCGCATCGTGACAGCTATCCTTGATATGATCCTGCTATTGTCACATGCTACACATGCACATGTATCTATCTATCCAATGTTATCACCATTTGTTATGAGGGATATTATACTTTAGTAATTCACAATGATCTGGTAATGTAAAAGTCTAATAATGACATTATCTTCTATTGTTGTCCTCATGTGTCTGTTTTTCAGCATAAAGTACTCTGTAGCCACTTAGTGTGGACACCAGGTGAGACCACACACACACAGATTCCTGTTGAAAACAGTCTCTTTAACTACCTTCTCCCTAAATCCTCTAGGTTATATCAGCTGTGTTGGTGAGCCCCTCCTGCTTCTGAACTGGCTGACACAGAGGGCACAGCATGATCAAAGTTGAGAGGTCACTTGGTCGGGTCAACAGGAAGTATTATTAAAGAGATGCTTTACATTGAAATAAAGATAGAGTAGTAGTCCCAGAGTTAATGATCCAAGGTCAGTTTTGCATTTCACCTCCTGATGATTATGATGACTGACCGTGTTAGGAAAAAAACAAAACAAGGCTTAATCATGCTCTTTCTCTAGCCAACTGTCTCTCGTCTGCAGGTATGTTTTGATGTGAGAGAGGAAGCCAGTCCCGTCATCGCCATCTCACCCGCTCTTAAGATAACCTTCAGGCCAACTGGGGGCCCAAGGCTGGTTAGGAGACACCACTAGAGACACTATGTAATTGTGATGAACTGAGAGAATATTAGGGTAGCACTGTGATTCATTAATCATATGCTGTCTTCCCTGCTCCTCTGTTCTTACTTCTTTCCCTTTCTGTCTTCTACACCTCTCTCCACACCTCCTCTTTCTTCATCTTTTTTTTTATAATGCAGATCATATGTGCATTGAAGTACATATTGAACTTGTATTTATAATATAATAT
Source organism: Thymallus thymallus (assembly GCA_023634145.1). Classification (NCBI taxonomy): domain Eukaryota; kingdom Metazoa; phylum Chordata; class Actinopteri; order Salmoniformes; family Salmonidae; genus Thymallus; species Thymallus thymallus. The sequence continues at coordinate 6,608,614 of CM042378.1, read as the reverse complement.
TACAATTATAATATTTATAATGCATGTATTATGTATTTATAACACCAGGATAATTAACTTCTTTCAATAAAGTGTTTCACATTCTCCAGATTAATGCAGATGAAGGGAGTTAGATATGCATAGGAAGTATAGTGTACAGTTTTTTTATATATGAATTACAAATCAGACTTTACTTAAATCATGTTTCTAGTCTATTGCATAGTTACAATGTGTAATCATTGATGTCCCAGGACCTGATGTCCCCCCGGTATTGGATATGACTGAAAAATAATGTCTCACAGAGATGCATACCTGAACCACACCTTTATTTGCCAAGGAAGAGTACTTGATCAGTGAATATATTAAATGTACAGGCTACAATGTGGGGATCTCATGCGTGGTAATAACTACATGTATATATGACTTGCATCCTTGGCACAAAGTCATTATATTCTTCTCAATCCATAGGCTTCATTAATGCCATTCAGACTTGAAGTCGATACAACAGCTATGATAGCTGAGGTTCATAGATTCTGAAGGTTCTGAACTAATATTTATACCAAACGTTTTAGGGTCCATACACAGATCGGCTACATACTGTACCTAGCTACACATCCATAGGCATACAGTTATTTTTATCCTCCACTACACAATAATCAAGTAAATAGTTAGCTACTGTAGCTATGTTTCTTACGCTGCATTGCATGGCAAATATAAGCAAGGCAAGCTTACACAATTGTACATTCAAGTTGCAGTAAATTGTGCATATTTTTTTGTCATAAAGTTAATTTACGATAAAATCGCTATTTAGCAAGTTAGCTGAGCTGGAACACTAGGAGTAATTTCCTGGCATCCAATTGGCTACTGGCATTTAAAGTCCTTTTCCGGCAACCTGATTGGTTAAAATGCCTCACGTGCCTCGCAGAACTTCATTATTTGAAAATATCTCCCGCGAAGAATCCACGTCAAGAAAATACCTACAGTATGTGAATAAAAATAGGCGATCTCAGTTAGCCAATGCGAGAAAAGCAGTGAATGAAAGAAAAAATTAGCAGGCAGTGGCAGTACAGGTAACTAGAGGAGGAAAAGGAGGTAGCCGGCAGCAGCGTGTCGAGACGCAAATCAGTTGAGATGAATGACAGCTAGCAGCGAGCAACCGAACAGCAGCCAGCCAGCCAACAGTGGCATTTATTCCACATGTCAAAAATAAACCAACTTGTACACTGGACTGAAAATCACCATAGACCCCCCAACCAGGGATTCTGTAATTCTTTCATGATAGAATGTGCACACTGTTAAGGGGTGATTGTGATGCATTTAGGAGGAATGTTTACACTTCCTCCAGGCTTGCAGGAGTGCTCCAGGGGAGATGTGGATTTTGATAAAAATGTGAGGATGGTTCTTCTAGCCCACAAACTTGGACTTGGTTATGTGTAACCGTTGTGAAATGGCTAGCTAGTTAGCGGTGAGCGCTAGTGGCTTTTCAATCAGTGACTGATACCTTGAAGTAGTTGTTTCCCTTGCTCTGCATGTTTTAAGATGTATTTCTCTGTGCTATAGTAGCTGAATGGCATTAATGACGCCTATGGATTTAGGAGCAAGTCCTATATACATGTCGTTTTTACCACGCATGTATATATTCAATGATCATGTACTTTTTTGCAGTGGCTTGCTGGGGCGCCAACATAAAAGCTGGTGATGCTTCTCGGGTAAATAAGCTGATCAGGAAGGCTAGCTCTGTTCTGGGAATTAGCCTTGACACTCTAGAGGAGGTGGTGGAGAGACAGATCCTGGCCAAACTGCTGGCCATCATGGACAAAGTCACCAACCCTTGGCATGCCATGGTTATGATGCAGAGGAGCACCTTCAGTCACAGACTGATCCCACCGCGGTGTGCCAGAGAGCGCTACAGGAGGTCCTTCCTGCCGGCGGCTATTAGACTATTTAATGCCTCACCGGGGTGCCGTGCCGTCAGCAACATAGACCTGGAACTGTTGCGGTGTCAGGACCTAGTTCAACATTTATGCATCCATCCGTGAGTAACTCTGGTCTGTAATCACTCATTCACTCAGGACTTATTAATTAAGGGCTGTATATACATATTCATTGTCAGGCTCTGGCCATAGAGAAGCCTATTTGCTTCTCTAGGTAGCTATGGTCAGAGTCTTTTCTGTTTCTGTGTGGGGTTTGGGTTGGATCCCTAATTAGAGGCAGCTGCACCGCATTGTCTCTAATTAGGGATCCCATATATGTTGAGTCTGTCCTTCACGTTGGTGTGGGTTGTTATCGATATCGTTATATGTCGCAGTCACGGTGAAGTAAGTGTGCCTTTTGTTACGTTTAAAATATTGTGTTTTTTTTTTACGTAACGTGTGGAATTCGTGTTTTGGTTTCGTTTTGTAGTTCGGCATTTTTGTGTTTGTTATACATCGCATTACTTTCTGGGCTAAACATAGTATAACAAATAAAATATGTCAAACTACTATAATCCCTGCGCTGCGTCTTGGTCTCTCCATACACCCAACCGTGACATTTATGTACAGTTGTTATACCATATAACGTGCAATATTGCAAGTAATTATTGGACTTAACCTATGTATTCATTCACTCAGGAATGCATATTAGTATCCTGTCAGTTGTATCTTTTTTCATTGCTTTTAGTATATCGAATGTGCAATAAGTGCATTTATCTGTAATTAAACCCTTCGCACTAAGGACTGTATTTTAAGGGAATTACTATTATTACCCTACATTATATTATACACACATTTAGCTATTTAAGTATCTCTTCCTGTCATTTACCTGTACAGTTCATTTAACCATGCAAAATATTCACTTACATGTTCTTTTAACCAGTCTGTCTATTAAGTAAGCTATTATTACCCTCACTCATATCATACGCACTTTTAGCTATTGAATTATTTCTCTGCCATCGACCTGTATAGTATAGTATAGTATAGTATAGTTAACCATGAACCATCCACCAATGTATAGTGTACATATTCAGCCATCCACCAATACTATGCAATGTCTTTTTATAGCTTTTTTGCACTCCAGACTTCTTGTATTTCTATACTTTTTCATACTGCCGCTCTATGTATCATGTATCGTGTATCTGTCTTTTGTGTACTTTAGTTCTGGCATTTTGCACCTGCCCTGTGTTTTGTTGTAGCTGCTTGACAATGCAATTCCCCCTCGGGGATCAATAAAGCATATATCTATCTTTCTATAAAAGTAGAGACAGTGCTACAAAATTATATCATACACAGCATTTTTGAGGAACAATGGGAAAGTAATTCTGCTTTGAATGTTGATAAACTTGTAAACTCACTTCTGAGATAATGGTATTTTAAAGTTTTGGTATCTAGTGAATATATTTGTCTACACCCATTCAGCATCGTTAACACCCTCTCAAGCTTTAGCCCCACCCATCTCGTTTCGCTCTCGGAGCGTTCAGAGCGCACACTTGATGCTCTGGCCGATGATTTGTTTACCTCTGGATAACATGAAAACAGCCTAACCAGTTCTGCTGGCAACAATTTCACTGCGCTTTTTTGCCAACGTTTACTGACAACAGCCATATTCAACTGTTGTTGTTCACTTTAGCTTAAGACATGTAGCTAGCTAGCTAGGTAAACAACATGTAAGACCGCACACATCACGTTAGCTAACGAGCTAGCCAGCGAACGTTAGCTAGTTAAACAACAATGAACAGTGCCAAATCATGTCGTTAATGCCCTGCATACGAATAACAACGTCATACACCCAATGTTAGCTAGGGAGCCAGCCTGCTAACGTTAGCTAGCTAACAGTACACTTTAGCTTAAGACATGCAGCTAGCTATTGTGGACACCTGACCTTTTAGTTAATAACCTATTCATGCTTTGTTAACATAATATCAGGGTGTTGCTGTAGGTGTACTTGGCTGCTCGAAACAACAACTTTGCCCGGCGACAGAGCGCCAAGGGGTTGGGACCAACCCGTGCGCCAACGGATAGGCTGAGTAAGTCTAAACCACACTCAGCCTCTACCCTGACTGGTCTGTTCGGAAACCGGAACTAACTCTGTCTGGGGTATTTGAAGAAGAACACGTAACACTGTGGTCAGTTCTCTGTCTGCCCTGCGAGGTGTTACAGTGAGCCCGTATACGAACCTTCATACTTATCAGCTATACATTTGCATTTAATAAACTTAGCTTAGTTTGAAACAGCTCCTGATGTCTTCTCTTATTCCAATACCAGATTTGAATTGACGCGATCTATCACTAGCTAGGTAAACAATGAACCTAGCTAGGTAAACAACATGTAAGACCACACACATCACGTTAGCTAACGAGCCAGCCAGCGAATGTTAGCTAGTTAAACAACAATGAACAGTGCCAAATCATGTCATTCCTACCCTGCATATGAATAACAACATCATACATGCAACGTTAGCTAGGGAGCCAGCCAGCTAACGTTAGCTAGCTAGCTAACAGTACACTTTAGCTTGAAATGAAACCACTTTCTGTAAAAATTATAAACATGTAATATCTGGAAATGTAGCTAGCTAGACTATCTTACACACATACATCATGGTTGGACGTGTCTCCTGTCGGATGCCATGCATGGTTGCCCTTAATTTGAATATGTAATCCGAACAGGTGATTCCTCCATCTCTTCAGCTATCATACTCTAATTCCACTGATTTCAAAACTAGGTCCTCCAGACAGTGGAGAGCAACACTTAAGTAGCTCCACTACACATAAAAAAAAGCAGCGTTCGACAGGATTACCAACACAGACTGGGCTCAAATAGACAGAAGCCTTCTATATGGCAGACCAATCCGGACTCCTCTCTCGGCATGTCCAGCTCACTCATTATCTTAGCCAATCATGAGCAATAAAGTACCTATCTATCTATCTATCTATCTATCTATCTATCTATCTATCTATCTATCTATCTATCTATCTATCTATCTATCTATCTATCTATCTATCTATCTATCTATCTATCTATCTATCTATCTATCTATCTATCTATCTGTCTGAAGAGATTTGAACCTAGCAACCTTTAGGTTGTTAGACGTTCATGTTATACGCCCTACTCATCCACCCTGACCAACCACCCTCCTTTTGTAAGTAACCTTCTGTCTTATGAAACCATACCAAACATATTATACTCATTTGAGTGTTCCAGATTTACGTTTACTATGCTACGTTATTTGATCCACTACACTTCCCCTTATCCTTTATCTTCAGTTCAAATTTAGTGTCTGTCTCTCTCCCTCTGGCCCAAGTTGTGTCACAGCCAATCACGTTGCTATAACTCAGCATTAATGATTTAATATGCAACATTTTTCAAAAGTAGAAAATGTAAATTCCCATAAGTTTAGTATTCAACGGAGATCACCCTGTTGTAGAAAATGTTATACAATGAGAAACCTGACACGAAATCAAATGGCTTGATGAAAAGAAAAGTTAACAATTTAACTTGTTCCTCTCAAGGAGATAATGGGAACAAATGTATGCAGGGGGTACAGTTAGCCCCAGGCTAGGAGAGGCCCATTGCTTCCGTACCTAACGGGTTCTCATTGAGGAGAAGAGTCACATCAGGCAAGTAAGGAATTGGCAGCATTTGAGGAGCGACAGGAGGATACATTCGAAAATAATTATCAGCAAGGGGGTCTGAGCAAGTGTGTTTTCCAAACTTTAATTACACAAGTCCAGCCATTTGCTCATGCTTGCATCATGACACCTTAAAGCTGCAGAACGCCCTTTATTCAGACCGAACTTTGGAATGGGACGCTACGACGCCCATCCATTCATCAGTGGCGCTCCACGATGGCACTTTGCGGCTATGGGGACTTGTCAAGGTAAGTTCCCTGGATGAATAGGAGGCTCCATTACTGTGCATGTCTGGTTCTGCTTCCTTTATCTCCTCACCATGGGTTGACCTCCATGCTGTCAGTGTCGATGCAAGGCTAATGTGTTACATCATGCGAATGAGGGTCAAGCACTCCGTAAGTAGAGAATGAACAGTCTGTTATCAAAGGGGACTGAGTCACTCCACTCCGATCTCCTCAGGGCACAACATGGTCAAATGAGCAACAGTTCTGACCCAGCGAATCACATCACCATAGTGGGGTTGAGCTGCACTGTGCAGGCAGACTCTATGGTTGGGCCAAGTTACCTGGTGGGAGCACGCACCGTGACAGTCCTCTCAAATCACAGGCAATGGGAGCTCTCCAGGATTATTAATCCTTGACCTTTCGGAACTTCGTTTCACACTTGAGTGCTCCATGAGTGGGGCAGTAGCAGTACCGTGCAGTACCGTTTCCCTAAGGCCCATGTGTTTCTCTTTGCTCTCTCGACCCTCCACAAAAGTAATGTTCTTTGCACAGAGCCAACTATAAAATGCTGCAGAATATGATTTAATTTCACTCAAGGTGGTGAGTGATGGGGCATTCCTTTCCCATTCTCCATACTAACCTTGAGTGCTGTGCTGTGAGTTCATGTGATTACCATGTATAAAATAATTGGCATTGATTTGAGCAGTCAGGTCGTCGACATTGAAAGACTTAATTCCAAGAGAATGATTACACCGAGCTGAACATGAACAAAAGCAATTGGTGAAGACACACACATACAATACACACAAAGCACTGTTTCATTGATTTTCTCCTCCCTTATTTTAACCCTAGAGAGAGTTGTGTGCCTGGTAGTGTCATTCTCCCCATCTCTTTATGAGCTAGCCACTGAGATTAATTCCCTTGGCATGGAAACTCATCAGGGAGAATAATTGGATGCCCTGCCATTACTCTGATATATGGACCACAGGTCCCACTGCTGCATTTGTATGACTTACGAGATGCCTGCAAATCCTATGAACCAGACAAAATGGACTCCCTGATTTGAATGGTGACAGAATATTTCACTATTAAATCCCCCTATTTCAGGCCAAGGTCCATTCCTCTTCTTGGAGACCATCACAGAGTTTATGACATACAGTGCTGCCTTGAATTCAATCAGCACTTCAGTCAAGTTTCCCAGGAGGACTGCATGGACAGGCATATGGACTGAACAGGAACACATCACAACTAGAACATGATTATAGTGTATTAGCTTTAAAGAGATGGTGGAACTGACAGTATATTTTTATTGTCGCAGCCTGATTGAAGAAGTATGTGTACCATGTAGTCTGATGTGTCTGCCTTCATCTCAAAACAGATGGTATGAGAGATTGCACTGCTCACTTCATTTGCAGTGATGGGCTGACACAGACACTTTGCCATTTGCAATGCCTCGATAAGGAAGGTTGATTTGGTTAAGTCACTTTTGAATAGCTTTCGCTCTCTTCTCATGTCCCTGAAAGACACAGGTATATATCCAGCAAACTAAGACTGGGTAGTAAATTAATGAAAGTTCTCCGAACAACATTCAACATAGTAGGTCAACCTTTAAAATGACCTTTCACACGTGGCAATTTAACACCAGTACAGCAATATTGGATCCTTCTCCATTGCAAATTATTTCCTTAATTAATCTTTAAAAACTAAGACAAGTAGCCCAAGTCCTCCAGGAGTTTGATTGCACTTCACTGCAGTGGTTGACAGTGAGTACAACGCAGAGTTATCCACTAAGTAGTGGTGATTCATCATTTCAAAACAAACAAGGTTCTGCCTCATACCAGCCCACTGTTGTAATGTCAGGGCAGTTGCTCTAAACGCACATGACACAGAGACTTCCATTGGAAACAGGGCAACAGCTATAAATAATGGCTATAAGGGGAAGGTTAGTGCCTTGCAAGATGCATGGATCGAAAGGGCACCAGGCTAGCTTGTCACCATCTTCCTCCACCATGGTGAATAGGGGAAAGGGAGAGCTGGTGCTGGGATTCCCATTTGGCTCCCCAGAGCAATCGATTAAAATTCAGGTGGAGTCATTCATACGTGTGGGTAAAAAAATATAGCCATGTTTTGCAAAGTCAGCACTGTTGTTGTCGGCAACGTCGTATCAGCATTCATATCGTTCAGGTTCAGCGGTATGAGGTGTCTCTCTCTCTACTTTCTCTATTCCCACCCCTCTATCTCTCTGTCTTTTCCCCCACCCTCCCTCTCTTGCCTTCTGTCATCTGTAGCCATTTTTTTTCACTCTCTCCTCTCTCTGACAAGCATGGGATAAATCAGCCAAATCAGACCTTCAGATTGGGGCTGGGTAGCTCTTTGGAGAGATGGCGCAGGTGCAATTTGGAGCACATGCAGCTGTCCTAGGAAAGACGTGTTTTGTGGGTTTGATTCATTGCACATCCTTCTCAGGAAACGTGAGCTAAGCAGCAACACACTGAATAATGAGAGGGCTCCTATCACTACGTTAGCGACACAGGTAAATCCTCCATTATGATTTTTCCTTTAGCCGACGCTGTGACATTCTTCTTCTGAGGAAGGACACTGTCCAGCAGGTACTCCAACGCTGCCTGTGAATCTCCCACTGTCTCAGAGTGGAGCAGATGTCTCTATTCCATTAGCCACAGTAATTAGCTGAATTAGCTCTCAGGTGAAGTGAGAAACAGAATGAAAAACCAAGTCACACACTGGACAGGCTGAAGATGAGGAAATTTGGCTGCTGGGCCGAAACTCTCTGAACCGTGAATGAATAGAGAATAACACATGACAACACCCAACTGGCGATGATAATCTACATTCCATGGTAACATTACATCCTCCCTCTTCTCCTCCTCCTCCTGTGTTATTCAGCTGTAAACTGCAGAGGAGATGTCTCTCCTGCCGCAGCTCGTCCCCTGACAGATGACTCCATGGGGTCTCTCGCCGTTCTCCGATTGCCTGGGAATCGTGGGGGAAACGCGGTGCGGGGAGATAAAATACGAGCTCGGATGCCCAGGTGTACAACACAAATTTTATTCCAGCCTGACTCTATTGGGGCCGATGCAGCAGCTCAACGGGCCTAATCTCATTATGATTTTATGGCCTCTGCGACCGGAGGGGGATCCAACTCTTCACAGGTAGAACAAGCCACAAATTAGATTCTCTCCAAAGCAGCAGACACCAAGATCGTACCCACCAAAACCTCCAAACCTCACTTTATATTCTCTACTAACTAAAGGTAACCACAACAGTTGGCAAGGCTTGTGGTTTGGTCATGAAGGGAAGTAGTGGCGAGTTTTTATATCAATCCATATCACAGTTGTTTGCTGTTCTGTAAAAGCCAAAAGTGTTTCAAGCTAATGATGTTCAATTACAGCTAGCCTGGAGAGACTAATTTACTCAATATTATGCAATGGAGTGTGATTTGCTAACACAACAAAGCATGAGTAACTGTGTTGTAAGAGGGGAAGAACAGCCTCGAGTTTGGCAAGAATGTGTTTTCATTTCAGCGTTAATAAACTACATTATTAAATGATGTTTTGACACAACAGGATCTGATAACCGGAAGATTACAATTCCTTTGACGTCCAAATAAGACAGAACGTATCAACTACTTAAGTGCTACGCCTTGCATCCATGCATCAATAACAATGTTTTGCGCATGTATTCATAGTTATTGTAATTTATTGGATGCTATTCAGAATTCCTTCATTAAACATATGTTAAACAATTAGCTTGGGATCATGATCAAAAATAATAACACTCAAAACAAAAGTAAATAAAATAAGAATACTAATGACATACATTGTTATTATTCTTAATACTGTATATTCTCTGTGAAACCTCCATAGGTTCAGGTTCATTGTTTTCATCCTCTAGCAGGTGGAGGCTCTTCCCTCCCTCTGTCTCAGTCTAATTTAATGTTGACAGCAGTGTGCCTCGTTTGGAGCTGAGGATTTGCTCCATCTGTCTACGCACGCTGAGATGCTATTTTTATCGTTGTGGCGGTGAACACGCGGGCGTAAGGATTGCTGGGTCCATTTCACCCTGGGGACAAGGCAGCCCAACATCCCACTGCACTCCCAACACGTGCACACCTCTCCCTTATCATTCACACACTGTACTGAGGTGTATTCATCTACCTAAATGAAATACTCGTTCTGCCTCCAACCTGCACAGCCCTCTACACATACACACACACACACACACACACACACACACACACACACACACACACACATGAATACATGCCCTGTAGCCCAATCTCTCTCCACAACTAGACACAAAGACGCAAGGCTGTGGGTCTAGATTGCAGGGTGTGGGTGGAAACTTGTAGTGCTGAAAATCACTGTCATTGCCTGACATATCTCTCATTTGCTAAGCATCAGTAGGCTAACAGACATGCCTTGCAGTGGAATATGCTGTGTGCCATAACAATAAGAGGAATAGCTACCTCTTCAACATTCCCTTCAGAGGGATAGAGTTATCATTTCTCAAGTACCCCAATAGACGTGGTTTGCAGGCAGTTTTCAGGCTGACTGTCAAACAGTGAAAGACATATCTCACCTGCCTTTACAATTTTTCAATGCAGGTTTCTGGACACGTATAAATATGAATAATTCCTATTGTAAGGAGGCAATTTGTAAGGCTGGTGTGAGGCCACATTTTTTGGTCTCCTCTACCTTCGGGTGACTGACAGATTTTAAAATGTTACCACCACCTCGCCCCACAGTCGGCTGACGACTTACCTGTCAGACCAGAGAGAGAGACAGAAGAATAGACGGAAGGTGGTGATAGAGGGGGAGGTATGGAGTGTGGACGCTAATGGTGGTGGTAGTGGCAGATTGGTCCAGTGACTGACAGATTGAGGCTTTAGCATTCAGATCCATTCTGGTCCTTTGATATCTCCTTGCCGCAAGCCGACAGAACTCCGGAACCCATCCTCCACTCCGTGGACAGGCATTTGTAGGCATCCTGCATCCTCCCTACCCCACTTCCTCCCCCTCCGTCCCTCTCTCCATCTTGTCCGAGCTCCCTCAACAGAACATGTGCCATGGGCTGGGAACGTTTGAAGAATCTGTTCCCCGCTCAAACGGCACTCCCAGGCTTCACAACAGTGCTGAATGTCATTATGGGAAAGAAGTCCTTGAGAACCTGCATAATTGTTTCACAATGGACTACGAAGTCAGATACTTTACAGTTCTACTGTATTCACACCTATAATTTGGCTCGGGGTAAACACTGCCTTAAAATACAGTAGGGAGAACCACAAAGTCATGGGGATATTATAAGTGAATAGGTCACTCATGCAAACATTTATTTGGGGGTGGAAGTAGCACAACATTAATATTAAATAGCAAGCGTGGTGTTTTTCTAGTTATGAAAGTTATTTCATTCAAACAATGTAATGCCTCACAATAGAATCATTTGCTGGAGAAAAATCTGTTTGAGTTCTATACATCAGTTGAATAGAAGATGACTCACTTTCTAATTCCTACAAAGATAGTCTGTGTTCCTTCCCCCGTCCCTGAGTATCTGAAAGTGATAAGCTGCAGCTTAGGCATCCAATATGTTCACAATATCATCAAATGGTAAATATGTTATTACACTAAACCCTGTTGTACACAACATGCCTGATATAAAATGTCAGGGCTCTATTCAATCCATATCACAGAAGTTCAGTGTTACAGTGTGATTTAAATTTGAAGGAAAGGAAACTGAATGCATTAAAACCAAAATGTCAAATCAAATCAAATGTTATTTGTCACATGCGCCGAATACAACAATACAACCTTACCGTGAAATGCTTACCTACAAGCCCTTAACCAACAATACAACAGGTGTAGACCTTACCGTGAAATGCTCACCTACAAGCCCTTAACCAACAATGTATCAGGGGTAGACCTTACCGTGAAATGCTTACCTACAAGCCCTTAACCAACAATACAACAGGTGTAGACCTTACCGTGAAATGCTTACCTACAAGCCCTTAACCAAAAAAACCGTTTTAAGAAAATTAGAGTTAGTTAAATATTCACTAAATAAATTAAAGTAATAAAAGTAACACAATAAAATAATAATAATGAGGTTATATACAGGGATACCGGTACCGAGGCAATGTTCGGAGGTACAGGTTAGTTGAGGTAATTGAGGTAATATGTACATACAGTGAGGGAAAAAAGTATTTGATCCCCTGCTGATTTTGTTTGTTTGCCCACTGACAAAGAAATGATCAGTCCATAATTTTAATGGTAGGTTTATTTGAACAGTGAGAGACAGAATATCAACAAAAAAATCCAGAAGAACGCATGTCAAAAATGTTATAAATTATTTGCATTTTAATGAGTGAAATAAGTATTTGACCCCTCTGCAAAACATTACTTAGTGCTTGGTGGCAAAACCCTTGTTGGCAATCACAGAGGTCAGACGTTTCTTGTAGTTGGCCACAAGGTTTGCACACATCTCGGGAGGGATTTTGTCCCACTCCTCTTTGCAGATCTTCTCCAAGTCATTAAGGTTTCGAGGCTGACGCTTGGCAACTCGAACCTTCAGCTCCCTCCACAGATTTTCTATGGGATTAAGGTCTGGAGACTGGCTAGGCCACTCCAGGACCTTAATGTGCTTCTTCTTGAGCCACTCCTTTGTTGCCTTGGCCGTGTGTTTTGGGTCATTGTCATGCTGGAATACCCATCCACGACCCATTTTCAATGCCCTGGCTGAGGGAAGGAGGTTCTCACCAAAGATTTGACGGTACATGGCCCCATCTATCGTCCCTTTGATGCGGTGAAGTTGTCCCGTCCCCTTAGGCGAAAAATACCCCCAAAGCATAATGTTTCCACCTCCATGTTTGACGGTGGGGATGGTGTTCTTGGGGTCATAGGCAGCATTCCTCCTCCTCCAAACACTGCGAGTTGAGTTGATGCCAAAGAGCTCGATTTTGGTCTCATCTGACCACAACACTTTCACCCAGTCCTCCTCTGAATCATTCAGATGTTCATTGGAAAACTTCCGAAGGGCCTGTACATGTGCTTTCTTGAGCAGGGGGACCTTGCGGGCGCTGCAGGATTTCAGTCCTTCACAGTGTAGTGTGTTACCAATTGTTTTCCTGGTGACTATGGTCCCAGCTGCCCTGAGATCATTGTAGTTAGTTCGTCCGTGTAGTTAGTTCATCCGTGTAGTTCTGGGCTGATTCCTCACCGTTCTCATGATCATGTGTGATGGTTGAGATGCAGTGACTGAGTTGGTATATTCCTCAATCTCATCGGATTAATACCAGAACATTTTCCAGTCTGTGTTAGCAAAACAGTCCATCTTCGTCATCTGACCACTTCCGTATTGAGTGAGCCACTCGTACTTCCTGCTTGTAAGTAGGAATCAGGAGGATATAATTATTTTAAGATTTGTGGGGTTAAAAGTGGTCTAGTTCTTTTTACCTCTAGTTGCACATGTGACATGCTGGTAGAAATTAGGTTAAACAGATTTAAATTTGCCTACATTAAAGTCACTGGCCACTAGGAGAGCAACTTCTGGATGAGCATTTTCTTGTTTGCTTATGGCCTTATACAGCTTTTTTAGTGCATTTAACCCTAAAGGCAATGTTCCCGTGTTAGCGGAGACTTCATTCACGGTAAACGCTGCATATGCCGTCTCAATTGTAAATGACCTTCTAATGTGGGTCCCACTTTAACTGACGTTCAGCTTATAAAGGCTTCATAAAGCCTTCATAAACACTACATAAATGTGTTACAAATAATCTATAACTGTATGTCATGCTTTATAAAGGGTTCATAGATGTGTCATAACTGTGTGACATAACCACCAATGTCAAATATGACATAACCTACTATGTCAAATATGACATAAACATGTGCTTTATAAAGGCTGGCATTAGCACCGCTTAAAAAACTGAGTTTTCCCTACAATACTTTTACTGCAGCACCCAGAATGAATCTTGCTCTAAACCAATCTGTAATCCATACAGAGTGATTTGCATTGAGGGCATTTATTTGACCCTGGAACATGTTTTAAAACCCAAATTGAATGCAAATCTCACTTAAATACGAACAAATTTGAATCATTGTTAATGTTTAGACAATTGTTTTTCATGAATGGTTATTGACCCTTTTCTACTATTACGTGGGCAACTTTTTTTTTTGTAAATGTCCAAATTCCGTGACCCGTAAGTACTTTTTTAGTGTTGCTAATGAGACATTGATCATGTGATGAGTTCGCAAATCAAATGCCCCACTTGTGGTGCCACCGAACAATGAAGCAAGTAAGTTAAGCTTTATTTATTGTAATTTAAAATAGTTAGTAGTAGTTAGCTAAGCGTTGAGTTAGATTACATGCTGTATCTACCTCAATCAATATAGATACCTGAAACGTAGCTAGCTAGCAGGCTCAGCGAAATACAAATCCCCCCTAGATATAGCCATGTCTCATAGTCACATCATAAGATTTGTAAATGAAAGAGGAATACAATAATATGAAATTAATAGAGTTTCCCATCTTCCCATTTAGAGTTTCTGGTGAAGTACAGAAATGCCCTTATCCAGGAATTTTCTAACAGACATGCTAACTTTGATGTTACTTTTAAGGTTGGAACCAACATGTACAGTGGGGAGAACAAGTATTTGATACACTGCAGATTTTGCAGGTTTTCCCACTTACAAAGCATGTAGAGGTCTGTAATTTGTATCATAGGTACTCTTCAACTGTGAGTGACGGAATCTAAAACAAAAATCCAGAAAATCACATTGTATGATTTTTAAGTAATTAGTTTGCATTTTATTGCATGACATAAGTATTTGATACATCAGAAAAGCAGAACTTAATATTTGGTAGAGAAACCTTTGTTTGCAATTACAGAGATCATACGTTTCCTGTAGTTCTTGACCAGGTTTGCACACACTGCAGCAGGGATTTTGGCCCACTCCTCCATCCAGATCCTTCAGGTTTCGGGGCTGTCGCTGGGCAATACGGACTTTCAGCTCCCTCCAAAGATTTTCTATTGGGTTCAGGTCTGGAGACTAGCTAGGCCACTCCAGGACCTTGAGATGCTTCTTACGGAGCCACTCCTTAGTTGCCCTGGCTGTGTGTTTCGAGTCGTTGTCATGCTGGAAGACCCAGCCACGACCCATCTTCAATGCTCTTACTGAGGGAAGGAGGTTGTTGGCCAAGATCTCGCGATACATGGCCCCATCCATCCTCCCCTCAATACGGTGCAGTCGTCCTGTCCCCTTTGCAGAAAAGCATCCCCAAAGAATGATGTTTCCACCTCCATGCTTCACGGTTGGGATGGTGTTCTTGGGGTTGTACTCATCCTTCTTCTTCCTCCAAACACGGCGAGTGGAGTTTAGACCAAAAAGCTCTATTTTTGTCTCATCAGACCACATGACCTTCTCCCATTCCTCCTCTGGATCATCCAGATGGTCATTGGCAATCTTCAGACGGGCCTGGACATGCGCTGGCTTGATCAGAGGGACCTTGCGTGCGCGGCAGGATTTTAATCCATGACGGCGTAGTGTGTTACTAATGGTTTTCTTTGAGACTGTGGTCCCAGCTCTCTTCAGGTCATTGACCAGGTCCTGCCGTGTAGTTCTGGGCTGATCCCTCACCTTCCTCATGATCATTGATGCCCCACGAGGTGAGATCTTGCATGGTGCCCCAGACCGAGGGAGATTGACCGTCATCTTGAACTTCTTCCATTTTCTAATAATTGCGCCAACAGTTGTTGCCTTCTCACCAAGCTGCTTGCCTATTGTCCTGTAGCCCATCCCAGCCTTGTGCAGGTCTACAATTTTATCCCTGATGTCCTTACACAGCTGTTTGATTGAGTGTGTGGAGTCCGTTTGATTGATTGTGTGGACAGGTGTCTTTTATACAGGTAACGAGTTCAAACAGGTGCAGTTAATACAGGTAATGAATGGAGAACAGGAGGGCTTCTTAAAGAAAAACTAACAGGTCTGTGAGAGACGGAATTCTTACTGGTTGGTAGGTGATCAAATACTTATGTCATGCAATAAAACGCAAATTAATTATTAAAAAATCATACAATGTGATTTTCTGGATTTTTGTTTTAGATTCCGTCTCTCACAGTTGAAGTGTACCTATGATAAAAATTACAGACCTCTACATGCTTTGTAAGTGGGAAAACCTGCAAAATCAGCAGTGTATCAAATACTTGTTCTCCCCACTGTAGTACCTCCAGCAGGAAGAGAGGCAAGAATCATTTGTCTGCTATCTCAAGGACGAGCTGCACTATTCACAGCCCTGTGTAATGTTCAATGTAATTGTACTGCTGGACGTTTTGAAACTTAAGGTAATTGCATTGTTTAAAAAATGTTCAAATCAAAAGAAATTTACATTTTAAACGTCTTTAATGTTTATTTGTTTTAGCTGTTAGTGATAAATCCCTAAGTGTTAATACATTTGTGTTTACATCACTAAGCCTTTATGTATGTGTTTTGAATAAGGTTGCACATTTTGTGGAATATTCAGAGGCGGAAACTTTGCGGGGGAATTAACAGGAATATATGGGAATTAACGGGAATATATGCAAATTAATATTAATACCATTTAAATGTAGATGTTTTTTGCATTGAATATATTTACCGTATCATATGTGACCCGATTCAGGAAGCTAGGCATATGTCGCAAGTCCTGACTTCACAGGAGAGCCTTTTAAACTTTTTTTTATCAACATGCGTTTTTTGGCAGAAATGCCTTCTCGAACACGGGAACTTTCATGTGCCATAATACCAAACATGCATGCCATCTGTAAATAAGAATAACGTTAAATTACAAGCCTAGTCGTTTCAGCCACAGAAATAGACATGAACCTTCCCACTAGCCATGATTGGCTGAGATAACGAGTGGGCTGGACATGCCGAGAAAAGAGTTTGGATTGGTCTGCATGCATCTGTCTATTGGAGCTGGTCAGTATGTCTAGGTAATTGTGTCGAACACTGCTTTTTTAAAAAATATACCGCATAGTAAAACTGCATAAACCTAATGTCAACTTGTAGGCCAAGTTTGTGCAGTCTCTTTCTGACAGTGTACCCATGCAATTCGACATTGATTGTGGCAAGAGAGGCCTGTAGATCCCTTGATGTTACCCTGGGGTTCTTAGAGACTTCTATGAGCATCTTTGGGTCAGCTCTTTGGCTGACTTTGGTGGGATCACCTGTCCTAGGTAGTTTGCCAGTGGTCTGGAATTTTCGTCAGACAGTGGAATGATGTACTTTGAATGGATTTGTAAACCCTCCCAGACTCATGGGCATCAATAATCTTTCTTCTGAGGGCCTCGTGTAGGTCTTTTGATCTTTGAATGATGTGTTACTACACACCCATATGGTTAAGACCAAACCAGACCAATTTTCTAATCTCTAATGTTTTCTTATCATTTGCACTGGTTTTGGTACACCTCATTCTAATTTAGCCATTTTATGTGATGGTAAAGTTTGGGGTGTACTAACTTTTTCCCCATAAGGAAATGGCATTTTTTTTGTTGTTTTATTGTGATTTGTTAAATTGGATAACTTTTATCTGTCAATAGTGTTGAAGTGAAGATTACATATCCATCTGTACAAATATGTTAAAAAAAGAACTTTCCAGGGTGTGTACTTACTTTTTCACATGACTGTATACATTTTTTTCTAATTGACCATATTAACCTACCCCAAGGCTGTTACTGATGACTGGGATGAATGCCGGAGCAGATTTCAGGAACAGGACAAGACACCCTCTTTCTGACTGATGACTGATATAAGGGCATGTAGGTAATAGGCCTATCTGACTTATAGGACTATGCTAGTCTTAATGCTTCTTGACAGTGTCATAAAGTGTATTTTCTGAGTCCACGTAAAGTGACAGAGAATGGTAATAATGCTTCATGACAGGGTCACGAAGTGTAGTTTCAAGTTTCAACAAGTTTTTTTATATATATAATGGAAATAAAAATGACTGTAAAGAATTCATTACAACAACAACAACAAATAATTTAAAAAACAAACGTTCAAACGAAATGAAACTTCTTGGCAGGGAAGAAACTGATTTGACTAAACCAGATATAGGTGTCATAACCAGCCATAAAATAACGTAATATATGTCACAACAGGCGTATATATTTTGATCATGACAGTATTATGACCATATTATGGCATGGTTATGATTTGGAATAACATTACATCATTTAGAGCGTATGTCATCCTTCTGCACAACATGTCACCCTGTATAAAGCACATGCTTATATCATATTCGACATAGTGGGTTATGTCACATTTGACATTGGTGATTATGTCACACAGTTATGCCACATTTATTAACCCTTTATAAAGCATGACATATGGTTTTAGATGCTTTGTAACACATTTATGTAGTGCTTATGAAGGAATTATGAAGGCTTTATGAAGCCCTCAAAGTGTTTAATCCTTTATACTTGTGGGAATGGCCTATATGGATAGGGATACATTGAAATGTTTCTTACAGAACAAGTATGAAAAGCATATGCATGTCCATGGTAGCGATTGAAAGAAAACAGATTGGAGATAATGGTCAAGTTATTAGACCAAAGGTGAGTACACAACAGTTCACCTGACAGTCTAAGTCTAAATCCAAACATTGCACTGTTGATGTTATGTGCATTTTACATTTACTGTACTTTCCGCCACATTTATTGATATCGAAATCTGAAAATACTCTGGATACATTCAGTAACATGATAAGACTATTCCTTGAGTGAGAGGACTAACTGTTGTCTCCAAGTGGCCACACAATGTGTACACAGTTCCTAAGCAATTTCAATGCACTTTTATGACTCAAAGAAGAGTCTTCAACTATAAGATACCTGTAGTTGTTTTGTTTGGAACATAACACTGCATCTCAACCATCACACAATTACTGTTGTTGTTGACGCAATCCAAAAACGGTCCATTAAAAATCACACTCTGGGCCAGGTGGGCATGATTTGAAAACTTGTTCTAATGCAAACATGACTAACTAAGTTATAAAATACGATCTTACACAAGGCAATTCAGAGAAATGGAGCTTAATTTTGGTGCGCATAGAAATGAGTCGTGAGTGGCATATTTTCTTCACAATAAACAAACAGGCATCATGTTCAGAACAACCCAGGGTATGACGACATGTCATCTTGTATCTGTGATTCAAACATAGTGATCATAAACGTTGACACTGTATACCACATGAGTTTTGTGATTTGGAGATGTGAAGTGCACATTTGGACTGGATGTTTGTCTTGCTTCTATGAGATCATAGCGGTATTTATTACAACCCTCAACATCTCATCTTTCCACATTTCCCTCACTCAGACAACAACAGGTTTTACCCAATTAGCAAGAGGGACGCGGCATTGTCTTGTCGCGCGCGGTGCTCAAGTTCAGAAACGGCTGTCAGTCAAAACCCATACAGAGCCGTGAAGTGCAGAGCCAGAGCTCTGATGTCATGTATTGCATGTTACTGTACAGCCACTAAGTTCCAAATTAGGTGCCATTTTGTAAAGGGCTACGTACAAAGTGTTGACGAAATCCTTCCTAGTTTACCATTGACTTTGATATGAATTGTGCACTCCTCAATAATTCACTACAGTATTGATTGCACATGCATGTGTTGAAACTTAAATTCTGCCACATTCACACCATATTGCCTCGGAACTGAGGTAATCTTGAATTACCCAAATGAATAGCAAACTCTCATAGGAATAACCGGCGAAATTCCTAAGTCTGGGGCTACAGTATATGAATAACTTACAATTAAGTGAAGAGGGCCAGGCAGAACATTTCCTATGTTCATACATCAACAGTTATTTTCTTATCTCGTCAGTACCCTTTGTCTCCATCCTAACCTTAGTTTTTCACTGGTGCAGCGTACTTAGTGGAATTGATGAATTGGGCTGGAGAGACTCCTTGAAGACAAGAATATCAAGGGGGGGGAGGCAACGCAGTCATGTCCACATAAGGTTGTGATTAATAGTTTAATTATGTTCTGTTAGAAGATTAATGGGGCCTAATTGAATTGTGGTTATGGCTCCGCGGCGCTAGTGGCCAACAGAGTTGTTTGGAGCATCACGACTCGTGTCGAGCCATTTGTCATCCAAACACATGGGAGAGTCTGCTCATCTCTCATTAGAACTATTTGGGACAATTATCCAATATAAGAAGAATGCCCAAATAAATATGATCACCTGTGTTGAAAGTACAAAATGAAAAGGCGTTCATTAACATCCTCATGGAGAGATGCACGTCATTACTGTGACCATTCATTCTTACGCTGTCAGAAGAGTGTGAAATGAGACCCTCTATTTGCTTAGATTTGAGGGCACATACAGTATGTATGTATTCGTTTTCATTAGGAAGGTGAGCGAGAACATTTAAGGTCAACCTATTTGTGACTTAAGAGGTATCCCCATTATGACAACATCAGTCTCAATGGGAATTTAGACCAAATGAGAGATGCTTTTGGGGCAAACTGTGCGTGCACAGCACCAAAAAGTCATATAAATGTCAGTAAACTTCCTTAAAATGACTTTCACACTGACTGTATATAAAAGATTATCTCCAGTACAGGAGTTAAATGGATGTCCTCCCTCTCTGCACACTAGAGAACAGTCAGCCAGTCAGCTATTGTTCCTAGATGAACTGTCTGTGGAAGTGGCTGTGGTAGCTATAGCCACTCTAATGTGAAACCTGTTTATTTGTTGTGTGTTAAATGTTTAATCATTAACTGTGGAGGGGCAATGCCATGTCAGCTGTACATCCTCCCCTGAGTGGTGAAGAGAATTGCTCCCAAGTTCAAGTAGTGTCCTTGTTTCAAACCCCCTTTGATGCTGGGGTTCATGTAGACCTCCGACTAATCTTCTACACCTTCTCCCTTCTTTGGAATAACAAGCTTCTTTACATCTTACACATCTTCTCTCATCAATTCTACTTGGACGGTGGTTGTTTGTCTCTCATGAATTAATCATTGGAGTTTTACAGCGGGTGAAATAAGTATTGAACACGTCACCATTTTTCTCAGTAAATATATTTCCAAAGGTGCTATTGACATGAAAGCTTCACCAGATGTTGGTAACAACGCAAGTAATCCATACATACAAAGAAACCAAAACAAATAAGTTCAGAAATTAAGTTATGTGTAATAATGTGAAATGACACAGGGAAAAATTATTGAACACATGAAGAAAGGGAGGTTCAAAAAGGCATGGAAAGCCAAGACAACAGCTGAAAACTATCAGTAATTAAAAAGCAATCCAGTCCCCTGTCAGTGCAAATTAATATCAGCTGGTTCAGTCGCAACTGATGGCCTATAAAAAGGTCTCATTGCCAAGGTGTCACACAAGACACATCTCATGATGGGTAAAAGCAAAGAGCTGTCTCAGCTGATATTAATTTGCACTGACAGGAGGCTGGATTGCTTTTTAATTACTGATATGTTTCAGCTGTTGTCTTAGCTTTCCATACCTTTTTGAACCTCCCTTTCTTCATGTGTTCAATACTTTCCCCTGTGTCATTCACATTATTACACATAACTTAATTTCTGAACTTATTTGTTTTGGTTTCTTTGTATGTATGGATTACTTGGGTTGTTACCAACATCTGGTGAAACTTTCATGTCAATAGCACCTTTGGAAATATATTTACTGAGAAAAATGGTGACGTGTTCAATACTTATTTCACCCGCTGTATGTACCTGATAGTCTGCTAGTGCGCTACATGACAGACATCCGTAGTGGTATGCCTGTGTAGGCATGATTAAAATGAGTGATAGGCAGAGAGAGGGCTAGCGCTGCAATCAGAGACATCAAATGGCCCATCGATGGTGAGACAGAGAGAGGGGGTCCTGGGCCCTATGGTGATTGCATGGAAAAAGAGGGCTAAGATACTTTGAGCATGATGAAACACAAGCATTTTCACTGTGTTTCTATCCATCACATTGAGATGAAGCTATCTCTCTCTCTGTACACTAACTGTTAGCTTCCATGACTGCACTGCACTTACATTGTAAAGGCATTGCTGTCATTGTTGCTTTCATTTGTGTATAAGGAAAACAAACCCAACAGAGGGATAAAGCCCCATTTCACTTGAATTTGCATTGACCCTAATAATTACAGCATGACTGATTATTCCACAACGTACCTATTTAACTATATACCCAGTTTAGATCAAAGGCACATACAGGTCTTGGGAATTATATGGATGCTAGCTACATAGTCCATCATTTTTCTAAGATAATCTCTTGTGGACAGATGTACGTACAGTGGGGAGAACAAGTATTTGATACACTGCCGATTTTGCAGGTTTTCCCACTTACAAAGCATGTAGAAGTCTGTAATTGTTATCATAGGTACTCTTCAACTGTGAGTGATGGAATCTAAAACAAAAATCCAGAAAATCACATTGTATGATTTTTAAGTAATTAATTTGCATTTTATTGCATGACATAAGTATTTGATACATCAGAAAAGCAGAACTTTATATTTGGTACAGAAACCTTTGTTTGCAATTACAGAGATCATACGTTTCCTGTCGTTCTTGACCAGGTTTTCACACACTGCAGCAGGGATTTTGGCCCACTCCTTCATACAGATCCTTCAGGTTTCGGGGCTGTCGCTGGGCAATACGGACTTTCAGCTCCCTCAAAAGATTTTCTATTGGGTTCAGGTCTGGAGACTGGCTAGGCCACTCCAGGACCTTGAGATGCTTCTTACGGAGCCACTCCTTAGTTGCCCTGGCTGTGTGTTTCGGGTCGTTGTCATGCTGGAAGAGCCAGCCACGACCCATCTTCAATGCTCTTACTGAGGGAAGGAGGTTGTTGGCCAAGATTTCGCCCCATCCATCCTCCCCTCAATACGGTGCAGCACCTCCATGCTTCACGGTTGGGATGGTGTTCTTGGGGTTGTACTCATCCTTCTTCTTCCTCCAAACACGGCGAGTGGAATTTAGACCAAAAAGCTCTATTTTTGTCTCATCAGACCTTCTCCCATTCCTCCTCTGGATCATCCAGATGGTCATTGGCAAACTTCAGACGGGCCTGGACATGCGCTGGCTTGAGCAGGGGGACCTTGCGTGCGCTGCAGGATTTTAATCCATGACGGCGTAGTGTGTTACTAATGGTTTTCTTTGAGACTGTGGTCCCAGCTCTCTTCAGGTCATTGACCAGGTCCTGCCGTGTAGTTCTGGGCTGATCCCTCACCTTCCTCATGATCATTGATGCCCCACGAGGTGAGATCTTGCATGGTGCCCCAGACCGAGGGAGATTGACCGTCATCTTGACCTTCTTCCATTTTCTAATAATTGCGCCAACAGTTGTTGCCTTCTCACCAAGCTGCTTGCCTATTGTCCTGTAGCCCATCCCAGCCTTGTGCAGGTCTACAATTTTATCCCTGATGTCCTTACACAGCTCTCTGGTCTTGGCCATTGTGGAGAGGTTGGAGTCTGTTTGATTGAGTGTGTGGACAGGTGTCTTTTATACAGGTAACGAGTTCAAACAGGTGCAGTTAATACAGGTAATGAGTGGAGAACAGGAGGGCTTCTTAAAGAAAAACTAAAAGGTCTGTGAGAGCCGGAATTCTTACTGGTTGGTAGGTGATCAAATACTTATGTCATGCAATAAAATGCAAATTAATTATTTAAAAATCGTATGTGATTTTCTGGATTTTTGTTTTAGATTCCGTCTCTCACAGTTGAAGTGTACCTATGATAAAAATTACAGACCTCTACATGCTTTGTAAGTAGGAAAACCTGCAAAATCGGCAGTGTATCAAATACTTGTTCTCCCCACTGTAACATAAATGGTAGTAGCGTCTGTCGACAGACTGTGGGATGCGACGGCTAACGAGGAACTTTGTTTCAGTATACAGATTTTTTGTCAGTGATCATTCCGACAGATCACGATTTCATAGGTGTTAGCATCTTTCGAATTTAGTAAGGGAAGGAGACATTCGACCAATAGACTTGCCCGAAACTGGCTGAGAGTTTCTGTTTAGAGTGGTGGAGACTTTGCTAGTCTCCTTAATATAGTTTCTAACATGTCTTCCCTCCCAAACTTAATTGAGCATCTGATGCAATTACGGAATATTTTAGTTCTGGGTGTCCAAGATATAGATACCACTAGCATACAGAGCAGGGATATTGTGGTAAAAAGGTGGTAAATGCTGAACGTCAGTCTAAATGACAGGTGGTAAGTAACCTATAAATGCTAACAATGCTTATTTAGTATGATAGGTGCACTATTCACCATTTAACTAAATTGCCCCACAGCATTACAAGAGGAACATGCCCACTCATGCCCCATCTGTTACAAAGTATTAGATTGAAGATGCTGCAAAATCTGGTGTTTACAAAGCTCTGAACCTTTTCTATGCATTTTGATAAATAAGCAGGATTCTTTATGTGTATATCTTATGTGACACCTCTGTTATATTGGAGTTATACTTTGAACCGCACAGATATGTGCACGGTCCAGCATGACAAGAGAGATAACAAACCTGTCGTGCTCCACAGACTCATTTGAATAATCAATGTCTGCACGATTCACTTTCTGACTCCAGAACAACCTTTTCAGTTTCCAATAGTTCATTAATATTTACCTTGCAACTTTTTAATGCAGGAACAGCGTTACCATGGCCTTATATGTGAAATTGGCTTAATTGACTTGCATGGCGTACACCCCCTAACCCCCCCCCTGCCTGCTTACTATCTTGCTCGGTGAGGATGAAATTCATGTTCCCTCATGGTTTCCAATGATCCTTTAAACTTAACAGGATGCAATTTCTGCTGCACCGTGGGTTTTGTTACCAGCATGAATTAAGCTCACTTTGAATGGTAAAATAGTATGATGAAATAGGTTAGCTGAGTTGTGTTGAGCCAGGACATACAGTAAGTTTATTGTTGATATGTAATGTTTGCAGTGGTGGAAAAAGTACTCAATTGTCAACCTTGAGTAAAGGTAAAGATACCTTAATAGAAAAAAGTAAAAGTAAAAAACCCAGTAAAATACTATTTGAGTAAAAGTCTAAAAGTATTTGGTTTTAAATATACTTATGTATCAAAAATAAGTGGAATTGCTAAAATGTACTTAAGTATCAAAAGTAAAAGTATAAACGGTTTCAAATGTCTTATATTAAGCAAACCAAACGGCACAAAATACATTTAAAAAGTTCACGGATAGCCAGGGGCACACTCCAACACTCACACATTATTTACAAACTAAGCATTTGTGTTTAGTGAGTCCGCCAGATCAGAGGCAGTAGGGATGACCAGGGATGTTCTCTTGATAAGTGTGTGAATTGGACCATTTTCTTGTCAAAATATAACGAGTACTTTTGGGTGTCAGGGAAAATGTATGGAGTAAAAAGTACATAATTTTCTTTATGAATGTATTGAAGTAAAAGTAAAAGTTGTCAAAAATATAAATAGTAAAGTATAGTACAGATACTCTTAAAAACAACTTAAGTGGTACTTTAAAGTGTTTTTACTTAAGTACTTTACACCACTGAATGTTTGGTAGAGCTATTTGAACTTTTTCAACACTCAAAGTTGGGAGGCTAATTGGACTGTGCACTAAATCCAGCCAAACATCTTTGTTTAAGGTGAAGTGTACTTTGATGTACGTTTTATCTTTCAAATGATTCCCTTCCTTATGTAGGGAGATAGAGGTCTGATCAATGCTGGAATCAATGCTGTCCTGTACTGGAACATGATGTCCTGTACTGGAACATGATGTCCTGTACTGGAACATGATGTCCTGTACTGGAACATGATGTCCTGTACTGGAACATGATGTCCTGTACTGGAACATGATGTCCTGGGTTCCGTCTTTCCACCCACTGTGGGGTTGGGCTGATATTTACCCTTTAATACTTTAGTATTTATACAAACAGAGGAATGAAATGACATTACACCAACCTTGAGAAAGTATTCATACCCCTTGACTCATTACACATTTTGTTGTGTTACAGCCTGAATTCAAAACGGATTTCAAATATCTTTTTTCTCACCCATCTTCAGACAATTCCCAATATTGACAAAGTGAAAACATGTTTTTAGTAATGTTTGCAAATGTATTGAACATTAAATAAGGAAATATCTAATTTAAATAAGAATTCAAAACTCCTGAGTCAATACTTTGTAGAATTACCTTTTGCAGCGATTACATGTACATATTATCTCAATGACCTCAACTAACATGTACCCCTGCATACTGACTCGTTATTGTATATATTTTTCTTAACTCTTATTTTTCTTAAAACTGCATTGTTGGTTAAGGGATGGTAAGAATGAATTCCACTTTGACATGTGTGTAGGCCAGCGTATTTTTTTTTTTTAGATCTTATCCATTTTAAATTCAGGCTGTAACACAACAAAATGTGGAAAAAGTCAAGGGGTGTGAATACTTTCTGAAGGCATTGTAATTGCCCAGAAAGCGATTGTTTTCTGTTCTTTTCCAAAAAATCTTGGTTAATAGATAAGAGCATTAACTGTTGCAGAATATATTCAAAGCAACTTACAGCATGTACTGATCGTTATCCCAGGTGATTGAATTTCAAACTGCTGATCTTTCTTTTCTATGGCTCTCAGACACTTGAAGCAGACTTGCTTTGAAACTTGCCTGGCTTTCAAAGTGCTTCTCTCATCTGAGCTGGATCGTTCTGCAGGTAGCTGTGCCCGTGGAGTTGGCTCTACCTCTTCAGTATTACCATAGGTAATTATTGTACTTTGATTAAATACATAATTGGAAAACATCTCTGGTCTTTGTGGTTGAATTTGTGTTTGAAATTCACTGCTCAACTGAGTGACCTTACAGATAATTGTATGTCTGTGGTACAGAGATTCAAAGTCAGAGTACAGAGATTCAGTCATTCAAAAATCATGTTAAACACTGTTATTGCACACAGAGTGATCAATGCAACTTATTATGTGACTTGTAAAGCAAATGTTTACTCCTGAACTTATTTAGGCTTGCCATAACAAAGGGGTTGAATAGTTATTGACTCAAGACATTTCTGTTTTGTTTTTTTAATTAATATGTAAAAATTTAGAAGAAACATATTTTCTTTTTGACATTATGGGGTATTGTGTGTAGGCCAGTGACAAAAAATCTAAATGTAATCCATTTTAAATTCTGACTGTAACACAACAAAATGTGGAAAAAGTCAAGGGGTGTGAATACTTTCTGAAGGCACTGTAATTACCCAGAAAGCGATTGTTTTCTGTTCTTTTCCAAAAAATCTTGGTTAATAGATAAGAGCATTAACTGTTGCAGAATATATTCTAAGCAATTTACAGCATGTACTGATCGTTATCCCAGGTGATTGAATTTCAAACTGCTGATCTTTCTTTTCTATGGCTCTCAGACACTTGAAGCAGACTTGCTTTGAAACTTGCCTGGCTTTCAAAGTGCTTCTCTCATCTGAGCTGGATCGTTCTGCAGGTAGCTGTGCCCGTGGAGTTGGCTCTACCTTTTCAGTATTACCATGGTAATTATAGTTTGACTAAATACATCAGCCAACTCAGTAATTTTGTTAATTAGAATCAGAGGTTGTAATTAACATTAGAGAGGAGAAGTATTTGTCTTATCCTGGTCTTAGCCAGTATACCAGATAAGACATTGTAGCTACTGCCATGGCAATATCCTTTCTTAAAGATATCGCAGCATTGCAGCACCATCGGGGAGTTGTGAGCGGAGCACTACTTTGACAGGGGTCGAACCTCTTTGTCAAAAGCGATAATGCATGCACCCCGACCACCGACAACTCATGTCAGACGTGATTGACAAACTTCCACACTCCCACACCAGTTCCCTTGATCGCTTCCTCAGACGGTTTCTCCACAGCAGTTCTTGTACGATGGATTGTCTTCACCGATGCAGTATATTGTAATTATTTGTTTTCTTCTCCTTAAGACAATGAACAGATTAAAATTCTCCATTTGTAATCAAATTGTCATATTGAAAGAGCCGGACTCCCTCATTACACTGCCATATCCATATCAGCCATTTTGTGTTAATTGTTCAACTGCATACCATCGAAGCTACACTCTTTTAAGAGGCAGCTAGTTTTACCTCCAAAAACTATACAAAAATAACTATTTCAAGCAGCCAGTTAATACTATTAATGTTATGCATCCTACACAGTACATTGTGTACTTTATAGTAAGCCCTCAGCAGTTGAAGTTGTCCCCCTCCCCAGTCCTGAGTTGCCTCAGAGCCCTAGTTAACTCCTCTGGCATTTTAAATTGAGCTGAACAAAAAATGTACTTTAGATTTTTGTCATTAATACACTGTTGATACAGTACAGTCCCAACATTTCTGTATGTCAGCAATCAAGTTTGCAAGATATACTGTTGAACTAAGTGTCACAGTATGATGAGTTTCCCATTTTGAATTGAAAAGGGCAGATGAAGGATATCAAGATCTGGAAATATTCTGTATTGAGGAATGGTCAAAGAGCCCTCCCAATGTTCACCAATCTCATAAAACATTTCCGAAAAAGGCAAAGTGTCGTTGTCCTCGCAAGGGGAGGGTGATAGGGAAAACAGGGATTCTAATAATTTTGACCTTTTTGTGATTTTTTGTATTACTTGTTAAACAAATTCTCTTTCTCTGACCAATTGTACTAGTATAAAATACAATTTCCAACTATATTTTTCATACAGTAGTTTAGTATTTGTATGATTTATTTTATACTGTATTTTGTTCCTCGTCTTTATCTGGGTGCCAATAATTATGGAGCTGATTGTGTGTTTGTGAGCATTTGCTTGTTACACTGTGGATAGAATGTGCAATTGTTGCACATTGCACTTCAAGCACACAAAAAGTAAACAATCCTTTTCAGCAATACCACTGTTGGGAGTTCAAACATGAATAAAATGTGAAGGATAGGAGTGTCAACATCTATTGCCATCTTAACTATTAAAGTCACTGTATGTTGAAATATTATGAGAATAATAATAGCATAGTAATGGAAGGATTGATTAATCTAACCCAGAATGTCATTCATATAATGCAGTGTGAACAGTGAACAGGGCTGACTTGCATTAAGAGCGCATCCAGCGATGATTACGTTTTTTTTTAAAGCCAGTTGCCGACTGAAGAGTGTTAAACACTGTCCCAACATTTTAGCTAGGCTGCTTCTATTGACACCTTTACAGGGCTGCTTCCAACGCATTTCCCCATTGAGAGTTGTTGCAATTTAATTATATTTATTGCTCACTAAGAAATGTTCGGCTTGTCACACAGTTCCAGGTTTTATAAATTGAAAAACTAATGGTACAAAATGTGGTTGAAAACTGTAACTCCTTGGCTTCTTCTATTCAGGTGCAAACAACTATTACAATTCTCTGTAAGGATTTATCTTCAGAGAGGTCTCTGGAAACCTTTATTTTTTTGTGCATGCCTGTTCGTGGTTGCTGTCGCTCCTTTTGTTGGTTTTGGGATTATTCTTACCTTAATAAAGGAATGTTTTTGCACCACAGCTCTGCGCCTCGGGTCCGGTCTAACTGCGACCGTGACATTGTCTACATTGCCTCCATCTTAGGTTTAGCCCTTTAAATGCTGTCTTAACCTAAAAGGTTGCCACAAGGTGTCACAATAGCAATGAAAATGGAATTTATATATACACATAAACTGTGAAAACTGTTTACATATAATTCTAAACAATAACACATAAATCAAAACATCTTCTATACATTTTATTTTACATATACGAAATAGCTCTTACAGTTACACTCATCCTCCCAGTTTTATTCTCTGTGGCTCTGTCTTTTCTGCCCGGCTTGTGGCGTTCCTCTCCAAATCCACAGCCATCAACATCAGAATGCCATGCTAGACAAAGGCCTGTGAGTCATGGGCCCGGCCTTTCACATTCCCATGGTGTAATTTATCATGGATGCCAGTGTGTTCTGACAGGGACACAGCTGCTAACTGTTGGGTAAAGCAAAGAAACCCCTGCTTCTTCCTGACCGTCATGCCTGATCTGCAGTCGTGGTTTTAGATCAGTGTCAGACCGGTGCTCAGGTGGAGCAATTGGAACATCGCCCTGCCTTCCAGAATCCCATGGACATGTACGACTCTGTTGCTTTCCACTTCTTTTGATACAGTTTGAGAAGATGCAACGTTCAAGTATTTAGCTCCATCCTCTCTTGTACTCAGCCACTGTGTAATATCTTCTCTTTGCCTGTGGTTTTTGTGTACGTCTCCATTTCAACCACTCAACCCCTCTCATTTTGACAACCGGCCACTGAGGAGGAATTACAGCCCACGCCTGCCCGCGTACATTGCAGAAGGATATATCGGTAATTTTCTGCTAGCGCATTGTGTCCACAGCAAAGCTTGTCCTGCCACTGTAAGCATGACGGAGAAGGCCCCCTTTAAATTTGCACTACCCTGCAGACATCTGAGCACAATTGAGAGGTATTTATAGGTCAGCAAAGCACTCTGGGATATGAATCACAAGGTGAGCATTGGTGAGAAGGAGGGGAAAGTATGAGAGAGAGTGCGTGTGTGTTGTGTGTGACCTGACAAATAGAAAAATAAGGGATTTTCTCCTCTCCTCCAATTCATTGCGTAACCATCTGCCTTTAAAATAAGTTAATAACATATACAGTGGCGATTGATGCTGAGATAAATATAGTAAAATCTCTACAAAAAATCTCTATAAATGGGTTATGGAATATTGAACCAGCATGAGGTCCACACAATTCCTGTCAGACTTTCTTTTTGGTGACTTGTATGCACAGCTTGCTGCACCATGATATATACAGCCCAGAATGAGCT
Organism: Thymallus thymallus; assembly: GCA_023634145.1. NCBI lineage: Eukaryota > Metazoa > Chordata > Actinopteri > Salmoniformes > Salmonidae > Thymallus > Thymallus thymallus. Next base: position 6,577,981 of record CM042378.1, on the reverse strand, counting down.
AAGCTTTTAAAGAAAACAAGACAGTTACACCTGAGTGTCTGAACATAATGACTGTTCCACTGTGAACTCCCTCCAGGTAATTAACCAGCCCTGGGGAGCCCACTGACAAATACCCCTCCATCCTCCACACCTCCCTCCACACCTTTTCCCCTCTATTTCTTCTCTCTCTCTTTTCTTGTTTTTTTTTTCTCACCTCAACTGTTCTCGGGCACATTGCTAGCTAGAGGCGTTTTCTAAAAGGAAACTTCCTATTGGAGATGTCTTTGAAGTCTGGAGAAAGGCCTTGTCTACACTGTAGAGGTCTGAGTTGTACAGATTCATGCAGAGTTTCTATTGGATTTCTCTTCTCCTGCCAAGAAGCATAGTTATGGTAGTAATCTGTACATAGTCCTGACCTATCTGCATAGTACATTTCGGTGTAACATCGAGGTTCATCCTCCCATTCATGTACTATTTAGAATGGTGTTATATATTATTCCAATATACATTATACTGTATCTTTGAAACGTTGCACAAACATGTTCACAAAGATGATTGACATCTACCTCTACAGATTGTCTGGCAACCTCTACAAGTAATAATTACACTGTTTTACACTATTGCACTTCTACTGCAGGGATTATAATGTCATAATATACCATGATGTTATTTTCATAATTTCCTGTGGATAATGGTTCCCTCTTAGTCAGTCAAAGTCTTCTCATCGTAAAAAGGCGTCTCGCCAGATATGTACCAGCAAACATTTAGAAATGTTATTCGCTGTCATTTCCAGTGAGTCATCCCTACCCAGGCCCTCATTGGCATCAGGCCAAGAGAGTGATGAGGTAGAGCTATTGTCTAACAGAGTACATTTCTCATCTCAACTTCTATTCAAAAGTGAATAGAAAGAGACACGGAACGGCAAACAATCTTTCAAACTGATGCGCAAGTCCGGTACGGAGGGCTTTGATATTTTCTTTTGCTTGTTTTCACTCGTCTGTTTGATTTAAGTTATCGATTGCCTCATGAGTCCGCTCTCCTGCAGTCTCTAAGACTGATTCGGCTTCTGACAAACACAGGACATTGATGAACATTGGAGTATGTGTTAAATTGTGCTCTTATCTAAAAAATAAATAATATGTGTGAGCAGAAAAGGTTAATAATCTATCTTGTACCAACCAACCAAGCAATTTGATTAATATAAATTATAGCGTAAGAAGATCTAAACATTAGACAGTACCATCCATCATTGGCTTATTGCTGACAGGCAGGTAAATGCCAGTACACAACACTATGATAATTAGCCATTCTATCAAGACTCAGAGTTAAGATAATAAACACACAGTCTCATTGCTTGGACCAAGATCTCAGCTCTAACAGATAATACAAAATGTCTTCACACTCTTATGTCCTTAACAAAGCCCTAACACAAATCATGTTAGTCATTAGCAATTTGATATAATGTCAAAATGACTGAAGATTGTAAATAGCATGTGATGCAGAGACGTGACTAATACACATAGACGTGAATAGACCAAAAAAGCTTTTTGTCAGAGCGTACAGTAGAGGAAAAGAAAAGAGCAATGGAGAAAAATATTGTATCCTTAGGTGTAGGATGGAGATCCCTTTAGTGTGATGCAGGGATCTCCAGATCTATTTCTGCAGCACTGTAAACAATCCCCCCATCCTCCTCCCATAGCATGTTCATTGGCTTGCCTAAACAGCTATCATATCAGCTGATGCTATCTAAGCCAGCGGGTGATTGTCATGCACATGCTATTCGAGGGCATATGTCAGTAGAACAGTAGACATTTTATGATCTGGCAGTTGTCAACAATGAAGGGGAATCACTGATTTCTCTCGGAATCTCCTGCAGCCTCTCTCTCTCTCTCTCTCTCTCTCTGTTTCTCGCCCTCTCTCCCAACTTTTCCTTCTCGCCATCTCTCGCCGTGTTCATGTTTTATTAGTTCGGTGCAATACCAAGATAAGAGCCATCAGCCTTGCAGCACAGCACACATGATAAACATTACTGCATAGAGGAATGATAGTATGGACGGTAGTGTATCTGATGCCTTGAATCATACAGTACCTATATCAGAGAGGATTATATCTCTTTAAACATTAACACTAGAAGAGCCAACTAGAAGAGCCGAGTCAGTCATTTTTACTCAATATGAATTGAAAATTCTAGTATTTTGAAAGTCATGCCCCCGTCCGTCCTTGACTTTCCCTAAATAAGTCTATTTAACACACGTATGTTGTAAGAATTTTGATTTCTCAAACATAACACTCAGTTTTAAGAGAACATGTCATTTTTCAAATCCTCCTACAGAGTCAAATGCAGGTAAGACGTTGATTTCTATATATACTAAACAAAAATATAAACACAACACTTAACAATTTCAAAGATTTTACTGAGTTACAGTATAGGGAATCAGTCAATTGAAATACATTCATTAGGCCCTAATCTATGGATTTCCAGTGGTGGAAAAAGTACCCAATTGTCATACTTGAGTAAAAGAAAAGATACCTTAATAGAAAATGACTCAAGTAAAAGTGAAAGTGAAAGTCACCCATTAAAATACTACTTGAGTAAAAGTCTAAAAGTATTTGGTTTTAAATATACTTAAGTATCAAATGTAAATGTAACTGATATAATGTACTTAGGTATCAAAAGTAAAAGTATAAATCATTTCAAATTCCTTATATTAAGCAAACCAGACGGCACCATTTTCTTATTTTTTTTATTTACGGCTAGCCAGGGGCACACTCTAACACTCAGACATAATTTACAAATGAAGCATTTGTGTTTAGTGAATCTGCCAGATCTGGTAGTAGGGGTGACCAGGGATATTCTCTAACTGCATGAATTTGACAGTTTTCCTGTAAGTACCTTTGAGTGTCAGGGAAAATGTATGGAGTAAAAAGTAAATTATTGTCTTTAGGAATGTAGTGAAGTAAAAGTAAAAGATACCAAAAACAACTACTCAAGTAGTACTTGAAAGTATTTGTATTTAAGTACTTTACACCACTGTGGATTTCACATGACTGGGAATACAGACATGCATCTGTTGGTCACAGATACCTTTAAAAAAAGGTAGGGGTTTTGGATCAGAAAACCAGTCAGTATCTGGTATGACCACCATTTGCCTCATGCAGAGCGACAAATTTCCTTCACATAGAGTTGATCAGGCTGTTGATTGTGGCCTGTAGAATGTTGTCCCACTCCTTTTCAATGGTTGTGCCTTAATGACATCACTGTTAAAAAACGTTATCCTCTGCCACTCATCTCCTCGGCTTTCGAGCTTCTCCAGTGGGCGACGATCTTCTCGAAGTTGGACCTTCGGAACGCCTTCCATCTGGTTCGGATACGGGAAGGAGACGAATCGAAGACAGCCTTTAACATTGCTAGTGGGCACTATGAGTACCTTGTGATGCCATTCGGACTGACCAAGAGCACATCCTCCACATCTGACAGGTCCTTCAGCGTCTCCTGGAGAACCAGCTTTTTGTTAAAGCAGAGAAATGTGAGTTCCAACACTCCACCATCTCCTTCCTAGGATATGTCATCGCTGCAGGAAATATTCTGATGGATTCTGACAAGGTGAGAGCAGTGGTGGATTGGTCTCAACCCACATCCAGAGTGCAGCTGCATCGTTTCCTGGGGTTTGCTCATTTCTACCGCCGCTTCATCCGGGGTTACAGCACCCTGGCTTTCCGCCTCTCACCACTCTCCGTTCACGTAGTCTCCAGCAGCTGACTGGGCGTTCTTGGACCTCAAGCATTGATTCACTACAGCTCCCATCTTAATCCATCCGGACCCGTCCCGTCAGTTCGCGGTGGAGGTCGACGCCTCAGACGTCGGAGTGGGGGCCGTCCTGTCCCAGCGTTCTGTCAAGGACCAAAAGCTGCATCCCTGCGCTTTCCATTCCCATCGTCTTAATCCCGCTGAGAGGAACTATGACTTGTGAAATCGACTACTCTCGGTCAAGATGGCGTTGGAGGAGTGGAGGCACTGGTTAGTGGGGGCGGAACATCCATGCTTAGTGTGGACTGACCATAAGAACCTGGAATATCTCCGCTCGGCTAAGTGCTTCAACTCAAGGCAGGCTTGAAGGGCCTGATGCCTGATGCGCTCTCACGCCTGTATAGCCCTGCTGCTATACCGTCTGATCCCGAGACCATCCTCCCTACCTTCTGTCTAGTGGCTGCACTCATCTGGGGTATAGAGAGCCTGGTCTGTAAGGCGCAGCCGAGGGGGTGGCCCGGCTAACCGGATGTTTTCCCGGACTCTGCCCGTTCCCCGGTCCTTGAATGGGCACATTCCTCTAGACTGACCTGCCATCCTGGCTCCCGTTGAACCCTGGCATTCATCTAACAACGTTTTTGGTGGCCCACAATGGTTCCTGACGTCTCTGCATACTTAAACGCCTGCACTGTGTGTGCAAAGAATCAGACACCACGGCATGTTCCGGCTGGCCTCATTCAACCACTCCCTGTTCTTTGCCACCCCTGGTCCCATATATCCCTGGGCATCGTCACTGGTCTCCCTCCATCATATGGCAACACCACTATCCTTATGATGGTAGATAGGTTTTTCAAAGCCACCCATTTCACTCCCCTTCCCAAGTTACCCTTAGCCAAGGAGGCGTCCCAGCTCATGGTGTAGCTTATCTTCCAGATCCATGGACTTCTGGTCGACATGGTCTCAAATCGCGCTCCTCAGCTCTCATCCCAGTCCTGGAAGGCATTCTGCACCCTCATTGGTTCGTCAACCAGCCTGTCCTTTGGTTTTCATCCCCAGTCTAACGGCCTGTCGGAGCGAGCCAATCAGGACCTGGAGACGGCTCTTAGTTGCCTTGTGTCACAACTCATCTGACCGAAAGCGAGTGGCTTGTGAACTGAAGCAGACCCCCTAGTGGCAACTGGAGTAGACCCACTTCAGGTTCAAATAGAACAGGGGAAACAGGCGCGTTTGAGTGCACATGTATGCAGTGGTGTAAAGTACTTAAGTAAAAATACTTTAAAGTACAACTTAAGTCGTTTTTTGGGGGTATCTGTACTTTACTTTGCTACTTATATTTTTGACTACTTTTACATCACTACATTCCTTAAGAAAAGTATGTACTTTTTACTCCATGCATTTTCCTGCCAACCCCACCAACTCGTGTGGGTGGAATACGCCCGCAACACCCTTCCCTGCTTGGCCACTGGTCTCTTGCCCTTTAAGTGTTCCTTTGGATATCAGCCCCCGTTCTTCCCTGAGCAAGATGAAGAAGTCAGCATACCCTCTACCCAGATGTTAGTCCGCCGCTGTTGCCGTGGCTGGAAGAGAGCCCAGTCTGCCCTCCAGGTCTCAAGACCACCTCCAGATCTCGGCGACAGTCGGACCGCCACCAGACCCCTGCAGCCACCAGAATCATGCTCTTTACTTTGATTGTGAGGTTAGACGGTCCAATGGGGAGGTCACATTGCCTGCAGGAGTTATAATCAACTATTTGCAAATTATAGAAATTGTAGAAATGTGCCATCTGGGGCACTGAATACCTAAAGAGTAAAATATGTGTGGCTTGCAATGTGCCTGGATTTGTATCCTCCCTGTGACTCTGCAAGAGGTCGGGAACCCATTCGGAGCAACAGATGATGAAATTAGCATCACCGCCAAAGACTAATCCAAGTAGAACTAATAGGAATTTGTTACATTTAACGTAAAGTAGGAAGGACACATTTAGTGCACCATCAAACAAATGGGAAGATGTACTAAATGAACAAAAAAAGTCAGTGTCAAAAGATTAAATACATATCTACACCATGCAAATACAATGGCACACGGGAGGAACGTGCGCACACTCACACAGACCACACACAGCACCAGTGAACCTCTATGATTCAATTAGACAGTTAAGGGGCTAGCTCCACAGTTGAGCCCCATGACAATTGTTAGAGGTTCACTTCTAGCTATGAGGGTGTCATGTAATATGTAGCTTGGAAGCTACAGGAAATTTGCAGCTCAATTCTGTTCAACCTGTTGTTTTCAGGAAGGCAACGATTATCCTATGGAAGACACCCATTGGGAACCCTCTGATTGAAAAAATAATGTCTCTCCCTCCATCTCCCTCTCTCTCCCTTTCTTTCTCTCTAAGTCATGCCCCCGTCCGTCCTTGACTTTTCCAAAATAAGTCTATTTAACGAAAGTACTGTATGTTGTAAGAATTTCAATATCACAAACATCATTTGTGTTATAAGCAGTTTTAAATGGACATGTCATTTTTTTTTCCTGGACCGTCAAAAAGTTACTTTTTCAAATCCTCCTACAGAGACATGCAGGTAAGACGTTGATTTCGATATAGCATCAGAAATAGCAGATTCTGAGGTTTCCAAAACCCTTAACATTGCCAAATAATTCTCAAAAGTGAAGAAATTAGCTATACAATGTTCCATGCACCCCACACGTGAGCACGTGGCAACAGATAGCCTACAGTAACATAAACTAATGAAAATGCTATTGTGTTCTTTTAAATAATTATTTGTCTTATTATTCTGATGTAGGACTGGGCGATATGACCAAAATCTCATATCCCGATATAGGTAATTTTCTGTAAATTCAATGAATAAGTAATTTATATAAAATTACCACATGTAAAGGACTTTTTCTTATTACATTTTGAATAAAAGGTACTTACTCGTATTTGATTATTTCTCCTTTTATTTAGAACATTTGTGCAAATGTTTAATTCTCTCTCTCTCATAGTACCAGCAAGATAGTGAACCTCCTATCCAGTAAGAATATACTCTCTCCTGACTTCTCCCACTGCCAGCATCCCGGAGTCGCCCCTTCACTGTTGATGCTGAGACTGGTGCTTTGCGGGTACTATTTAATGAAGCAGCCTTCATTTCTCAAAACAAGAATAGACTGACACGTTTCAGAAGAAAGTTCTTTGTTTCTGGCCATTTTGAGCCTGTAATCAAACCCACAAATACTGATGCTCCAGATCCTCAACTAGTCTAAAGAAGGCCAGTTTTATTGCTTATTTAATCAGCACAGAAGTTTTCAGCTGTGCTAACATAATTGCAAAAGGGTTTTCTAATGATCAATTAGCCTTTTAAAATGATCAACTTGGATTAGCTAACACAACGTGCCATAGGAACACAGGAGTGATGGTTGCTTATACTGGGCCTCTGTACGCCTATGTAGATATTCCATAAAAAATCAGCCGTTTCCAGCTACAATAGTCATTTACAACATTAACAATGTCTACACTGTATTTCTGATCAATTTTATGTTATTTGAATGGACAAAAAATTATATTTTCTTTCAAAAACAAGGACATTTGTAAGTGACCCCAAACTTTTGAACAGTACTGTACAAGTAAGGAAGTGTGTGCAAAGGTATAGATACTGTAGTTATAGTGCTAGTATAGTTAATTGATAGTCCTCCGACTAGACTGTAAGGCTGAGTGCCTAGCTGGCAACTTCTAAAAGAAAATGTCTTGAAACCAAATAGTTTGGTGCGTTGTTCCCCGAGGGATGTCTCGTCATAAGTTACCGTGACCATTGCATGCTACAGCACATTAATATTGAAATTCATCCCTGTCCTACCCAACATATCTGTAATCCTTCCCAAGTGGTTCAGAGCCTTCAAAAAACGAAAGTGCCCACTTGACAAGGAAACTTCATACTCTATAACTGCTGCTATTTAAATACAATTTAGCACAGTAAGACGTTCCATTTACACAATTTCAAACCATCCTGTCACATAAAATCTCCCATCAAAAGCCAATATTGCAAATACAAAAACGTGTATGGAGTACAAACTCATAAAGATCATCTTATTATCCATTGTACGCACAGATGGACATACTGTGAGTATCTTCTTTTCAGTTTATTTCCCCTCTGGCCCTGTTAAGCCTCCCACATACGAGCAGCGGTGGAAAAAGTACCACATTTTCATACTTTAGTAAAAGTAAAGATACCTTAATAGAAAATGACTCAAGTAAAAGTGAAAGTCACCCAGCAAAATCTAAAGTAAATGTAATTGCTAGAATATACCTTAGTACCAAAAGTAAAAGTAAAAGTATAAATAATTTCAAATTCCTTATATTAAATGTAAATATATTAAGCAAATCTGTTTAATTTACGGATAGCCAGGGGCACACTCCAACACTCAGACATAATTTACAAACAAAGAATATGTATTTTGTGAGTCCATTAGTCCGCCAGATCAGAGGCAATAGGGATTACCAGGGATGCTCCCAAATGGCGCAGCGGTCTAAGGCACTGCATCTCAGTGCTAGAGGCATCACTACAGACACCCTGTATTACAACCACCCGTGGCCCATCGTTGTCCGAGTTTGGCCGTTGTAGGCCGTCATTGTAAATAAGAATTTGTTCTTAACTGACTTGGCTAGTTAAATAATGGTTAAATGAATAAAAACTAAATGTTCTCTTGATAAGTGTGTGAATTGGCCATTTTCCTGTCATGCTAAACATAAAAATGTAACAAGTACTTTTGGGTGTCAGGAAAAATTTCTGGAATGTAGTGAAGTAAAAGTAAAAGTTGTCAAAATATAAATAGTAAAGTAATGTACGGATACCACAAAAAACTACTTATTGTACTTTAAAGTATTTTTATTTAAGTACTTCACACCACTGCATACGAGTGCACTCAAACGTGCCTGTTTCCCTTCGCTCTATTTGAACCTGGGGTCTACTCAAGAGGGTCTACTCCAGTTGCCACTAGGGGGGCTGCTTCAGTTCACAAGCCACTCGCTTACGGTCAGATGAGTTGTGACAGTGTGCAGAGCCGAGGAGCCAAAGCTATCTGTGGATTCTGAGCACAGACCTTGACAGGCAGGAAATGTCACAGACTGCCCCACATTCGAGGCCCCCTCCACTGCCCCTGGGACTTGACACACTCTACTACCAGCCCAAATCAGCCCTGGGAGGCAGGACAGACCACAACCACCACACCATACATATCAACAAGTCAGAGAGCAGGAACTGGATATGGAGACAATACACAACACCATAATTATAAAGGATCAACAGCAGATACTGTATATCAACAAGTACAATATCATCTGCCTTGGATAGGAGGATAGGTCTTAACAACAGCTAAATCAAGTAATGTCACCAGGTTGAGATTATTCCTTTATATCATCTGGTATCAGCTGTTGCCCTCTCTTTGAGGCCACTTACCAAATCCTTGTCATTCTGGCAGTTACCATGTGTGTACTGTTATCCTGCGACCCATCCTCCATCCCACTCTGCTTGTCACCTCGCTACGTGTTCCCTGCCTCCATGAAATATCAACAGATGAAATGCCCACAGCATCTGGATGCACATGTTTGTCTGCCTTGGTATTTGCAAAGGGCTCAAAGTGGCTTTTATAACAGAGAGTGTATTCGCTCTTGTGAAATGTCACAGCATTTGAAAATGGGGCTCAAGCTTTCAAAATGAAGGGGGGTAGAGAAATGTATGTGTGCAGGTAACTGCAGGTAATAATGCAGCTTGGTCTCATAAACTAGACGTAACATAATACATGTAAATCTGGGACACTCAAATTAGTATTATATGTTACGTTTGGTATGGTTCCATAAAACAGAAGGTTAATTAAGGCAAAAACTGACAGATTGGTGGTCGGGGTGGTCATATAACGCAAACGTCTAGCAACCCAGAAGACAACTTTAGCATTTTAGCTAATTAGCAACCTTTCAACAACTTATACATTTTTAGCTACTTTGCAACTACTTAGCATGTTAGCTAACCCTTCCCCTAACCTTAACCTTTTTATGTAACCCATAACGTAAACCTTAAACCGAACCCCTAGCCTGGCTAATGTTGTTAGCGTTAGCCCCCTAGCCACCTAGCTAACGTTAGCCACAACGTTTAGCAAATCTGTAATATACATTTTGCAAATTCACAACATATCATACGAATTGTGCTTCCGTAAACATATAATACGAAATGGATGATGGACATCCAAAAATGAATACATACCATACGAAACGTAACATATCATACTAAATGGAATGTCCTGGATTTATGTGCAGAATAATACGAAGTGCTCTGAGACCAGGTTGAATAATGGGATATCTCATACACACATACTGTACAGAAACATTTCAATGATGTTGTTATAATTTGAGAACATTTACAGCGTGGACCATAAGTTGACCCCTTGTTACCACACCAATGAACCACCACTGTACTTGTCAACATTGTAGGTCTCTCTATGCAATGATGCAGAGGTGTTCTCTTACAACCTAAATCGGGGATGACAGTTGAGGGAAGTCTTATGGTATCTTTCAGCCTTCCATGGAGACAAACTGGGAATGCCAATATAGGAAAAACAGACATTTTAGGCTCTTGTGTCACACAGCATTTCCTACACCCCCCCCCTGTCCCTGTCCACGTCCCGTCCCCCGTCCCCAGGGAATTATCCACTGCTCCCTCCATCAGTGCCCATGAGAGCAGCAGCCTGCCATGATGAAGGGGGACATTATGGGGCATGTTTCCACTTCGCTGCCCTCCTGCAGAGCACAGCTCCCTGCTAGCCAAACAGGGCATCATGGAGTCAGTTCCTCTGTATGCCAATTTTATCCTCTAATGAAGACAGCTCTCAAGTAAGGCTTTCTGTCTATTATGATGGGCCTTCTAACAACAGTTTCCACATGAACACCTTCAGTGTCAAACGCATGTTAGTTTGCAATTTCGTCATAAAAACTGGCGCACTGGCATTTTCCAGCCCGAATGCCAGGTTTACTTGTCTAACATCAGCACGCTTGCGCTCAGATGGGAGGGGTTGGAAATATTTTAGGCGTGTCTTTAAAAACATCATCAAAGGCCTCCCGAGTCGCACGGCGGTCTAAGGCATTGCATCATAGTGTTGCGGCGTCACTACAGCCTGGGGTTCGATCATTACCGGCGCGACCGGGAGTCCCATTGGGTGGTGCACAATTGGCCCAGCGTCATCCAGGTAAGGGGAGGGTTTGGTCGGGGGGTTGGCTCATTGTGCTCTAGGACTCCTTGTGGCGTGCCTGATGCCTGCAGGCTGACTTCGGCCGTCAGTTGAACGTAGTTTCCTCTGACACATTGCTGCAGCTGGCTTCCGGGTTGAGCGTGTGTTAAGAAGAGCGGTTTGGCGGATCATGTTTCGGAGGATGCATGATTCGACTTTTACCTCTTCCGAGCCTGTTGGGGAGTTGCAGCGATGAGACAAGATCGTAATCATGAAATTGGGAGAAATAAATGTCATGGTTCGAAGGCAGGACATGAGGCGCTGAGCAGTAATGTGTAGACATTCCTTTATTCTAGTACCAAAACAACAAACAAGGAGAGAACGCAACCACAAACAAGGAGAGAACGCAACCACAAACAAGGAGCGAACGCAACCACAAACAAGGAGCGAACGCAACCACAAACAAGGAGCGAACGCAACCACAAACTGTGATGTACGAACGCACAAACAAAGATCCACACACAGGTGGGAAACTAGTCAACTTAAATGGGATCCCAATTAGAGACAACGCAGGGCAGCTGCCTCTAATTGGGGACCAACAAAAACCAAACACAGAGTTTTCCAGAACTCTGTCAGGCCCAGACCTTAGCCACCAGACAAACTGGCGGTTTCACCACAGTCTGGACCTGATCCGAAGTGCTAATTTCAGGCAGCACTGGTTGGAATATTTAAGACCCACCAAAAGCTGGTTTTAGCAGTAACGCAGTTGGTTATGGCATGAATTTTGACAGAAGAAACACAGCCTATTCAGCCGTAACGCACACTGCACATATACGCATGGAACAATAGTAGACTAATGTGCTTTTGGTGCGGGTGTTTATAAACATAAAAAGTCATTGGTGCCGGTATACTTCGTATTTACAAACAGAAAAACTCTTTGTGCCGGTATACTTCGTATTTAGAAACACAAAAACTAATTTGTTTTCCCATTTCGTTTTATTTGGTTACAATGTATTACTAGATCAAATGTAATCAATAAGAATATGAAATACAAAATAAAGTAAGTAAGCATACTATACACAGGAAATATTTAAAAAGTCAGATCCAATACCATTATTACTATGTGCAGGGATACTGGAGTGACGGAGGTAGATATGTATAGGGGTAATGGGACTAGGCAACAGGATATAAGATAAACAGAGTAGCAGCAGCATGCATATGAATTACAGGTTCTAATTAGACAAACATGTCTGAAACTATAAACACAGTCACGTAAGCTCACTCAAAGACAAAGGCATACAGAACTTTGATCATGAAAAACATCCCAGAGATATTCTACAGTAAAACAGATTTTCTATCCTACAGAATAATAATTTCTCTGATTATGTCATGACTAGAAACTCTCATGTTTTTAATTCTGTTGCTTTCCTCCAGATCGTAACAACATCAGTCTGAAACTGGATGTAAAGCACAACAATGGCGACATCGTACTGCAGTTTGTACTCCTGCAACGCTGATGGAATTTCGAGAGATTGTTGAAATGTAGTGTGTCCAAGTTCAATAAAACACAATTTCCACAGAAGTTGACTGCTCTTGCGAGGTCCAATTGTTCTAAGAACCAGCTGTATCTGATCTGCTATCTCCCAATGACAAGAGTTAGCTGAAGCTCTCTAGGGGCTTTCTCCAGAGTGCCGAGAAGGAAGGATAGTAGCTTGAATCATCCTCCTCATCTTGTAGTAGAGATGTTGGCACAGTGACAAGACGAACTTAATACAGCCATTCTGTGGTTTGCACTGCAGTGGCTTGCACTTGTCTTTGTGACCAATAGATTGCTTTTTCAAATCATAGGTAGGAATACTATGTGGATGAACTCTTGAGAAAAGCCCTGAAATGTAATGCTACAGAATATTGGACCAAATAGATACAGCCTATGTAGAAAATGAGAGGCATCCATACGGCACATTTTGAAATGACTGCGTTTTATGATTATAAAAGTGGAAAATGTGTTGTAAAGCAAGTGTATACCTGGTTTGCAAGGGTTTACCTGTTCACAGTATTGACGTTCTGCAGCACTTATTTCATACCCTTACTCTTTGACCACTATAACTACACCTTGTAATATCATCCAGGGCCGTAACTGGGGTTTGAGTGTTCGTGTGGTCCGGAAGGGGTGGGGGGGGGAATTTTTGGGGAAGTTGAAGCTCATTTACTGCATGTCTATACAATAAAAAAAACTTTCAAATGCTAATTGGGAACAGCAAAAACAAGCTAAATTAACCTCAGCCATTATCACCTTGGCAGCTGTAGGTTCATTCAACTCAGTCGATCTAAAACACATAGCCTATTAGCTATACAATTGTAATATTATACCCCTGAAAGGGGGGAAATGCACACAAAGAAGTTTCGATTTTCAAGTTTTACGTTTTAATGTCACGTGCACAAGTACAGTGAAATGCCTTTCTTTCAACCTCCAAACCCAACAATGCAGTAATCAATATAGCAAAAAACTATAACATGAGGTTGAAAAATACGAAATAAGAAGAACACAAGGAAAGTAAGAAGCTACTGTATATACAGGGTCAGTTCTAATACAATATATACAATTAGCAGGGATACTAGAGTGATAGAGGTATATATATATATATATATATATATATATATATATATATAGGGATAAGGTGACTAGGCATCAGGATATATGATAAACATTAGTAGCAGCAGCGCAAATTAAGATTGTATGTGAGTGTGTGTGTAGAGTCAGTATAAATGTGTGTGCATGTTATGTGTGTGTTTGAGTGTTAGTGTGTGTGAGTGTGTAGAGTACTGTGAGTATGCATAGAGACAGCGCAAAAATATAAATACAAGGGTCAAGGCAGAAGTTTTAAAATCATATTTTTGTCAGGCATCCAGCAAAACACACAGTCAGCAGCGTCTCTAGACTAGTTGCCTACTTGAGCCGATTGCGAGCTGGGGTAGTCCGTTTCACGTCTCAGGACCTCGGCCTGAACTGCGAGAGGGCGGAGTTAGCTGTTTGAAAGAGTGGTAAATATGCTGCTAAAAAGGCAAATCCAAGGGACAAATCCGGGGGAAGCAGAAGAACATAACAAACAAACCACTGTTCACATTAGTTCTTAAAGAGGCAAGCCCGATTAGTACTCAGTCGGATAAAGAATATACTGTAAGCCTTCTAATAAACTCTTCGCACAATATTTAGATGTAGATATATATACGGTGCATTGGGTAGTATTCATATATATACGGTGCATTGGGTAGTATTCATATATATACGGTGCATTGGGTAGTATTCATATATATACGGTGCATTGGGTAGTATTCATATATATACGGTGCATTGGGTAGTATTCATATATATACGGTGCATTGGGTAGTATTCATATATATACGGTGCATTGGGTAGTATTCATATATATACAGTGCATTGGGTAGTATTCATATATATACGGTGCATTGGGTAGTATTCATATATATACGGTGCATTGGGTAGTATTCATATATATATACGGTGCATTGGGTAGTATTCATATATATATACGGTGCATTGGGTAGTATTCATATATATACGGTGCATTGGGTAGTATTCATATATATACGGTGCATTGGGTAGTATTCATATATATACGGTGCATTGGGTAGTATTCATATATATACGGTGCATTGTGTAATATTCATATATATACGGTGCATTGGGTAGTATTCATATATATACGGTGCATTGGGTAAGTATTCATATATATACGGTGCATTGGGTAGTATTCATATATATACGGTGCATTGGGTAGTATTCATATATATACGGTGCATTGGGTAAGTATTCATATATATACGGTGCATTGGGTAGTATTCATATATATACGGTGCATTGGGTAAGTATTCATATATATACGGTGCATTGGGTAGTATTCATATATATACGGTGCATTGTGTAATATTCATATATATACGGTGCATTGGGTAGTATTCATATATATACGGTGCATTGGGTAAGTATTCATATATATACGGTGCATTGGGTAGTATTCATATATATACGGTGCATTGGGTAGTATTCATATATATACGGTGCATTGGGTAAGTATTCATATATATACGGTGCATTGGGTAGTATTCATATATATACGGTGCATTGGGTAAGTATTCATATATATACGGTGCATTGGGTAGTATTCATATATATACGGTGCATTGGGTAGTATTCATATATATACGGTGCATTGGGTAGTATTCATATATATACGGTGCATTGGGTAGTATTCATATATATACGGTGCATTGGGTAAGTATTCAGACCCCTTCCCTTTTTTCACATTTTGTTACCTTACAGCATTATTCTAAAATGGATTAAATAAAAAATAAAAATAAATCCTCCATAATGACAAAGCCAAAACTGTTTGACGTGAATGATGTACTTTGAATAGCTTGGAAATGGATTTGTAAACCCCTCCCAGACTCATGGGCATCAATAATCTTTCTTCTGAGGGCCTCGGGTAGGTCTTTTGATCTTTGGATGATGTGTTACCACACAACCATATGGTTAAGACCAAACCAGACCAATTTTCTTATCTTTATGGAAGGCTGGACCCTCCTAAGTTTCTCTCTAATGTTATTATTTTCTAATCATTTGCACTTGTTTTGGTACACCTAATTAACATTTTAGCCATTTTATGTGATGGTAAAGGTAGGGGTGTACTAACTTTTTCCCCATAAGGAAAGGGCATTTTTGTTAATTTTAATTGCATAACATTTTCTAAGACAGATTATTTCGCTTATAATTCACTATATCACAATTCCAGTGAGCTAGGCGCTCGCACTCGAGGTCGGGTGCGGGGAGCCGGCACGGGTCGTACCGGACTGGGGAGGCGCACCGGAGGTCGGATGCGTGGAGCCGGCACTGGAAGCACCTGGCTGGGCACACTCATTAGAGGTCGGATGCGGGGAGTAGAGTAGAGGTCCAGACCCAGACTGGGCACCGGTGGAGCGGACTGCTCTGGCATGGGGGTGGAGTAGACGACCGGACCCAGACTGGGGATGCTCACCTTGGGCACCTTTAAATCCAGCTCCCTCCTCTCGCTCTCACACTCCTCCATATTGCGCCAACATAGCTCCATTATCCTTTCATACTCCTCCCTCTGTCGGTATTCCCCCACATACTCAGTTTCCGGCCTCGGCAAATGCCACCTGGAAAGTGGGACTGGTGCCGCCTCCTCTACACCCGACCACCCCCATAGCCCCTCCCCAAATTCACCTTGGGGTTGCTTTCAGGCCCCTCTGAAAGCCGTCTATTACGCGGCACTCCCTCACCATCTCTCCCCAGTTACGCTGCTTGGTCTCGCAGTGGTGGGTCGTTCTGTCACGTGCGGGTGCAGAGACAGACCAAGACGCAGCGCAGGGATTATAGTTTGTCTTTATTTTATTATACTATGTATCTACAATACTATGTATAACAAACGCACAAATGACGAACTACAGAACACAAACAAACACTACAGACAAACGTCACGTTCACTAAACAAACACGAATGAACAGACGTGACAAAGGCACACTTACATTCACCGTGACTGCGACATATAACGACAAAGACCCACACCAGAGTGAAGGACAGACTAACATATATAGGATCCCTAATTAGAGACAATGCGGTGCAGCTGCCTCTAATTAGGGATCCAACCCAAAACCGACACAGAAACAGAAAAGAAAGACACTGTCAGACTCTGACCATAGCTACATAGAGAAGCAAATAGGCTTCTCTATGGCCAGAGCCTGACAATATCCACAGTAAAGCGAGTCCTATATCAACATAACCTGAAAGGCCGCTCAGCAAGGAAGAAGCCACTGCTCCAAAACCACCATAAAAAAGCCAGTCTACGGTTTGCAACTGCACATGGGAACAAAGATCGTAGTTTTTGGAGAAATGTCCTCTGGTCTGATGAAACAAAAATAAAACTGTTTGGCGCCGCCCTGAGTGGTCGCCTTTTAAGCAGCTCCCGTTGTCCGTGCATTAATTGTTGTTTTAGTTCGTTTTCTTTCGTCTATTTTCTTTAGTTTTATTTTTTATTTTGCTACAGTCGAACTATAACAGTTCAGGATTATGGATTTTATCGCAGCTGAACGTCGACAGGAGTCGTCAACTGTTATTGTTTACAACCGAGCCCAGCTCCTGGATTTAGCACACGCAGCGCTGCTGCTCCCCAGGGAAAAGTTTGATATTCCGGACGAATTGAAAAGACGACGCCGTGGATGCAGGGCGGGATTGAAATGTAAGGCAAAGCGGAGGAGGTTCAAGTACAAGCCGGCTATACCATCTATTATTATGGGCAATGTGAGGTGTCTACATAACAAGATGGATGAGTTGGCGGGACTTGTTCGTGGACAAAGGATTTATCGGGAAGCTAGCCTAATGTGTTTTACTGAGACTTGGCTGAACGATAACATCCCCATACAGAACGTCACTATCGACGGTTTCCAGACCATCACAGCGGACAGGGATCGCGTCTCTTCCGGTAAGAGTAAGGGTGGTGGGCTGGCTTTATTAGTTAACAACAGATGGTGTCATCCGAACCATATTACTCTTAAGGAAAAGTTTTGTAGCCCGGACATTGAACTGCTAGCCGTTAGCCTGAGACCCTACTATCTACCTAGGGAATTCACGGCGGCCATTGCTGTTATTGTTTACATCCCGCCCTCTGCTGACGCAAACGCAGCGTGTGACGTCATCCACTCTGTTATCGCGAGGTTACAGACAGCGCATCCCAGTGCTTTCTTTGCAATTTCGGGAGATTTTAACCATGCATCTCTCTTCCACGCTGCCCACGTTCAAACAGTTCGTGAAGTGCCCAACCAGGAATAATAAAACTCTGGACTTGTTATATGCTAATGTGAAGGATGCATACAACTCCACTGCACTCCCTCCCCTCGGTAGATCGGATCACAACCTTGTCCACCTCACCCCACTCTACAGGCCTATGGTACAACAGCAGCCTGCAACCACCAGGACTATTAGGAGATGGTCCCCGGAGGCGAATGAGGCCCTACAGGACTGCTTTGAAACAACAGACTGGGATGTGTTCTGTGAGGCTCATGGGGAGGACATCGATGGACTCACTGACTGCATAACAGACTATATTAATTTTTGTGTAGACAACACTGTACCCACCAGGAAGGTACGCTGTTTCCCAAACAATAAACCCTGGGTCACCAGCGACCTGAAGGCCCTGCTGAATGAGAAGAAGAGGGCCTTCAAGGAGAAGGACAAGGACAAATTGAAATGCGTCCAGAGGGAGCTGAAGTTGCGGATTGCTGAGGGGAAGAGAGTGTATAAGGAGAAGATGGAGGACAAGCTGAGGCAGAGCCAGGTGAGAGAGGTGTGGAAGGGTATGAGAAATATCACTGGCTTCAAAAAGTCAAACAGTGGGCAGACGGAGGGGACCCAGGACAGAGCCAATGAGCTGAACCAATTTTTTAACAGGTTCGATACTGGCCCTGTCCACCTCCCCTCCAGCTCCCCAGACCACACACCCTCACGGCTATCCCACCCCCACTTTGCTCACAGCACCTCTGCTGAGACAATCAGTGACCCCACCTCCGCCCCTGCCCCCCCTGGACTGATCCTCAACACCCCCCTTCCCCCCACCTCCCTACCTGGGCTGGCTTTCACCACCAACCAAGTGAAGAGAGAGCTGGAGAGACTACACCAGTGGAAAGCGGCGGGCCCCGATGGCATCAGCCCAAGGGTGCTGAGGGTCTGTGCTGACCAACTGTGTGGAATACTCCAGCGTCTTTTCAACCTTAGCCTGAGCCTAGAAAGGGTCCCTGTGCTGTGGAAAACATCCTGCCTCGTCCCAGTGCCCAAGAAGGCACACCCCACTGTCCTGAATGACTTCAGACCTGTAGCGCTAACATCCCACATCATGAAGACCCTGGAAAGGTTAGTCCTCGCTCACCTCAGACCCCTGGTGTGTTCATCAATGGACCCCCTGCAGTTTGCATACCAGCGCAACATCGGGGTGGATGATGCAATCATCTACCTTCTGCAGAGGGCCTACTCTCACCTGGACAACGCAGGTTGCACTGTGAGGGTCATGTTTTTTGACTTCTCCAGTGCCTTCAATACCATTCAGCCCCTGCTACTGGGTGAGAAGATGAGGAGGATGAAAGTGGAAGCACCCTTAGTCTCCTGGGTCACGGACTACCTGACCGGTAGGCCACAATTTGTGCGACTACAGAGCTGTGTGTCAGAACTGGCAGTTAGCAATACAGGGGCCCCCCAGGGTACGGTCCTGTCCCCCTTCCTGTTCACCCTCTACACCTCAGACTTCAGATATAACTCTGAAACGTGCCACCTACAGAAGTTCTCGGATGACTCTGCTATTGTAGGGTGCATCAGGGGTGGGCAGGAGGAGGAGTACAGGAGCACAATCAGTGACTTTGTGTTGTGGTGTGAGCAGAACCACCTTCAGCTCAACATCAGCAAAACGAAGGAGATGGTGGTGGACTTCAGGAGAACCAAGGCACAACTGACTGCAGTCCCTATAAAGGGGATGGATGTGGAAATGGTTGAGTCATACAAGTTCTTGGGGGTCCATATGGACAACAGACTGGAATGGGCTGGTAACACCGGGGCCCTGTACAAAAAGGGCCAGAGCCGACTCTACTTTCTGAGGAGGCTCAGGTCCTTCAACGTGTGCAGTAAACTACTGCATACCTTCTACCAGTCTGTGGTGGCCAGTGCCATCTTTTTTGCAGTGGTGTGCTGGGGAGCAAACATCAAAGCCGGAGATGCTTCTCGGGTAAATAAGCTGATCAGGAAGGCTAGCTCTGTCCTGGGGATGAGCCTTGACACTCTAGAGGAGGTGGCGGAGAGACGGATCCTGGCCAAACTGCTGGCCATCATGGACAACGTCACCCACCCTCTGCACGCTATGGTTATGACGCAGAGGAGCTCTTTCAGTCACAGACTGATCCCACCACGGTGTGCCAGAGAGCGCCACAGGAGGTCCTTCCTGCCGGCGGCTATGAGACTATATAATGCCTCACCGGGGTGCCGTGCCGTCGGCAACATAGATCTGGAACTGTTGGGGTGCTAGGACCTAGTTTAACAATTATGCATCCATCCGTGAGTAACTCTGTTCCGTCAGCACTCATCCACTCAGGACCTACTTATTCATACAGGTCTGTATATACATACCCATGTACAGTTGTTATATTATATCACATGCAATATTGTAAGTAATTATTGGACCTAGGCATTCACTCAGGAATGCATATTAGTATCCTGCCAGTTGCACCTTTTCTCATTGCTTTTAGTATATCAAATGTGCAATAAGTGCAGTTGTCTGTAATTAAACCCTGCGCACTAAGGACTGTATTTTAAGGGAATTACTATTATTACCCCAATGATATCATACACACATTTAGCTATTAAAGTATCTCTTCCTGTCATTTACCTGTACAGTTTGTGTAAACATGCAAGTATTCACTTATCTGTAAATATAACTGTATACCTAACTGTACAGCTAATTTAACCATGAAAAATGTTCACTTACCTGTTCATTTACCCAGTCTGTCTATTAAGTAAACTATTATTACCCTCGCTCATATCATACGCATTAGCTACTGAAGTATTTCTCTGCCATCAACCTGTATAGTATAGTTAACCATCCAACATCCACCAATGTATAGTGTACATATTCAGCCAACCACTCATACTACGCAATGTCCTTTTATAGCTTTTTTTTTGCACTCCAGATATCCTGTATTTCTATACTTTTTCATACTGCCGCTCTATATATCATGTACCGTGTATCTGTCTTTTGTGTACTTTCGTTGTGGCATTTTGCACCTGCCCTGTGTTTTTGTTGTAGCTGCTTGATAATGAAATTTCCCCCCCGGGGGATCAATAAAGTACCTATCTATCTATCTATCTATCTAATGACCATCGTTATGTTTGGAAGAAAAAGGGTAAGGCTTTCAAGCCGAAGAACACCATCCCAACCGTGAAGCATGGGGGTGGCAGCATCATGTTGTGTGGTTGCTTTTCTGCAGGAGGGATTGGTGCACACAAAATAGATGGCATGATGAGGAGGGGAAATTATGTGGATATATTGAAGCAACATCTCAAGACATCAGTCAGGAAGTTAAAGCTTGGTCGCAAATGGGTCTTCCAAATGGACAATGACCCCAAGCATACGTGTTGTGGCAAAATGGCTTAAGGACAACAAAGTCAAGGTATTGGAGTGGCCATCACAAAGCCCTGACCTCAATCCTATAGAAAATGTGTGGGCAGAATTGAAAAAGTGTGTGCGAGCAAGGAGGAGTACAAACCTGACTCAGTTACACCAGTTCTGTCAGGAGGAATGGGCCAAAATTCACCCAATTGTGGGAAGCTTGTGGAAGGCAACCTGAAACGTTTGACCCAAGTTAAACAATTTAAAGGCAATGCTACGAAATACTAAATTAGTGTATGTAAACTTCTGACCCACTGGAAATGTGATGAAAGAAATAAAAGCTGAAATAAATCATTCTCTCTACTATTATTCTGACATTTCACATTCTTAAAATAAAATGGTGATCCTAACTGACCTAAAACAGGGAATTTTTACTAGGATTAAATGTCAGGAATTGTGAAAAACTGAGTTTAAATGTGAGGACACGAGGTCTGGACCTCTAATGTTTTCTAACAATAATACAAAATACATTTATATACAGTGGGGAGAACAAGTATTTGATACACTGACGATTTTGCAGGTTTTCCCACTTACAAAGCATGTAGAGGTCTGTAATTTTTATCATAGGTACTCTTCAACTGTGAGAGACGGAATCTAAAACCAAAATCCAGAAAATCCCATTGTATGAATTTTAAATAATTAATTTGCATTTTATTGCATGACATAAGTATTTGATCACCTACCAACCAGTAAGAATTCCGGCTCTCACAGACCTGTTAGTTTTTCTTTAAGAAGCCCTCCTGTTCTCCACTCATTACCTGTATTAACTGCACCTGTTTGAACTCGTTACCTGTATAAAAGACACCTGTCCACACACTCAATCAAACAGACTCCAACCTCTCCACAATGGCCAAGACCAGAGAGCTGTGTAAGGACATCAGGGATAAAATTGTAGACCTGCACAAGGCTGGGATGGGCTACAGGACAATAGGCAAGCAGCTTGGTGAGAAGGCAACAACTGTTGGCGCAATTATTAGAAAATGGAAGAAGTTCAAGATGACGGTCAATCTCCCTCGGTCTGGGGCACCATGCAAGATCTCACCTCGTGGGACATCAATGATAATGAGGAAGGTGAGGGATCAGCCCAGATCTACACGGCAGGACCTGGTCAATGACCTGAAGAGAGCTGGGACCACAGTCTCAAAGAAAACCATTAGTAACACACTACGCCGTCATGGATTAAAATCCTGCAGCGCACGCAAGGTCCCCCTGCTCAAGCCAACCCATGTCCAGGCCCGTCTGAAGTTTGCCAATGACCATCTGGATGATCCAGAGGAGGAATGGGAGAAGGTCATGTGGTCTGATGAGACAAAAATAGAGCTTTTTGGTCTAAACTCCACTCGCCGTGTTTGGAGGAAGAAGAAGGATGAGTACAACCCCAAGAACACCATCCCAACCGTGAAGCATGAAGGTGGAAACATCATTCTTTGGGGATGCTTTTCTGCAAAGGGGACAGGACTACTGCACCGTATTGAGGGGAGGATGGACGGGGCCATGTATCGCGAGATCTTGGCCAACAACCTCCTTCCCTCAGTAAGAGCATTGAAGATGGGTCGTGGCTGGGTCTTCCAGCATGACAACGACCCGAAACACACAGCCAGGGCAACTAAGGAGTGGCTCCGTAAGAAGCATCTCAAGGTCCTGGAGTGGCCTAGCCAGTCTCCAGACCTGAACCCAATAGAAAATCTTTGGAGGGAGCTGAAAGTCCGTATTGCCCAGCGACAGCCCCGAAACCTGAAGGATCTGGAGAAGGTCTGTATGGAGGAGTGGGCCAAAATCCCTGCTGCAGTGTGTGCAAACCTGGTCAAGAACTACAGGAAACGTATGATCTCTGTAATTGCAAACAAAGGTTTCTGTACCAAATATTAAGTTCTGCTTTTCTGATGTATCAAATACTTATGTCATGCAATAAAATGCAAATTAATTACTTAAAAATCATACAATGTGATTTTCTGGATTTTTGTTTTAGATTCCGTCACTCACAGTTGAAGAGTACCTAAGATAAAAACTACAGACCTCTACATGCTTTGTAAGTGGGAAAACCTGCAAAATTGGCAGTGTATCAAATACTTGTTCTCCCCACTGTATATATATATATATATTGTATTTTTAAAAATATATTTTGTATTATTGTTAGAAAACATTACAGAGGTCCAGTCTTCGTGTCCTCATATGTAGTTACGGCCATAATATCATCTTGACACAGCAAAACATTGCACAAAGTAGTTCACGTATCAGGAAAGCAAAAATAATGGCACCAGAGATTTTTTCATCCTCTCTCGTCTCATAGAATTACTGACTTCATCAGTCTGTCTATATGGGAATGCGTCTGCACAATTACTTCAGCTCAACTTTTAAATGTTTCCAAGGACTCCATGGCACCCCCCAGTTCTTCCCTCTGCAAACAAGATAAATACAGTGGCATCCTTCCGATGCAATTTAATTTATTTAATGGATTGCTCCCCCCTGCGTTACTTGGCTAACTGAAACAGCCCCATGTAATGTAACACCTTCATTGACATCCGTCCGCTTCTTTATTCAAACTCCTTTTTTCACTCCCTCTTCTTGCAAATCAATTTAACTCTGATGCCCCCCGGCGGTCTCAGACATTGATGGGGCCTGTAATCCGGACAGAGATTTAATATCAAACAGGAAATATCAGCTTGGCTCCTCTGCCCAATGTGCGCCACAGCCAGCTTGTTTGGCAGGGCCCTTCTAATCCGTGAACGCCATCTATCACTTAGCCTCGGCCTTCATGCCTGTCAGGAGCCCAAAGTGAAGAGTCAATAGACAGTCCTTGCTGATATGGATAACATCCAATACATCAGGAAATAAACCACCTGGAAAGCATATTGAGAAAATATGACAAGCTCAATTTAACGTGTCATTCCAGAAATGAACACAGTTTGGGTAAATTAGAATGAACCAGCTTTTAAACATGTTAATATTAGGAAATATAATGTTGATGTGCAGACAATTACAGAGCTTGATCCTTTGTAAACAGTGATAAATGGAGAGGTTGTCTATAGGGTTAGGAATAGAGTTCTCACAGCATACTCATTTACAAACATACACGCAATGCACCAAAACGCAATAGTTATTCCAGACCCTCTCTGAAAATAACTTTTTTTGAATCTAGTTTTCACTATAGCAATCCTGCATTTTGCAACAATTACTGGAGTCCATTGTGTTCATCTCTGCAGGAGAAATACTTTATGTAGCCATAGGCACAGATAACAGATGTTTTAGTCACCTAGCAAAGATCGACATCAATGCAGGAATGTGCCTCAATGTCTACCCCATCATCTCTTTCAATAGATAATCAACTTACCAAGGCATTAGCTAACTATTAATTGGAAACAGTTTAAAAGATAATGACATTTTAGATAGTCATCGCTGTGTGTAACATTGTAGTATCAGCTTTGAAAACAACACAATCGATTTAACAAATAGCAGCTTTGTTCAAACTAATGGCTTGTAATCTTTCAAGAAATTATTTCCAAGGGTAAAATAACCCTACGTCTAGGCCATGTTCAATGGGCAGGAAATGAGAGAAAACATTTTGAAATTAAGTGAAACGGAAGGTATCGTACTACTTCCTGAACTTGACCAATAACATGCTTGTTTTCTGTAAAAAAAATAGTTTCATTTTACTGACTTGTAGGACTATGCACATACAGTGGGGAGAACAAGTATTTGATACACTGCCGATTTTGCAGGTTTTCCTACTTACAAAGCATGTAGAGGTCTGTAATTTTTATCATAGGTACACTTCAACTGTGAGAGACGGAATCTAAAACAAAAATCCAGAAAATCACATTGTATGATTTTTAAATAATTAATTTGCATTTTATTGCATGACATAAGTATTTGATCACCTACCAACCAGTAAGAATTCCGGCTCTCACAGACCTGTTAGTTTTTCTTTAAGAAGCCCTTCTGTTCTCCACTCATTACCTGTATTAACTGCACCTGTTTGAACTCGTTACCTGTATAAAAGACCCCTGTCCACACACTCAATCAAACAGACTCCAACCTCTCCACAATGGCCAAGACCAGAGAGCTGTGTAAGGACATCAGGGATAAAATTGTAGACCTGCACAAGGCTGGGATGGGCTACAGGACAATAGGCAAGCAGCTTGGTGAGAAGGCAACAACTGTTGGCGCAATTATTAGAAAATGGAAGAAGTTCAAGATGACGGTCAATCTCCCTCGGTCTGGGGCACCATGCAAGATCTCACCTCGTGGGGCATCAATGATCATGAGGAAGGTGAGGGATCAGCCCAGAACTACACGGCAGGACCTGGTCAATGACCTGAAGAGAGCTGGGACCACAGTCTCAAAGAAAACCATTAGTAACACACTACGCCGTCATGGATTAAAATCCTGCAGCGCACGCAAGGTCCCCCTGCTCAAGCCAGCGCATGTCCAGGCCCGTCTGAAGTTTACCAATGACCATCTGGATGATCCAGAGGAGGAATGGGAGAAGGTCATGTGGTCTGATGAGACAAAAATAAAGCTTTTTGGTCTAAACTGCACTCACCGTGTTTGGAGGAAGAAGAAGGATGAGTACAACCCCAAGAACACCATCCCAACCGTGAAGCATGGAGGTGGAAACATCATTCTTTGGGGATGCTTTTCTGCAAAGGGGACAGGACGACTGCACCGTATTGAGGGGAGGATGGATGGGGCCATGTATCGCGAGATCTTGGTCAACAACCTCCTTCCCTCAGTAAGAGCATTGAAGATGGGTCGTGGCTGGGTCTTCCAGCATGACAACGACCCGAAACACACAGCCAGGGCAACTAAGGAGTGGCTCCGTAAGAAGCATCTCAAGGTCCTGGTGTGGCCTAGCCAGTCTCCAGACCTGAACCCAATAGAAAATCTTTGGAGGGAGCTGAAAGTCCGTATTGCCCAGCGACAGCCGCGAAACTTGAAGGATCTGGATGGAGGAGTGGACCAAAATCCCTGCTGCAGTGTGTGCAAACCTGGTCAAGAACTACAGGAAACGTATGATCTCTGTAATTGCAAACAAAGGTTTCTGTACCAAATGTTAAGTTCTGCTTTTCTGATGTATCAAATACTTATGTCATGCCATAAAATGCAAATTAATTACTTAAAAATCATACAATGTGATTTTCTGGATTTTTGTTTTAGATTCCGTCACTCACAGTTGAAGAGTACCTATGATAAAAATTACAGACTTCTACATGCTTTGTAAGTGGGAAAACCTGCAAAATCGGCAGTGTATCAAATACTTGTTCTCCCCACTGTATAGGCATTGTCATTATAAATATCTTAAATTATTCACAAAATAACAGACTATTTTCTATTTTACACTCTCACTTATGAATAAGTAAACATCTGCCAGGCAAATAAATAATACAACATTTGGTAATGCACATACACCTGACATCTGTCACATGTCTGGGAAGTGGAGCGTGAAGTGCTTTAGAGGGTCTTGGCATACACCATGTATTAATACACTACAACATGTGACGTCAGGCCCCTGAGAGGACAGAGTCATAAGAGGTGAGCCCTCAGGAGAGGTTAAAGAGCTTCACATTTGGGTAGTGGCCCAATGGAGTCTCAATGGACACTACTTTAGATGAACTTAAGTGAGTTCAAAGGTCAATAGTTCCAATCCAGTGCTGTTCAGTTCATGGCTTTATGCTTTGAAAGAAGGTAGCACTTTATAATAACTCCATGCAATAAAGCATTTATAAGGTATAAGTAAATAGTTTATTCATCATTTATTAATCATTACTCCAGTCATAAGATGTTAATATAGGTCCTTCTAAACAATTTACTAATCATTAGTTTAGTCTAGTTGCGTGTCCTCATCTAAAGTGTTGGCTATTTATACTTTATAAATGTTTTGAGTGACTAGAATAATTTTTCACAAAAAGATGAACATGCCTTTGGTAGACATTCCAGCAGTAGCTGATGTTCCTTAAGGTATCAAAATACATCATTAAATGGTAAAAGAATATGCACACAACACAGGATATTATAGGAAATAGCTAACATTTTATTCACTGAATGAATGTGAATGTTTTGTTAATGTTGTCAACCTCGCGAATGCGAACTAATCATACAACAGGGAGATGTAACAGTTGGCCAGACCAGACAGTTTTTCTCTGGTGGATTTGTATTCCTTCATTACTACTGATATTTGATTGAGGTAGAAATGCTACATGTATAACCTTTAAATGCTTCCAGTGCTTCAGTCTTTTGACTGCAGACTATTTTCACCCGTGGCTTTGTTTGGCTGAACCTTTACTGGGCCTTTAAAGTAACTCTTTAAACGTAATGGGATAGATCAACTAAATAATGTATTCAGATATTTGTTTCCTTACCTAGTAAGAACTAAGCAGTCTATGGACTGCTCTTAATCTCTTGGACATATTCCGGAATCTGTTGTGATGGGATGGAACACATAGGATAACAAGCAGCAGTAGTTCTGGTGTTTGGGTTTTCTTCACTGATTATTTGGACATACCAGGATTTGACGAAGGAGGTGCTTTAACTTTGACTACTCAGAACACGTATGGACCCAGAACTTAATCACGCAGCTGACCAAACTATGCAATATTTCAGTTCTGGGTTAACCGAGATTACACTGGTTTTGATAGAAAATTCACTACCAATAAACCCTTATTTTACTAAAACCGTTATTTTTTAGTTACACATCACATTTTGATTAGTAAAGGGTTTATAAGGAACTATGATTAGTGAAGTGTTTATAAGGAACTAAATTAAACATCTTATTAATTATCTTATTAATCATTATTAAATAGTTTTAAAGTTGTTTATAAATGTGTGAATAACTAGGTTACTAACATTTACAAATGTGGGAGCAATTATTAATAAATGATTAATAAACTACAGTATTTACTAAGCCATTGTCGGTAGGAGCGTTGTGCCAGTAACGAAAGGTTGCTTGATCGAATCCCCTAGCTGACAAGGCAAACATCGGTCGTTCTATCAGTTGAATACATTCAGTTTTACCACTGACTAGGTATCCCCCTTTCCCTTCCATTATAAATGCTTTATTATGTGGCGTTATCATTAAGTACTACCAAAAGAAGAGTGAACAATTTGACTATACACAGCATTTGTTTATTATAGCCTGTGAGCCTGATAATATAACTAACTATAGACCTATACGGTGAAAAAAGCAAATGTCTTCAGAGCATGTTCTGTTGAAACATACAGCTTGGTCAATCCCTGTGGGCGACTTAACAACTGTATGATTGCCAATAGACTGCATGCTTGTGTAAAAAAATATGGTGAGCTTGATGATCTCTTCCAATACCAATTAGCACGGTTGGTAATGCAGTACACATCCTCATATTATTACAGAAAGGCTAAACAACATGTCATGAATTACCCTCCTGTATTATAGATTCCCCAAATCTATTTCCTCCATTCCCTTGTTGCCTAGATATATTATTTAACGGTTTGCCTCTACCAAGTCCCTGTTGATCCCTAGAGCCAATGAGATTGTTTCTGGAAGCTTAAGACCCCCCAGCATCAGAAACCTCCTAAGAACCATGCTGTTATCAAAGCTCTCTACTCAAAAGACAGAGGTATACCCTACCCTTCTCCTCCACAAAGTAAAGACACAAGAAAATCCCCTCTGGTGAGGATGGTCTCTGTATGTGGGCTGAGAGAGCGAAAGAGAGAAAGATAAAGAGAGAGAGAGAAATCCTAACGGTTAAGAGTGAGTCTCTGACCGTTGCATTGCTACAGGGCTGTATGTTTGTTTTGGTACATTCGTGCCTCAGACATTTTAGATTTTTGTTTTTATTAGGATCCCCATTAGCCGACGCCAATGGCAATAGCTTATCTTACTGGGGTCGACAAATAACAAAAAAGACTAGAGACAAAAGACTACAATTTACACACATTTAAAACATGAACATGTAGTGTGTGTGTTTGTTTTTGCATCTATCAGTTACACATACAGGTCAGTACAACAAGTAGGTCACGAGGGGAAAAAATGGCGCCGAAGGAAAGGGCAGCCGTTTTTACGGGTGCCTAACCAATTGTGCTATTATGTGTGTTTTTTTGCGTTATTTGTAACTTATTTTGTACATAATGTTTCTGCCACCGTATCTTACGGACGAAAAGAGCTTCTGGATTTCAGGACAGCGATTACTCACCTCGGGCTGGAGAAATATTTTTTCTTCAACGAACCGGATGTGTAGGATGTACTTCAGAGACCCGACAAGGCCCAAATCCCTGTCATTGGCAGGAGAAAGAGACATAGATATCGGGGACGAAGATCGGGGTGCCTTGTAAGTATCCAACGGCGAGTGGGTAATCTGCCTTTACCATCAGTATTACTAGCCAACGTACAATCATTGGATAATAAATTAGACAAGGTACGATCACGAATATCCTACCAACGGGACTCGTGTTTCACCAAGATGTGGCTGAACGACTGGATAACATTCAGCTGGCGGGATATACGCTGCACCGGCTAGATAGAACAGCAGACTCCGGGAAGACAAGGGGTGGCGGTCTATGTACAGTCATGTGAAAAAGTAAGTCAAGAGACTGCACAAACTTGGCCTACATGGGAGGTCAGGAAGGAAGAAGCCTCTGCTCTCAAAAAAGAATATCAAGACACAACTGACTTTTGCCAGACAACACCTGGGTAAATTCAGTTGTGTCTTGATATTAGTTTTTGAGAGCAGAGGCTACTTCCTTCCTGACCTCCCATGTAGGCCAAGTTTGTGCAGTCTCTTTCTGACAGTGTACCTATGCAATTCGACATTGATTGTGACAAGAGAGGCCTGTAGGTCCCTTGATGTTACCCTGGGGTTAGAGACTTCTATGAGCATCTTTCGGTCAGCTCTTGGGCCGACTTTGGTGGGACGACCTGTCCTAGGTAGTTTGCCAGTGGTCTGGAATTTTCGTTGGACAGTGGAATGATGTACTTTGAATTGCTTGGAAATGGAATGATATACTTCGAATTGCTTGGAAATGGATTTGTAACCCCTCCCAGACTCATGGGCATCAATAATCTTTCTTCTGAGGGCCTCGGGTAGGTCTTTTGATCTTTGAATGATGTGTTACCACACACCCATAGGGTTAAGACCAAACCAGACCAATTTTCTAATCTTTATGGAATGCTTGACCCTGCTATGTTTCTCTCTAATGTTTTCTAATCAATTTTACTACTGGTTTTATTTTTTTTCTTATCTATTGTCTACCTAACACTTATTTTACTTAAAAACTGCATTGTTGGTTAAGGTTTGTAAGTAAGCATTTCACTGTAAGGTTTACACCTGTTGTATTCGACGCACGTGACAAATAGCATTTGATTTGATTTGATGGGGAGATGCATTGTGCCGTGAGGTGTGGCTTTATTCATTTTTTTAAAACCAGGTTTGCTGTTAAAAATGATGGAAGGGAGTTCCATGCAATCATGGCTCTGTATAATACTGTATGTTTCCTTAAATTTGTTCTGGACCTGGGAACTGTGAATCCCCTGGTGGCATTTCTGGTTTGGGGTAAGTATGTCTGTCAGTGCTGTATGTAAGTTGACAATGCAAACAATTTAAAATATCCAACACATTAAATTGTCTTATAAAAACAATAAGTGATGCAGTCAGTCTTTCCTCAACTCTTAGCCAAAAGAGACCGGCATGCATAGTATAAATATTAGCCCTCTGATTACAAGACGTGCCTCTCAGTTCTGGACCAGCTGCAGCTTAACTAGGTCTTTCTTTGCAGCACTTGACCATACGACTGGACAATAATCAAGATGAGATAAAACTAGAGCCTGCAGGACCAGCTTTGTGGATTGTGGTGCATCTCTTTATCACGGACAGACCTCTCACCATCTTCACAACCATTGAATCAATAGGTTTTGGCCATGAAAGTTTACAATATAAGGTAACACCAAGTAATTTAGTCTCCTCAACTTGCTCAACAGTCAAACCCTTTATTACCAGATAAAGCTGAGGTCTAGATAAAGCTAAGAATTCTAAAACTGACTGCAACTCTTTGTTTAGGGTTGCAGTGACTTCACTAGCTGTGGTTGCTGACGCGTATAGGGTTGAATCATCAGCATACATGGACACACAGGCTGCCAGTGGCAGGTCATTGGTGAACATCGTAACAAGTAGAGGGCCAAGAGAGCTGCCCTGCGGTACACCACACTTGGAAGGTTTAATGTTAGAGTAATTTTGTAGAATTTTTGTAGAATTATACAAAAATCCCTATAAAACTCAGTTAGTTTAAGCTAGAGATATATTTTGTAATTTTTTTGCATTGTATGCGTCTCAATCCACCACATCCGCCTATATAACACTATCACATCTGCGGTGAAAGGTGACAGAGCTAGTGTGGTGTTTGTGAGATCATGAGACATCCCGAAAATTGGTCTCCTCACAAAATCAGTTTCGCCTACAAACTATTGGCCTACAAACTATTGGCCTACAAACCTCTCTATGGAAAAATGAGACTCTCACGAACACAATGGTCTTTTCCATTTTTTTTCTACAACCCCAAAAGCATATTGGGACTCGTCTGAAATTGGTACAGCCGATCTGTAGCGTCTGAACAGTTTGGGCTTTACACTAATATGACCCCTCTGTGTAAAGGTGAGGCAAACACATGCCTCACAAAACTGATCTGAAGGTCCCCTGGTACCAGTCAAAACTATTTATGGAAGTATAGATGGAAACAAACATATATCTCAGATATAGGATAGACACTTCAAAACAAACTTCCTTTAGATAATTTTTTGGGGGACTATCTGTTATTCCATGTGTTTGTATGGGCTAAAGGCCTGGAGGGTAGGAGCGTTGAATCAGTAACCGGAAGGTTGCTAGATCGAATCCCTGAGCTGACAAGGTAAAAAAAAATCAGTTGAATGCAATCAGTTGTACAACTGACTAGTATCCCCCTTTCTCTTAATAGCAGTAATAAAATAATTGTTTTATTTTTAGATACTTCAAGGGGTCTTAAAATAAAAAAATCTAATAGCAAAATGATCCAACAAGCTGATAGGTAATTTCGCTACACCCGCAATAACATCTGCTAAAACAATACAATTTTACTTGATTTGATTTGTTAGAACCATTCTTGAGTAGCGGAATAAATTTGGCTTGACATGATAGGAGTGGCTATAGAGTGAGCTACCATCCTCAGTAGCGCTCCATCTAAGTTGTCAATGCCAGGAGATTTGTCATTATTGATCGATAGCGATATAAACAGTACCAGTAAAAAGTTTGGACACACCTAATCATTTAGGTTTTTCTATATTTTGACACTATTTTCTAAATTGTAGAATAATAGTGAAGATATCAAAACTATGAAATAGCACAAATGGAATCATGTAGTAACCAAAAAAGTCTTAAACATATTAATGAGGAATACTTTTCCAACAGTCTTGAAGGAGTTCCCACATACGCTTAGCACTTGTTGGCTGCTTTTCCTTCACTCTGCTGTCCAACTCATCCCAAACCATCTCAATTGGATTGAGGTTGGGTGATTGTGGAGGCCAGGTCATCTGATGCAGCACTACATCATTCTCCTTGGTCAAATAGCCCTTCACTCCATCACTCTCCTTGGTCAAAAATCCATTACGCAGCCTGGACGTGACTTAGCAGATACTTTTTTCCAGAGCGACTTACAGTAAGGCATTCATCTTTAGACACCTAGGTCAGACAACTACATATCACAGTCAAATATACAGGATTCGAACATTCCATTCCAGCTAAGGAATGGATAAATAGCGTTCTTTTTGTCAACAACAAAACATAAATACACATCTAAATCAATTAATAAAAACTAAGAATATAAATATTTTACACACAAATATACTGTAGGTACCCATAAGCAATCATTTCTGAAGAAAAAAATGTAAATTCAGAGCGCACACTGGACGCTCTGGCCAAGGAGTAGGGTTGATCGAAGCGTTCTGACTTCACAACGACAGTCAAGCACCCAAGCTAACTGGCTAACTTTGGCTAGCTACTTCCAGACACAAATGAGAGAACACCTCACTCTGACCATTTTACTCGCCCTAGCAGAGATGGTTAGGCGGTTTTCATGTTATCCAGAGCGTTGATGACTGTAACTGGGCTGCTGGCAACAAATTTATTTATTTGCCAACTATTACTGACACCGACCATATTCAACAGTTTTTGAGTGTTAGTAAATTCATCAGTTATTCTGCGCTCTGGCACACTCAGACGAGGGTGCTCTGAAATCGGAGTAGACAGACTGAATAAACAATGTCCATTTGAGAATGCACAACGACTATACCACTTAGCTAAGAATTATGTGAATAATCAGATCAATAAACGTTGGATAGTTAGATAGCATATAGTTAATATAATGCCTGGCAAGTTTGATGTATTAGTTGCCAACTAACATTAGGTAACTAGCTAACATACCAGTACATGCTGCTGTAATGCTATGCGGTTCATAAGGATAGGATAGCTACAAATTTTCTGCCAACATAACATGTAACGTAACTTATTTGAAAAGTCATTACTTTACTACATTGTTCAACATTTGTCATAATTAATTAAAGCAATAAATCTGTATCCGCTCTCGTCTTTGGCTGCATAGTGGCACAGTGGTCTAAGGCACTGCATCTCAGTGTATCACAACTGGCTGTGATTGGGAGTCCCATAGGGTGGCACACAATTGGCCCAGCATTGTCCGGGTTTGGCCGGTGTAGGCCATCATTGTAAATAAGAATTTGTTCTTAACTGACTTGCCTAGTTAAATAAAGGTTAAATATATAAAAAAACAATTTACGCCATTTTCTTCAAATCTGAAAATGTTGTGAAGCCATGCCCATTTTCTAAAGAATTGCATGATGGGCCCTAAAATCACGGAAATAGTGTCCACTGCGTGTATCCTTCGTATGTTGCCGAATTTAGTACGACATTTGGGAACTTTTGGCATACTAACTCTATCCATACTGTGACCAATAAGCATACTACATACTCAATTTAGTTCACAAATAGTACGGTTAGTATGAATTTTCGAACACAGCTCATCATCTGTAAATGCATATCATTGAGTATACCCTAATTTAGTAAATGCATAGGAAAAGCATCCCTGCTTTTTGTACCATTAACTCAAATGACATATTCCACTTTCACGTCAGAAAAAACACCTCCAGTTCCCAATGGATCAACCATGAAATGACAGAAAGAAAGCAGATACTGTATAAGCAAAAACTACATTCTCCAACCCCCTCCACACAACTTTTAAAATATTCATTCCACACTCAATTCAACACCTAAGTGACAACCCTGATGGACAGTTTAATTGTCACTTAAACACTCATACTAGCTATTTCAATGAAGGCTAGACTGAAGTGCAACCATTTAGCTCACTATAAGGGCACAGTTAAGCGAGTGAATCGGTGTGTAGTGGTACAATTCTGTGACCTTTTAAAATCAGACTTTTCCTGCTGTAGTATTTATCTAGTTATCATCCAGGATATTGGACATTACAGTTGTGAAATGGAAAAATGTCAAGCTATTAATAGAGGAACAGATGACTGACAGTGGTACTGGAGACAGCTTTTACAGTGCATTTGGAAAGTATTCAGACCCCTTGACATTTTTCACATTACAGCCTTATTCTAAAATGTATTCAATTGCTTTTTTTACCCCCTCATCAATCTACACACAATACCCAATACTGACAAAGCCAAAACAGGTTTTTAGAAATGTTTGCAAATATTACATTTACATAACCATTCAGACCCTTTACTCAGTACTTGGTTGAAGCACCTTTGGCAGTGACTACAGCCTTAAATCTTCCTGGGTATGACACTACAAGCATGGCACACCTACAGTCGTGAAAAAGTAAGTACACCCCCTGGAAAGTTCTCTTTTTTTTGTTTACATATTTGGACAGATGGATATGTAATCTTCACATCAACAGTATTGACATAAAGGTTACCCAATTTAACAAATCACACAAAACAATAACTTAGAAAATGTTATCCAATTAAAATAAAGAAAAATGCCTTTGCCTTATGGGGAAAATGTTTGTACACCCCTACCTTTACCATCACATAAAATGGCTAAAATTAGAATTAGGTACCAAAAAAAGGGCAAATGATTAGAAAACAGAGAGAGAGAAACATAAAGATAAGAAAATTGGTCTTAACCATATTGTCACGAGTCGGTAGTGAGCGAGACCAAGGCGCAGCGCATTCATAGTCCGACATTTATTTACAACACTCCAAATGACGAACTATACAAACAAAACCACGGGTACACAAAACAACGTAACACACCTACTTGTGACCTGCGACATACAGCGATATATATATTGACACAAAGCCCCGGTGTGGAAACATACATGCATGTGTAGGATCCCTAATTAGAGACGATGCACTGCAGCTGCCTCTAATTAGAGATCCTTCACAAACCACCTACAAACCCAGAAAATGATAGACCTGTCAGACTCTAACCATGGCACATAGAGAAGCAATAGGCTTCTCTATGGCCAGAGCCTGACAGTACCCCCCCCCCCCCCCCGCCTATAAAAAAACACAAATAAATGGGGGGGTAAATGGGGGAAGGGAAATTAGTTCGTCGGTGGCGGTTCCGGCCCCGGTGAGGTAGACAACTTTGTGCCCTGTTCTCTCCTTATGACCGGGACCGGACCGGGCATCGGTGTGGTGAACGGCTCCTGCCATGGAGCGGGGAAAATAACCGGGCCCGGACTGGGCACCGGTGGGACAAACGGCTCCGGCCATGGAGTGGGGAAAATAACCGGGCCCGGACTGGGCACCGGTGGGGCAAACGGCTCCGGCCATGGAACGGGGCAGAAGGCCGGACCCGGACTGGGCACCGGTGGAGCGGACTGCTCTGGCACTGGGGCAGAGCAGACGGCCGGACCCGGATTGGGCACCGGTGGAGCGGACTGCTCTGGCACTGGGGCGGAGCAGACAGCCGGACCCGGACTAGGCACCGATGGAGCGGACTGCTCTGGCACTGGGGCGGAGCAGACGGCCGGACCTGGATTGAGCATGGGTGGAGTGGACTGCTCTGGCACTGGGGCGGAGCAGACAGCCGGACCCGGACTAGGCACCGGTGGAGCGGACTGCTCTGGCACTGGGGCGGAGCAGACGGCCGGACCTGGATTGGGCACGGGTGGAGCGGACTGCTCTGGCACTGGGGCGGAGCAGACGGCCGGACCCAAACCTGGCACCGGTGGAGCGGAATGCTCTGACATAGGAGTGGAGCTTACGACCGGACCCACACTGGGCACCGGTGGAGCGGAATGCTCTGACATAGGAGTGGAGCTTACGACCGGACCCGGATTGGGGATGCTCCCTTTCGGCCCCCCTAACTCCAGCTCTCTCCTCTGACTCCTACACACCTCCCAACTACGCCTCAGTTGCTCCCTTAACTCCCTCCATTCTCCGCCATTGCATTCCCCCACGCTCACCTCCTCACGGCACTTCGCTCTGTCCCGATCCTCCGTCCTCAGCGCCTCGCTCATGGAGAGTGGTGCTGGCGCTTCCTCCTCGCCACCAGACCACCCCCATAGCCCCCCCCAAAAAAAATTATTGGGGTTGCCCTCGGGCTCCGCTCTGTCCCGAGCCCAGTTGCGCTGCTTGGTCTCAAAGTGGTGGGTCATTCTGTCACGAGTCGGTAGTGAGCGAGACCAAGGCGCAGCGCATTCATAGTCCGACATTTATTTACAACACTCCAAATGACGAACTATACAAACAAAACCACGGGTACACAAAACAACGTAACACACCTACTTGTGACCTGCGACATACATCGATATATATATTGAGACGATGCACTGCAGCTGCCTCTAATTAGAGATCCTACACAAACCACCTACAAACCCAGAAAATGATAGGCCTGTCAGACTCTGACCATGGCACATAGAGAAGCAATAGGCTTCTCTATGGCCAGAGCCTGACACATATGGGTGTGTGGTAACACATCATTCAAAGATCAAAAGACCTACCCGAGGCCCTCAGAAGAAAGATTATTGATGCCCATGAGTCTGGGAGGGTTTACAAATCCATTTACAAGCAATTCGAAGTATATCATTCCATTTCCAAGCAATTCAAAGTAAATCATTCCACTGTACAACGAAAATTCCAGACCACTGACAAACTACCTAGGACAGGTCGTCCCACCAAAATCAGCACAAGAGCTGACCGAAAGATGCTCATAGAAGTCTCTAAGAACCCCAGGGTAACGTCAAGGGACCTACAGGCCTCTCTTGCTCTCAAAAAAGAATATCAAGACAACTGACTTTACCCAGGTGTTGTCTGGCAAAAATCAGTTGTGTCTTCTTCCTTCCTGACCTCCCATGTAGGCCAAGTTTGTGCATTCTCTTTCTGACAGTGTACCCATGCAATTCGACATTGATTGTGGTAGAGAGGCCTGTAGATCCCTTGATGTTACCATGGGGTTCTTAGAGACTTCTATGAGCATCTTTCAGTCAGCTCTTGTGCTGATTTTGGTGGGACGACCTGTCCTAGGTAGTTTGCCAGTGGTCTTGAATTTTTTTCAGACAGTGGAATGATGTACTTCGAATTGCTTGGAAATGGATTTGTAACCCCTCCCAGACTCATGGTCATCAATAATCTTTCTTCTGAGGGCCTCGGGTAGGTATTTTGATCTTTGAATGATGTTTTACCACACACCCATATGGTTAACACCAAACCAGACCAATTTTCTTATCTTCATGGAAGGCTGGACCCTCCTAAGTTTATCTCTAATGTTTTCTAATCATTTGCACTTGTTTTGGTACCTAATTCTAATTGTAGACATTTTATGTGATGGTAAAGGTAGGAGTGTACTAACTTTTTTCCCCGTAAGGCAAAGGAATTTTTGTTTATTTTAATTGCGTAAGATTTTCAAAGTAATTTTTTTTGTGTGATTTGTTAAATTGACCTTTAACCTTTATCTGTCAATAGTGTGGAAGTGAAGATTACATATCCATCTGTCCAAATATGTAATAAAAAACAGAACTTTCCAGGGGGTGTACTTACTTTTTCACATGACTGTATATTTGGGGAGTTTCTCCCATTATTCTCTGCGACCCTCTCATGTGCTTACGGGTTGAATGGGGAGTGTCGCTGCAGTTATTTTCAAGTCTCCACAGAGACAAGTCTGGGCTCTGGCTGGGCCACTCAAGGACATTCTGAGACATCTTCAATTTAAGAAAATGGAGGCCACTGTGTTCTTGGGGATTTCAATGCTACAGAAATCTTTTGGTACCGTTCCCCAGATCTGTGCCTTGACACAATCCTGTCTCGGAGTTCTACAGGCAATTCTTTCGACCTCATGGCTTGGTTTTTGCTCTGACACTGTCAACTGTGGGACTTTATATAGACGTGTGTGCCTTTCAAATAATGTCCAATCAATTGAATCTACCACAGGTGGACTCCAATCAAGTTGTAGAAACAGCACAAGGATGATCAATGGAAACAGGATGCACCTGAGCTCAATTTCAAGTCTCATAGCAAAGGGTCTGAATATCTACTTAAATAAAGTATTTTTTGTATTTATTTTTTTTTGCAAACATGTTTTGCTTCGTCATTATGGGTATTGTGTGTAGATTGATGAGGAAAAACATTAATTTAATCAATTGTAGAATACGGCAGTATCAAGGGGTCTTAATACTTTCCGAATGCACTGTACAGTATATCTGTCATGCCTTTCAAAGTATTTAAACAATTTCCTGACATTTAAAGATGTGCTGTGGCCGGCCTGAAGTTAAGAGGTCATTGCTTTTTTCCTTTACTCATCTTTTCCTACTCTCAGAAATTAAATCAGTCCTGGTTCTATTTGGTCAACTTTAATGAATAATCTATGTTCTAGTCTTAGAAGAGCAATCTGGCATTGTTCAAACTGAATGCCCCTCATGAATGCCAAATAATAAATGCAAAAGAACATTATGGTAGAAGTTCACTATAGGACATCAAATTACTCCTCGAAATGAGTCAGTCCAACAACAACAAAAAAATTGTGAAAGAGTAGAAGGATGTACTGTCCTCTTTCATTACTGTGCATATTTTGACAGCAAGATAAGCACCTCCACATCAATAACCCTCAAAGCTTGATCTCCATGTTCACAAGATTTATTGAGTTGAAACAGTGTGAAACTGAAACAAAGACAACAATGTCTGCATAAGACAATGTAATCTGTCCTAAAATACAAACTAGATATGAACATAACCTGATATTCTGCTCACACTGACAACTAGCAAAAGCTAGGCTAACATACTATATAAATCATGCTAGTGCTGTCCATCTATTCCACAAAGTAAACATACACATCCAAATTCCACAAATAATGCTCTGAAACGAATGATATGCAAAAGGACTGAAAATACTCACTGACAAAGCTTCCTAAGGCATACAACATAAAGGATGGATGAAGATTGTAACCAGACAACTGAAACAGGTCGCAGTTGTAAATGAGAACTTGATCTCAACTGGCCTACCTGGTTAAATAAAGGTGAAATTAAAAAATTAAAAACAGCACTGAGCTCTACATGAGGCAACAATGACCAACTTCCTCCTAACAAGTCACATCTTGGGTCATTTTCTAGCTAAAGGAAAATACTCCAGATCAACAATAGGGGGAGACAAATCCAAGGTAAGTAGTATACGTAAAACAGAACACTCCCCACCAGGCGTGATAGAATGCCTCTCTGATAACTATGGAATGTCCATGTAAGAGACCTTGTTTGTTTAGACCTCTGGAGGAAGGAGAAGGACCGTCTCTGTGACCGGTCTAAGAAAGAGATTAGTTCCTTCATGCTTGCAGAGTCTAACCTCGACTTTACAGACTTTACCATCCTTGCTGGGAAAGACCTGAGTGATCAGTCCAACATGCCATTCATTCCTCTTGACTTGTTTGTCTTTGAGGAGCACAATGCTTCCAGGCTCGAGGTTGGGCTGGTTTGACTGCCACTTCCTTCTTATCTGAAGTGAAGAGAGTTTCCTCCACCTATCCCAGAAGGTATTTGCAAGATGTTGAACCTGAAGCCACTGCCGCTTAAAGAGGTCCTTGGTTCCGCAGTCGCCAGCATGACTCGAAGGGACACTCACTTTCTGTGTGAGGAGAGTAGCAGGTGTAAGTATGGATCTGGATCTGTAGAGACTGGAACCAGAGGTCTGGCATTGATGATGGCAGCCACTTATGCCATCAGAGTAGTTAAAGTTTTTTGACGTAGCGTTGAATGACCCTGTTGGAGGAACATAGAATCCAGGATTCTCCTTGCTACGCCAATCCTCCTCTCCCAGGCACCAACCATGTGAGAGGCATAAGGCGGGTTAAATATCCAGGTGCAACCTTGTTCTGACAGGTAGGTATCCACGGAGTCGTCATTGATGTTCGAGGGAATCTTAAGTTCCTTGCAGGCCCCAATGGAGTTGGTCCCACGGTCGGAACGAATCTGCTTTGCTGGGCCTCGGATCGAGAAGAAACACCTCAGGGCGTTGATGAAGCTTGATATATCCAGTGACTCAAGGACTTCGATATGAACGGCTCTCACGCTCATACAGGTGAATATGACGGCCCACCGCTTACTGTGAGCGATGTCTCCTCTTGTCCGGCTAGAGGCAACAGTTCATGGACCAAATACTTCCAGGCCGACATGGGTGAACGGAGGTTCGGTGGAGAGACGATCAGCAGGAAGGCTGGCCATCTTCTGTGCCTGATGACCATGAAGTCTCCAACAGGTGACACACTGGTGGATGATGCTGTTCACGCACCTTTTACAGCCAACTATCCAAAGACTGGCTGTACGGATGGCTCCCTCTGTGAAAAGGCGTCCCTGGTGTTAGGTCCGTTCACGGTAATGCCTTACCAGTAAAGTCGTGACGTGATGCTTCCCCGGGATGATCAGGGGGTTCTTCTCAAGAAGGAGAACCAGACTACGATCCTGATGTCAGACTGTTTATGGAACGTGACTTCTATGTCGACGATTGCCTAAAGTAATTTCCTGCAGTCCAAGATGCAGTCACCCTATGTTCTCTTGAGCAGGGTGACTGCATCTTGGACTGCAGGAAATTACTTTAAGCAATCGTCGACATAGAAGAATTCCACAAACTGTCTGACATCAGGATCGTAGTCTGGTTCTCCTTCTTGAACAGACTGTTTGACGCCATATATGGCCACTGCTGGAGAAGGACTGTTGCCGAAGACATGGAACTTCATGCGGTAGTCGATGATGTCTTTGGACGAGTCGTTGTCCTGGAACCACAGGAATCTCAGGAAGTTACGGTCTTCTTGTTTCACCAGGAAACAGTGGAACATTTGTTGAATATCCACTGTCACAGCAACCAATTCCTTACGGAAGCGAGTAAGCACCCCAAGGAGTATGTTGTTGAGGTCGGGCCCAGTCATGAGGACGTCATTGAGGAATACGCCATCATATTGGGCACTGGAGTCAAAAATCACACAAATGTTAACATGCTTGCGCACCTTATGGCCCCGATAATGTCTCTTCCCAGAAGGAGCATGATGGGAGCCTTGGGTTCGAGTTTTGGGATGAAGTGAGCAAGGGGTTTCAGGTGAGCATGGTGGAGCGCTGCGTCTGGAGTTGGGATCTCAGATCGGTTGTTCATTACACTCGATGAGAGTTGGCAGCGGGAGACTGACTTGCCCATCCATAGATTTTACCTGTCAGCCGTTGGCTCTTCTTCCTACTGTCTCCATCACTCCGGCACAGGTCTTAAAAGAGTAGGGAGAGCTGGGGCCTTGTAACCTGAAGATCTCGAAGAACTCAGAACGAACCAATGATCTGTTGCTTTGCTCGTCGAGGATGGCATAGAATATCTCGGTAGCCTGTTGGGTAGATTTTGACGAGGCAGATCTTAGAGCAAGATCTGTCGGTGAGGTTTCCCACCGTAGACTTGTGTACACTGAGACGTTGTGTCAGAGGAAGGTGTGAGCTCTTCCTCCCCACGTGCTCTGCTTGTCTGCTTTAGCAGGTGCATCGGCAACAAGGTTGAAACTGGGGTCGTTCCTGATTCTGGCTTGCTGGATGACGAAGTCAACAAATAAGGCAAAAGGAGGGAAAGGAACTGTGAGGGCTTGGTTGTGGTAAGGCCTCTTACTCCCACCTAGGGGAGGAGAGAGGCACACAACCAAGTCCTCACACACTAATTAGGGAGATTATGATCCCCAATCAGAGACAGCTGTCTAGCGTTGTCTCTGATTGGGGATAGTATTTAGGATCCACACATATCCACCTGTGTGTGGATCATTGTTCGTTTGTGTTTGTCTGCACTGCCAGCAGCGTCACAAAGTAAGTCACTGTGTTTTGTTTTGTAGTCTGTTTTTGTTTTCACTCTCCTTATGTTATTTTAAATGCTTCGTGAGAACATCTCATTTAAAATAAAAAGGATGACACTTCACCAGCGCTCCGTTTACCGTCCCATTAATCCAAACCGTGACAGAATGATCCACCACCCTGGGACGCAACGTGAGCAGACACTGGTAGACATCCTCTACGATATGGGGAAATTATCTAAGGAGGATGTCTACCATTATCATGCGGTGGAGGAAGGCTGGGGTCCGGAGCAGTCAAGGCGCCGAAGACGGAGGACACGTCACCGGGCTAAAACTGAGGACCAGCCTGGAGCCCAGAAAAACCCCCAAACTGATTTTGGGGGGGGCTATGGGGGTGGTCGGGGATCGGGGGAGAAGAGCCCCGACCACTGCACTCGTGGGGGTTCCAGGAGGAGCCCCTACAGCCATGGGAGCAGGAGTACAGAGAGGAGTCGGAGGAAGACGACGACGATGTGCTTCTGTTCCCTCACTCGTGGGGGTTCCCGGAGGAGCCCTCACAGGATGGGGATTGGCGGTGGAGTAGGGACGACAGGGACAGTCGTGCTCCAGCGCCAGTTCCCAGTCCGGTGCCTCCAGCGCCGGTCCAGAGTCGGAGGAAGAGGAGACCGACTCTGCGCACCAAACCATCGGTGCGCAACACTAGCCCGGTGCGACCCGTACCAGCTAAACGCACCAACCCAACGGTGCGTTTCCCCAGCCCGGTACGGCCCGCGCCTGCTCCACGCACCAGCCCTATGGTGCGTGTCTCCAGCCCGGTGCGACCCGTGCCAGCTAGACGCACCAGCCCAACGGTGCGTTTCCCCAGCCCGGTACGGCCCGCGCCTGCTCCGCGCACCAGCCCTATGGTGCGGGTCTCCAGCCCGGTGCGACCCGTGCCAGCTAAACGCACCAGCCCAACGGTGCGTTTCCCCAGCCCGGTGCGACCTGTACCAGCTCAACGCACCAACGCAACGGTGCGTTTCCCCAGCCCGGTGCGACCCGTGCCAGCGCCTCGCATCAGACCAGTGGTGCGTTTCCCCAGTCCAGTACGCCCCGTGCCTACTCCTCGCACGGAGGCTACAGCGACGGTCGCCAGCACAGCTCTGTGGTTGGAGACCATCTCTGCGTCGGTGCCCAGGGTGGGCACGACGTTCAGTCCCGCTGTGGAGCAGGAGCTCCATAGCGCGTCGGTGCCCAGTCTGGGGCCGACAGCCAGCCCAACCACAGGGCTGGAAACCATCTCTGCGTCGGTGCCCAGGGTGGGCACGACGTTCAGTCCCGCTGTGGAGCAGGAGCTCCATAGCGCGTCGGTGCCCAGTCTGGGGCCGACAGCCAGCCCAACCACAGGGCTGGAAACCATCTCTGCGTCGGTGCCCAGGGTGGGCACGACGTTCAGTCCCGCTGTGGAGCAGGAGCTCCATAGCGTGTCGGTGCCCAGTCTGGGGCCGACAGCCAGCCCAACCACAGGGCTGGAGACCATCTCTGCGTCGGTGCCCAGGGTGGGCACGACGTTCAGTCCCGCTGTGGAGCAGGAGCTCCATAGCGTGTCGGTGCCCAGTCTGGGGCCGACAGCCAGCCCAACCACAGGGCTGGAGACCATCTCTGCGTCGGTGCCCAGGGTGGGCACGACGTTCAGTCCCGCTGTGGAGCAGGAGCTCCATAGCGTGTCGGCGCCCAGTCTGGGGTCGACAGACAGCCCTACCAGAGGGCTGAAAACCACCTCTGCGTCGGTGCCCAGGCAGGGCACGACGTTCAGCCCCGCTATGGAGCAGGAGCTCCATAGCGTGTCGGTGCCCAGCCTGGGGCAGACAGCCAGACCTCCGACAGGGCTGAAAACCACCTCTACGTCGGTGCCCAGGGTGGGCACGGCGTCCAGCCCGAAGTCTCCGGTGAAGGTCAGCAGCCCGAGGTCTCCGGTGAAGGTCAGCAGCCCGAGGTCTCCGGTGAAGGTCAGCAGCCCGAGGCCTCCGGTGAGGGTCAGCTGCCCGAGGTCTCCGGAGAAGGTCAGCAGCCCGAGGCCTCCGGTGAAGGTCAGCTGCCCGAGGTCTCCGGAGAAGGTCAGCAGCCCGAAGCCTTCGTTGAAGGTCAGCAGCCAGAGACCTCCAGAGAAGGTCAGCAGCCCGAGGCCTCCGGTG
Source organism: Thymallus thymallus (assembly GCA_023634145.1). Lineage (NCBI taxonomy): Eukaryota > Metazoa > Chordata > Actinopteri > Salmoniformes > Salmonidae > Thymallus > Thymallus thymallus. Next base: position 6,533,347 of record CM042378.1, on the reverse strand, counting down.
AAGGTCAGCAGCCCGAGACCTCCGGAGAAGGTCAGCAGCCCGAGGCTTCCGGAGAGGGTCAGCAGCCCGAGGCCTCCTGTGAAGGTCAGCAGCCCGAGGTCCCCGGTGAAGGTCAGCAGCCCGAAACCCCCGGCGAAGGTCAGCAGCCCGAGACCTTCGGGGAAGGTCAGCAGCCCGAGACCTCCGGGGAAGGTCAGCAGCCCGAGACCTCCGGGGAAGGTCAGCAGCCCGAGACCTCCGGGGAAGGTCAGCAGCCTGCGACCTCCGGGGAAGGTCAGCAGACCGGGACCTCAGGTGAGGGTGAGCAGCCCTGAACCTCCACCGGAGCCACATCCGGGTCCAGCAGCCTGCTCTGCTACAGCGCCAGAGCGGTCCGCTCCACCGGTGCCCAGTCCGGGGCCGGTCATCTGCGTCGCTCCAGTGCCGGAGCAGTCCGCTCCACCGGTGCCCAGTCCGGGGCCGGTCGTCGACGTCGCTCCGGTGACGGAGCAGTCCGCTCCACCGGTGCCCAGTCCGGGGCCGGTCGTCTGCGTCGCTCCAGTACCGGAGCAGTCCGCTCCACCGGTGCCCAGTCCGGGGCCGGTCATCTGCGTCGCTCCAGTGCCGGAGCAGTCCGCTCCACCGGTGCCCAGTCCGGGGCCGGTCATCTGCGTACTGTGAGGGCTTGGTTGGTCATCTGGGGTACTGTGAGGGCTTGGTTGTGGTAAGGCCTCTTACTCCCACCTAGGGGAGGAGAGAGGCACACAACCAAGTCCTCACACACTAATTAGGGAGATTATGATCCCCAATCAGAGACAGCTGTCTAGCGTTGTCTCTGATTGGGGATAGTATTTAGGATCCACACATATCCACCTGTGTGTGGATCATTGTTCGTTTGTGTTTGTCTGCACTGCCAGCAGCGTCACAAAGTAAGTCACTGTGTTTTGTTTTGTAGTCTGTTTTTGTTTTCACTCTCCTTATGTTATTTTAAATGCTTCGTGAGAACATCTCATTTAAAATAAAAAGGATGACACTTCACCAGCGCTCCGTTTACCGTCCCATTAATCCAAACCGTGACAGGAACATGATATTGTTGCTTATAGTTGGAACCAATCGAGATCCATTTCTATTGTAACCCGAAAGGCAGTTTCTGGACTATAAGGTAAATGACAGGAAGAGATACTTAACTAGCTAACTTCTGTAGGTTGCATGTTTCAGAGTTATATCTGAAGTCCGAGATGTAGAGGGTAAACGAATGAAGGATGGAGCAAGAGCAAGATACAGCCTAGTTCTACAGACATTTAGATTGCATTATCTCCAGGACTGTCTGCGAGGTCTCTGAATCAGACATTTTTTGTTGTGACTGACTATCCTCCACTGCAGTTCCACCTACACAGCCCATTGGATCCAGGGGGAGTTGTGCCTCCCATCTGGAAAGGCCACAGCCAAATCACTAGTGTATCTCAATTAATAGCCTCCCTTGCAATGCAAAACATGATGGAGTGCGTGCATTGTGCATTAAACCGATGCTAAATATTCACAGGCTCTAATATTGTGCTATATGCATATAATGTACAGTTGAATGGTCTTTGCATAGACATATGTATATTGACCCTTTAATTGGTACGTCCCAGCATATGGCATGTCACATTCAACACATCTCAACAACAGAGAATGTTGGCACTATGTCGTGACTCACATCTCTTTCGGGTAAGTGCTCATCTTTACAGTGGGTTTCATTTCCAGTGATGCTGGCAGAAACCCTAGAGACTTGGGTACGGAATCTATCTCTCTAGTCGGCTAGTGAGACAATGGGAAGCATGGAGAATAATTGTTTGGTGGTGGGTGGTGGGCGGTTAGAGAAGAGGACACAGGTCTTTGTGGGCTGGGACAATAATGCCTCTCTGAGGCGATAGTAGAATGGGAGGGGAGTTCCAGGATTGTTGTCCTGTTAGCCCTGTGCCTGGTGATGTGGGCTTGCTTCCTTGTGTGGTGACCCTGGGGGTGACAGCAGCCCTATCTCCTGCATTAGAGGATTACAGATTGGGCTCTATCAGAGAGCAGCAGGCCTCTCACAGGCCTCTTGATGACTGGAGAGGTGAATAAGCTGTGGACAAAGCCTGTCTCTGCTTTGTTTTTTTTTAATCATTAGCAGCCACTGGGGTCGTTCTGCTCACAGGCAGGGTCAGGGAAACAATCACAACACTTCCCCTTGGAGACCCTCTGGGAGACTGTATGTGTTTTTGTGTGCCTGTGTGTGTGTGTGTGCATCCTCTCAAGTCTCCTTTAACAGAGATCGAATTGAATAGCAGTTCTAATTGAATATCATACACACAGTATGTAAACTGTGTGAAAACTGCTTTGAGTATGTGGCCATGTGCACACAATATACAGCATTGCATCTGAGCCCAGAAACCCGATACTGCAGGCCTTTTCTCACTATTTACCCAGTAATGGCCTCAGATTTTAAATGAACTGAGTTGCCTAGGCTTTCGAAATACCTTTGTAATGTAATTGGCTTAGCCTTTCAAGACCTAATTCGGTTGCCCAGACATTGACCTCCTTGGGCCTCGCTTTTCAAGATAGCTGCAGACTGAAGGTTTCACCACTTCCCAACCCATCAGGTAGTATTGCTATGGTCTGCAAACGACTTTGGCAAATGGATTCGCGCTAATTTGCATGTATGAGCATGCCCCCCTTCCTGGTGAGCTTGGAAGTGTGATTACTGCTGTAGGCAATGGAGGGTGAAACGCAGCTGCAGAGGTAACCCCTTATTGAATTGATTTAATTGGCCCACAATCCTTGGTTTAAACAGGTGAGTTCACAGAACCATTAATGAGTTGAATGACAACAGTGAGATCAGCAGTCAATAGCACCTGCGCTAGCAGGGCTCAGGTGGAAGTTGTAACATATTGTAATTAAGGAGGATTTATAGAGGATAGCAGTAGGTCTACTATGGTTTGTTATTCACAGAAACATTGTGACTGTTGGTAGTAATCTATGAAGCTATGTTTCAAAATGTTACTTTCAACCACACATTTGCAAAATTGTGCAAAGCAATGTTCTTATTCAAATTCATACACTACAATGCATTTGCATACTGTGTGCTTGATTTTATGTATAATTTTCTTTATCTCATTCTCAACAGGGCGGACACAATATTGCACTTAACATCTAAATCTTCTCCATGAAAAGGTAATGGACTGACTGTCATGGTTAGTTGGCACAACTTCCAATGCTCTCTTTGAGAATGGCAATGGAAAATGGCTAAACACGGAAAATTCTGATTATACATATTTTTTCATATTAGTGTTGCTGTCCAAATCAGAGTGACAGGCATTGCAATGCCATAGTCATGTGGCTTTTCATGTATAATACTGCTTGTTGGAATGCAACATTACAATTTTGAAGAGGTTCTCTAAAAACCGTCATTAATGATAAACATTCAAGTTGGGGGGAAATTGGTGTGAAGTCGTGAGAAGCTGAGCATGTGAGCATATGTTTTGCGACATAAATGTTTGCTTTGGTGTTAGTTCAAAAGGTGCTTTGGTTTAAAAGAAGAACTTTAATCACTAAAGATTATGACCAAAGCAAAAGCAACTACAGCAAAAATAAGTTAATGAGAAAGGAAGGAAATCTCTTGGGGTTCATCTGCCTGACAAACACTTAAAAAAATCAACAATATCTTTCTGCTCCTAGTTACCGGTATCTGTTTTTCCTTCCCAAGATGAGCTATGGAGGCCTGTGGCTGTAGCCAAGGTTTTATCAAGAAAAAGGACAAATCAAAGAACAGTAAATGTCTGTAGGCGGCAGGTTCATAGGAAAAAGTTTAACTTCCTAAAAACAACAAACATTTGGATCCACTTCATGGGGAATCTTCCCATTATTAGCACTAACCAATTAAGTGTTGTGACATCCTACAAATGCCACCTCAAACATGGTTTCCTAGGAACACAAAGTGAAATTATACTACTGCCACAGCAGGCAGCAGAGTATTTGCTTACTGCCCAGCATTTTCATTCCGTCATGTTGGGAAGGAAGCAGTGCTTTCTCTGTGACTGTTCATTTGTGTCAATTGACTTCACCTGAAATGTAACACTCGTTGGCAGTCTTGTTTTATTAGTTTATAAATGGATTTACCAAAGTTTCACTTGTACAGATCTGGGGTTTTTATTTGATCAAATATATTTCCAGATGCCCTGAAATAACATTCAAGACAATAATCCATCTACTACACTTGAATATGTACAGTAATAGGGATGCATTCAACATATTATTTTAAATAATTTAATTGTGTGTTGTTTTCAAGAGCTGAATATTCTTCTAACAGTATTTGACCTCTCAATTGGTAAACTTGAATAATTGTGAACTTTAATAATTGAATAAGAACTCCAGCACTCTAACAACCAATCTTTTACATGGAGAAAAGTCAAAACCATTCAGGTAGTTTGTATCTCATACCTTCTTACATTTTTCACGGAAAATAACATGTTCTTCTTTTAATTTGAAGACATTTCAATGGTTATATTTTTCTCCATAATGGCCAAGGTGAGCGTCTGGACTGTTGATCTTATCATTCTTCTTAGAGGAGATTATCTTAAAGATCCTTTAGATGGATTCCGAAGGAATAGCACAAGTAGTAGCTCCTTTAAGAGGAAATTATTTCTCTCATTGGGCTATTTTTTTTAATGAACATTTTTTTCCTCCGTACAGTGGTAATATCTGTAAGTCCCAAAGGTCTGCGTGATAAACTATGTAATGAACACATCTGGGGAAAGCATTGTTGATCGACTAAAGAGATGGATTTAATGATTTCTGTACATCAACAACTCAAAATGAGCTTGTTTCATTGTTCGTAATGAAGTCAGGCCCTCGTTTGTAGCAATATCAGAGAGCACTTTGATATATACACGAAGCAGATGAAGAAGTGCGAGACGATTTTAATCTTGTTGTTGGTGGAATAATCTGTTAATGAGGTCTACATTTCAAAGCTAGTTTGTTGAAAATCGATGTCTTCGATGTTCTCATCTCTCTGTGTAGGATTTGATATTTTAATAAAGAAAGGTTTGCACCTTTCATTGTTCTCTCATTTGAGCTCCTCTCCTAATTGTCTCTGCCCTATGCTTATGGTCTTATTCACCCCAAAGCTGTTTCACAATCATTGCTGCCACACTAGACTAATAGGCTACCTTGGATTTTACAGAGGCTTTAATAGTTGATTATTCTTCCAAAGTTTAACATGACGCCTCATTCCTGGCCCATGTCCAGCTCCAGCTCAATCAATAGCTAAGCTAGATGGGAAAAACATGTACTGCAATTATCAGGTCAGGTGGTCCTGTCAAGTCGGGGTTCGTAAATAGACCAAGGTGCAGCGCAGTGGTTGTTTGTCATATACATTTAATAAATAAATATAATTAATTAACAAACAACAAGAACATTGAAGACAATGAACCACACACATAAGTAGGCTCCCCAATTAGAGACAATGCTTAGCAGCTGCCTCTAATTGGGGATCCAACACAAAACACCACATAGAACTATATCACCTAGATCTGTCAGGCTCTGATCATGGCCAAATAGATGAGCCAAAGGCTTCTCTATGGCCAGAGCCTGACAGTACCCCCCCTAAAGGCGCGGACTCCCGACCGCAAGACACAAAAACACAATTACATGGGGGGAGGTGGCGGTTCTGAAGTGGACAGTTTCTTCCCTGGATCAGTTCTGATGACCGGGCCCGGACTGGGCATCGGTGTGGCGAACGGCTCCGGCAATAAAGCGGGGCAGACGACCGGGCCCGGACTGGGCACCGGTGTGGCAAACTTCTCCGGCCAAGGAGCGGGGCAGACTACCGGTCCTGGAATGGGCACCGGTGTGGCGAACGTCTCCGACCATGGAGCGGGGCAGACGACCTGGCCCGGACTGGGCACCGGTGTGGCAGGCGACTCTGGCCAAGGAGCAGGGCAGACGACCGGTCCTGGAATGGGCACCGGTGTGGCAGGCAACTCCGGCCAAGGAGCTGGGCAGACGACCGGGCCCGGACTGGGCACCGGTGTGGCAGGCGACTCTGGCCAAGGAGCAGGGCAGACGACCGGTCCTGGAACGGGCACCGGTGTGGCAGGCGACTCTGGCCAAGGAGCGGGGCAGATGACCGGTCCTGGAATGGGCACCGGTGTGGCAGGCAACTCCGGCCAAGGAGCTGGGCAGACGACCTGGCCCGGACTGGGCACCAGCACAGCGGAAGGCTCTGGGCTGTGGACCATCACGGGAGGCTCCGGGCTGTGGACCATCACGGGAGGCTCCGGGCTGTGGACCATCACTGGACTGGGGAGGACGCACTGGAGGTCGGGTGCGTGGAACCGTCCTGGAGGCACCTGGCTGGGCGCACGCACTGGAGGTCGGGTGCGGGGAGCCGGCACTGGGCATACCGGACTGGAGAGGCGCACTGGAGGCTTGATGCATGGAGCCGGCACAGGTGGCACCGGACTGGTGACACGCACTTCAGGGCGAGTGCGGGGAGCCGGCACGGGACGTACCGGACTGGAGAGGCGTACTGGAGACTCTGCGTGGAAGGCTGGCACCAAACGACCCGGACTGTGGATGCACACCGTGGGCACCTTTAACGCCAGCTCCGTCTTCTCGCTCTCGCACTCTTCCCAATTCTGCCTACACAACTCCACAATACTCCTATATACTCCAGCCAGGTATGCCTCCTCACTCGACTCAGTCCCCCATCGGTGCTCCTCTTGTTCGCGACCCCACATGGAGAGTTGCACTGGCGCTTCCTCTTCATGGCCAGACCACCCCCATAGCCCCCCCCAAGAGGGCTGCACGCCATCCTGAGCCCCGATTACGATGCTGTCCTCCTTGCTTTTCCTTCTCCCCCGAATAGTGCTGCTTGGTCTCGTGGTGGTTCATTCTTTCACGTCGGGGTTCATAAATAGACCAAGGTGCAGCGCAGTGGTTGTTTGTCATATACATTTAATAAAGTAATATAAAGAAATATAATGAATGAACAAACAACAAGAACGGGTACGTACAAACACTCACGTTTAACTGACATTGAATCCAATGAACCACACACAGGTGTGGGACATACAAACATAAGTAGGCTCCCTAATTAGAGACAACGCATAGCAGCTGCCTCTAATTGGGGACCCAACACCAAACACCACATAGAACCATATCACCTAGATCTGTCAGGCTCTGACCACGGCCAAATAGATGAGCCAAAGGCTTCTCTATTGCCAGAGCCTGACAGGTCCACTATTGATGAGCACATCATTAATCACCCACCTCCCACTGCTCACATATTTAAATTAGTTTTCATCTTTAACACGTTGAATCAATTTGAGAAGCCATCGAGGCTCTCGTTCATCAAGATTAAATGCCCTTCTTGCCAGAACGCTGTACACGGTTTCCCCATATGTCCTTCGCTGAATCTATGACACATCCTAAGTACATTACTCCAACCTACAACACTTATTGAGCACAGAGGCAAATGGCGTTCAAGTTCGCAATTCCTCACTCTCTACACTACAAGGGGAATCTATTACACTGTCCTGAGAATATCTTTGTCTGCCACTCTAATATACATCAATGCAATTTCCAGTAGTGCTGAAGTAAGGTGCTAAGGTATGTTTCCCTTTCTACCATGATGCAACAAACTGTAATGTACGTCTCCCAGCACTTTCCTCTCTATTTATAGCACAACCAATGCTGTAATGACAAAGTTCTGTTTGTTGCAATCACATTCAAAGGTAGTTAGTTCATCATTAGACAATCAGAAATCCTCCCCACTGGGCACAGACATTAGTTCAACGTATAGTTTTTTGATTTACATTTGGTTGAGTTGTCAACTTACGTGAATTCAATGTGAAATCAACAACAAATGTATTTTTTTTTAAATCCACATTGATTCAACGTCATCACATAGACCTTTTGGTTGAAATTACTTGGAAACAATGTTGAGTTTTTGCCCAGTTTTAGCTATAGGAGAACTATGGCTATATTTGACTCACTCTCTCATTCACTCATTCAAAGGGACTCCACTTCTGTCGGTTTTTGGTCATCTTCTCCACCGTACCCCAGCTCTGCTGATGTTGCTGGATGCCGTCACGTGGTCTAAGGCCTAAGTAATTTAAAGTAAGAAAGCGAACAGTGTCAGGCAAAGTAGCAAGTCAGGAGACACTGGTGACTATGCCTGTGGATCTGTGAGAATAGAGGCTGTGAGGCAGTGGAGAGCAGGGTTGGGCCAGAGCCAAATATATAGCGAGTTTGGCAAGGTTTTGGAACAGATGCCATGTTGGCGCCTTTATTCTTGAAATTTGGGTAAAAATACGAGAGCGCTGACAATTCCCTATGAAATGACCCGCTGTAAACAAGCAGAACAGAGTAGCGAATTTTACTGATGTTTTTATTGATTAGCATTCGGGATAATGTGTATCCAAGTCTGTACTGTGTTGTGGTGTCATCAAATTGTATATCTGCTTTCACTGGACATCTTCTTAGGTTTTAAAAATGATCAGAAATTAACAGCACAATGTGGAAGGATCAATTATCAATTAGCAACGACTTTGGAGGTGAAATTGGCGCTCTCAGAACGTTCAGACAGAAAAAACATTAAGAACGCCTTCCCAATATTGCGTAATCAGTGTGAACGTGTTTATTTGCTTGTCCTGTCTCATGTCCCGTGTAAATAGTTTGTAATTAGTCTGTCTTTCCATATATTTTATTATTCCCCATATACTTCTCCTGCAACCCGCCTCACCCAACGTGAAACGGACCTAATTTATTTACTTTATTTCTTTACTTTTTCGTAATTTAACTGAACCACCGTCAGAAGCTAGCCTGCTAGCTAGCTTGCGAACTAGCTACTAGCCATTGCTAACCACTGCTAGCGATCCTCACCACTGCTCTGCCTGCATCAGCCAGATTTTAGTTCGGACAATATTGGCCAGTCTGCACAGCGCGCTACCAACCCAGCGCATATCGGATTTCGTTCACTTCCACTTCACCGGATTTCTACCAAAATCACAGGTCCATCACACCGGATCATCGCAGCTAGCTAGCTGCAATCGAGTGGCTGCTTTTTTGGCTAACATCATTGTCCATATGCTACCTTGAGCTAGGCCCATCTCCCGGCCAGCCGACATGTACTAGCTAATCTCCCGGGCTACAGTACCTTTGTAAACCTGCCTGGACCTTCTACTGTCGACACGGAGCCCCGCCGAGCCACCACGACTGGTCTGCCGACGTAATTGTCCGACGTGGTCTCAACAGGCTTTTCCTCTGCGACGTCGCCGAAGATCCATCTGCTAGCCCCGGCCTGCCGCTCGCCTAGTGCAGCGCCCACTGAACTGCTCCCTGGCTCACCTCTTTGCTGCCCATCGGATCTTATGATTACTCGGCTACACGTTGTCTTAGCTCTCTTAATTAACTGTTTGTTTTATGCCTCTTTGTTATTTCAATATGCCTTGCCTGCTGCTGTTTAGGTTAGCTATTATTATTATTTTAATTCACTGTAGAGCCCCAAGTCCCGCTCAACATGCCTCAGATAGCTCCTTTCTCTCACACCCCACACATGCGGAGACCTCACCTGGCTTAACTGGTGTCTCCAGAGATGCAACCTCTCTCATCATTACCCAACGCCTAGGTTTACCTCCACTGAACTCACATCCTACCATACCCTTGTCTGTACATTATGCCCTCAATCTATTCCACCACGCCCAGAAATCTGCTCCTTTTATTCTCTGTACCCAACGCACTGAACGACCAGTTCTTAATGCCTTTAGCCGTACCCTTATCCTACTTCTCCTCTGTTGCTCTGGTGATGTAGAGGTAAACCCAGGTCCTGTAGCCCCCAGTACTACACCTATTCCCCAGGCGCTCTCATTTGTTGACTTCTGTAACCGTAAAAGCCTTGGTTTCATGCATGTTAACATCAGAAGCCTCCTCCCTAAGTTTGATTTATTCACTGCTTTAGCACACTCCGCCAACCCGGATGTCCTAGCTGTGTCTGAATCCTGGCTCAGGAAGGCCACCAAAAATTCTGAAATTTCCATCCCCAACTACAATATTTCCCATCAAGATAGAACTGCCAAAGGAGGCGGGGTTGCAATCTACTGCAGAGATAACCTGCAGAGTTCTGTCATACTGTCCAGGTCTGTGCCCAAACAGTTTGAGCTTCTACTCTTAAAAATCCACCTTTCCAGAAATAAGTCTCTCATTGTTGCCACCTGTTACAGACCCCCCTCAGCCCCCAGCTGTGCCCTGGAATCCATATGTGAATTGATTGCCCGCCATCTATCTTCAGAGTTTGTACTGTTAAGTGACTTAAACTGGGATATACTTAACACCCCAGCTGTCCTTCAATCTAAGATAGATGCCCTCAATCTTACACAAATTATCAAGGAACCTACCAGGTACAACCCTAAATCTGTAAACATGGGTACCATCATAGATATCATCCTGACTAACTTGCCCTCCAAATACACCTCCTCTGTTTTCAACCAGGACCTCAGCGATCACTGCCTCATTGCCTGCGTTCGTAATGGGTCCGCGGCCAAACGCTCCCTAAAACACTTTTGCGAGCAGGCCTTTCTAATCGACCTGGCCCAGGTATCCTGGAAGGATATTAACCTCATCCCGTCAGTAGAGGATGCCTGGTTGTTCTTTAAAAGTGCTTTCCTCACCATCCTGAATAAGCATGCCCCTTTCAAAAAACTTAGAACTAAGAACAGATATAGCCCTTGGTTCACCACAGACTTGACTGCACTTGACCAACACAAAAACTTCCTGTGGCGCACTGCATTAGCATCGAATAGTCCCCGCGATATGCAACTTTTCAGGGAAGTCAGGAACAAATACACACAGTCAGTTAGAAAAGCAAAGGCCAGCTTTTTCAAACAGAAATTTGCATCCTGTAGTACTAATTCCAAAAAGTTCTGGGACACTGCAAAGTCCATGGAGAATAAGAGCATCTCCTCCCAGTTGCCCACTGCATTGAGGCTAGGAAACACTGTCACTACCGATATATTCACGATTATCGAAAATTTCAATAAGCATTTTGCTACGGCTGGCCATGCTTTCCACCTGGCTACACGTACCCCGGCCAACAGCTCTGTACCCCCGGCAGCAACCTGCCCAAGCCCACCCCCTGCTTCTCATTCACCCAAATCCAGACAGCTTATGTTCTGAAAGAGCTGCTAAATCTGGACCCCTACAAATCTGCTGGGCTAGACAATCTGGACCCTCTCTTTCTAAAATTATCTGCCAATATTGTTGCAACCCCTATTAGTAGTCTGTTCAACCTCTCTTTCGTATCGTCTGAGATCCCTAGAGAATGGAAAGCTGCCGCGGTCATCCCCCATTTCATAGGGGGAGACACTCTAGACCCAAACTGTTATAGACCTATATCCATCCTGCCCTGCCTTTCTAAAGTCTTCGAAAGCCAAGTTAATAAACAGATCACTGACCACTTCGAATCCCACCGTACCGTCTCTGCTATGCAATCTGGTTTCCGAGCTGGTCATGGGTGTACCACAGCTACGCTCAAGGTTCTAAACGATATCATAACCGCCATCGATAGAAGACAGTACTGTGCAGCTGTCTTCATCGACCTGGCCAAGGCTTTCGACTTGTCAATCACAGCATTCTTATTGGCAGACTCAACAGCCTTGGTTTCTCAATTGACTGCCTTGCCTGGTTCTCCAACTACTCCTCAGACAGAGTTCAGTGTGTCAAATCAGAGGGCCTATTGTCCGATCCTCTGGCAGTCTCTATGGGGGTGCCACAGGGTTCATTTCTTGGGCCAACCCTTTTCTCTATATACATCAACGATGTCGCTCTCACTGCTGGTGACTCTCTGATCCATCTCTACGCAGACGACACCTTTCTGTATACATCTGGCTCCTCTTTGGACACTGTATTAACTAACCTTCAAACAAGCTTCAATGACTCCTTCCGTGGCCACCAACTGCTCTTAAATGCTTTTCAATCGAACGCTGCCCGCACCCGCCCACCGGACTATCATCACTACTCTCGACGGGTCTGACTTAGAATACGTGGACACCTACAAATACCTAGGCGTCTGGTTAGACTGGTTAGACTGTAAACTTCCAGACTCACATAAACCATCTCCAATCCAAAATTACATCTAGAATCGGCTTCGCAACAAAGACTCCTTCACTCATGCTGCCAAACATGCCCTTGTAAAACTGACTATCCTACCGATCCTTGACTTCGGCAATGTCATTTACAAAATAGCCTCGAACACTCTACTCAGCAAATTGGATGTAATCTATCACAGTGCCATCCGTTTTGTTACCAAAGCCCCATATACTACCCACCACTGCGACCTGTATGCTCTTGTTGGCTGGCCTTCACTACATATTCGTCGCCAAACCCACTGGTTCCAGGTTATCTATAAGTCTTTGCTAGGTAAATCCCCGCCTTATCTCAACTCGCTGGTCACCATAGCAACACCCACCCGTAGCATGCGCTGCAGTAGGTATATTTCACTGGTCACCCCCAAAGCCAACACCTACTACCTCATCCCCATATTTATTATTTTCGCTCATTTTGCACTCCAGTATCTCTATTTGCACATCATCATTTGCACATCTGTCACTCCAGTGTTAATTCTAATTTGTAACTTATTTCGCCACTATGGCCTATTTATTGTCCTTCCTTCCTAACCTTACTGCATTTTGCACTACATTTGCACACTCTGTATATAGATTCTCTATTGTGTTATTGACTGTACGTTTGTTTATTCTCATGTGTAACTCTGTGTTGTTTTTTGTCGCACTACTTTGCTTTGTCTTGGCCAGGTCGCAGTTGTAAATGAGAACTTGTTCTCAACTGGCCTACCTGGTTAAATAAAAATAAAAAAAAATAAATGACCACGTTGACTCCAATGCTTCCCACAGTTGTCTAGTTGGCTGGATGTCCTTTGTGTGGTGGACCATTCTTGATACACACAGGAAACTGTTGAGCACTCTTTTGTCTTGCCCAATCACCCTCTGAATGGCACACATACACAATCCATGTCTCAATTGTCTCAAGGCTTAAACATCCTTCTTTATCCTGTCTCCTCCCCTTCATCTACACTGATTTAAATGGATTTAACAAGTGACATCGTTAAGGGATCATAGCTTTCACCTGGATTCACCTGGTCAGTCTATGCCAAAGAATGTTCGTAATGTTCTGTGCACTCAGTGTATATGACTCTCGGTTGGGCTATCCAACCACTCAGCTGTGCATCTACAGTAAAGAAACAGTTGCTCACTGCAAAAACAGTTGCACTGGAGCGCTCACCCCCAGCAGTATCCCTCTGCTCTGAGAACCTCCATGTTTTGCAGTTGCATCCGTCACAGGCCAGCCCTTTAGAGTTTAGACAAATGACTCTCTGTGTCGCTGACAAACAGCAGTGAGCAGTAGAACAACATTCTAGCCTTGCTTTAATTAAAACCACTCAGTAGAACAATATTGTCTTCTACGATGAGACATATTGTGGCTCTGTAGTGACATTATCTTAGAAAACATACCTTTTGCCTACAAACAGGAGTTAGTAAAACACGGAACTTGGGTATGTGTATTTTTTTGGGTATTATTCTTTTTTTTGTACCTTTATTTAACTAGGCAAGTTAAGTCAGTTAATAACAAATTCTGATTTACATGTACTGCCACCATGTATTGGTGCATGGTGTGTTAAAGAAGGAATGCTGAAGCGAATGAGAAGCAATATGAGAGTTCTGTGTGTACGTCCGTGTGTGTGCTGTGGCCGTGTCGGCGTGTGTGTGTGTGTCCGTGTGTTTGTGTGTGTGTGTGCGCGCGTGTGTGTGTGTGTGTGTATGTACACGGCCTGCGAGAAAAAGTCAAGGTGTGGCCTATTCCCAGTTAAAAGGCATTGCAAAAGAATTGCAGATTACCAAAAGGGCATGGAGGGCGCAGGATCAGTTTTCGATCCAAGCCGACCTTCAGTCCTGACTCCAAGCCTTCCCTCCCTTTATCTCTCTCCAATAAATCCCCCACTCGCTCTCTCCACTCCAGTGGCTAAGGCCTAACAGCAAGGGCACATCCAATCCTCCTGGATCCTCTGGGTCAGAGGGGCTGCCCACTGTCATCAGAGCAACTAAGCCTCTCACCGTCCTCAGGGGCTGCTGCAAAGCGTGGGCCTTTATACTGAATCAGCCAGAGCCTCTGGCCCACATGCCACAGACGCAGCATTATTAGATTGGGAACATATAATTTGATTGCTGTGCAATTTCCCTCTAAGGTGTGAGTGTATTGCTGCACTCAGAGATCTGACTCTGAGGTCTCTCATACAGAAACCAATAATGTAGATCAGTGGTGGTCGGGGCAGTTTAAGAAGAGGGAGGACAATAATTAATCCTATTACACCATATTGGATGACTGTCATTCATATTCCGTTCACCCAACTCAATGTACTGTAACATCGATAGGTTTAGGCTACTACACATTATACTCAAATTTTCCCTACACCCATCATGAGGTTGCTACAACCTAGCCTATGAATGAAAGTTTACAACATAGGTCGAGAGAAACACTTGAGTAATCAAGGTGACAGACACATTCAATACCGCCTTGCACACTCTTGCCTGCATCTAGCTGATCTAGGATGTAATCATTAGTCCAACTGTTGCAAACAAGAGTTTCTATTGGACAAATGCAGGTATGTTTATCCCTGTTTCTTTCCATTTGCTTCCGTTTAAGAAACATTTTTCAACAGAATCAGCAGAATGAACACACCCCTGATCACACACAAACATAGTTTACTTTTATAGCAGCCACATACAAACAGCTTGATCACTTTGCTCGTTGTATTCCATCTAGCATCTACCCACTCTCCTCCTCTCACCTTTTTCCTTCGCTTGTGGACTTCAGCTGTCTGTGACCGATTTAAAAACCTTTCCAATCCAAACCTTCATATCAGAACTGCTAACCGCTACACACAGCCTACATCATTGTCACCATAGCTACTAAAACTAATGCATTAGTGAACCCGCTTCAGTACTAGATTCATTCTCTGATCCCTTGATTGGGTGGGCAACATGTCAGTTCATGCTGCAAGAGCTCTGATAGGTTGGAGGATGTCTTTCAGAAGTTGTCATAATTACTGTAGAAGTCTATGGAAGGAGGTGAGAACCATGAGCCTCCTAGGTTTTGTATTGAAGTCAATGTACCCAGAGGAAGATGGAAACGATCTGTCCTCCGGCCAAACCATGGTGCTACCCTACAGAGTGCTGTTGAGGCTACTGTAGACCTTCATAGCAAAACAGTCTGTTTTCATCAATTATTTGGTGACGTGAATATATTTAGTATAGTTTTATCTAAAAAGGATAACTTTTTTAATGTTTCATTATTTCTATTTTTATGAAATGCACTGAGGAGCATGGTCCTCCCTTTCCTCCTCTGACGAGTCTCCACTTCTGTAGATAAAGCTGACTTTGTGACTAGTAAGCTGACTTTGCATACTAAATATTTCAGATGTATCATTGTAATGTATGAGACTCTCACAAATGCTGGTAGCTAAGGTTATGATTCTATATTATACTATTAATTGACAGAAATCTATGCAATAAAACTCCAGTGGAACTAGAACACTCCTGCACCAGTATTGAATATTTGTGCTGAGGCAAAATAAAAGAACCCTGAGTTAAGTTACCCAAGAGTGTTCTTACAAAGCCTTGTCACAATGTTCATGCTCTATAAGTTATTTCATTTGGAGCCAAAGAAAGAGAATAACTCTGAATAAAGAAGCTTCCACTAACATCACTCAATGCTTAGTAAGGGTTGGTAGGTTAAAGGTAAAATATATTTGGAAACCAGAAGCAATTATTGAACTTTATATACAAAGTAGAATAGAGCTATAATATTTCCCATTGCTCCTGCATTACTCTGCAACCTGGCCTTGCCAACCAAGCATCCTCCATTGGCACTATAGAACTAGGCCACACTCATCCACTCACAGTGTGGCATGGCAGAGTGGCATGGAAATGGCATGGTAGTAGGTATCATCCAAGGCAGCGCCAAAACATTTGCACCACTCAGTGGTTAGTGATGCTGACTTGACTAAGCCTACTTCCCCTTGTCAGTGATTTGACCCATTTGGGGGACGACAAACCCCAAGTGGACTGGGCCCATTACCATCCAGCACTCCCCCCATCTGTCAGGCCAAGGAAAGTCACTTGGCACAAATATTTAGGCACGGAGCGACAGCCACTTTCAGCTGAGGAGGGATCAGCTTTCTGCTAACCTCCATTTAACCTCTGAAAAAAACTCTTAATTCTGCCTTGTCACTGCAAAGAGAGCCATGGTTCACCCTCGTCTCGCCTCGTGAGCGTGTGGGTCCTTTAAAAGACTGCCTCAATTTTGCTGTGGCTATGGAGAGAAATCCCACTCAGGCATGTTGGCATTTGGGTTTCGAAATATATATTAAACACAGAAAGTATCAGGCTAGTCAGAAGGCCTAGTCAAAGTCAGCTATGTTTCAACATGGCTGGGTGTAAATATTAGGGAGTTGACACATTAAACCTTGTCAGCAGTTTGGTTTTGGCTCTGTTACTCACCCTAACCCTCTCTCGTGCCAGATTTCACTTAGAAAGTGAACACTGGCCACCCCAGTCATACAGACACATGCGATTTCCCAGAGGAAATCTGCTCCCATTCATGTGCTGATACAGTCTGTACACCCAGGTAGTCATAGAAAGGGAGAGGAGATTAGTGAACCGTATCTGCAGACTGCATAATTAACCATCATCTTTACTGTAAAACTTTCTTTACCGCCCTGCTCCTTGGCACTTTTTTAAGCAGTGAAAATGTAAAGTGTGTCTAGCTGCTTCATTTCAAGAAGAGGAATCGAGAGAAAAGTTACAACCGTGCTTTTCACTATAGGTCCTTCTCCACAGTTGTGTAAGACCATATTTAAGTTTTGCTGTGTTCCTAAGTGAGGTGACATTCTGCCATCAGCCAGCCTTATAAATCATGAGAACTTTAACCTAAGTAGTGTTTCAATTCAAAGCCATACAAGTTCATTATAGGATATTGACCCAACGGAGGGCTAGCTAATTACTTAATCGATAATACTGGTCGTCTACATGTTAGGAAGTCTATGTATAGAATCTATTCAGCAGGCTACAATATGCATAGGGCATTTAGCCTATAAATGAGAAAGGTCTTGTGATAGCGTGTGATTTCCCCTACATAGGCCTACAACCACTCTCAAGTTGCTAAAGACAGTCAGACATCCAAATCAAATCAAATCAAATTGTATTTGTCACATGCACCGAATACAACAGGTGTAGGACTTACAGTGAAATGCTTACTTACAAGTCCTTAACCAACAATGCAGTTTTAAGAAAAATAAGTGTTAAGTAAAAAATATATAAGTAAAAAAAAAAGAAAGAAAAAAAGGCTTTATACAAGGGGTACCGGTACAGAGTCAATGTGCGGGGGCACAGGTTAGTCCAGGTAATTGAGGTAATATGTACATGTAGGTAGAGGTAAAGTGATTATGCACAGATAATAAACAGAGGGTAGCAGCAGCGTAAAAGAGGGGGTGGGGGGGTGGGGGTAGCCATTTGATTAGCTGTTCAGGAGTCTTATGGCTTGGGTGTAGAAGCTGTTAAGAAGCCTTTTGGATTTAGACTTGGCACTCCGGTACTGCTTGCTGTGTGGTAGCAGAGAGAACAGTCTATGACTAGAGTGGCTGGAGTCTTTGACAATTTTTAGGCCTTCCTCTGGTATAGAGGTCCTGGATGGCAGGATGCCCCAGTGATATACTGGGCCGTACGCACTACCCTCTGTAATGGTGTTGATGTGAGCCTTTCAAAGCACTTCATGGCTACAGACGTGAGTGCTATGGGTCGGTAATCATTTAGGCAGGTAACCTTAGTGTTCTTGGGTACAGGGACTATTGTGGTCTGCTTGAAACATGTTGGTATTACAGACTCAGTCAGGGATAGGTTGAAAATGTCAGTGAAGACACTTTCCAGGTGGTCAGCGCATGCTCGTAGTACCCGTCCTGGTAATTAGTCTGGCCCTGCGGCATTGTGAATGTTGACCTGTTTAAAGGTCTTACTCACATCGCCTACGGAGAGCGTGATCACATAGTCGTCTGGAACAGCTGATTCTCTCATGCATGCTTCAGTGTTGCTTGCCTCGAAGCAAGCATATAAGTAATTTTGCTCGTCTGGTAGGCTTGTGTCACTGGGCCCTCTGGAGAGCCCTGCAGTTGCGGGCAGTGCAGTTGCCATACCAGGTGGTGATACAGCCCAACAGGATGCTCTCAATTATGCATTTGTAAAAGTTTAGGAGGGTTTTAGGTGCCAAGCTAAATTACTTCAACCTCCTGAGGTTGAACAGGCTGTTGCGCCTTCTTCATCACACTGTCTGTGTGGGTGGACCATTTCAGTTTGTCAGTGATGTGTACGCTGAGGAACCTGAACCTTTTCTCCTTCTCCACTGCAGTCCCGTCGATGTGGATCGGGGAGTGCTCCCTCTGCTGTTTCCTGAAGTCCACGATCATCTCCTTTGTTTTGTTGACGTTGAGTGAGAGGTTGTTTTCCTGGCACCACACTCCCAGAGCCCTCACCTCCTCCCTGTAGGCTGTCTCATCGTTGTTGGTAATCAGGCCTACTACTGTTGTGTCGTCTACAAATTTGATGATTGAGTTGGAAGCGTGTAAATAGGATAATCTTGGTCATAAAGTCAGTCTCGTCCAAAACTGCGTTTTGTAAGTGAGTTCGTCATGACTCTGGAGCCTACTGGAGAGTTGAGTATGGATTGCGTTCATCTCCACTTGCCCAGTGTCCACTAACATGAGAGAAGCAGCTGTGCTGAACGCTCTCTATCAACTAAGCTCGCTCTAGCCAATCATAGCAGCCAGAACCTCCAGACATACTGTAGAATTAGGAATTAGAACACTAGTTTGGGTATAAAGCTTCTTATGATGGGATAAAAGGTCAGCCATTTTGGTCAGGGAGTTGGTTAACCATTGTTTGCAAAAGCTGTGATAAGATATTGTGTAAAACAATCAGTGTTGGGGAACCGACCAATTACTTCACACTGAAAGAAGTTAAGCTACACTAAAGCTACCCTTAAGAAATATACTGTTTACTTAAAGATGCACTATGCAGAAATCACTCCCACATTTCGTGGTTGGTAAAATTTGACTAGTTTGCCTAATTTCAGTTTGTGACAAAACAAGAAAGTATAGTGTAGAGCATGGTCAAACTCATTCCAGGGAGGGCCGAGTGTCAGCGGGTTTTCTCTCCACCCTTGTACTTGATTGATGAATGAATGTCACTAATTAGTAAGGGGCTCCCCTCACCTGGTTGTCTAGGTCTTAATTGAAAGGAATAAACAAAAACCTGCAGACACTCGGCCGTCCGTGGAATGAGTTTGACACCCCTGTTGTAGAGAATCATTGTACCATCCAAACCGCTGTGAAAAAAAAAAATATGACCAAAAATATAGTATTTTCAGCTGTTTGAAGCTGGTGTACAAAACAAATGAAAGTAAAAGACGCAACAAATGAAACCTAAAAAAACGGAAAGCATCGAAATAGCGCACATAGAACAGATCTACCCCTTCTTAGACTGTCAGGCTCTGGCCATAGAGAAGCCTAATTGCTTCTCTATGTAGCTATGGTTAGAGTCTGACAGTGTCGTTCTTTTCTGTTTCTGTGTGGGGTTTAGGTTGGATCCCTAATTAGAGGCAGCTGCACGGCATTGTCTCTAATTAGGGATCCAATATATGTCGAGTCTTTCTTTCACTTTGGTGTGGGGTGTTATCGTCACATATCGATGTATGTCGCAGTCACGGTGAAGTAAGTGTGTTTTCTTTACGTCCGTTTCATTAGTGTGTTTTGTGAACGTGACGTTTTTTCCTGTAGTGTTTGTTTTTCGGTTTTGTATAGTTTGTCGTATGTTTTGTATTGTACATAGTAATTCATATTACATAGTACAAATAAAGAATGTCGAACTACTATCCCTGCGCTGCGTCTTGGTCTCTCCAAACACCCGTTCGTGACAGAACACCCCATCACTGCGAGACCAAGCAGCGCGACTGGGGAGAGAGGGAGAGAGAGGACTGCGCGCCAGTACCTATTCCCACGTGGCCTAGGGTGAAGCCTGAGGACAGGGGTAGGTTCATGAAGCAATGGAGGAGGATGGAGAAGGCAAGATCTGCCATGACTGTGAGCACCACACCATCGGGGCGCGGCCAGAGCCTGGAGAGGCTGAAAAAGGGGAGTTGCACGCCACTTCGGATGCCCACAGATCTGGATCGGGAGCTGCCAGAGGGGTTCGAGGAATACCCGGAGGAGGAGCGGACGAGGTGGTGGAGAGCCTGGAATGCTCTTCCTCTGGAGAAGCTGAGGGATCCGCTGGTTATACAGGCGTTGGTGGACTTCAAGCGCCAGATGACTCTCGTGGCGAGGCATATGGTTGGACCGGAACCTCCAGCGAAGGTCGGCCGCCCTGCGCCTCCAGCGAAGGTCGGCAGCCCTGCGCCTCCAGCGAAGGTCGGCAGCCCTCCGCCTCCAGTGAAGGTCGGCACCCCCGAACCTCCAGCGAAGGTCGGCGCCCCCGAACCTCCAGCGAAGGTCGGCGCCCCCGAACCTCCAGCGAAGGTCGGCGCCCCCGAACATCCTGCGAAGATCAGTTCACCGGTGCCCATTCCGGGTCCAGCCGTCTGCTTCGCCTCAGTGCCAGAGCAGTCCGCTCCACCGGTGCCCATTCCGGGTCCAGCCGTCTGCTCCGCCTCCGTGCCTGAGCAGTCCGCTCCACCGGTGCCCATTCCGGGTCCAGCCGTCTGCTCCGCCTCAGTGCCTGAGCAGTCCGCTCCACCGGTGCCCATTCCGGGTCCAGCCATCTGCTCCGCCTCAGTGCCTGAGCAGTCCGCTCCACCGGTGCCCAGTCCGGGTCCAGCCGTCTGCTCCGCCTCAGTGCCAGAGCAGTCCGCTCCACCGGTGCCCATTCCGGGTCCAGCCGTCTGCTCCGCCTCAGTGCCTGAGCAGTCCGCTCCACCGGTGCCCATTCCGGGTCCAGCCGTCTGCTCCGCCTCAGTGCCAGAGCAGTCCGCTCCACCGGTACCCATTCCGGGTCCAGCCGTCTGCTCCGCCTCAGTGCCTGAGCAGTCCGCTCCACCGGTGCCCATTCCGGGTCCAGCCGTCTGCTCCGCCTCAGTGCCAGAGCAGTCCGCTCCACCGGTACCCATTCCGGGTCCAGCCGTCTGCTCCGCCTCAGTGCCAGAGCAGTCCGCTCCACCGGTACCCAGTCCGTGTTCAGCCGTCTGCTCCGCTCCAGAGCCAGAGCAGTCCGCTCCACCGGTGCCCATTCCGGGTCCAGCCGTCTGCTCCGCCTCGGTGCCAGAGCAGTCCGCTCCACCGGTACCCATTCCGGGTCCAGCCGTCTGCTCCGCCTCAGTGCCAGAGCAGTCCGCCCCACCGGTGCCCATTCCGGGTTCAGCCGTCTGCTTCGCCTCAGTGCCAGAGCAGTCCGCTCCACCGGTACCCAGTCCGGGTTCAGCCGTCTGCTCCGCTCCACCGGTGCCCAGTCCGGAGCCTTTCACCCCACCGGTGCCCAGTCCGGGCCCGGTTGGTTTCCCCGCTCCATGGCCGGAGCCGTTTACCCCACCGGTGCCCAGTCCGGGCCCGGTTGTTTTCCCCGCTCCAGGGCCGGAGCCGTTTACCCCACCGGTGCCCAGTCCGGGCCCGGTTGTTTTCCCCGCTCCATGGCCGGAGCCTTTTGCCCCACCGGTACACAGCCCGGGACCGGTGATAAGGAAGGGGCATGGGACAAGACTGTCCACGTCGCCGGAGCCGCCCCCGATAGACTAGTTTTCCCTCCCATTTACCCCCCTGTGTTTTGTGTGGGTTTTTTTTTCGTCTAGGCGTCCGGGAGTCCGCGCCTTTGGGGGGGGGTACTGTCAGGCTCTGGCCATAGAGAAGCCTAATTGCTTCTCTATGTAGCTATGGTCAGAGTCTGACAGTGTCGTTCTTTTCTGTTTCTGTGTGGGGTTTAGGTTGGATCCCTAATTAGAGACAGCTGCACGGCATTGTCTCTAATTAGGGATCCAATATATGTCGAGTCTGTCTTTCACTTTGGTGTGGGGTGTTATCGTTACATATCGATGTAGGTCGCAGTCACGGTGAAGTAGGTGTGTTTTCTTTACGTCCGTTTCATTAGTGTGTTTTGTGAACGTGACGTTTTTTCCTGTAGTGTTTGTTTTTCGGTTTTGTATAGTTCGTCGTATGTTTTGTATTGTACATAGTAATTCATATTACATAGTAGAAATAAAGAATGTCGAACTACTATCCCTGCGCTGCGTCTTGGACTCTCCAAACACCCGTTTGTGACATAGACTTACTTTCAATGAGGATGATAGATCTTTAACTCAAATTTGTATGTGGATTTTGTCAGGTCGACCAAAAAGTTACATATTCCAGCTTTAACTAAAGTTACTAAGAACATTTTTTTTATTACAAACTGCTTTGTGAAATGTTATTATATCTAAATCTAAAATGTCAGACTACAAATTGCAAAAACAGATTACTCTATAGTCAAATGTTAACAGAATGTGTGATTTAGCCATTTAAACACAAAAAGTAAGAATTAGGCACAGAAAAAGTTCTTCAAGTGAGAATAAGGCAGGTCTGATGCCAAAAAAGAAAGGAAATTATTGCCTACTTCACCCATATTTTGTTTAATTGTTGCTAAATAAAAGTAGTAGTGTGTAGTTCCAGTAGTTAGCTACACCGCTACATGGCTAAAAAGAAAAAGAAATAAAAGACATTAACAACTGAAAAAACTACCAAAATATGAATTTAGTTCAACCACCAAGCTACTACAAAGTGTAATTAATCCAGATCTGTCTCTAATAAATGTTTGTGTCAACTCTTCTACTGAGCATTGTATCTTCTCCTCACATCTGAGTTTCTTTATATGCACTGTTATGTTTGTTAGCTAGCTAGCCAGACAGTTTTAGATATAATTTAATAGGATCTCTACGGAGACAGACTGCCCATTACGCAGCGCTTCAGGCATGCTTACATAAGACAACACATCGGGCAATCTTATATTGAAATAACTCTTGGCCCTAAGCACTTTATGGAGTGACCACTTGCTGATGTGTTTAATATTGTCAATCCCTCGAGTCTGCCTGTTTTTTTTAGCAAAATTATATTTGAGACGATCAGAGCGCACTAGTATCCCAACTGCAACTTGTCAATATTCCAAACCCATTCACAAGCATCTTGTGTTGCCTCACAACCTGTTTTGTAACATGATTCCCTATGAAACCCTGCCAGACAGACAAGTCCCATAGGGCTTGTGGGGGTCGTAAAGCGTTTATATTTTTGTTCAGCGATACACTGAACAAAAATGTAAACGCAACATGTGAAGTGCTGGTCCCATGTTTCATGAGCTGAAATAAAATATCTGAGGAGTATTTTGGTCTGTATACATTTGGTCTTGAGCACTTGAATGCAGTAGTGCATGATTGAGCTACTTTCTGCAACTTGATTCACTAAATCCTGCACCTTGGAAAAAATATTGGCTCCTGTGCCTACCTCTCCTGGGGTGAGACATAGTACCCTTTGCCAGGCCTTTAAATAGAATAATGCAATATTTCAATATTACAGACTTAATATAATGTCATTAATAACAATTAGAGATACATGATGACAGTGATATAACTTTGGCCTAATAATCTGAATCAAGTCTAAGTGAGGTCTGTGTAGGCCTACAAGCAGTGAGATTTTAGCATGTAAATCTTGGCGGAGCAAGAATGTGGGGCTCAAAACAGGTGGTGCTCTGCCTCATCTGCCCTGAATGGCGGGTCGCCACTGCCTACAAGGACCAAGGAAACATCATGATTTAAAATAATAATGGACTGAGATCCTTATTAGTCTACACATTAAAAAGCTGAATTTAACACATTTCAATTCACAAGTGTGTGGCTCATTTAAATTCACAAGTGCATAGCCACCAGTGACTGCACGCTACCTCCCTCCCATGCACAGCTCAGTTTCCCTCCCTCTCTGCATCTGATATTTTAGTTAAACATATTGCATGGCATTCCCAACTAGGCACAATACAACACCTCCATACCAGCTCTTTTACAAACAGTTGAAGACATGAAGGGGGATAAGAGAAGTTTCTCTCTGCAAGCTACTTACTTGCTCAGCAAGTAGGCCTACAGAGAGCGACAAGGAAAATACTCGCTGGAGGAAGGACATCGGACTGGGCGTGCCGCTGCAAGTCCCGAGATGAGATTACATCTCACCCCACCCGCTCACTCACCTAGGGGTGATCCACAGAAGTCATCCGGGCGAATTGTCGCGTAAATCATTCACGGTCATTTGTCATTCACCCAATAACCTAATTGAGACGTATATCAAGCGACAGCTCTGTAATTCCTTGATATAAGACATTCCTTCACTTGATAGGCTATTGTTTTATTTTCAATGGATGGATTAAAAAAAAGTTGGTTTGTATGAGGTTGTAGGAACCCAGCTATGGATGTTGGAGCAACGCCGGGCACGCCCTGCACCTTGTATTTTGGACAGAGTTAAAGGTTACTGCATCATTTTTTCTCTAATATGCATGAGTGATTGTTTTTGGATAAACTTACTGTCCATTTCAAATCACTGGAGTGTGTTTCTAACAACTGTATGCTTTCTTAGATATTTGGGAGAACGGACAACATCACGTTTCAAAAGAACATCGTGCCAGGGACCATTGGATAAGTGTGATCAGCATGTTAGTCAAGGACATAGTGCAGTGCAACCGAGGTGGGAAGAGACATTGCTACCCAGCACAGATGAAACCGAAAAGATTTACTAAAACCCTCGTATAGTACTATCTTTCCAGTATTTCAATGATTGCTTAGTTATTCCTGTATGTTTTCCAGTGAGTGTTTGCTATACCTGTGGCTGGTGGCGGTACCTAAAGCTTGTTTCCTGCCTGGGTGTGAGTCTTTTCGCGCTCAGACATTTCCCTGCGCTGCCCGAGTGGCGCTGCTATAGATCAACCCTCCGCCGCCTCAGTTTCACTCTGGGCACGAGCGGATCCATCGGTGTGAGGACAGAAGCGCAAAGTTGGACGCTGATCGCCAGGCTCCGTGCGTTCGAGAGTGGGATCTTTCGACTTTGAGGGACCGTAGAGAGGGCTCAAACCAAAAAGGTAGGCTAATTGATCATGTTTTAACTATATTTAACATGTGTTCGAAAATGAAATGGCGGTTTCTGCGACTTGGGATGCAATTTCGCATGAGAACAGCCCTAAACGTTGCTGCATTTGTATTAGTTGAAGAATTACCGACATGCACTACTGATTATAGCCTGCAACGACATCCTTGTGTCAACATATGCATTCTAATATTTGACATTAATTTGATTAAATATAGCATATTTGTGCACGAATGAGTATCTTTTCCATTCTAGCCAATAATGCATGAGTATGTTAATGTATGTTTTGTATAGCATATTTACATTATCAATGCAAAATATTTTTTGCAGTGTCTCAATGATGTACAGAAGTGAGTGAAACACTAAAACATGTTTATGCCTAATTATTGTAATTTACGAAATTGTGTGCTATGTGGTTGCTATTGCTGCCTGCAATTCTGACCACATTGGAATGAGTTAGCTTTTGTTGGAATGAGGACACATTTTAGGGATATTTAATTTGCTTCTGTGTCATCAACATTCATGCAGTGACTAATTATATAGTCCTGTACAGTACTGATTAGGGGCGAAAGAAACAGCAAGGAATGTGGTTGGTAAAGCTACACTGAAATCAGAACTAGCACTGTTGTCGCTGACCGATGTGGCTTGGTGAGACTTTTCGGCACCATGGACAGCTCTCTAAACGTTAGCATTGAATTCACTAGACGAATTGGCTGTATGTACTGACTCTCCGTACAATGGACAGCTCCCGAAACGGTATCCTTGAAACTTCACGGTTTGGAGAGCCGGAGGGCGCTGACATAATGTATTTTACGCTGCATCATGATCAAATGAATAGTCATTTATATATTCGTTATCTGCTGAACAAACTAACGAGAGATAATAGATAACGATGAAGCAGGCGATGTGTGTGCATCGATAACGGTCATGTGGAGCATTACAAGGTGCTCTACTTTATCACTGGCACTTCACACCCACACACTTATTCTCACAGAGACGGCCTCACAAACCGACACAAAGCCGCTCACCACCTAGCCTGCATACTCTCATGTACGACATGTAGTGAGTGCACCTCTATCTAGGCTACAATGTAATCAAAACACAGCTAAATCACCAATCTTCATGTATCAGCGATTACGGCGTCGTTCGACTTGAAGGTCATATCTGACACAAATCTGATAGCCTTTCTGAAATATGACGTGT
Source organism: Thymallus thymallus (assembly GCA_023634145.1). Taxonomy (NCBI): domain Eukaryota; kingdom Metazoa; phylum Chordata; class Actinopteri; order Salmoniformes; family Salmonidae; genus Thymallus; species Thymallus thymallus. The sequence goes on along the minus strand of CM042378.1, from coordinate 6,506,949 downwards.
CTCTAACGTGCACCAATTAGCATTTTGGTCTGCATTGTGACAGTCTTGCCTCTAGGCCACCCAGCACCTGTGGTGGCCTATTCTGCTGCCAAATATGGATGGGTTTGTATGTAGCATAGAGGATGACTATTGGTGAGCTGAATATGAAAGGCTCTCAATAATACTAATAGACACAAGATAGGCCTATAATAAAACAATTCATTGTTGTTGTTTTTTTAGTTCAAAGGGGCTTTGATTTCAATCTGGCCACATTTTTGCAATCTGCAGGTTTCATTTTAAACCTCATAAAAATCCCAGACTCCTTTATTGACGAGTCAATAGCTGAAGACCGCTTTTCTGCCTGGTGTTAGAATTTGTGCCTCCTTGGGGAGGGACTGAACTGGATAGAGGCTGAATCATTGTCATGAAAGTGCCTGTGTGTGCGTGTGTGTGTGTGTGTGTGTGTGTGTGTTTCTGTTCCTGCATGTGTGTGTGTGTGTGTGTGTGTTTGTTTGTTTATAGGTTATTGTTTATGTACTTCTGTAGCTCAGAAAAAGCATGTTCACACCTTTCTAGCAGTGTGAGTGTGTGTATGTGTGTGTGTGTGCACATGTTTGCGTGTGCATGTGTGTTAGTGCGTGTGCTTGTGTTTGTGTGTTTTGTGTGTGTGTGTTTGTGTGTGTTGTGTGTGTGTGTGTTCCAACCCATAGCCCATGGGTGGGATTAGGTGGACATGGCTGGTGCTAACAAAAATGCATTTGTACCTGGCTACTCCAGGCTGTCTCGTGTTCTCTGCCTGCCCAGAGCGGGCATTCTGTCAATATGGTGACAATTAGAACAGAGTAGGTGGTGGAATAGACATTCTGCTCTCTCTCTCTTCTCTCCCTCCCCAGTCAAGACCACACCTCCCCCAGCCTAGCTCAGCAACTGTTTATGTCCTTGACCATCCCACAGTGTGATAAGTGAGAGTTGTGCAGTCCTGTTGTTTCTGTTAACATTCAAGGCAGCTGTGAAGTTGGAGTCAGTGAGTAGGTAGGGACCTAAGAGGGCCCTAGTCTTTTGTGAGGCAGGTTGGGTTGTAGTGGATTAGCTTGACTTTTAGAGGCTGCTTTGATCCATAAAGTCTGGCATCCAGCAAGCAACTCTCTCCATGCAATACCTGAATGAACTTCACCTAGTCTAGTCACACACTGGAATACAATCTGAGACTTGCTGTTGGTTTACGGTGGTTTTATTATGATGTAGGTGTATTGTTGTGAATTACCCATGCAGGGGGGTATACAGAACAGCTGGGTTGGTGAGGTGCATCCATTGTAGATTTAGCCTCTTTGCGGTCCATCATGGTTTGTCAAACACAATACACACACAGCGATAGCACAAGGGGGATTCCACTTCAGCTTTTCCTTTTTTCTGTCAAAGCTGAAGACTAGGCACATGTTAAATATTTGGTTGGAATTACCCCACATGGAAATAAACCTGAACTAGTCACACTCACTCATTTCAGTCTCCTCCCGGCTTTCAGGGTGTGTCGCCCTCTGATTCACCTCCTGTAAAGTGTCCCCATGCTGGGGTATTATCCAGATTTGAAATGTGTAATTACAAGAGGAGAAAATGGATAGAATGGATACATTTGCTACCATCATTGCACTATAATGGATCATTGGGGAAAACGTCTAAGGCTTTGAGCGAGACCGTGGATAAATGGCATCCAATTATCTCGATCACCGTTGTGTGAACAGTGGGATGGTTGCTGTCAGCATTAAGATAAAAATAGACTCTGTGTGAACCACAAATCTACAGCATTGCGGCTGCAGCCTATACTGTACTGTTGTAATTGGCTGGGTCTTGTTTTCTCATTGTTTTGGGCCATTGTTATCCTCTTCTGGGACTGTTATAGAGAAAATATACGGGCCCCACTCTGTAGCGTAATCGGGTTGATAAACTCTTGGGGTTTTTGTTCAGTGCAACGGGGGCTGTGTTTCTTCAGATGTGGGCAGAACTCATGCAGAAAGGGTGGCATTTCCCATCTGCAATAGGCATGAAACGAATGTGTAAACCAAACTCAACGGCTTGCACGCATGAATTCACAGACAGTTTGATGCATAAAAAAAAAATCTAATATTGTAATGTCACATACACTGGTTAGGTGCAGCAAAATGTGTTGTTTTACAGCAGTAGTACAGCACCCCTGGAGCAAATTAGGGTTAAGTGCCTTGCTCAAGGTCACATCAACAGATTTTCCTTTTGTCAGCTCAGGTATTCGAACCAGCGACCTTTCAGTTACCATCCCCACGCACTAACCGCTAGGCTACCTGCTACCCTATAAAAAAGTTACATGCATAAGCATGAGGTCGTTAACTAGTAATTATATGTTGGTTTAATTAGCTGGAGATGCCAATGCAGATGGGAAATATAGGGGAGGGACTGTATGATCGAGCCGTGATCAGTTATTATACCACTGTTTGTTCTGTATATTTATTTTTGCCTCATGATTGGTTAGAGCAGTGCCCTGTAAATGCTTCATGGAAATAAATTAAATAACACATGCATAATGAAATTATACAACATGTATAATGTTTTGTTTCCAAACAAAGGCTTACTCTCAGATATTCAGGATGTCCTTGAATATGGCATAATTTTTGGATGAGTTGAACTGTCTGTCCATCAGAAGGTGTACAATCATACGTCCTTCTGTGTGAATTAAGGTGTGTGGGCATCACCACCACAGCTTTGGTTCTATCCCCTTTTGATGACCGTTTGATCCACATGCAGTGAGGCCTTTCTATCCCTTCTCAGTGAGCTGGCAGGCCCTCAATACCTCCTCACGGCTGCTGGCTGTTCTGTTGTGATGTAACTTCCCACTGACCCTCAGTATTCTCCTCCACCCTTGATCTCATTCTCACCCCTACTGAGCCTGGCTGCCAAGCTCAGCCATCACTTTCACCTCGACCGTCCTCCTCCTCTCTTTCCCTCTTTCTTTCTCCTTAACGTACAATATTGGAGAAGTTGGAGCATTTGTTTCTAACTTAAACAAACGGCTTTAGAGAGCATTACTCATGACATATTCTTCACAAATAACGTATGTTTGTCTTGCTGTACAAAACAGCTCCTGCTCCAAGACCTTTATGAATACAGTAGTTGTTTGTTTAAAGTGGGACACACCCATACTCGCACGTAGTGTAGGTTACGACCTACATTAGTCAGTGTCTGGAGCCGGCAATCTTAGTTTTATGGATTCTGAAATAGACCACGGTTGACATCATTACAGAAAATAATGTTGTTGCATCCATTACAAAGCTGTTCGTGGGATGATATGAGCTGGCAACAGTGAAAATACCCCGCTCAGTAAATATGATGTTGTTCTAAAGATGAATACAATGACAGGTCGGTCACCCCTGGTTAAAGGAGATTCTCGATGGCAAGAAATCAAAACAATAACACCATCATTGCTGGCATTGTACATCAGAGAGTAATCAGCGAGGAGACAAGACACTGGGTGTGGATGAGAGGTCATGATTACCTTCCCCTCCAGCCCGTAAATCACGACGGCGGGTACAACCCTCCGGATCATATTTCCACCAGAGGCAAAAAAGAGGTGCCTAAGATCTGCAGAGGGGAGATTAAGGTGGAGGATAATGCTCTCTTGAGCTGTCTGCCTTTATTGCTGGCTAACAGCCTCGCTATCCATTAGACATTATTCATAAATAGTACATGGAAATACATGGATTGCCAAGTCCCTACTGGTTGGTTGATGAAAGGTTGACATGCAATTCAATTTAAACAGCTTTCGCCTTCAGTTAGTTGAACGAGGATCGATGCGAGATCAAAAATGTGTAATGTGTGAGATACTCTTTTATCAATCTGTCTACATGCATGTATTGTACTCCTCTCCCGTGCTTCCTCAATCAACAATTTTCTACGGTCCAAGTACAGCGCTGCTTGGTTCTCCATGCTCCATCCTCCCACTCAGAGGCAGGTCAACGGTAGAGGAAACAAATGGTTGCCGGGGCCAAGGTAGGGCCGTCCCTGTGGTGTCACCCAGTGTCGGCCTAGTGGGAGGATGATGGGGCCATGATAGGGCCCTGTGGACGATTGATGCTTCCATTCTCAACCGACCGCCATCCATCAGCACGGCTCCAGCAGATACGGAGTGGCGGCCTGGAGGTAGACGTGGACAAATGGCTGCTCTGGCTAATAAAAAGAGGAAACCCCATTTTCCTCCTCTCTCTTCCACTGCAGGATAAAGATCAGTGATCCTCCTGCCCACCCTCATCCCACCCCAGCAGACTCTCATGGCCATGATCTCCAAGGAAACTAGCTAGACCCACTAACACTAGTCTAGAGCTGCAAGAGCAATATACAGATCCTTAATGCTGCAGTACAGTCCTAAGACACTGCCTAGGAAAATGGACTCCTCTTTCAATCAATGGCTTTCATCAATTTGTTGCTATGAAACTGGAGAGGTACTGCATCCATTGTGGACAGTAGAGGAGCGCTGTAGCACCATGCATTATGGAATCCCTATTATACCTCATCACTGTGTTTTCTTATGTGGAATATGTCTGCTTTGGCTGTTTGTGAACATGGCCAGGATTTATTGTGCATCTGAGACTAATAGAACATGATTGAGTGTCCCATGTGAGGGGAGTGCACACCTACAGTAGCCATGCTTGCCTCTACATACTGTACAGTACTTTTTTTTTTCTCATCAATCTACACACAACACCCCATGATGACAAAGCGATAACAGGTTTTTAGAAATGTTAGCAAATTTCTTAAAAATAAAATAAACATAAATACCTTATTTAGTATTCAGAACCTTTGCTGTGAGACTCGAAATTGAGCTTGGGTGCATCCTGTTTCCATTGATCATCCTTGAGATGTTTCTACAACTAGATTGGAGTCCACCTGTGGTAAATTCAATGTATTGGACATTATTTGGAAAGGCACACACCTGTCTATAAGGTCTCAGAGCCAAAACCAAGCCATGAGGTCGAAGGAATTGTCCATAGAGCTCTGAGACAGGCGAGGCACAGGTCTGGGGAAGGGTACCAAAATATTTCTGCAGCATTGAAGGTCCCCAAGAACACAGTGGCCTCCATCTGACAGAACGACAGATATATGGGACCCAAAAGCGGACACGGAGGCAGGGATATGATTGACTGTTTAATAGTAGATATGGGGCAAGACAGGCTCGTAGTCAATGACAGGCAGTGTTGGTAACAGGGAATCAGAATGGCAGTCGTCCAATAAGGGGAGTCAGGCTCGTAGTCGTAGTTCAGGCAGAGTTCGGTACCGGGAATCAGAAGGATGGCAGTACAGAGGAGTAGACAGTCTCGTAATCCGTAATGCAGGCAGAGTTCGTTTGGCAGCAGATCAGATGGTCGAAGGCACATGAGGGGGCTAGACAGGAACGTAATCCAACAGGCAGGTAGAGGTCCAAATACCGGGAAACAGACTGGCAGAGTTAGTAATACGAGATAGAGTGCTGGAAACGACTGACTAGGCAAGACGATCTGGCAAAACCCTAACAGAACCCAAGGGACTAAATACCCAAACTGATTGACGAAGGAGATAGGGTGCACCTGGTGTGGGGAGGGGACAAACACAGACAGGTGAAACAAATCAGGACATGACACCATCATTCTTAAATGGAAGAAGTTTGGAACCACCAAGACTCTTCCTGGAGCTGGCCGCCCGGCCAAACTGAGCAATTGAGGGAGGTGACCAAGAACCCGAAGGTCACTCTGACAGAGCTCCAGAGTTCCTCTGTGGAGATGGGAGAAGCTTTCAGAAGGACAACCATCTCTGCAGCACTCCACCAATCAGGCCGCCTCAGTAAAAGGCACTTGGAGTTTGCCAAAAGGCACATAAGGGACTCTCAGACCATGAGAAATAAGATTTCTAGTCTAATGAAACCAAGATTGAACTCTTTGGCCTGAATGCCAAGCGTCACGTCTTGAGGAAACCTGGCACCATCCCTACGGTAAAGCAGAGTGGTGGCAGCATCATGCTGTGGGGAGGTTTTTCAGCGGCAGGGACTGGGAGACTACTCAGGATTTAGGTTAAGATGAACGGAGCAAAGTACAGAGAGATCCTTGAAGAAAACCTGCTCCAGAGCGCTCAGGACCTCAAGCTGGGGCCAAGGTTTACTTTCCAACAGGACATTGTGCTTTGTCATTATGGGGTATTTTGTGAATATTGAAGACGGAAAAAAACGATTTAATCCATTTTAGAATAAGGCTGTAACGTAACAAAATGTGGAAAAAGTCAATGGGTCTGAGTACTTTCCGAATGCGCTGTATATAGGTCTAAGGTCTAGAGATGAGCAGCCGAAGGCGATTACATCCGGGTGGAGAGAGGCTTGATACTACATGAGGTTTTAACGAGCTTGTTTAATAGCACAGTGGCCCAGTCATGTAGGAGCAGACACCTGGAAAGAGAAGCAATTAGCCATGGAGCACAGCCTCATTTCAACCAGAACAAAATATGTATGGCCTTCTAAAAACGACTGGTTTATTGAATATCTCATGTGTGTATGTATATGTACGTGCACCCGCATGCGTGTTTTTTGCCAGGTACAGCAGCATAGTAACCAGAGATAGTTTAGTTTTTCATACTGCATTAACATTACACACTAACCCCATCGTATTGTCATGACTGTGGCGTTGAAAAGCACATTTACCACTCCCCCAAGGGAGCTAGCTTTCTTGCTAATGTGCCCGTTTCTGGACCCCAAGGTTCTATTGATGACTAAGATCTCGTGCTTCTCCCTTATTTCATTAACCTTTTATCTGCAGTGTGCTAAATCAGGGTCACACAGAGTGTTTCTTGGTAAAAAAAAAAAGACACCTGTACCATGTAAGATATAGCGTTTAAACTTATTCAAATTTAAGTTTGCACCCCAATATTACACTTTATATACATCACAGAAGATTGAAATATAACAAAATTGTTTTTTTAAGCGTGTGATGTCAGAATGCACTCACTGTTCTAAAATGTGATTGTTACGCCACAGGACAGTTAACACAAGCTGCCCTCAAACCAAGGCACGCTGTCTGCTAATTATCTGTAGGCTATGTTTCAACTTGTCAATTTGAAATTATTTTTGAACCAGTTTTATTTTCTAACAACAGTTTGAATTGAGGTGTGTTCTGCCTCCTCATTAATTCACATAGAAGTAGCCCATTTCACTGTTTGCGGACAATTTATATTTGAAGCATTACTGAGCAGGACAAACTTCTCTCTTCGATGAGAGCCCAAAAACAACGTTTTTCCTCTCTGGCACATTTTCCGGCTGACGCCCACATTGCCTTCACTACTAATAATAACGTTGTGTATTCCTATCAAAGTAGTGCCTTATTACACTATCATTATAGTTTCTGTATGTTGTGTTGACGTTTCAACTGTAGCACACCGTGTGTGTGTGTGTGTGTGTGTGTGTGTGTGTGTGTGTGTGTGTGTGTGTGTGTGTGTGTGTGTGTGTGTGTGTGTGTGTGTGTGTGTGTGTGTGTGTGTGTACAAACATGCCGCCACACATATCTGGTGATTAGCTTAACATTATCTCATTATAATCAATACAACCTACAAAAAAGTATTTTACGCACAACATATGTGTCCATTAAAACCTATGAAAGGGAATGCATGACTTGTCACCAGTAAAATACATTATGCTCCATCCATCCATCCATCCATCCATCCGTACATACATACATACATACATACATGTGTTCGTACATGTCAAAGGGTTAATTATGAAATGATGAACAATATTAATATCTTTCCACCTATTAGGCTACTAAAGGGCGATTTTGACATTTTACTGAAAGAACAGTATCATAGTAAATTTAATAACTTTTCCACACATTTCTGATCACATTTGAATTTAATGTTAGTTCCAATCACATCATTCTAGCTTTGTTTCAGAGTGCATCATATTCTTCCTGCGTGTGTCGGAATGCAGTTTTCAATCTCATCTCGGTGACAAGGAAATATAATGGCATATGCATTGCTCATTCGTGCTTCAATATCCAAAGGTACAATACACTCAAATAGCCTGAGATTGAGGCCAGGAGAGAGAGAGAGACTGAGAATTCGAAACTTCTCGCTCACATCTCAGAAACCATTCATTTTCTAACTTCACTTTGTCAGCACTTTGATATGACCCGCAGCCTTTCTAGTGCTAGTCACTAATTTGTGTCTCCACTTTTTTCAACAGGCGACAAGGACTGATATTGCCCCGTTCTTGAGATTCTCAGATAATTTCAAATCCAATACAAAAAAAATTAAGGATATTGAATATAAAGATGGAAGATTCGTTGCCAAAGCTCTGGGTTTTGTGGCGTTAAAGTGTAAATGACACTTTATCCCACACATAAAAAATGGAATCTTATTAATCTAGCTAGCAGACTTGCACTACAGCCATTTCACATATAATGTGCCACTATGAAATTATCATTGATTTAATATCTTCCATATTAATTTACTCTGTTGGCTAATTACTGTGGAGAATTTTAATACCTCTCTGAACAGCGGTCCAGTGAATTATGCCCAGGGTAATTAAAATCAACATTTTTCTACATCCGCTTGTTTTAATTTAATGAAAAAGAGATGAGCTGAATAGAGAGAAGCACGCATGCACACGCACACACACACACATACTCCCTCTCTCTCTTCCTGTCTATCTACCTCTCTATCATTCTCTCACACTATCTCTACCTCTATCTCTCTACCTGTCGCTTTCTCACCCTCTCTCTCACAGATACGGTATATGACTTTTCCTAGCCCTATTTTTCTATGTGCCAGGGAGAACTAAATAATCAGTAGGTGTGAGCCTTGAGTCTTTGGAGTGTGAGAGCTGCATCCCTCTTGTAATTCTGCACTTGATGTATTCCCCATGAAAGGGATCCTCATTCATTTTTCATATGAGGCTCTGCAATGCATTGTGGGTTGAGTACTTTAAGGAGTGAGTAACGGTGGCTCAGCAAACTTGTTAGATCATCTGATCAATACCTGACGGCAAGTATATTTTACTTGAAAACCTCACACTCCCATTTCCCATGTCCTCTTTCCTCATCCTCTCAGCTCAGCCTTGCACTCCCATGTCACACACACACACACACACACACACACACACACACACACACACACACACACACACACACACACACACACACACACACACACACACACACACACACACACACACACACACACACACACTTACCTGCAGGCTGAGTCCATCCAGAGTAGCTGTGGTGCCTGAGCTCCCCGCTGAGACTGGAGTGATTAAATTCCTACTGGGCCCTGACACTGTCTGGCGCCAACCACTGTTTCCCATCATGCACTGGAACCTGAGAAAAATGGATCCTCCTGCCCAGCAACAGCACACAGCACACAGATAGAGCTATGTAGGGCACCCCGCAAAACACAAGTCAGAAATGTCTCTGCAGGTAGATATTCAGTAATTATGGAGTAACTTACTTACTCTTGAGATCCTTGCACATGGGGAGTGGATGTAGTACATCAATGTGGGGCGTACTTAGGCCTCACTCTCACCTATCTGAGATATCTACTGCAGCCCTCATCCTCCACAAACAACACCCATTCTGCCAGTCACATTCTGTTAAAGGTCCCCAAAGCACACACATACCTGGGGCGCTCGTCTTTTCAGTTCGCTGCAGCTAGCAACTGGAACTAGCTGCAAAAAAACACTCAAACTGGACAGTTTTATCTCCATCTCTTCATTCATGGACACTCTTACTGACAGTTGTGGCTGCTTTGCATGGTGTATTGTTGTCTCTACCTTCCTGCCCTTTGTGCTGTTGTCTGTGCCCAATAAATTTTGTACCATGTTTTATGCTGCTACCATGTTGTGTTGCTACCATGTTGTTGTCATGTTACGTTGCTACCAAGGCTGTGGAGACAAGCAGAGGGTTATAATAGCTCAATCAGAGTAATCAATCAGATGTTAGACTGAGTCACTCATGATATTTGCCATGTGTCTACTTTTATTAAATTAGTCACTACTGCAGTAGTCCACCTATCATGGGAATATGAGTCATCCAGCATTTACATCTGTGTGTATTGCACTACATACAGTACAGTACACGACAAGTGTTCCATTTTGTTTCTGGAATCTTTCCCTTGGAGCAATACAGATTATAAGTTACCGTCAAGTTACACTCTTTGCCCCGGATACATATTGGATGGTAAAACGTAACACAATAATCTCAGGAGATCTGGTTGCTCTGAGGCAGCATTGAAGCACATCAGGTATTACAGACAAGAGCAACATTTGTGGCTCTGTTTGGGTAGAGCCAAGGTCAAGAAAGTACATTTGTTGTTGTCCTCCCAAGACCACCAATTGATTTCTGTATGTCTCAACAAAAACAACTAAATGAAAGGAAAGGAAAGGAAACAAAAAACAAGTATGTGAGTGTAACCCATTAAAAGTAAACAATTTAACATTCAATCTACCCTTGCAAATCGCTGACTGTCTGCCAAAGCTATCCTCCTTTGGTCAAGGATTTAGTTCCATATACACCCCTCCCCCCTCCTCCGTAAAAATCGATTCTCATGTACCCTCAAATGAAAAACAATCCCAGTTGCCCTCATTGTCAGGGCTACATCTCAGCTCTACATAACCCTTCACAAGGATCTGAAGAGGAAGGTTATTTGGAATAAAACGTTGATTACACCACCACCACATCCCTCTTTCTGCCGTCTCTCTTTCTCTCCATCTCCCTGTTCCAAGGCAATTCAATCTTTCCTTAACATCATCCTCCCCCTGTCTCGAAAGCTTTTGTTTCCCTTTCAAGAGGTAAATAACACATTAAATCAGATTATTGAAAGACTCAATGATATTGCTGGCTGACAGGCGGCTTTTACTATATTTTTGCCTGTTTGCTTTCATTGTTCCTCGTGTCAGAGCTGTCAACAATCCCACCCCCTCTCTCTCACGTCCCCATTGCTCATCAACCCTGTCGCCATCAGCCACAAAAATTGCCGCGAGTGTGAGAAGACTCATGCGCAACGAACACGAGTCAATGAACACATGTACTTTATATTCATGTTGGCTAAGGAGAAGATGGAAGAAGGAAAGAGAGAGAAAGGGGGACAAGTGGTTATTGATTTGCGCCACTGAAGAAGTAAAGCAGTTTTACCTAATATGTGTTGAGGCATAGTATATGTGGAAGAATGCACACATTTTGCTGAGGAACGTCAGCTGTGATGTTTGGTACTGTGTATATAGGTATTGTATATGGTGAAAGAAGGAGATGTAGGGTAACCCTTTTTCGAGCTCAGCTGGCGCAGCATTTTAAGGCACTGCATCTCAGTGCTAGAGGCGTCACCACAGACACCCTGGTTCGAATCCAGGTTGTATCATAACCGGGATTGGGAGTCCCATAGGGCGGCGCACAATTGGCCGGTGTAGGCTGTCTTTGTAAAAGATAATTTGTTCTTAACTGGTAAAAAACAAAATAATTAGGTGCAGGGTCCTAAATGGTTCACTTTCTCAAAGTCACATGACTTTGGCTTTAGAGACGTAGTAGCTGATTGGTGGTGCAATTTTTTATTTATTTTACCTTTATTTAACTAGGCAATTCACTTAAGAACAAAATCTTATTTACAATGACATTCTAGGAACAGTGTGTTAACTGCTTTGCTCAGGGGTTGAACAACAGATTTTTACCTTGTCAGCTCGGGGATCCGATCCAACAACCTTTTGTTACAGGCCCAATGCTCTAACCACTCGGCTACCTGCCACCCCAATTTCAGGGATGATCTGGAAGACAGAGTAGTTCTGTGGCTTTGTCTTGGGAATGGTTGAGAAATTGCTTATCTGCAATGTAATCCCTCATGCTGGTCCTATTATATGGTATGCATTGGACTTTGAGACTGTGTGTAATGAAACAGGCCCTTTATACCAATCAGATATGGCAGTGGCTTTGCTGATAAGACTGAGGTCATTACTTGAGATGGATTTTCTGTTCTTTGAAGTGTATTTTATCCAAGCTCTGGGACACTTCCATAATCATTTATAGTGACAAATGCCCGCAGCACGCTGACGTGGCATCCCTGCAAACAAAAATGAGTCATTAGGACGTCACGAAATGGTGGCCTAAAGTGGTCAGGACGTTATGTCATGGTTCCCTGGAGGTTTTGTCTAATTCCCGGTTGGTGCCGGGGGACATCCCTGAGGGCGTTTTTAGGACATTCTTCGGAAGTTGTGTCATGGTCCCCTGAAAGTTTTGTCTAGCCCCCGGTTTGTCCCGGGGATGTTTTTAGGACATTCTTGGGATGTTGGCCTGGTCCTGTGGTGGTTTTGTTTCGTTCCTGTTTTTTTTTTTTCAGGTCTCAAGAGAATATCGTTGGATTTTTACATTTCTCTGACTGTTCTTGTCTATCACTGTTTTGTTACTTGTCGTGTTTTATGCTTTTGTGTGGAGACCAAGAAGAATAGCTGCTGCTTCGGCAAAAGCTAATTTGAATCCGAATAAACCAATAAATCAAAATTATTGGTAATGAATGTGTAGGGGATTCTACAGGCTTTGTAGTGCAGCACGAAGATCCAAATACAGAAGTTGCGAGGTCAAATCCCAGGTGGGGTCGTATTGAAAAGTCAGCACTAAGTGATCATGTCAAATGTAATCATATTGTAAAGATTTTAGCTGAACAGCGTACCACTTACCTTAAACCCCCCCTTACTATTTAATTACTTTACTTATAATGGTTTGGGACAACTGGGACCATCACAAAAACCTCCAGGGGACCATGAGTCAACGTCCCAAGAACATCCTGAAAACGTCCTTGGGGATGTCTCCGCATAACCGGGATGTCTCCGCATAACAAGGTCCCCCAGAGAACGTCACTTGGGACCATCACGCAACGTCCTATGAACTAGTAAAATTCTAGTCCTAAGAATGGCCTAAAAAGGTTCTGACATGGTTCTGATATGGTCCTCATTGACGCCCTGGCAACTTACAGGGAACTAGACAAAGCTCCCCAAGATAACATTCCCTTGGGACCATCACGCGACGTCCTAAGGACTAGTAAAAACTAAATCCTAAAAACGTCCTAAAAAGGTCCTGACATGGTCCTCAGTGACATCCTGGGAACTTTAACGTTCCTAGAACCTTTTCAGAAAGTCAGTGGGTCACATTGCGCCGAAACCTTTCGAGGGACCTAATGGGAACGTCGCCAGGATGTCCATTGTTTGCTGGGATGTGCCACCTCCAGCAATTCAGAAGACTCCAGCCAAAGATACCATTTTGTATTTTGCCACTTTGAAGGAATTGATGGAAAAGCACCACAATATCAATCTGGTACACCTCTATGGTGCAAAGACTGATTTTACGCCCCTGCACCAGCTGTTTTCTAAAGTAAATGTATCATTTAATTCAGTACCCCCCTCCCGTAAATGAATTTCCTATGTCACTTCCTTGCTGGTAGAGATTGAATGAGCTGAACAGACCTTTAGTGTGGGTAGGTGGCAGGAAGAGTGACTGTATATTATATAAGGTGTTGTTTTGTAGGACACAAACAAACGCATTCATACAGATGGAGACACATTCATAAACTCACACACACACTAAATATACATGCAACGTCCATCAGTCGTCTCGATGTTTGCCTGTCTGTCTTTCTGTCTGTCTCTCGCCAAACATTCTAATACTCATCCATAAGACATTTGTTTTGCCTGATGCTTATCCTTTTGAATACAGTGCATTCGGAAAGTATCCAGGCCACTTCCCAATTAAAAAGCCAAAACAGAAATACCTTATTTACATAAGTAATCAGACCCTTTGCTATGAGACTCGAAATTGAGCTCAGATGCACCCTTGAGATGTTTCTTCAACTTGATTGGAGTCCACCTGTGGCAAATTGAATTTATTGGACATGATTTGGAAATGCACACACCTGTTTACATAATGTCCCAAAGTTGACAGTGCATGTCAGAGCAAAAACCAAGCTATGAGGTAGAAGGAATTGTCCGTAGAGCTCCGAGACAGGATTGTGTCAAGGCACAGATCTGGGGAAGGGTACCAAAAAATGTCAGCTGCATTGAAGGTCCCAAGAACACAGTGGCATCCATCATTCTTAAATGGAAGAATTTTGGAACCACCAAGACTCTTCCTGGAGCTGGCCGCCCGGCCAAACTGAGCAATCAGGGGAGAAGGCTCTTGGTCAGGGAGGTGACCAAGATCCTGATGGTCACTCTGACAGAGCTCCAGAGTTTCTCTGTGGAGATGGGAGAATCTTCCAGAAGGACAACCATCTCTGTAGCACTCCACCAATCAGGCCTTTATGGTATAGTGGCCACTCCTCAGTATAAGGTACATGACAGCCTGCTTGGAGTTTGCAAAAAGCACCTAAAGGACTCTCAGACCATGAGAAACAAGATTATCTGGTCTGATGAAACCAAGATTGAACTCTTTGGCCTGAATGCCAAGTGTCACGTCTGGAGGACAAGGGGTCTGAATACTTTCCGAACGCACTGTATATGCTTATTTCATTTGTGTGTGTGTGTGTGTGTGTGTGTGTGTGTGTGTGTGTGTGTGTGTGTGTGTGTGTGTGTGTGTGTGTGTGTGTGTGTGTGTGTGTGTGTGTGTGTGCTATAGTCTCTTATAATCAGAACACAAGTAATTAAGCTAAAAGCAGCACAAAGAAATAAGGCAAAACGTATGAATAAGCAAAGCATTGGTTCTAGCTTGACAGTGATAAATGAAACAATAGCAGTGCCTAGAACATTGGTTGTTGCAAGCTCCAGAGATTGTGTTGATGAAGTTTCTAATTACTGTTCTCACCTGATGCTGCTGATGTGATTCTATCTCCTGGTTTCTGTGGCCAGGTCCCCTAGATCTTCCAAATGCTAATACATTCAACCTCCGGGAGCATCAGCAATTTACTTGTTTACTACTGCATAAACAACTCTACCAATGCATGTAATTTTCTACATGAAATGCAATTAATTAGGCTTGAACTTTATTTATCCTCTGATCACAGAACTCAAGACATGATCTTAACCTTGGGTGTGAGAGGACATGTTACTGACATTCTGTTGATATCAGTATTTAGCAAAAACCTGCAAGGAACAGTAACACTTTTTATGGCCTAAAATGGATCTAACGCACCATCTAGCATGGCCCATTTCATCCAATGACAATTTAAGTGAGGTCACTTATTGCAAGTAGCAGGATACAAATCCACATATCGAGTGACTGCACTAGGGGAATATAATCACGTTATGGTGATTGTCAAAGAGCCAACCAAAATCTTGAAATCACAGGCTTGTTCGCTTTCCTGTCTAAAAGCTCGTGTTCTGCAGTTTCTGAATAAGTTAAGAGGAAGCATTTTTATAGTGCGATGGCGGATAGATTTCCAGCACTCTGAGTTGTGTTTGGGGAAAAGCTAGCAGAAGTGCTTGGTGCAGGAGTCATCACTGCCATCTATCAGAAACAGACACTTCAAACTGGAGCCAGTCAATTCAATTTATTCAATTGTTTATTGCATAAACTACAGTCATTTCGAATGCAATTCTCCTCCAAATGATTTTATGTCACAAAGTCCAATTTCAAAACATCTCCCAACCAGAGATACTTTCCGCATGGTGGATAAGGAGGACAGGGAAAATGTATCGTTCGGCCTTGCTAGTGGCCTAGTATTGAATGGTTGTTGCGTGGTTGATTAGAGTGTGATTGCTAAATGTTAAGATAAGCGGCAATGACTATTATTAAAGATGGATGATGGTAACAGATCTGTAGTGAAGGCTGACCGTTCTGCCCTGTGACTTATTTCAATGCTGTGTTTATCTATCAATCCATGCTCAGTCTTCAATGGGATATTTAAAATAGAATTTGGCATTCGCTCAACTCTTCTTGCTTTGGAATTTAAATGGAACCCATCCGTAATATATATTCCACAGTTATTCCAAAGGCTGATCTTGTTCAAGGTCAAAAGATATTAGAATAACCAATTGAATTTCGAGTTAGTCTTGTGGCAGTGCCACCACCGCTAAATTATATTATACTTTCGCACCTGGTACTCTGGCAGACAGGGAAGTGAAACCAAAGTAGCCATGAAAAATGCTGGCAACAACCTTTATCCAGCAGGCAACTCACATTAATAGAAAACCACTATTCTTGGCCAACTGATTCTGACACCTTGGCACAGACTTAGCTACAACAACAAGTGTGCTGGTGAGGGTAAACTAAACAGACCAGAAAAGACAAATGCATGGTCTGATCCAAAAAGGTTGAGGCAACAGGAGTTTTTTCCCTCTCTCTCTTTCTCTTTCTCTCTCTCCTAATAATAGCGCAAGCAGTCAGCCATTTTTATGAGCGATACATATAATGGCGAGTAAAGAGAGAGGAGTATATTTAATGGCGCCACTGAGATGATCTTCATATTCCCTCTCCGATGGGTATTGAAGTACCCTTCAACACCCAAATAACAGAGAATGGGGCAATGAAATTAGCTATGGCGTTTTCCAGCACTGCTCTTGTGTTATAATCCATCAATAAGGAAATATCCACTGAAGACAGTGGGTCAATCTGGGCAGTGTTATTGTGGCTATGCTGCATAACAAAAAACTCCTGTTATGGCACTTTTGGGAAGATGCATTGCAGACTACCTCTTTCGCATCTATGGGCCATTATTTGATCATTCACCGCTGGCCCTATCCTCCCAAAAGCCTTATAGCTTTTATTAAACAATGCAAGTAGCCTATCCTTTTTCACCTGTTTCCTGCTGTATTGCACTGTGGGCTTGGAGATGATAGACTATACTGTATTTGGGGAGAGGGAAATGACCACTATACAAAGCTAAAGAGAATTTACTTACAGAAAAATATACAGCAAAGTACTGCAAAACACCACTGCTATGTTGTAAGACAAACTGGGACCTTTATTTAACTTTGAAAACTGAACCATTGCTGACATCGATGTGACTGTCGGTCTGTGACTTACTGTAGATTTATGTTGCATTGGTCAGTAGTGAAGAAGCACAGCATTTGTCTTGTATGTGCTGTTTCTCATAACACAAAGGCTATTGTACTTTAATGTGTAAGACAGTGATTTCACCCTTGGGCTTTGGGTCTGAATTTGACACTCAGTTGTGACATGTTGTCACGCAGTGTTAATACATGACCAAACAAGACAGCCCTCTCAAGAAATATTTGACACCAATTACTTCACCATTTACTTCAGGCCAAAACTGCATTGTCATCAAACAAAAGAATATAGGCCCTGGCCTGGAGTGATCATTTTATAAACCTACTATTGTAACTCACTGCAATATGCCCTGGAATACTCGGATTTCTCTCACCCTTTTAAACCTCACACCCAGGCAATGTTTACCTCAAATGAATGATTATTTCACGCATCCTATAACTGGCAATGGCCATGGGCTATCTGTATTCAACCAAACACTATAAATAACGCAGATCCATTTTCTGTGCATTAAAACTGAAATGGGCCCTGGAATGTCATTCAGCTATTCAGACCACATTCTGATTCCACATTGGCATTGCCTGGCCTTTATAAAATTGAAAACGGTCAGATGTTATCCACAACTCCTGCATACACTATGACGTGCACATGACAGACACTGAGTATACAAAACATTAAGAACGTCTGCTTTTTCCATGGCATAGACTGACCAGGTTAATGTAAGGTCTACACCTGTTGCATTCGGCGCATGTGACAAATACGATTTGATTTGATTTGATTTCATCCAGGTGAAAGCTATGATCCATTATTGATGTCACTTGTTTGTATTTGTATTTATTATGGATCCCCATCAGCCGCTGCCAAGGCAGCAGCTACTCTTCCTGAGGTCCAGCAAAATTAAGGCAGTTTTTAAAAAAACATTACAATACATTCACAACAGATTTCACAACATATTAAGTGTGTGCCCTCAGGCCCCTACTCTACTAACACATATCTACAACACAAAATCCATGTGTACGTGTGTGTATAGTGCATATGTTATAGTGTGTGTGTATGCATGTGTCTGTGCCTATGTTCGTGTTACTTCACAGTCCCCGCTGTTCCATAAGGTGTATTTTTATCTGTTTTGTTTAATAAAATTTTACTGCTTGCAGCAGTTACTTGATGTGGAATAGAGTTCCTTGTAGTCATGGCTCTATGTAGTGCTGTGCACCTCCTATAGTCTGCTGTGGACTTGGGGACTGTGAAGAGACCTTTGGTGGCATGTCTTGTGGGGTATGCATGGGTGTCCGAGCTGTGTGCCAGTAGTTCAAACAGACAGCTCGGTGCATTCAACATGTCAATACCTCTCACAAATACAAGTAGTGAGGAAGTCAACCTCTCCTCCACTTTGAGCCAGGAGAGATTGACACTCATGTTATTAATGTTAGCTCTCTGTGTACATCCAAGGGCCAGCCGTGCTGCCCTGTTCTGAGCCAATTGCAATTTTCCTAAGTCCCTCTTTGTGGCACCTGACCACACTACTGAACAGTAGTCCAGGTGCGACAAAACTAGGGCCTGTAGGACCTGCCTTGTTGATGGTACTGTTAAGAAGGCAGAGCAGCACTTTATTATGGACAGACTTCTACCCACCCTAGCTACTGTTATATCAAAATATTTTACCATGACAGTTTACAATCCAGAGTTACGCCAAGCAGTTTAGTCACCTCAACTTGCTTAATTACCACATTATTCATTACAATATTTTGTTGAGGTTTAGGGTTTAGTGAATAATTGTAGTTTTTTAAATATTTATGACTAATTTATTCATTGCCACCCATTCTGAAACGAACTGTAGCTCTTTGTTAAGTGTTGCAGTCAATTCAGTCACTGTGGTAGCTGACGTGTATAGTGTTGAGTCAATATCAATATCGTCCGCTTTTATCCTCAGAAATTTTGCATCCAAGTTGTCAGACACCGGTGGCTTGTCATTATTGATAGACAATATTTTTTCACCTCTTCCACATTTACTTTTACATAATTCATTTAACTTACTTACTTTACTTTCATAATTTGGTCAGATGTACTTGGATGTGTAGTGTCAGCCTTTGTTGCTGGCATGTCATGCCCAAGTTTGCTAATCTTGACAATAAAAAAATCATTAAAGTAGTTAGCAATATCATTGGGTTTTGTGATGAATCTGATTCAATGAATGATGGAGCTGAGTTGGACTTTTTGCCCAAAATGTCATTTAAGGAGCTCCAAAGCTTTTAACTATCATTCTTTATGTCATTTATCTTTATTTCATAGTGTAGTTTTTGATTATTTTTATTCAGTTTAGTCACATGATTTCTCAATTTGGATTACGTTTACCAATCGGTTGTACAGTCAGACCTATTTGCCATTCATTTTGCCTGATCCCTCTCAACCATACAGTTGTTCAATTCTTCAGGGATTTAACAGTTTTTACAGTAATTTTCTTAATGGGTGCATGCTTATTAGTAAATGGTATAAGCAATTTCATAAAAGTGTCAAGTGCAGCGTCTGGTTGCTCCTCATTAAACACCAAGGACCAACAAATACTCTTTACATCAACAACATAGGAATCACTACGAAACGTATTGTATGACCTCTGGTGCACTATATCAGGCCCAGCCTTTGGAACTTTGGTTTTCCTAGATACGGCTACTATATTGTGATCACTACATCCGATGGATTTGGATACTGCTTTCAAACAAACTTCCGCATTTATGTTAGTGCAGGGTGAGCTGCACACAGTGGACTTCCTGCTAGGGCACACCACCTCAGTGCTAACAGTATCACTCTGGTTTACTGCATACAATAGCTGTAGGATCAGCAGAGGCATTCAGGGCAGTAAGAGGGACATTCATTAGATTTCTTACATTGTGTCTTCCAACGCCCCTGGAGCATTATGACAACTCGACGACACATCGTCTCAACGCAGCCTTATAATGCTGTTAAAGGATCCAGGAACCCAAATTATTTGAACTGCAACGCTGCTGGGTTTTTCCACTCTCAACAGTTTCCTGTGTGAGTCAAGAATGGTCCACCACCCAATGGACATCCAGCCAACTCAATATTAGGAAGGTGTTCTTAATGTTTTGTACACTCAGTGTACAGTACCTTTGGAATATACTGGCATCTCCAAGCATGTGCTTGTGAGTGAAGGGTGGGTGTTTAGGTTATTGGAATAGTAACCAATTATTGCTGGATAATTGTCAGGCCATGCTGAAGAAATAACTTTGATAGGCCCCATTTCTTTCCATCACTGTCACCCTTTCCATTTGTATGATAATACATATTTCATAATTTATGAGGGGCATATACATGGCCATGTTTCCGATTCACAGCTGATAGGCCCTGATAAGGCCTGACAGTTCTACCCTGTGCTCCTGTTCTCCATGTCATTTCCCCTTCCTTAATTTATACCTGACCCTCAGCAGGGGGGCAGTTAGGCCTAGCAAACGAAGGTTGAATGCACACCAATTCCAGTATCACCTTTGCGATGGTTTAAAAATAAATGGATAGCCAGGCCGTTGCCGGCGGGCAGCCTTTCATTTTCTACTCTCCGCCAGAGAGATCGGCCTTCTTTCTGAGGAATTAGGAACCATTAGGATAAGTCGCTGATTCAGAGAAACCAGACAAGACACAAATTGTAGTTATTTAGATGAGGAGGATAACTTGGGAGCCACATCACCCGTGGTGTGACAAGCCAGACGAATTGAGGCACAAATTATTGTTTGACACAAATATTTGTGTGGAGGAATCGTATCGCTTGGCCAAGGGCTGGGCTGTGAGCTCAGTTTGACTGTAATGGAAGATAATGAAAGGAGGCAAGGCTTGGAGAGTAGACAGAAAGAAAAAAAAAAACATCCCCAATGTTTAACCAGCAGAGAGTGGAAACAACGATTACTTGACTCATCTACTGCCTTGTGTTCAGGGGTCCCCACTTGCAGTTGTCTTTGACTCTGTTGTCATTAACACAGATGGTCATGGCATGGGGAATTACAAACAGCTCTCAATCAGAACTGATGTTTAACAAATGATATAGCTGATTAAATGAAATTGTGATAGTGACAGTTAGTATGTGCTGATAGCTAGAAAACAGTTAATGGATCATGGGTTATCTGTCTCCGGTGGCCAGCAGTTGGTTTCCAGGTAATTCATTTGTAGCAATCAATATTTTGAGCCTTTTTTCTTGTTGTTTCATTTGTTATCTCCTTTCTTTTCTGGTTGTAAGCATGATGCTATCTCTAGTTGTAAAAAGAAAATAGCGTCATAATTGGGTTCGATGGTTGGAGACGACAGTGCACATTGTCAACTAATTGCCACAAAACATATGACCCTTCACAGGATGTAACATCAAGATTCTATCATTTTATATTATTTATTCCAAATGCATTTGCCTTATTTTAGTAGTTATGAATGGAACAACATTGTATTATCCTATATTTATGCCATTTGTAGCAGGATTGTGGCAGACATCAAGACATGCAGTCAGTTAAAAGAGAGGACATCTAATCTCTCCCACATTTAAATGGGTAAATAAGTCTTTGTCTGTCCACAACAGGCATTGGCGTGTGAAGGGTAGTCTGGTGCTGAATAGCCCCCATACATCACCCAGATGGATGTTACACATGGGTGGTGAATAACAAAATGACACCCTTTAAAGTGGAAGAGTTAATTGAAAAGCAAACACATGAATATATTCTGCATACTCTTGTATTAACTAGTGTAGTAGTTGTGGTGGAGGTAATGGTTGTGGTAGTGCTAGTCATAGTATCTGTATTTTTTATTTATCCTTATATGGCTAAAACCAACACGGTCTCAATGTAATATCAAAACAATAACATTTAACCACCGTTTTTCTCACCTTCGACAGACATACAGTTCCAGTCAAAAGTTTGGACACACCTACTCATTGCAGGGTTTTTCTTTATTTGTACTATTTTCTACATTGTAGAATAATAGTGAAGACATCAATGGAATAACACTTATGGAATCACGTATTAAGTATTGAGATTCTTAGTAGCCACCCTTTGCCTTGGTGACAGCTTTGCACACTCTTGGCATTCTCTCAACCAGCTTGTGATGTCTTCACTATTATTCTACCACTGGTACATAGGTTTGTGTGTCACTTGTGGGAACACACTTCTATATTTCACAATAATAACATATTATTTATACATGTATGTCACAAAGCATGGTTAGGGTTAGAGACATGCAAACGTCCTCTTTGTGAAAGAGATTGTCTGTTGCATTTCCCTTAGTCATGTCTGTCCAGAGGCTGAGTGATGCCTTTACAGTGAGCCCATCAATTACAACTTGGGTCAGCAGTGACAGACACTCTGTCTGAGGAGCCGGTGGCAAGCCAGGACACTAGTTGAAACTTCAATGTTAAGTTCAAACGTGCTGGAGTCAGTTTGGATTATCCACGCCTAGCTGCCTTGCTCCCTACGACGTGCATCTTAAAATAACAATAACGCTTTAGAGCCTTTATGTGTCACTCCAGCACTCGCCATTTAAAACCCAATTAAAAACGGCACAAAATAGAAACTAAGAGTTATTTCAGTGTCAGCGATGATGTAACAGGAAGGGCTTATTGAGAATAATTAAAATCTCAACACACTTTAGGGTCACATGGGAGAAGTTCAACACCGTACGGGCCAGAAGAACACACAGTTCCCTGTTCCTCGTACAAGATGCTAGCATAATGCAGGGGAAATGCTGCATCAGATTTCTCTGCTAGAGAAGTGGAACAGATTCAGAGATCAGCGCTCTCACATTATAATTCATGTAATTGCATACACTGACCAAGGCCTATGTATTATAGAAGTATGTATATTAATACACCTTGTAAAAATGCTAATGTAAACACCAACAAAAACTACTTCAAATGTAACGTTTATCACTTGCTACCTCCATATAAGGACGTAGAATAGATGTGGTCGATAGATGCCTGTGTGCTGTTTGACTGGCATTTAGAGCCATCCCAATTACCCTATCTCACTCTCTGTGCTACTTGAGTCAGATTAGGATAGGATAATCCCACTGTTAATTTCTCAATGGAGACACATGTGGATGTGACATGACAGGTTTAGGCTCTCGCAGGGAAAACAACATTCTTTTGGATCTGTTACAAAGCAAGCATACATAGGATATGATCCTCTCACAAAAGAGCGTGGCTTGTTTCCCCTGCTGCAATTTGTATGAGCTGCTGCACAGGACCCATTTTAGTTTTAATGGGCTTTACTTAGCACCCTTCAGACAACTATTCAACTTCTATCTGTTTATAGCCCTGCCTCCAAGCTGCGACGCACAATGAAGCCTGCCGGATGGGTGCTGTTAAATGGTTTATCCTGCCAGAGCCCCTGTGTGTTAGCTTGAGTTTGTGAGATTCTGCATCAGGCCCACCACTATAGGAGTGCATCACCAAGCAGCCTTCTATGAAAGATTACTTCATTCTTAATGCAAACTCAATTAAGGCTCGGTTAAACTCAGAGCAAGTACTATACAGGGTGGCTTTTTTATGTCATGTTGGTACATGTGACTTTTGACCAGAGATAGGGAATGTGCATGTTAGGTTGCAATGACCTTGGGTCCAATGTGGAGTGTTATGTTCTGTTTAGGCACCAGTAAACTGGAGCAGTGTTTACTTTAAGTCCTAAAGCATGCACGTTCCAAAGGTCAGAGGAGGAAGAGCACACCTTAAAGCCCTTAAATCATTCAGGACCATTGTGGATGCCTGCGTGTTTCTCCATCCCATCCCTCCATCTAAAAATACATCCTTTGTCTCTGGGAAGAAGAAAAGTTTGAAAAGTAAAGTACGATAATGATTAATGTTCCATCAAACTTTAATACCCACTGTACTGTAGTTTGCTACTGACACGGGGAACAAAAACACATTGTTCACTAAATAGATACAGTGCATTTCAATGTCGCCTCGCTTACAGCTGTGCTGAGATGAGTTGAATACATTCTGCATTGTATCGATTGGTATTGCCAATGGCGGTTTTGCCAGTATTATGGAGGCTAAAATGAGACTGGTGGATAAAGCTGACACATAATGTCTCATACTGGATGAAAAGACGTGCTCTATGAGAATAACCAGAGCAACACAAAACCGTCATGCATGCATGCACACATGCACTACACACACGCTGAAGATCAATAATATGATGAATTACCTTGATAACAAGAATTACTTGCATTCGACCCCAGCTCTTCGTTTTAATAACCTCCTACAATTGTCCACCTTAATTATTGAAGGATAGAAGATAGCAGGGAGAGATGGGATGGAGAGTTGAGAGGAGAAAAGAGAAGCCCCCATAAAGCCCCCATATGCAAATCCATTTTTTTTCCATGCGGCCAAACCTTTACGTTGCAGTGCACATCATAAACAAGTCAGCATATGGGAGCGTTCTGTGCATGGGTGTGCTGTAAACGTATAGGACCCCACGACTTATGGGTTTGAAACATGCTGTTGATCAAGCCTGTGATTATGGGATAGAAGGTAACCTGCATTAGTACGGGCTAAAACACACAGGGAAATTGTGCGTGTCTGTAATTGCTCAAATGGTATACCCACGATGGCAAGGTGCTAAAGAGAAGTTACAGTGAGTTCTTCAAGGATAAGAAGCCTTGAGTTGTGTGCCGAGTTGGTTACTATGGAGAGTAGAGGTATTTTATTGTAGCATACACAATAGAATTTGCTCAGTGGACAACACTGCTTACAATTGACTTCACCACTGTATACGGGTGTGTTTTTGTGGTCTTAGATGTGGGCATTTCTCCCTAGAGGTGCAGTGTTATGCACATTAGTGCCGCCATTTATACATCTAACCAGAAGAATGAGATACGTCTGGGGGAATTGTTTTGTGCTCTCTCTCTCTCTCTCTCTCTCTCTCTCTCTCGCTCTCTCTGGCATGTCTCCTTATTAAGCGGCAGCAATCGTCAGGAGACGCGTAGTTGTTAAATTAACTGGGCATCCTCAAGACGCACAGCCCGGATACACACAACTCTTAAGATCAAGCAGAAACCACCTGTCTAAAAAACATAATTAGCAACAGATTCATTGATGAATAGATGAGCATGCAAGCCAGAATATTGAGGAGATAAACACATATATATCCAAAAGCAATATGCTACTATTACCCACCATATGTGTGAGTGACAGTGTATCATGGCATTCCCGAGAAGTAAGTGGTGCATAACTTCCTATCCTAATCTGACTGAATTTAGCACTCAAAACTTCATTCAGAATAGGATGTTAGCCATAAGCTATTGTAAAACAGAATGTCTAGCGCATTTAACAGTTTGGCTGAAGGCAATGCCTCTATTACCTTTGCCAATCAAAGCATACGAAATCCCAAGCCACTGTAATGCCCCTTTCTCTGAACTATTCTGTACTTTCAAGCTACATTTAGAGATACATTTGATTCCATTGAAGTAACATAGAGGAATGTACCGCATTGAATTATTACTGTACAATATTGAAATATTTAAGTAAAAAACAAAGCCCTGTGCAAATGTAATTCGTTTCAATTTGATTCTTGAGGTTTTCTGTAGACAACTATTCATGGTTCATTCCCCTAGTGGGAAGGCCATCTTCTCAGAGACAGATTACTCCTGGCGTGCTGTCTTGGCTCTGCTGTACCTGCCCAACAAGCTACTGTACAAAGACATGACGTGAAAATGTATGAAAAGAAAAAGAGAACGTTTCTCTGTTTTGTTTTGTCTTTTGTGTGGACATGTTCAAGCTCCTGTGCTTGGTTCCCATTTAGACATGTTACTTGTCAGTTCCTGTGAAAAAGTACAATGTCTGCCCATTCTCCAAGGCTGTTATCTCAGGCCCAACAAGGCTGTCTGTCTCAGACCCATCTCCTCCCTAATATCCTTCACCTCAAATGATGGCGCCAGCTGCTTTTGTTGTTGTCAATGCACCATTGATTGATGGCAGAGTCGGCTGCCATTTTCTTTCTGGCCCTGCAATGCTGAACAGCTGAACAGCTGAACATGTTGTTGTGGGGATCTATAGTCCTAATAGGAGCCCAGTGTGCTCCATTGAAGTAGGAATAACTCCCACCATTACCCCTACTGGGATTTGTCTCTTTAAACACAAAAATAACAAAATGTGTTTATTCTTCTTAAGGCTAGCACTCCTGTAGGTTATTGTCCTGCCTAACAAGCCAGCAATACCTCACTGTAATAGCTCAATTAATACTATTATTATTCTGTGCATGATAAAGCCTTGGCAACGAGAGAGGACAAAGCAACTCCAACCCAGGCTCCTGGTTTTCTACAGAGAGTACATGGGGAAATAGATGGACTATCACTGACAGTTTGGTGTGACTTAATGACCCCGAGCCAAATTGCTTTCCAGGATCCCTGCACATGGGAGGCTTAAGATAGCGATGACTTGTATCGTACTCATCCCACAGGGGAAGAGAGACGCGTTGTTAACAGGGTTTCCGAGGGATTGGAGGGATCTTAGTGCCGCTATCCACCTCGTTATTCACACCCCTGCATGTCCCGGGTGTCTCCCTCTCACTTTTCTCGCTCACTTCAGCCGCCGTTTATAATCACCGTTCTCTTTTTTGGCTTCTTTTTTTGGGGGGGGACCTCGTGCATCTCACACAAAGATGGATAGAGGTGTGTATGTAGATAGAACCCCCAATGGGACACTATCTCTGCTAAATCTAGACCTCTAAATCAGAAGACAAATGGATCAATGGAAGCAGAGCAGCAGAACAATGGAGACTTGAGAAGCAGTGAATGGTTGATGCCTACTATGTATGTGTGCTGCCTGAGGTTTAGACTGGCAGTCTGTAGTGGAGCGTAACATCCTCTCTCACCTGTCCAAATCACTACTGCGCATTACATGGGAGAGACGCCTATGTCTTTAGTCAATGTCGTTACAGTGTGACTTTGTGAATTGCCCCTAGGAGAAGCTTCAGTAGCACGTTGATCCTGCCCAGAAGTTCCACAGAGATGTTAAGACGGACATTTTTACACACAGTCATGAGGCTTTTTAACAAGTATAATTTATTAACTGTTTAATGAGGTCTTCCTGTTGAACAATGTTGTTGCTTGTTTTCCCTCAGAGTAGGATAGAAAACAGCACTTGAATCAGACTATTCTTTTAGGGATACTATGGTGCTGGTGCCTTGATGTTTCTTAATACAGTATGTGTTTTTTTTTTATCATGTGATGGTCATTGTTGCATGTCCTGTCCTTGTAAGTCATTGATGATGCATGCTGTGATATAACAATTTCCCAAATTGGAATTAATAAAGTAATACTCTACTCTCTACTCATATTAACCATGGCCAAAACATGTAGATTCCAAGGTGTACCAATGGAGTGAATGTACGCTGTGTCCTCTGCAACTTTTACACATAAATGTACATGGAGATTGAATGCACAGAACTACAATGTTGCCACGATCTTACAATAGGAAAGAACATGTTGGATGTTGCTTAGTCCATGTACAGCTTGTCTTGTTTTTTTGTGGCCTTTGCTTTTGTTCAAGTTTGACAGTGTCTCGGTGGTTCCTGGGTTAATGCCTGAGCCCATACTGAGCTGTCAGTGTGGATGTGCGAGACAGGGATGATTACCAAAAGGAAAGAGCTCAGCCTGGCTGAGATGGCGTATGCATGTGCCAGATAAAGCAGGGCTCGCATATAACATCAAAGAGATTAGCATATTGAAACAGGATTTGCAATGTGAACTTTAGCTGGGGTTCTTTGTGAGCATTAGATTCGTTGTAGAGAGAGGGGAGGATAGACCACTGCAGGCCAGAGGAGGCAGTTAAAGATTTGCCCCAAACGGCCATTGTGGCAAAAGTCACGTGATCTCCACGCAATTCCCGATATGTTCAAATCAGATCAAAGTTTATTTGTCAAGTACAAAGAGTTGCAGATGTTAAAGTAGCTGCAGCTAAATGTTTTTGTTCTTAGCTCCAGCAGTGCAATACATTGTTATGCTCTTCCATTTCTGGAACATTGCCTAGTGGAAACAATTCTCTCTCTACCGCCGTTCTTGTCTAGAAAAAGTGAGCTTTTTCGGTGGCTGACAGGTAACAAGGTTTAACCAATCAAGAGCTGACAGCTTGAAAGGCAGGGGTCATCTGTCATCTGTGGCTGATCTGGATGGAGAAATGGAGACTGTCACTATGAGACAAGAGCCAGGTGATGCACATGGGTTAAACCCGTATCCCAGCTTTAGGAATCTGTTGTTTTAGTCATCATCAGCATAGTGTTGTGCCAAACTCAACAATGGCCATTTTCAGTGAGGTAAAGCTTTGATGTGCTATGTGGTGAAAGGAGGGGCGTTTTTGGTTCCTTGCATCACATGGTAATTAATAAATATGGCTTGGGAAATGGGCATTGGTATCCTATCACTGGGATAGAGTTACATTAATGTGTGTATTGGGGGCCTGACCTGTCATGAATTGTAATTATATTGCCTCCTATATGATCAACACTGAATCACGCATCCTATTATTTATTAAAGTTTTAGGGTGGATTTTCCCTTTAAACTTTCCTGGATAACTGGACCTGCTGGGAGCATATGTGGCCACATTATTATAGGATGACTTGGGAGAATGATATCCACAACGGACAGCCCATCTCAGTATCAGAACTTAAAATACAGCCAGACTGACCTGCTACTGGGACATTCTAGACCTTATAAACTGTTGAGAGCAGTCCCACAACTGATCTAAACTGAATGAGTTATTCAAATCACAGTGCTTTTGCGCCCTTATTCAAATCACATTTTCACTGCAGTTTACAACCAAGAGTAGAATGTTATACTCATTTGAAAACGATAATGCAATTACTCACTGCATTGTGTTGTTGTAGTCTAGATAATTGAATTGTCCCTAAACAGCTTTTTGAACTGCATGTCTATATGGCCAATATACCATGGCTAAGGGCTGTTCTTATGCACGGTCTGATATACCACGGTCTGATATACCACGGCTGTCAGCCAATCAGCATTCAGTGCTCGAACCACCCAGTTTATGATAAACGTTAGCGTGCGAAAAAGGGAAGTACCAAAACCCTTGATATAGGGGAGGAGCATGCACGCAGGTGAGGAAATGTGGCTATATGGAAGAAATTATATAGTAAAAGCTGCAAAAGTGTGATAGTAAACCAAGGGGAAAATACACTACCGTCCCCTGTGCCCACACCTGTAAAATACAAACTGTCCCTAAATCATACTCCCTATAGAGTGCACTGTGAAGAAACAAGTAAGGTTTAAACGGCAAACAGTGAAGTAATTGATATTGGCTGAATGCTACCATTAGTGGTTGGATCAGCTCATTTGCATCCTAAGATACTTACTGCCTCAGGAGGAGATTCTCATCACGGCGCCTGGCAATGAAATCCTGTGAAATTATGCAGAATGATTGCTATTTTATGCAGAAGAACTATTGCTTTTTTAGAATTGTAATTGTCCCAAACCCTCCAAATACATGCTATGATTGTGTGTGTGTGTGTGTGTATGTGTTTGCCTGCGTGCGTAGGTACGCTAGCCCATTACTGTCTAACACCCTTGCTGTAGGTGTTTTGTTCTAGCATCTATAATTGGGAGTGTGACTTTGTACAATGTTGTCACACCTTGAAGCCCTGTCTGTTTATTACATTGATTCCAGTCATCGTACAGCTAAAGCTGATGTGAATGACTTGTAATACCTCAAATTAATTTTAATATCTGTCAGAGACCGTCAGAGTCTATTATTCCCATCAGATTTTCTTTAAAACTGCACATGCCATTTCTTGTCACCTTATGGTGACAAGCCAATTATCAGTGACATTATAATCACATGTATTTATTTTTTGGACTGACTGAAGCAATATCCAAGTGGGATAAAGTGGTAGATTACAGCTTGCATTAGACTATTTTAATAATAAGGTATAATGAGTCCCTAATTGAGTAGCTTGAAAATCTGTGAAATAAAGGTCTGAGAAAACATGTTGCATATGTAGCCTCTTTTCTGCGACACACAAAAAAAATAAAAAAATGTTGCAAATAATCTTTCGGGAGCAATAGTAATACATAAATACATGACACAGTCTGATATTACACATTTCATTTTAGGTATAACCCACTTTTCCTGTATCTCCAAAGATGAGCGGCCATCTTCTTTCACAATAAGCTATTACATGGATTTTGAAGGGTGAGACAGTGAGGGGGAAGAGAGAAAGGAAGAAGCATTTGGAATCATAATGAAATGAAAAATGTATATTTCGTACATCTCTGCCTTCCGCGACCTTCAATGCTTCATAGTCTTTTTTAATACTCAGACTGGAGAATCAGACTTTGCCATTAATGTCAATGAGAATACCTCAGTTTCTAAATACAGTTTGTATTACAACCACACTGAGGGTACAAAGGTACAAACATACGTATTTTACTGTACCTTAACATTGGTGACACTGACACAGCTTTTCGCTTGCAGAATGACCTATGAGCTTTGTTTGACCGAGTTGGCCCTAGGCTTGGTGGTGGCATGTCTTAGTTAATTGAGATTTATGAAGTGGTATTTGACCGACTTTCCTTAAAGTAGTATACTGAACAAAAATATAAACTCAACATACAACAATTTTAAAGATTTTACTGAGTTACAGTTTATATTAAGGAAATCAGTCAATTGAAAATAATTCATTAAACCCTAATCTATGGATTTCACATGACTCGGAATACAGATCTGCATCTGTTGGTCACAGATACCTTAAATAAACAAATTGGGCTTCGCAATGGGCTTCAGGATCTCGTCACTGTATTTCTGTGCATTCAAATTGCTATCAACAAAATGCAATTGTGTTTGTTGTCCGTAGCTTATGCCTTTCCATAACATAACCCCACTGCCACAATGGGGCACTCTGTCCACAACGTTGACATCAGCTAAGCGCTCACCCACACAACGCAATGCACTCAGTCTGCGGTTGAGAGGCCGGTTGGACGTACTGCCAAATTCTCTAAAACGACGTTGGAGGCGGCTTATGGTAGAGAAATTAACATTAAATTCTCTGGCAACAGCTCTGGTGGACATTCCTGCAGTCAGCATGCCAATTGCACGCTCCCTTGAGACATCTGTGGCATTGTGTTGGGTGACAAAACTGCACCTTTATATTGTCGCCAGCACAAGATGCACCTGTGTAATGATCATGCTGTTTAATCAGCTTCTTGATATGCCACACCTGTCAGGAGGATCGATTATCTTGGCAAAGGAGAAATGCTCACTAACAGGGATGTAAAGAAGTTTGTGCACAAAATGTAAGAGAAATAATTGTTTTATGCATATGGACATTTCTAGGATATTTTATTTCAGCTCATGAAACATGGGACCAACACTTTACATGTTGTGTTTATATTTTTCTTTAGTGTATATTCCCTGGCCATATATTCCCGGGATTTTAGTAGAAGTGACAAGATTTCCTGCTGACTCATGCGTGGGTTATAGCAACATCCTTTATATTCATTGTGCTATGACAGACAGTTTACCCAGAAACCATTGAGCTGAGATACACATGAATGCAATCTTGTTAATGCTATACCCGACTGCCCATGAAGGAACCCTCAGGAAAAATAAAGGTGAAAAACTACAGAGAACCACAGAGAAGTCAAGAGGGGGTGAGGTCCAGAGAGAGATGGCCCAGACTGGCCATACTTGCCTTCCCTCACCTATGATTCTGATCCTGAATCTCAGAGTCGACAGGCTGTCCACCTGAATCACAGAGAGGCCAGTCCCTGCTCCGGACAGATTAAGTCTTATCAATCAACTCGGGACAGGCAGCACAACACCACAGGCCTGTCCCAGCAGTATCAATAGCAGCTCATGGAAAAATATCTGGGTTTAAGGTAGAAGATTCAGGATTTATCGACGCTCCGTAGGGATTGGACTCAAACCCCGCTGGCCAACCCCTCCTCTCCTTGCTTCCAGTGAGCCACCCATGGGAAAGGTGCCGTCTTCAGATGTGAGCAGGTCTGAGGAGAGATTTGAAAGTGAATGCAAATGAGCCGTTGACTCGCTCTTCGCCTCATGTAGCTCCTTTCGCACTGCTCTATTTCTGTAATGAAGCGTTTCCCATCAGTTAGTGCGGGGTAAGAGTCCGAATCATGAAAGGAAGAGCAAGTTTCAGCTTTTTTAAAGTGGGAAGATGGATGAAGGCACTGAAACAGCACACTGAGGCATGTCCTCGGGTCCAGGCCTTCTGTAACACTCTTTTGTTTTCTTTAGGGACAGGGCCGGCCCTAGGCATAAGCGACGTATGAGACCACTTAAGCCCTGCGACCACTAGGGGGCCCCTCAACTTACTGTATCGCTAAAGTATTGCAGAAGATCCAATTTAAGATTTAAAGGTAATTTATGATTGAGCCGACATGCATGTACTGTATGTATGCAATGTATACTGTGAAGGCATTCTCTGTGATTGCCTTTTAAATTTCAATAAAGCTATAACGTGAATCTTCCGCGATACTTCTGCGATACAGATTGAATCCATCCCTCAGAATAGTAGGATACACAAGGTGCAATTTAGAAATTTAGCCGTTTTTCTCTTGTTATGTCAGTCACTGACATTCACTCAATCAGCCCATGTCAGTAAAACGTTTTTAGATTGGTATATTAGTCTAGCCAGATATCTAAACTTAAAGTAATGATGGTCGACTGGGCAGACAGGGCACGCACCTGGGGGCCCTGACCTCCAGGGGGCCCCCATTGATTTTGTTAGTCACTCTCACTCAGATATCATATTAACATGGCATACGTCATGGCAAAATGTATTGAATTGCAGGAAATTTGCTTTAAAACAGAATAAAAGGTATGGCAAAATGTGTAGAATGAATAGCTGTAAAACTGATTTTTTTTCTCTCCACCCCATGGCTAAATGAGTAGAACTGCATGAAATGAGTTGTAAAATGGCTAAATCTTCTCTCCCCCCATTTGCAAAATGTGTAGAATTGCAGGAAATGTTCTTGCCGTCAAGAGGGGGCCCACTAAAATGCATTGCATTTCGATGAAAATTACTTCCAAGATGTAGAGACCATCTTAACATGCAAGTCCCCTGACAAAACTCTTTATTCTCATCACTTATACTGTTATCTTGGATGCACCCACCCGAAGGTCTTCTTATCCCACATCCTCTTCTCACCAGCCTCTCACTATTGTCTCTATAGAAGTCCCGAGTGCTTAAGATGCAAAGCAGTAGGCTTCCTCCTTGATGAGAAACGCACAGACAGCAGGGTCCACACTCTATGATCAAAGGGTCATGCTTTTACTCCTAGGCAATTACTCCAATGAGGTATTCCGGAGCTTAAAATAGTCTTCCCATTGTTCCACATATAAAAGCATAGGAATACCAACACAATGAAAAGCCCGGCAAAGCGCTCCTGGGCTTTCTTCTTGTTCCTATCTACAACAAGTGTCCCTTTAATAACAAATTACTGTGGAAATGTGGGTCCTGTGTAATTCAGACGATTAATGAATGTAACCGCGCCATCATGTCAGACGAAAAATAGCGAAAACACATCTGAAAGAACTAATAATGAAAATACAATGACAAATCAACAACGTTACCAAGAAGTATACCAACAACGTTATAACAGCACATCATTTCAAAGAAAAGAGGAACCATTCCTGTCGACTTCATACCACTCAAAATAAGTGGTGGATTCTTGGACGGTCCAGGGGTTTCTTAATGGTATGGGGCATTTGGGGAGGATTTTCCACCTGTTCTGATGTAATTTCCCCTCCTCTCTCCATCGCAGCACTATAGAGATGTAAACTGCATCTGCTGAGCCTCCAGTCTCCATTTAATGAGATCAGTGTACTATGTGGATGGGGTGTTCATGCTCATGGCTCAAGGCCATGTGTCTGCAGATCACTTGAGATTAGTGCTGGAAGGGGTCTGCTCAGCTGGGTGACAGGATATACACAGACCCCTGTAGAACATCAGCTTCAGAAATAACATAATGGGAAAGAATATCAGCGATCATCGCTCATTTTATGGGGGTTTCACATGGCTGCCAAAGGTTCCCAATTGATTTCAATGGTCAATGATGGATCTCTTGCTCCATCATCGGTTTCCAAGGCTTATATCCACCACCACTGTTTCAAATATCATTGGAAATAACTGTACTTATGTTGAGGGGGAGGGCATCCCTTAATGTGCAGTCATTCTCAGTGACATCCACTTGAGTAATGCATAGTGAATAATACATAGTGAAACAACTCCTCTGATTGACTTCCGACAAAATGTTTTTGAGTAAATGTGAAAAAAAGTTTTTGCCCCTTCAAAGTAACAAGCTCTCAGCTTAATTATTTCCAGCCAATTTATCTCAGTGAGAATGAGGCACTGTTTTGCTTTGAACGTGAGGCGATGGCCAGAATAAGTAAAAGACAAAGCGAGCATATTAGCTTTTAAGAATATCGAAAGTCGCTCTATGGGTGGTGTTATTCATCGTATATTGTATGTGGACTACAAACACAAGTGAGATTTGCGTATTTATTGAGTTGAGCAGAGTCTGATTGAGGGGCCAATTGTGTTATTGGATTGTTTTTACAGCTTCGCCTTTTTTTCTAAGATGTGGCACGACACACCCATGCCACCTCTCTGTTTGTAAATTAGCCTACCATTCAAAGAAATCCTATCTCGGCTTCATTGATGTCGAGTGATGGCACTGATATCCTGTTATATGGAATACTCACAATACTAACTGAGGGCAAGAGTAATACAGTGCCAATTAATTTGTCAATCCACATTGTTTTCAGTATTGTATAGGTTTAATTCATTACTGTATTGGGACTTAACTATTGATCTCGTGCTGAATATTGAAAGGATTGAAAACGGATAGGAAATTAATTCTGCATTTATATTATATATTTATATATCAGGATGTTGACGCTCAAGTCCACAACATTAAATACAAATCATCAAGAAGCTGTCTGTTTCCCTCACTTTGCATTGAGATAAGCTATGTCACGGCCACATGTTAAAACCTATTGCTACCAGCAACGCTGATTGCAGAAAACGATCCCATTGCTAATTAGCCTTTTCTAACCACACTTCCCCTCGTTAGTCACTCATTTAGATCAGCAGTGTGGTCATGCATGTAAGTGCTTGTGTTTTGTGTGTACGCACATGTCAACATATTCATATAAATAGGGAAAGAGAGAGAGACGGGAGGGAACGTGTCTGAAAGTTCAAGACCATATCTATTTATAACCTGTTTTCTTTTTTTCTTTTTTTTATAGAGAGATTAAATAAATTAACAATTAGCCTTTTATCTGATACATTGCTGTGGGATTCCATCAAAGGGATCCTCAGTGATTAGCCAAGAGTGGAATGCGAGTGTTTACAATGCTTCACTACTGTATATTTAGACGCTCTAAATAGGTCACGCGCAGTGGCACTCTCAAATGTCTTCTCCTGCTAATATGGTTGTTTCGGCCAGGAAAATCAATCGATAGCCTGCTGTAGATACATCCGACGGTGATTGAAGAAATTACAGTGCCTTAAGAAAGTATTCACACCCCTTGACTTATTCCACATTTTGTTGTGTTACAGCCTGAATTCCCCCCCAAAAAATTATATCACCCATCTACACATAATACCCCACAAAGTGAAAACATGTTTTTAGAAATGTTTGCAAATTTGTTAAAAATGAAGTAGAAGCACCTTTGGCAGTGTTTACAGTTGTGAGTCTTTCTGGGTAATTCTCTAAGAGCAACGTTTGTCCGTTATTGTTTTCACAATTCTTTGAAGTCTGTCAAATTGATTGTTGATCGTTGCTAAACAACAATTTGAAGGTCTTGCCATTTATTTTCAAGTAGATTTAAGTCAAATCTGGAACTCGGCCGCTCAGGAACATTCACTGTCTTCTTGGTAAGCGACTCCAGTGTAGATTTGGCTTTGTGTTTTAGGTTATTGTCCTGTTGAAAGGGCTCCCTATGGCCAGAGCCTGACATGGACTTCAGGAGAACCAAGGCCCAAACGACTGCAGTCCCTATACAGGGGATGGATGTGGAAATGGTTGGGTCGTACAAGTTCCTGGGAGTCCATATGGACAACAGGCTGGAATGGGCTCGTAACACCGGGGCCCTGTACAAAAAGGGTCAAAGCCAACTCTACTTTCTGAGAAGGCTCAGGTCCTTCAACGTGTGCAGTAAACTACTGTTAAACACTATTATTGCACACAGAGTCCATGCAACTTACTATGTGACTTGTTGAGGACATTTTTTCTCCTGGACTTATTTAGGCTTGCCATAACAAAGTGGTTAAATACCTTTTGACTCAACACATTACAGATTATTATTTTGTATTATTTTGTAAGAATTTTGAAAAACATAATTCAACTTTGACATTTTGGCGTATTGTTTACACAACATCAAGGTTGTAACACAACAAAATGTGGAAAAAATTAAGGGGTGTGAATACTTTCTGAAGACGCTGTAACTCCATTCACTGTTCAATAGAGCAGGTTTCTTGTGGTTTTTTTCCCCCCTGTCACGTTCGGGTGTGTAGAGAGACCAAGGCGCAGCGTATCGATAGTTCGACATATTTATTCAATGAACTAGCGAACTATACAAAATAACAAATGATAATAATAAAGATGACACACGTAGCACGAACACGAGACAACATAACAATGAACCACGCCAACGGAGTGGAACACAGACATATAAGTAAGATCCCTAATTAGAGGTAATGCATAGCAGCTGCCTCTAATTAGGGATCCCACACACACACACCAGACAGAAATAGAAATGATAGATCTGCCAGACTCTGACCATAGAAATATAGAGAAGCAAAGCTTCTCTATGGCCAGAGCCTGACAGTACCCCCCCCCAAAGGCGCGGACTCCCGGCCGCAAGAAAAATAAACACAAAAACATGAGGGAAGGGTCAGGGAGGGAAAAACATCAAACATAACCCATCGCCGGTGGCGGTTCCGGCCCCGGCGAAGTGGATGTCTTCCTCCTCATTTCTACTTGGCCCGGACTGGGCACTGGTGTGGTAGGCGACTCAGGCCATTTAAAGGGGCAACCCACCGGTCCTGGAAATGACCATGGTGGGGCAAAAGGCTCAGGCCATGGAGCGGGGCAAATAACCGGGCCAGGACTGGGCACCGGTGTGGCAGGCGACTCCGGCCATATAAAGGGGCAACCCACCGGTCCTTTAAATAACAATGGTGGGGAAAAAAGTTCAGGCCATGGAGCGGGGCAAATAACCGGGCCAGGACTGAGCACCGGTGTGGCAGGCGACTCCGGCCATATAATTATCACGGGAGGCTCCGGGCTGTCGAGCTTCACGGGAGACTCCGGGCTGTCGAGCGTCACGGGAGGCTCCGGGCTGTCGAGCGTCACGGGAGGCTCCGGGCTGTCGAGCGTCACGGGAGGCTCCGGGCTGTCGAGCGTCACGGGAGGCTCCGGGCTGTCGAGCGTCACGGGAGGCTCCGGGCTGTCGAGCGTCACGGGAGGCTCCGGGCTGTCGAGCGTCACGGGAGGCTCCGGGCTGTCGAGCGTCACGGGAGGCTCCGGGCTGTCGAGCGTCACGGGAGGCTCCGGGCTGTCGACCGTCACGGGAGGCTCCGGGCTGTCGACCATCACGGGAGGCTCCGGGCTGTCGACCATCACGGGAGTCTCCGGGCTGTCGACTATCACGGGAGTCTCCGGGCTGTCGACTATCACGGGAGTCTCCGGGCTGATGAGGCGCACCGACGGTCTGGTGCGTGTAGCCAGCACTGGAGGTACCTGGCTGGGCACACGCACTGGAGGTCGAGTGCGGGGAGTCGGCACGGGACGTACCAGACTGGAGAGGCGCACTGGAGGCTTGGTGCGTGGAGCCGGTACTGGAGGAACCTGGCTGGGCACACGCACTGGAGGTCGAGTGCGGGGAGTCGGCACGGGACGTACCGGACTGGAGAAGCGCACTGGAGGCCTGGTGCGTGGAGCCGGTACTGGAGGAACCTGGCTGGGCACACGCACTGGAGGTCGAGTGCGGGGAGTCGGCACGGGACGTACCGGACTAGAGACGCGCACTGGAAGCCTGATGCGTGGAGTCGGCACATGTGGCACAGGACTAATAACACGCACCTCAGGGCTAGTGCGGGGAACAGGCACAGGACGTACCTGACTGGAGACGCGCACTGGAAGCCTGGTGCGTGGAGTCGGCACATGTGGCACAGGACTAATAACACGCACCTCAGGGCTAGTGCGGGGAACAGGCACAGGACGTACCTGACTGGAGACGTGCACTGGAAGCCTGGTGCGTGGAGTCGGCACATGTGGCACAGGACTCATAACACGCACCTCAGGGCTAGTGCGAGGAGCAGGCACATGACGTACCGTACTGGAGAGGCGCACTGGAGGCCTGGTGCATGGAGTCGGCACTGATGGCACCGGACTGGTGACACGCACCTCAGGGCGAGTGCGAGGAGCAGGCACATTACGTACCGGACTGGAGAGGCGCACAGGAGTGTAGCAGACGGCCGGACCCAGACTGGGCACCGGTGGAGCGGACTGCTCTGGCACTGGAGTAGGGCAGACGGCCGGACCCCGACTGGGCACCGGTAAAGCGGACTGCTCTTTCATGGGAGTGGAGTAGGCGACTGGACACGGATTATTCCACTCCGACATTTCCCGTTCAACCTCCTCTGCTATCTCCCACATTTCCTCCAGAACATCTCCAAAATGGCTCTCCAAATAATCCTCCTCTTCTTCACTTTGCGCCCCCCATTTATATGTCGGGCACAGTGTATTCCACATGGAAAGTGGTACTGGTGCGTCCTCTTCATTACCAGACCACCCCCATAGCCCCCCCCCGAAATTTTCCTGGGGTTGACTACGGCCTCCTTTACCTCCGTATCCACGATTACGCCGCTGTCTTCCTTTTTTCTCCTTTTCTCCAGATTTCCGCTGCTTGGTCGGGTGGTGGTTCATTCTGTCACGTTCGGGTGTGTAGAGAGACCAAGGCGCAGCGTATCGATAGTTCGACATATTTATTCAATGAACTAGCGAACTATACAAAATAACAAATGATAATAATAAAGATGACACACGTAGCACGAACACGAGACAACATAACAATGAACCACGCCAACGGAGTGGAACACAGACATATAAGTAAGATCCCTAATTAGAGGTAATGCATAGCAGCTGCCTCTAATTAGGGATCCCACACACACACACCAGACAGAAATAGAAATGATAGATCTGCCAGACTCTGACCATAGAAATATAGAGAAGCAAAGCTTCTCTATGGCCAGAGCCTGACACCCCCGTTATATTTGCACACCTTTGCCCAGGAACACGCCACAAATATCAGTCTGAATTATCGAGGTGCCGATTGTAGCAGTGTGATGAAAATACAGATGGGAGCCAATTGGACTGTTTGACCAGGACGACTCATCTAGTATTAAT
This sequence comes from Thymallus thymallus, assembly GCA_023634145.1. Taxonomy (NCBI): domain Eukaryota; kingdom Metazoa; phylum Chordata; class Actinopteri; order Salmoniformes; family Salmonidae; genus Thymallus; species Thymallus thymallus. The sequence goes on along the minus strand of CM042378.1, from coordinate 6,467,587 downwards.
GTGATTCAGACCCGAGTAACAGTGAGACACAAACCATACAAGTTTAAATATAGATTTTATCAAAGTTTGTTGATACGCATTTGGTTCTACAGTATAGTATTTATCTAAGACTCCTCCACTAAAGTGCTTGTGGAAAATGGACTGGTTCCCATGAAGTATGATATACAGACTCACAGACTCACAGTGAATGGCTGTCCTCTTTGAACAGGATAAATGACGAAGCTCGGGGCAGGCTGGAGTGGGCCAGGGTGGGGTAGGGATGGGGGATGAGAGGGGGAGGGCAGCCTCTGCAATTGTGCCAGATGAGGCAAATTAAGGTACTTAATTAAGCAATGAAACAACCAAGACTTTAATTATTCAACGCCTGCCAACCTTAACTCCATACAATACAGCCATGGGCAGTATGGGCTTACATAGCACAGTTACGCACGACAGCCGGCTGCTGCGTTAACCCTTTCTCTGTCCTCTCACTCTCAGTATTCCCGTTGGGTGACAGAATACCATGTTATACCATTGTTGCTGGACCAAAATAGCAATAATCTAGTGTTCACGCTTGGAGATGAGGTTTGACTTTTACCTCAGACCGGATAGGGATAAGCAACCCTTTCGTTCTTTTTAAAATCAATGATTATTTTGTTGATTCCCTGAACACTCAGCCTTATGCTCATTATCTTAGTTCAAAGTCATATAGATTAATCCTTCTCATTATTTAAACCCACATCTGGCTGGCATGTCGGATCCAGCATCTGTTCCTCCCTCTGTTGAACACAATTCTCACTTAATTGGGCAACCAAAAAAAAACATAAGCTGTTGTGTACTGCAGTAGCCTACCTACCAAAAATAGTTATATTCTGACCATGCAGACATTCAGTTGTGCACCTTGTTCTCTTCCTGTTTCAAACCACACCTTGCAGTGTTTAGGAGGAGTGAGGTCATCTGGTCAAATGGCCCAACATGGGAGAAAAATGCCCAACGTCTGGAGAGGAGCCGGTAATTGAGCTGTGTTCGACTAATTCCTCTGAGGCTGCGTTTACAGGCAGCCCAATTCTGATATTTCTTTCACTCATAGGTCTTTTGACCAATCAGATCAGCTCCGAAAAAGATCTGATGTGAAAAAATCTGATGTGATTGGCCCGAAGACCCATTTCGGGGAAAACAGACCAGAATTGGTCTGCCTGTGTAAACGCAGCCACAGATGTGTGAGGGAAATACAAAGTGTGTCTGTCTGCCTAGCCAATGGTGAAGGAGAGAAATGTGAGAAAGGAAGGCTGTGTTTACACTGACAGTCCAATTCTGATCTTTTCCCACTATTTGATATTTTTGTCCTATCAGATCAGCTCTTTTGCCCATCATTTGACAAAATATCAGAATTGGTCTGCCTGTATAAACTTGGATACACCACTGTCCCATTTTTTTTCTCATTATTACCAATATGCCTGTGAATGAGCATGCAGACGTGTTAGATTGTATAATGAACATACTAAGTAGAGAATGTAGTTGCACATTGCAGTGTATGCTTTGGTGTTTCCCATGTGCTTACAGTAACTGTGTATGGCCCACTTTTTAAAAGTATTTTTTTTTGGTGGTTGCATTCCTGGCTAGGTATCAAGGGTGTGTGTGTGGTGTGGTGTGTGTGGTGTGTGTGTGTGTGTGTGTGGTCTCCCTCCTGTGCTCCTCTGCTACTGACCCTAAGTCATCCTTCATCCTCTGACCCCCTCTCTGCGCAGCACTGCAGGGAGTGGACACTGAGATAATCATTGATAGAGTACAGTAACCAACAAGCTGGTAATTGCACTGAAGGCTTGTGAATGACATTACGACAGAAGAGTAAGAGTGTCTCAACGCCCAAAACGTTTGTGATTCAGAAGAAAGGCTTTTAAAACAGCCTTGATTCATCATTGGCACACAAGGGTGAATATGAGCACATTCAATGAAAAATGAGTTTCTCTGCACCATGCCATGTGAGACATTGAGGCTGCAATAACTACTAGTTAGCTACAGCATGTTGTTTTTATTGTGGAAATCTAATCCTTTCAGACTTGGATGCCATTATCTCACAGGGATTTCAACTTGAAAGAGAATAAGTATTGGACATATCAACTAACGGTCTGACTGTGTTTTTCCAAAATAATGAACTCAGCATAATCCTTAGAAGACAGGATGTGAACATTATGAGAAATATTCCACTACTGCACTAACCAGGGAAAGGCAGTGCAAAGGAAAAAGCTCCTCTCGACATGTCCAGAATTGTTTGCCTCTCGACTTCGTGATTTAATTTCACAGCATTTATTATTGTTTCTCCACTCTGAGCTGGGGACCTGTAAGTAGTGTCTTGTGAAATTAAATCATGCTCCAGAGCCTAGCAAGAAAATGCCGCCCTCTGTAATTTAGAATTTACACATCAAATAAATTGAGAATTCATTCCCCATTTAGAATGGAGTGCCAATCGTCGACGCTTAACTGGCTTTTGAAAGTGAATTTCAATAATAAACATTTGATCATTGTTGGAAGTGAAATAGTCATAGAGTGATACATTCCTTTTGATGCAACACAGTCATTCAAACCAAGGTGACCCAACTCCCTTTCAATAAGGTCGATGTAGCACTGTACAATACCAGTGTACTGCAGTGTATTTGGAACAAGACGGATGTCTTCACCTTACTTGGGCTACAAACACAATATGATGAGGCGTACCTTGGCCGTATGCTCCTAGTTTCTCTACTCCGTCTTCCGTTCCCATGGGAGCAAGGCCAAGCCAATGCCCTCACCCACTCATGCAAAGAAGGTGGAGATGTGTTTAATTGTGTTTTAGAGTGTTGCTAATTTGTGGCAGGGATTGGAGCTTCCTGCGTTACACACAGTTGTGTGTGTGTGTGTGTGTGTTTGTGTGTGTGCGTCGTGCATTGTTTGTGTGCAAGTGTGCAGGTGTGTGTCAAATCATATCAAGTTTATTGGTTGCGTACACAGATTTGCTGATTTTATCGCAGGTGCAGCGAAATGCTTGGGTTTCTAGCTCCAACAGTGTATTAATACAGCACAAATAAAAACATATCACAGAAAAATAAAAATACAAGTTATATAGGATGAGCCATGACTAAATACCATATATACTGTGCAGTACATATAAAGTTGGTGACACAGTATGTAAATATTAATAAAAAGTGACCAGTGTTCAATGACTCTATACATAGGGAAGCAGTCTGTAAGGAGCAGGGCTATAGTGCCAGGTGGTAGCTAGGACAGTGACTAAGGTACTGGGCAGATGCCGGCTAGTGGTAACTTTTTGACAGTTTTCTCAGTCTCTCGGTCCCAGCTTTGATGCACCTGTACTGTCTCCGCCTGCTAGATGGTAGCGGGGTGAACAGACCGTGGCTTGGGTGGCTGAGGTCCTTGAGGATCTTCTTGACCTTCCTGTGACACCGGGTGCTTTAGATGTCCTGGAGGACAGTCAGTGTGCCTCCAGTTGTACTGACCACACCACCTTCTGGAGAGTCCTGCGGTTGCGGGCGGTGCAGTTGCCGTACCAGGCGGTGATACATCCCGAAAGAATACTCTCAATAGTGCACCTGTAGAAGTTTGAGTGTAGGTGTGTGTGCAGATGTGTGTGTGTGCGTGCGTGCGTGCGTTTGTGTGTGCGTGTGTGAGAGAGAGATTAAAAGAGACTGCACTTTGTGAGTAAGATGTGTATTATGTGTTTTAGTGTGAGTGGGTATGTGTGTGCGCCGGCCCTGCATTTAGTCTGTGTGCAATGAAGCAACGCTCCTCTGTTTACCCTCTCAGTGTATCTGCTCCTCCTGAGCTCATGGGGTGGGCTCTATGATATTCCTGATGAACATGGAATTAGCCTTTAATATCATCAGATATGGGGCTCGGGATTGCGGCAAATCAATGTTGATAAGTGCTGCTGAGTGTCACTTACCCCCAATGCATCATTGATGCACTAAATCCCTTGAGAGGCCTAAATGATCCAGTTATTTTGACATCAGACCAGTCCAGGCTTGAGCGAGCTCTTTTAACTGCCAGATTAGGAGTGTGTCAATGTTTTGAGACTTTCCGAAGACCCTGCATTTGGATTTACAGAGCAGAGGTTTAAGGCAGGCAATACATGCATTTAGTATATAGTGCATTGATGTCTCGTATTCCAATTGGCACATACACATTGCATTGCCTACAGTGTATGACCGTTGCTTATTGCAAAATTGATGGCATTAAAATAAGTTGTTATGGAAATTCACAAGAGGACTATGGCCCAATGTTTTATAACAACATTGTGATTCAACAAATTGTATATGGAGACTATGGCACATGTTATTAATAGCATTCATATAAAATAAATTGCATAGACCAACCGTGCCCACTTTATTATGGATAGCTTTGTTTTGTTTTTGGAGTGGTTCAGTCTCCTTGTAAAGTGACATGTGCTTATCTATATTTATGACTAAATGAATATTGTATTCACCTTGACTTGGCATCATACAATTCCATTAGGAGAAAGACATATTCCTTGTGATGAATCTAAGCCCTTGAGTACACTTAAGTTCATAATTGTACTTCTTCTAAGCCCTGTTTGACAATCGCTGGTATCCTAGGGTATTTATATATAAGTCCTCATTCTTTCTAGAGACGTTTGGTGTTTGAAACTCTGGGGACAGCACTCTTAATGATGGCCTACACAGTTCCCTTCAGCTAACACAGACATGGTAATTTACCACATGAGCGAGATTTCTCTGCTGTCTCCTTGTCCTCTAAGGAAGAGAAATGTAACACTAAGGAATGCTAATACAGCATACTGGTTTGCCCTGTGTGTAGTGTGAAGGTAGCTAGTTACTTCATTACCACGACAACAATGGAATGGAATTTCAAATAGCTTAGTCTTCCCATTTGGCACAGACATCAATTCAACATCTATCCCACATTGGTTCAAAGTAATTTAATTTAAATGATATAGAAACAATATAGATTCGACCAGTGTGTGCCCAGTGCGCTCTCTCTCTCTCTCTCTCTCTCTCTCTCTCTCTCTCTCTCTCTCTCTCTCTCTGTTTATGGGTGGTTTGTTTGTTTGTTTTGATGCATTATCTTAGTATTATTCATTTCCCAGAGAAAATAATTTTCTCTTCCTGTATTGCAACTAATTTCCTCAGAAATATAGTTTTAAGTATTCTTATATGGCCTGTATATTCACTGGCTTCATTTTGAAAGTGGTACATTTCTTCATGGGTTTCATTCCTTCCTGTAATGAGGTGATAGACTGGAATAATTTTCACAACAATCCTGGTAAAGTTGAGGCATAAACTACTTGCAAGAGGGGGCCCACTTCTTTTGCCCATCATATACCCAGACTGATGATAAAATGAACATAGAGGATGGTGTGAGTCACAGTAGATTGTTCAGTATCAATACAGAATCTTTCTTTCTCTAGTCTAAATGCATGAGAGTCACTTCATGATGCTCTTTCTAAGGATGCTAAACCTACTACACATAATGATATTTATATAGTCTAAAGGACATTTGCCACTGCAGAAGGCTACTTCTATAAGTTGGCCTGCATCTCATTGTCACTGCAGAACGTTCTTTCTTCTTCACTGACACTAGTTCTAAAGAACTAGTGTCAGTGCAGAACTTTCTTACCACAGTCTTAATGATGTGAGTTAGATGCTCTAGTCTGCCATTTGATGTGTTGCAAGTTGAGGTTGGTCAGGCCTACTCCCAGATATTAATCTGAGAGCAACAGGAGTGTAGTGGAGGCTGACATCAAACAGCGGTAGCGCCAAGCCCCCACAATCACCATCACCATCACTCTTGACTGAGTGCTTATTATGGGATGCTATTACACTCCCTGGGAGGAAGATGAGGAAGGGCTTGGGTGGGCTTCACAGGCTTTACAGCCTGTCCATCCATCCGTACAACCTACCACTTGATCCCAGATCTGATCCCAGAGCAGCCATTCATAACAACCCTGCTGTGATGAAAGCTTCCAAACTGCTACTGCATGGGGGACGTGAGCTATCTCTGGAGTGATGGAGGCCACATCTCAAGGTGGTAGAAGTTTTCCCAGCTAATAATTAGGAGAGAGTGGGAAATTGGTATTGAAGGATGCCTAGTTAGTGCTGTATGGGTGTGTGAGGGATGTGAGCATGCCTCAGAGTGTTGAAGGTGATTGTTCGTGTTGAGGTGCAGTGGTGTTTAAGAGCTCTTATGAACAAGACTTTGGACAAAATTACTGTTCTTAAGATTCAGGTTTTTCCAATTCTACAAAAAAGTACTTGGCCAAGACTAGATGAAGATAATCGTTCTGCTTGGTCTCTTAGAGAAAATCATGACTTCTTGACTGGGATTTGTCTTTCAAGGTGAGGCTGCCATCTTGAGCCAGATATTAATTAATTTCAGCTGACGATTAGGTTCAGATCACATTTGAGATTCGCTGACTCCCTCTTTGCACTAACTATGCAATGCAATATTATATCTGACTATGCGATATTATGTGGCACTATGCCCAATGCCACCCAACAACTAAAACCGATATCAGACTATGTTAAGAATGCATGTATAATGTTAGCCTGCCTGTTATTGAGAGTCACTTCACCTGCTCATGTCTGTTATTATAATACCGGTAAGAATTCTTAAAGTTTTGCCAACCACTTAGAATTTCACCCATATGCAAAATCTAATCTCTCAGGAGGGGTCAATGAATTCAGAGAGCATGTTGGGGCTTGAATGACAAGCAATCTCTAGTGAAAGGCATTATAAACGCACCAGCACGTTGCCTCCATCTCAGTACCATGCTGAGCTTTATCAACCGTTCCTTGTAAACACCTCTGTATGAAATGCATATCTACACTTGCTGGAGTTTTAGGCATGGTGTTGTTCAAACATGCATGTCGTTCACACATTTCTGTTCAGGGCTTCCCTATATTTTGATATATGTTGATCTTATGATTAGACCTAGTGTCAGGCTCTGGCCATAGAGAAGCTTTGCTTCTCTATAGTTCTATGGTCAGAGTCTGGCAGATCTATAATTCTACATCTGTGTGGTTTTGTGTGTGGGATCCCTAATTAGAGGCAGCTGCTATGCATTACCTCTAATTAGGGATCCTACTTAATTGTCTATGTTCCACTCCCTTGGCGTGGTTCATTGTTATGTTGTACTTGTATGTCCCGTGTTCGTGCTACGTGTGTTTTATATTGCATTTGTTATTTTGTATAGTTCGTTAGTCGAGTTTATTCATTTAATAAACATGTCGAACTATCGCTACGCTGCGCCTTGGTCTCTCTACACACCCGAACGTGACAGAATGAACCACCACCCGACCAAGCAGCGTAAAGTGGGAGCAAAGGAGAAGAGAGGAAAACGGTGTAATCGAGGAAACGGAGGTAACGGAGCCCGTAGGCAACCCCAAGAAAATTTCGGGGGGGGCTATGGGGATGGTCTGGCTACGAGGAGGACGCGCCAGTACCACTCTCCATGTGGAATACGGTGGAGGAAGAGGAATACCTGAAGGGGGTATATAGTAGCATTATGGAACTGTGTAGGCGAAATTGGGAAGAGTGTGAGAACGAGCGGAAGGAGCTGGAGCTAAAGGTGCCCATGGTGTGCATCCCCAGTCCGGGTCGTTTAATGCCTACATCCCGCGCCGAGTCTCCAGTGTGCATCCCCACTCCAGTATGTTCCATGCCGGCTTCCTGTATGCGCGCTGAAATGCGCATCACCAGTCCAGTGCAACCTATGCCGGTTTCACGTGTGAGAACTCCAGTGCCAGAGCAATCCGTTCCATCGGTGCCCAGTCCGGGTCCGGCCGTCTGCTACACTCCAGTGACAGAGCAGTCCGTTCCACCGGTGCCCAGTCTGGGTCCGGCCGTCTGCTACACTCCAGTGTCAGAGCAGTCCGCTCCACCGGTGCCCAGTCTGGGTCAGGCGTCTGCTGTCAGAGCAGTCCGCTCCACCGGTGCCCAGTCCGGGTCCGGCCGTCTGCTACACTCCAGTGCGCCTCTCCAGTCCGGTAAGCTCAATACCGGCTCCCCGCACTCGCCCTAAAGTGTGTGTTATTAGTCCAGTGCGCGTCTCCAGTCAGGTACGTCCTGTGCCTGCTCCCCGCACTAGCCCTGAGGTGCGTGTCATCAGTCCGGTGCCATCAGTGCCGACTCCACGCACCAGGCTTCCAGTGCGCGTCTCCAGTCAGGTACGTCCTGTGCCTGCTCCCCGCACTCGCCCTGAGGTGCGTGTTATTAGTTCGGTGCCACCAGTGCCGACTCCACGCACCAGGCTTCAAGTGCGCGTCTCCAGTCAGGTACGTCCTGTGCCTGCTCCCCGCACTAGCCCTGAGGTGCGTGTTATTAGTTCGGTGCCACCAGTGCCGACTCCACGCACCAGGCTTCAAGTGCGCGTCTCCAGTCCGGTACGTCCCGTGCCGACTCCCCGCACTCGACCTCCAGTGCGTGTGCCCAGCCAGGTTCCTCCAGTGCCAGCTCCACGCACCAGGCCTCCAGTGCGCCTCTCCAGTCCGGTACGTCCCGTGCCGACTCCCCGCACTCGCCCTGAGGTGCGTGTCATCAGTCCGGTGCCATCAGTGCCGACTCCACGCACCAGGCTTCCAGTGCGCGTCTCCAGTCAGGTACGTCCTGTGCCTGCTCCCCGCACTAGCCCTGAGGTGCGTGTCATCAGTCCGGTGCCATCAGTGCCGACTCCACGCACCAGGCTTCCAGTGCGCGTCTCCAGTCAGGTACGTCCTGTGCCTGCTCCCCGCACTAGCCCTGAGGTGCGTGTTATTAGTTCGGTGCCACCAGTGCCGACTCCACGCACCAGGCTTCAAGTGCGCTTCTCCAGTCCGGTACGTCCCGTGCCGACTCCCCGCACTTGACCTCCAGTGCGTGTGCCTAGCCAGGTGCCTCCAGTGCCGGCTCCACGCATCAGACCGTCGGTGCGCCTCACCAGCCCGGAGACTCCCGTGATGGTCGACAGCCCTGAGCCTCCCGTGATGGTCGAAAGCCCGGAGCCTCCCGCGATGGTCGAAAGCCCGGAGCCTCCCGCGATGGTCGAAAGCCCGGAGCCTCCCGCGATGGTCGAAAGCCCGGAGCCTCCCGCGATGGTCGACAGCCCGGAGCCTCCCGTGATGGTCGAAAGCCCGGAGCCTCCCGCGATGGTCGAAAGCCCGGAGCCTCCCGCGATGGTCGACAGCCCGGAGCCTCCCGTGATGGTCGACAGCCCGGAGCCTCCCGTGACGCTCGACAGCCCGGAGCCTCCCGTGACGCTCGACAGCCCGGAGCCTCCCGTGACGCTCGACAGCCCGGAGCCTCCCGTGACGCTCGACAGCCCGGAGCCTCCCGTGATGATTGAAAGGCCGGAGTCGCCTGCCACACCGGTGCCCAGTCCTGGCCCGGTTATTTGCCCCGCTCCATGGCCTGAGCCTTTTGCCCCACCATGGTCATTTCCAGGACCAGTGGGTTGCCCCTTTAAATGGCCTGAGTTGCCTGCCACACCAGTGCCCAGTCCGGGCCCAGTAGAAAAGGGGAGGAAGTTATCCACTTCGCCGGGGCCGGAACCGCCACCTGCGATGATTGTTGGATGTTTTTTCCCTCCCTGACCCTTCCCTCATGTTTTTGTTTGTTTTTCTTGCGGCCGGGGGTACTGTCAGGCTCTGGCCATAGAGAAGCTTTGCTTCTCTATAGTTCTATGGTCAGAGTCTGGCAGATCTATAATTCTACATCTGTGTGGTGTTGTGTGTGGGATCCCTAATTAGAGGCAGCTGCTATGCATTACCTCTAATTAGGGATCCTACTTAATTGTCTATGTTCCACTCCCTTGGCGTGGTTCATTGTTATGTTGTACTTGTATGTCCCGTGTTCGTGCTACGTGTGTTTTATATTGCATTTGTTATTTTGTATAGTTCGTTAGTCGAGTTTATTCATTTAATAAACATGTCGAACTATCGCTACGCTGCGCCTTGGTCTCTCTACACACCCGAACGTGACACCTAGCCTAATTACCGAAGAAGAAGATGTACACTATATATGCAAAATGAGTGGATTTGGCTATTTCAGCCACACCCGTTGCTGACAGGTGTATAAAATCGAGCACACCGCCATGCAATCTCCATAAACAAACATTGGCAGTAGAATGGCCTTACTGAAGAGCTCAGTGACTTTCAACGTGGCACCGTCATAGGATGGCACATTTCCAACAAGTCAGTTCCTCAAATTTCTGCCCTGCTAAGTGCTGTTATTGTGAAGTTGAAAAGTCTAGGACGGGGTTCCCCAACTGGCAGGCCACGGGCCAAATAAATAAATACATATTTTCATTGTTGGAAATTAAACACCAGGAAATGTGAAATCTTTTCCCAAGTATTCCCATGCATAATAGAGACATGATCGTATACAATTACTGGGTGGTTCGAGCCCTGAATTCTGATTGGCTTACAGCCGTGGTATATCAGACCGTATACAACGGGTATGACAAACCTTTTATTTTTACTGCTCTAATTACATTGGTAACCAGTTTATAATAGCATTAAGTCACCTCTGGGTTTTGTGGTATATGGCCAATATACCACGGCTAAGATCTGAATTCAGGCACTCCACATTGCGTCGTGAATAAGAACAGCCCTTAGCCATGGTATATTGGCCATATAGCACACCCCCTCGGGCCTTATTGCTTAATTATTTTCCGGCCCCCTGACCATCCGCTAAAGAAAAAAACGTCCCGTGGCTGAATCTAGTTGATGATCCCTGGTCTAGGAGCTCACAAAATGGGAGTGCTGAAGCGTGTAGCGCGTAAAAATTGTCTATCCTCGGTTGTTCCAAACTGCCTCATGGAAGCAAGGTCAGCGCAAGAACTGTTCATCGGGAGCTTCATAAAATTGGTTTCCATGGCCAAGCATCCGCACACAAGCCTATGATCACCATGCACAATGCCAAACGTTGGCTGGAGTGGTGTAAGAGTGTCCATGATTGAGTCTTTGAATGAAGAGATTGAGATAAAACTGTCCAGTTTGAGTGTTTGTTGCAGCTCGTTCCAGTCGCTAGCTGCAGCGAACTGAAAAGACGAGCGACCCAGGGATGTGTGTGCTTTGGGGACCTTTGACAGAATGTGACTGGCAGAACGGGTGTTGTTTGTGGAGGATGAGGGCTGCAGTAGATATCTCAGATAGGGGGGAGTGAGGACTAAGAAGGTTTTATAAATAAGCATCAACCAGTGGGTCTTGCGACGGGTATACAGAAAATGACCAGTTTACAGAGGAGTATAGAGTGCAGTGATGTGTCCTATAAGGAGCATTGGTGGCAAATCTGATGGCCGAATGGTAAAGAACATCTAGCCGCTCGAGAACACCCTTACCTGCCGATCTATAAATTATGCCGTAATCTAGCATAGGTATGATGGCCATCTGAATCAGGGTTAGTTTGGCAGCTGGGGTGAAAGAGGAGTGATTAGGATAGAGAAAACCAAGTCTAGATTTAACTTTAGCCTGCAGCTTTGATATATGCTGAAAGAAGGACAGTGTACATTCTAGCCATACTACCAAGTACTTGTATGAGGTGACTACCAAGTACTAAACCCTAAGAGGTAGTAATCACACCTGTGGGGAGAAGGGAATTCTTCTTACCAAACCACATGACCTTTGTTTTCTAGGTGTTCAGAACAAGGTTAAGGGTAGAGAAAGCTTGTTGGACACTAAGAAAGATTTGTTGTAGAGCATTTAACACAAAGTCTGGGGAGGGGTCAGTTGAGTATAAGACTGTATCATCCATGAGAGAGCTTCCTGCTGCCTGAGCTATGTTGTTGATGTAAATATATGTAACGGGTAGATGTTATCTAAAAATTATTATTATGTTGGAGGACTTTTATTTTGACAGGTGGATTGGTTTTCGGCGTTCAGAGTGGGCTGCGAGAGGAGGAGAAGAAGAGCGCGGTGTTTGAGTGTAGCACAGAAAAAGTGAGTTGTGTCGTGTTCGAGAAGTTCGTTCGATAAAGTAACTTAAAGGGAAGTTAATCGGAGCTTTAGTCGAATAAAGGACGACAACAAGTGATTTTTGTGAGCTGTGTCCCGCGTTTCGTAGTTTTTGTGTAGTTTTGATACGTGAATCGCGTTGCATTGGACTGTTAGAGTGACGCAGTAATTCTTTGTGAAGACTACGAGAACTGTAAGTGCATTTAAAGTACAAGTTTAGCTTGATTAGTGACGATTGAAGTTATTTTTCACATTTTTGCAGTGTATTACACTCCTTTCATCTTAATTGAGAACCAGCCTTACGAACTAACGTTTCAACCAAACTGGTCACGCGTATTTGAGTGTTTTGCACGTGATATGGGAACTGCTGTCTGCAGTTGGTGCTGAAGATAGTTTCTTCGAGAAGATTTGAGTTTAAGACTTTTGTGTTACCCTGCCATCCAACGACATCTCAGTTTGACACATCTCAGTTGGTGTATTTCAGTTTGATTCATTTGCATTTTGACTCATGTTTGATCCATTCAATTCTTTGGGACATTTTACTGAGCTTGAGTGAGTCAACTAGGCAATCAAGTTAATTTCAAGGCACGCTACATCAAGACAACGCATCTCAACTCTTCAATTGATTTATTTTTTATATTTTGATCTGATGAACAGTGAGCTGTGAGAGTTCAGTTGAACTACAGAACCTAAAGTGAACTGTGAGTGAACACATAAAGGGACGTTTCACGTAAGTGCTCTTCCAGATGTGAAATTGCATTATGTATAACATTGTTGTTGTTTTTTTCAAATGTAATTGTTTGATCATTTGAAGTTGATCATTTGAAAACTGAGAACTCATCCTAAGGGTTGTTTACAGGTGTTTTTGTTTTGTATTTTGAAGTGAGATTTACCATTGTACAACTGAATGGTTTAGAGCTTTTACATTGAAGATGGTTGTGTTGTGGTGAGTTTAAAAGAACTCCAAAGACCATACATTTTATTTTATTTAGTGATTATTAACACTGAATTAACAATTGATTACAAGAAAGAAAAGATACATAGAAAATAAATATTGTTTAATTTTCGTACTTACCTGCATTGTACCTTTTTGTTTAGAGCTGTCAAGGAGTAGGGGCGTCTCAACTACTTTATTAGACCAGGGGAGGGAGGAGTATATTAGACTGTGTCTCACATATACTTTTACTTCAGGAAGCCATCTTGTGACATTACTCAAACTGAAGCCTACCCTCGTCGGTCTGTAGGGTGCAGCCCAATAAAGTAGGACACAACATGCATACATTTAGTGTGTAACGAGACTAAAAGCACTGAGAGCGGGGACTAAGATCCCTTCGTTATTCAGTCTTCCGGGGCAGCGCTAACAAATTTCCCCTACAAGACGGGCTAAATACCCCGTTACAAAAGTGGCGTCACGAACAGGATCGTATTAGGCACATTTAAATAGTCACACGTCTCCAGGCCCCAAGTTGTTTTTCAAACAAGAAGATGTCTGAGCTCGACGAACTAAGACGAGACATGGCAGAGATGCAACGCCGGTTTGCAGAGCAGGCAGGGGCACTCGATCAAGCCAGAGCAGAGCAGAGAGAGGCCCTGGCTCTAGCAAAGGTTGTAATTGAGAGCCAGGCCACTGCACAAACGACCCCAGCAGCCATTTATATCCCACGAGACAGAAAGCTCCCTGAATTCAGTGGTTGCGTGTCAAAACCAGGAGAGCTGAGTATTGAAGAATGGGTGGCATCGATGAAGTCTGCATTTCAGGTCATGAGAGTTCCCACTGAGGACCGCATTGAGCTGGTGAAGCAGCACCTAAAAGACGAGGCCAAAGCCACAGTGAGGTTTATGATGGAGGGAAAGGATGAGACGGTTGACAACATCTTCACTGTTCTCCTTGACACCTATGGAGATAAAGTGCCCATTGGTACAAGGCTTAAAGATTTCTATGATCGTGCCCAGAATGCAGGAGAAACAATACGCTCCTATGCGTATGACCTTCGGGAAAGACTTAATCGTGTTCAGCGCCGAGAGCCAAATAGAGTGGCGGATGCTGAAGATGTTTTGAAAGAGCAGTTAGTGCTAGGTTTAAAAGACGACTTTTTGCGACGAGAGATGAAGCGCAGAGTTAAAGCTGAGCCAGATTTGAGTTTTGTTCAGTTGATGCAAGCGGCAATTACCTGGTCAGAAGAGGAGGAAACACAGACTCCTAGTATTGTAAGGTCCAGTACCCGTGCCAGAGGGGTAGTGAATGCTGCTGCAGCACAGGATGCTCCTTCTGCTCTGTCGCTGGAGAAACTGCATGAGGCGATCCAGAAAATAGCAGCTCGTCAAGAGGAACTATATCAAGCAGTCCATGGGAAAGAGAGAAATAAACCACAGCAAAGCCGTCCAAAGAATCAACCTTTAAAAGACAGTGAAGGTCGTTATATTTGTTATTCATGCGGTGAATCCGGACACATCAGTCGCTATTGTCTGCAAGGTGGCAAGTTAAGAAGGGGACCAGCTCCACCACAGCATACAGTGGAGTCAGCTGAGGCTACCGAGAGAGACTCTGGAGGTGCAGTGCAGAAAGGCCCAGGGCCGTCATTGATTAGATGTCACACAGCGGAATGGTTGGCTGATGAGACTGCTGAAAAACTGAAGGACAGTGCTTTTGGGGATTGCTTGGCCATTGAGGTGAAGATAGCTGGTGTCAAGACCAAGTGCCTCTTAGATACAGGGTCAGAGGTGTCCACCATATCCGAGTCACACTTCAGACAGCACTTTGGGGAGCAGAAGTTGAAGTTATCCTCTGCGTGCTGGGTTAAGCTTACAGCGGCCAATGGACTGGACATTCCTGTCTTGGGATGCTTGCAGGCTGATGTAGAATGTCTGGGGAAAGTATTTCCTGGGAAGTGTATATTCGTTCTGTCTGACACAAGTCCTGATGTGAAGGAAATGAAAGGGGTGTCTGGGATCATCGGGATGAATGTACTCAGTGAAGTTCAGTCCTTGTTTATCTCAGCCGAGGGGATGGAGAAGATTGACAAGTATAATAGGCGAGATGAAGCCCAGGTCCGGAGAGTGCTTGCTAGAGTTGAGAAAGAAGCAGGACATCTGGGGTCCGACGGAAGGATTGGGTATGTCAAGATTGCCGGAAGACAGGCTGTCACTATTCCTCCCCACTGTGAGAAGGTGCTGGAAGGCCGCTGTGGAGTGTCGCCTAGAGTGAATAGTCATGTGCTAGTAGAGCCAGTCGAGGGAGCAAGTTTGCCAAAAGGACTCTTAGTGGCTCACGTTCTTGCTAAAACCGAGGGTGGGAAGGTCCCTGTGCGTATAGTGAACCTGAGTGGAAAGGCTGTTAGGCTTGTTCCCCGATCCAGAGTTGCTTCTGTTTATAAGCCAAAGGAAGTCATCACAAAGGATGTGCTCGAATTTGAGGAAAATGATGGCGTACTTCATGTCAAAGAGTTGGTGCAAGACAAAGTTCAAGCTGATAAAAACTCACTCACGCAGCTACCAGTTCCTGTTGAAGTGAACTATGAAGGACTCACACCAGAACAATGTGAAAGGCTCATTGAGTTGTTATCAAAGTACAGAGATGTTTTCTCCAAGGATGACCAAGATTATGGCTACACCACGGCTGTGGTGCACAATATTTCTACAGGTGAAGCGCCACCAATAAAGCAGCGACATCGTAGAGTACCACCGCAGATATTCCAAGAGGTCAAAAGGCATGTCCAGGGTCTGGTGTCCCAGGGAGTCCTGAAAGAGAGCAGTAGCCCCTGGGCATCACCCGCAGTTATTGTTATGAAGAAAGATGGCAGTGTGCGTTTCTGCTGTGATTACCGAAAGCTGAACCAAGTGACGTGTAAGGATGCATATCCGCTTCCACGGGTGGACGAGTCGTTGGACGCTTTGGGTAATGCTAAACTGTTCTCTACACTAGACCTGACTGCTGGGTACTTTCAGGTAGCTGTGAGTGAGAAGGATCGAGAGAAGACAGCTGTCACCACCCCATTTGGCCTGTTTGAGTGGACCAGGATGCCATTCGGGTTGTGCAACGCCCCGGCCACCTTTCAGCGCCTTATGGGAGTGGTGCTTGGTGACTTGGCCTTTGACGTTCTTCTGGTCTATCTGGATGATGTTATTATCTTCTCCAAAGACTTTGAGAGCCACTGTGAGAGGTTAGAACTTGTCTTCACCCGTCTGAAACAGCATGGGCTAAAGCTAAAGCCAAGCAAATGCTTTCTCCTAAGGTCTGAAGTGAAGTTTTTGGGGCACCAGATTTCTGCAGAAGGCATAAAAGTGGATAACGAGAAAGTTAGAGCCCTCGACACGTGGTCAGTCCCCACGAGTGTAAGAGAGGTTAGGCAAGTACTTGGGTTTATGAGCTACTACAGAAAATTTGTCCCAAGGTTCGCCCAGATTGCCAAGCCGCTACATGCATTGGTAGGTGGAGAAAAGAAAAGCAGAACCTCTGCAACTATCACCTGGAGCCAAGAGTGCCAGGCAGCATTTGATGAGTTGAAGAAGAGCTTGATGTCACCCCCCGTCCTTGCGTATCCCGACTTTAGTATGCCATTTGTACTCGCCACGGATGGAAGCCATCATGGATTGGGAGCCGTACTCAGTCAGAAGCAAGGGGGGACTGAGCGTGTTGTGGCATATGCAAGCAGAGGTTTGAGAAGATCAGAGAAAAATGACAAAAACTACAGTGCATTCAAGCTGGAATTGCTCGCGTTGAAGTGGGCAGTCACAGAAAAATTTAGGGAGTACCTTATGTATTCAAAATTCACTGTGATTACTGACCATAACCCGCTACGTTACCTTGACTCGGCAAACCTCGGAGCGGTCGAGCAACGTTGGGTAGCACAGCTGGCAGAGTACAACTTTGAGGTATGTTACAAACCTGGCCGACTCAACACAAATGCAGATGCCTTATCGAGAATCCCTTCCAGGGAGGAACCGGAGAAGGACGATGATGGCAAGGATTTTATCCGGCTAGGAGCTGACGAAGTGAGAGCATGTTTGTGGCCAGCCAAAAAGATTGTCCAGGAGGAACCTGAAGGTAAAGCGGCGGTGCAAGCATCTGTCAGAGGGGAAGTAAGTGGCTATAGCTGGAGTGAAATTGGCAAGCAGCAGAGGAATGACCCTGTGATCTGTCCCATTTATAAAGCAGTGTCTGAGAATAAGAGACCAAGCAGAGTGGATCAAAGTTGTATGGAATCAAAACTGAAGAAGCTTGCCAAGGAGTTTGATCGTCTTAAGCTGCGGCAGGGAGTGCTGTTCAGATGTATCCTCGACCCTAGGGATGGAGAGGAGATCTGGCAGGTTGTTGTTCCTGAACCTCTACAGCGTGAAGTGTATGAGGGTCAACATGAACACGGAGGCCATTTCGGGGAGAGAAGTACGTTGACTCTAATGAGACGAAGTTACTACTGGCCTACAATGTCTGCGGATGTTTCATGCTGGATAAGGCAGTGCAAAAGATGTACACTGGCCAAAGATGTTTTTCCCAGACTTCGAGCTCCTATGACATGTAGTAATGTCTCAGCCCCGTTAGAGGTCCTTGCCATGGATTATACACAGCTTGAGCAGTCTTCTGGAGGGTATGAAAACGTGCTTGTTCTTACCGATATGTTCACCAGATTCACGGTTGCTGTTCCTACAAAGAATCAGACTGCAAACACCACGGCAAAAGCCCTGCTTAAGCACTGGTTTGTTTATTACGGCTGTCCGGCTCGCTTGCATTCAGACCAGGGCAGGTGTTTTGAGGCCAACGTGATCAAGGAGCTGTGCAAAATCTATGGTATAGGAAAAAGCCGTACCACCCCATACCATCCACAGGGGAACTCTCAATGTGAAAGATTCAACCGTACCATGCATGATTTGTTAAGAACCTTGCCACCAGAGAAAAAGAGAGATTGGAAGACTCACCTTCCAGAGCTGGTAATGGCTTACAACAGCCATGTCCATTCATCCACTGGTTATTCCCCGTTCTATCTAATGTTCGGAAGAGATGCACGTTTACCAATGGATGTGCTTGGGGAAAAGGACCTGGAAGAGGATGAGGTTGATAACCTGGATGATTGGGTGAAAGGTCATCATGCAAGATTGAAGACTGCTGTGGAGATTGCAAACGCAGTGTCTCAAGAGGCTTCCAGAAGAAGAAAGAGGTTATACGACCGCAAGTCGTATGGAGCTCTTGTGAGGCCTGGGGATCGGGTGCTACTGCGTAATCATAAACACAGGGGTAGAAACAAAATTCAGGATAAATGGGAAGACATACCATACATAGTAATAAAGCAAAACCACTCAGACATACCTGTGTTTACTATTAAACCAGAAAAAGGGGGTACTTCGAAGGTAGTACACAGAGATCAGCTTCGGCACTGTTCATTCCCGTCACCTACCACACCGCGTGCACACCGGCACAGTATGAGAGACAAGCCTGAGTCAGACACAGACATGTCGGACATTGTCTGCTTTCCAGAAACTGCACAACACTCCACTTACCATGCACACACAAGGGTGGATCAAGGGGAGTCAGGGGAAGTAGGACAGCATGACAGCAATGGGGGTCAGGATGTAATATCAGAATCAGAGTTGCGGGTACAAGATGACTCAGATGATGCTGATGTTTCAGAAGTTGAAAGAGAAAGTGTTCCTAAATTCAGATGTTCTCAGAGGCAAAACAAGGGTACCTTACCTGTGAAATACAGGAATGATTACATTCTAAAATAAGATTCCAAACACATCTGTAACTTTTTTAAGGTATTGGGAGAAAGAGTTATACATGTACAATGTGATGTCTTCCTAATATGTTATTTGTGTTTCAGAGATGAGTCTGCTGGAGATGTCGATGGAGTGGCAGGGTTTAGCAGGGGGGAAATGTAACGGGTAGATGTTATCTAAAAATTATTATTATGTTGGAGGACTTTTATTTTGACAGGTGGATCGGTTTTCGGCGTTCAGAGTGGGCTGCGAGAGGAGGAGAAGAAGAGCGCGGTGTTTGAGTGTAGCACAGAAAAAGTGAGTTGTGTCGTGTTCGAGAAGTTCGTTCGATAAAGTAACTTAAAGGGAAGTTAATCGGAGCTTTAGTCGAATAAAGGACGACAACAAGTGATTTTTGTGAGCTGTGTCCCGCGTTTCGTAGTTTTTGTGTAGTTTTGATACGTGAATCGCGTTGCATTGGACTGTTAGAGTGACGCAGTAATTCTTTGTGAAGACTACGAGAACTGTAAGTGCATTTAAAGTACAAGTTTAGCTTGATTAGTGACGATTGAAGTTATTTTTCACATTTTTGCAGTGTATTACACTCCTTTCATCTTAATTGAGAACCAGCCTTACGAACTAACGTTTCAACCAAACTGGTCACGCGTATTTGAGTGTTTTGCACGTGATATGGGAACTGCTGTCTGCAGTTGGTGCTGAAGATAGTTTCTTCGAGAAGATTTGAGTTTAAGACTTTTGTGTTACCCTGCCATCCAACGACATCTCAGTTTGACACATCTCAGTTGGTGTATTTCAGTTTGATTCATTTGCTTTTTGACTCATGTTTGATCCATTCAATTCTTTGGGACATTTTACTGAGCTTGAGTGAGTCAACTAGGCAATCAAGTTAATTTCAAGGCACGCTACATCAAGACAACGCATCTCAACTCTTCAATTGATTTATTTTTTATATTTTGATCTGATGAACAGTGAGCTGTGAGAGTTCAGTTGAACTACAGAACCTAAAGTGAACTGTGAGTGAACACATAAAGGGACGTTTCACGTAAGTGCTCTTCCAGATGTGAAATTGCATTATGTATAACATTGTTGTTGTTTTTTTCAAATGTAATTGTTTGATCATTTGAAGTTGATCATTTGAAAACTGAGAACTCATCCTAAGGGTTGTTTACAGGTGTTTTTGTTTTGTATTTTGAAGTGAGATTTACCATTGTACAACTGAATGGTTTAGAGCTTTTACATTGAAGATGGTTGTGTTGTGGTGAGTTTAAAAGAACTCCAAAGACCATACATTTTATTTTATTTAGTGATTATTAACACTGAATTAACAATTGATTACAAGAAAGAAAAGATACATAGAAAATAAATATTGTTTAATTTTCGTACTTACCTGCATTGTACCTTTTTGTTTAGAGCTGTCAAGGAGTAGGGGCGTCTCAACTACTTTATTAGACCAGGGGAGGGAGGAGTATATTAGACTGTGTCTCACATATACTTTTACTTCAGGAAGCCATCTTGTGACATTACTCAAACTGAAGCCTACCCTCGTCGGTCTGTAGGGTGCAGCCCAATAAAGTAGGACACAACATGCATACATTTAGTGTGTAACGAGACTAAAAGCACTGAGAGCGGGGACTAAGATCCCTTCGTTATTCAGTCTTCCGGGGCAGCGCTAACAAATTTCCCCTACAAGACGGGCTAAATACCCCGTTACATATAGATGAGCGTGGGGCCTAGGTTTGAGCCTTGGGGTACTCCCTTGGTGACAGGCAGTGGCTGAGATAGCAGGTTTTCTGACTTTATACACTGCACTCTTTGAGAGAGGTAGTTAGCAAACCAGACCAAAGACACCAATACTCCTTAGCCGGCCCACAAGAATGGAATGATCTACCATATCAAAAGCTTTGGCTAAATAGCAGCACAACATTGCTTAGAATCAATGGCAGTGGTGACATCATTGAGGGCCTTTAAGTGCACATCCATAACCTGAGCGGAAACCAGATTGCATACCAGAGAGAATACTATAGACATCAAGAAAGCCAGTCAGTTTATCAAACACTTTTGATAAACAGGGCAAAATAGAAATAGGCCTATAACAGTTAGGATCAGCTTGATCTCCCCCTTTAAATAAAGGACTAGATGATTCTGTGCTTCCAACTTTGTGGCAACAGTTTGTGGAAGGCTCTTTCCTGTTTCAGAATGACAATGCACCTGTGCACAAAGCGAGGTCCATACAGAAATGGTTGAGATTCGTGTTGAATCTGGCCTGCACAGACCCTGACCTTAACCCCATTCGATCACTGCGAGCCAGGCCTAATCGCCCAATGTCAGTGCCCGACTTCACTAATGCTCTTGTTGCTGAATGGAAGCAAGTCCCCACAGCAATGTTCCAACATCTAGTGGAAATTATTCCCAGAAGAGTGGAGGCTGTTATAGCAGCAAAGGGGGAACCAACTCCCAAGTTTTTGAAATGAGATGTTCGACGAGCAGGTGTCCACATACTTTTGGTCATGTGGTGTATTATGTAATCTGAATATGGGCAGTCTTCACCAATTACAAGTGCAACTAGATTTCAGTCATACCAGAAAAAAGCCATTCTGCATTGTACACCACACGTTCCATGACAGTGTCTTTATTAAATGATGTAACTGTTCCTTTTATAAGGAGTTAATGGAACCTAATGTGGTGTGCCCACCATTCCAAGGATATTGTGACTCATATACTGTATTCAAATGGTCCATTTAACATCCTGTATTTCGTTATTTGATTGAATTTCTAATTAAATATTGTATAACGTCTTCTGTGTGCACGACATTTCGCCATGCCCAAGGATTTTTGTACAATCTGCCCTCCTTTCAAATGTGTACCAATATGATGATAGACGGCCTTGTTAAGAATGGTAAATTGCTTACTGTTTCCCCTCTCACCCATTTCCTCTTCAACGAGACAAGGTAATGGCGCCAGGCTACATCATTCTCAAGTAGACAGAACATGCACCTTGAAAAAAGTTGCTAAGACACGGAGGAAGTAGTGCAATACAATCTCTTCTACTGTTACGGAAGGGTGCATGCACAGACCAAGGCGCAGCGCAGGGATAGTAGTTCGACATTTATTTATGATATACGATGTATAATAAATCTTACAAATGAACAAACTATACAACACAAAACGATAGACAAACGTCACGTTTCAAAACAAACCCGAACAGCACACTTACTTTCACCGTGACTGCGACATATAACGACAACGACCCACACCAGAGTGAATGACAGACTAACATATATAAGATCCCTAATTAGAGACAATGCGGTGCAGCTGCCTCTAATTAGGGATCCACCCAAAACCCACACAGAAACAGAAAAGAAAGACACTGTCAGACTCATAGCTACATAGAGAAGGAACTAGGCTTCTCTATGGCCAGAGCCTGACATCTACTGACAAGCCAGTCCTGATGTGGCTGCACTTCGCAAAATGACTGCCACAGATTTAAGGGAGTTCAGTTCTTCCATGTACTTAAATGTGCCATCTCTCTCCCAGACAAGGGAATGTGGTGCATTATTAGGGAGGTAATTAACTAAAGACTGCATGACAGTAATTCAGTTAAGTGCTCTTAGATGGTACTCTTTGGCAGCGGTGTAAATCTCTCAGTATCTGAGATGAATACGGCATGTCAGGGCGGACCGGAGAAATCAATTAATGCCTACAGGGGAGTAGGTAAAGTCTTGAGCCCATGCCGACTTCCTGTCAGAGAGGGTATAATTTGATGAGGTTTTAAGCGTCAGCTTCCTTAGTGGAGCTGACATCAATCACAGGAGGATACTGAGCTCCCTTTGAAGAGGGGAAGAAGTAGATATAAAATGATACGAGGGCTTTGAAAGTGACACGTTATTTTAGGCTTCTTCTGAATCAGTTCTCAAATCAAATCAGATAAGAGAAGGGGTTTCTGGCTGCACACTTCCCTCTTGGATGCAGGTTGATTCAATGATTTAATAAATAATAAACACCACTACAAGAAAGTTATGGTATTTTTGGGAAATGCTATCTGAATGACATTATACTTATGGCCCCGAACCGTGAATGACATAGTATCTTCAATCATAAAGTATTATATTTAAATGTATATTTGAGATGTAACCAGTGGCGACCCGACATTCAGGGCAGGTGGGGAGCCTCACATTATTAGCAAAAAAATAAAAAAATAATAATTTTTGGGGGGACGGGCGGACTTTCCTGTCTTGCATGTTATTTTAGCATTGTTTGCAAACAATGTAAAAAAATATATATACGTCATTGAGTTAATAAAGCTACATTGTCAGGCTCTGGCCATAGAGAAGCCTAATTGCTTCTCTATGTAGCTATGGTCAGAGTCTGACAGTGTCGTTCTTTTCTGTTTCTGTGTGGGGTTTAGGTTGGATCCCTAATTAGAGGCAGCTGCACGGCATTGTCTCTAATTAGGGATCCTATATATGTTGTGTCTGTCCTTCACTCTGGTGTGGGTCGTTATCGTTACATGTCGAGGTATATGTCGCAGTCACGTGTGCTTTGTTTGTTTGTGCTTTGTTTTACGTCCGTTCATTTCGTGTGTTAGGTGAACGTGACGTTTTGTCTATCGTGTTTGTTTTGTGTTTTGTTATAGTTCGTTCATTTGGAATATTTATTACATAGTAAATAAAAATAAAAATGTCGAACTACTATCCCTGCGCTGCGTCTTGGTCTCTCCAAACCCCATTCCGTGACACACATTGAAACATTCAAAATGCAGGTGTTTCAGCCTAGCTCAGTGCTTTCTGTGGTGGTGGGGCAAGCCAGCAGAAAATACGGCGAATTGCGCCTTGATTGGCTCAGTGTTCTGTCACTCATGGGGACACTACATTACCACCAAGTCTAAGAGTAGAGCTAGAAAATTCAAGCCCCTTGGGTGCTGCCATAGTGTTACATTAGAAGTGCCCATCTAAGTCTCAAGGTCATTGGCCACAGATACAATGACGTCAAATCACATTATATCTACAGTAGCTTTGATTGAATTGATCATGTCAACATCATACTTTCAAAATCTTAGCTAGCTGTCATCATCATGAATCAAGTCGACAATCTTCTGGCAAATCCATTTTAATCCTTGAAATATGAAGAGAAAAATGTATCGGTGCTCAACGGCCATTGAACATAAAATCGCAAATTCAACAATGAGTGGTTTGGAAGGAATCAGTGGCTAACTGCAAGCATCGCAAAGCAATCATTAGCCTGCTATTTAGTAGAGTGGCTGTGTGGCCCCAAGTTTAAGAGTTTAAGGGTCTCTTTCCCTAGTTTAAAATGATAAACATTCAACATTGGCCATGATGTCAATGAAGCATGATTTGTGCTGCGCTCAAAACGACTGTTAACTCAGAGCTGCAAAATCTGACTTTAGTGAGTTCAAGACAACAGGGAACTACGACTGGGAAAAATACGTTTTGAACTTTGATCCAACTCGGAATTGTACATTCAGAACTCGGGCCTCTTTCTAGAGCTACGACCTGAAGATCACTGACGCCATCATGGTTCAACCTTTTTTTTTTCGAGAGTTCCCAGTTTTCTTGAAAGCACCATAAATCCAGAGAATGCCAGACTTTGATGACAAAATACGATGAACATTTACCCACGAAGGACCGCTGCGCCACCTTCCTATTCAAGTGAGCACAGCACAACAAGGTGACTCTGAAAATGTATTGTATGCTGTTGCATAAATTATGTAATATGCCAGGGAGATATGTACATATATTATAGCTAAGAAAGTAATACTAAGTGTATGTTGTGTAGTAAGCTGTTAGTAGCCCATGTACCTCACCATAATCATTTGGTATATTTTCACTTCTTAATTTTGCCTACTGTTCTGACTTGGTGGTGCACATGTAGCCTATAACCTGTTTTTGAAAAATGTAATCATTTAATATTGTAAGAGCTTTCATTGTCTTCTTATATGGCCACTTTATTTATCCTTTGGTTCTGACTTGGTGTACAGGGAGAACACTTTATGAACTGCCCATGTTCTGAATTCTGTCACTGTACAATTATTGTCAGTAGAAACCACATTTGTTTAAGCAAGTCAGCCATAACAGCTATGTTTTCTTAAAAGCCAGTAAATGAGGCTGAATGAACTGTTTCGCTGCCAGACAAGGCTCCACTGATAGCCAGGTGTAGCAGTGGTAAGGTGTTGGGACTGCTGTTGGGACTCTGCTGTTGGAACAGATTTATGTAGGCCCTAACAGTTAGTGGGCACTGTTTGTCATCATTATAGTGCAATTAATATATTGTTTAGTGTTGTGTTGTGTAGTGGCTTTGCTGGCATGCAAAACACATTATAATTTTTTTGCCCCACCAAGATTTACATGCCAAAATTGCCACTGCATGTAACGATTCACTGATATGCATCCATCCCCGATTCAGTTGTATAAGATACAAGTGCATCGGTCCTCGGACCCCAAACCGACCCAATATAGCGCGCATCGGTCAGAAAATCGATTCAAACGTTCCGAATCGGCGGTGAAGGTTTTTTTGGGTCGCTCATATAACATTTTTTATAATTTCAGAAACTACCACTCAGCAACGAGGTAGACAGCCTGTTCCTGATTTTGCACAGCGGCGCGACATCTTCAGCATTCAAATGCTAAAATGGCTTGCGTGATATTTCTTATTTACAATGATGGCCTACACCGGTCAAACTCGGACGACGCTGGGACTCCCAATCACGGCTGGTTGTGATACAGTCTGGATTTGAACCAGATTGTCTGTATTGAAGCCTCTAGCACTTGGGAGCCTTATGGCTCGGGTGCCTACATTGTACACACACCATACACATACATAATTTACACACACACAGTCTTAGTTAAAGACCTCCACACACACATATACGGAAGTCAGCTCAGACAGATCGAGCTCAGATCCAGCTCCATCCGCAGCACATTTTAGTTTAGAATGGAAAATGAATGTGTTTATGCAACAAATGTTAGTCATCAAATTGTATCGCATCTAAATTAATCGCATCGATTCGTTCTCTAATCAAACTGAAACGCACTGAATCATTTAAAACTAAAACGTATCAAACAGATGTGAACACACAACTCAAAATATGTTTTATTGTGTGTCACCCACTCCCAGATCAAAACTGTCATTTTGGGTGCACCAGATTATCTGAAAAGCAGGAAAGTAAGCAGAATACTGGACTTGGAGATGTTTCATTTCATTTCTTGATAATGCGATTTTTGCCTGTGACAAAATAAAGCCTGTCTTCAAAACTGGCTGGTGGAGATTACTGCAGTCTGTCTTTAGTGGCAACCTGTGCTTGTTACTGTTGTAAGCCTACCTGTACAGGGAGTGTGATTGTGTGATAAACCGTCTACCTTCTTTCTCACCCACTTCCCAGACGAAGTAGGGGGGAGGAAGCACACTTCACCCCTATCTTCACCCTACCGCTTAAAATAGCAGCTACCACGTCTTTGTTTGACAAGTCTCATCTCACCCCAGTTATCCCGAGATACCCGGGCATGAGATCGAGCAGACGTCACGTTGCTTTCTCTCTCGTTTTCTCTACCTCTCTTATTTCACCTTCTTTTTCTATTTTCCTTTGAAGTACTGCACTGCATTTTCTGACATTTCTTCCTATACTCTTAGAAAAAAAGGTTCCATAGAGGGTTCTACATGGAACCCAAAAGGGTTCTACTTGGAACCAAAAAGGGTTCTTGTATGGGGACAGCCGAAGAACCCTTTTAGAAACCTTTTTTTCTGAGAGCGTATGAGCTCAAGGTCACCTGCCTCCAGCCCACTTTACCGAGGCGGTTGTGGCTCGACTGGGCGACGCCATTGTGAGTGCAGCACTCATCTAACTGAGTTCTATGTCTGTGATTGATATAAATTGATTGGAGGATGAGACTCTGTCGCCTTACATAATGAGGTTCATTGGCCCCGCCTTCCACCTGCAATTTTAAGCCGATTGAACGCTCTTAATGGCTGTACTTCTATTTGATATGTAGCAAGGGCATATGTTTCTGGCAATAATCAAATACATGCTGTATGTGGTGCTGTGGGGTCAAACTGTGTAGCATTGATCATCCTCTTCACTGTCTACCTCGTCTTTTTCCTATCCACTCATATTTACAGACAGACAGACAGACAGACAGACAGACAGACAGACAGACAGACAGACAGACAGACAGACAGACAGACAGACAGACAGACAGACACGCACGCACACACACGCTCTGTATTCACTCTGGGGAGATGCAAGGTTGAGTTGAGGTTGAGTGTAAAGAAATCCGGGCATGCTTGCTGTTCCTCTCACGTCTGGATTGGAAATGAGAAATTATAGAATTGCTGAACTCTAGCTCCCCTAGTTTACTCTCCAAAGTTTTCCTGAGAATAGAGAAAGTCATGATCAAAGAGGCTAGAACAGGTGAGTAGTAGTGTTCATGGCAAGTCAAGGCTGGGCCTGCCATACAAAACCAGACATTGTCTTTAACATTTGCCATTGGCAAAAATCATGTTTACCAGTATGCAAATTAAATGTAGGCCTACACTACATTGCCAAAAGTATGTGGACACATACTTAGTGACTTTCAACATGGCACCACCTTAACATCTAGTGAAAATTGTTCCCAGAAGAGTGGAGGCTGTTATAGCAGCAGGGGGGACCAACTCCATATATTAATGCCCATTACATAACCGCTAGTGTGGTTGATTGACATTGGTGACCTACTCGATTCGGTCGTATGTAGCAACATTTGAAATGGTGTTTTTTGAATTTGGATAAAAGTAGAGAAAATTGTATATCATACACTACAGTTGAGGAACAATGGGAAAGTAATTCTGCTAACCCCACTCTTTAAAAATGGCCCTTGAATGTTTTGCTACACCTACTGGAGAGCTCTCCTTTGTCTATACCCATTCAGCATTGTTCACACCCTCTTAAGTCTTAGCCCCACCCATCTCTTTAAGGAGGCCATGTGCTAAACAGAGTGAGTACGTAGTGTACTAAACAACCAAAGATTTCAAGACTAAAGGCTTTATGACAAAATAAAAGCAGGGCATTCTACTGTAGAATTAACGTTTCTACCTTGCGTGAATCTACAGGTAGCTGAAAGTGAACTAACTAGGTTCAATGTTAGCTAGCTAGTTAACATTAGGCTATAACTAGCAATGGAAATGGCTCTGAGATATTAATAATATTACTACACAGATCTTACACGTAATGTTAGCTAGTAAGCAAGCTAGTGAGCCAGCTAATATCTGAACATGTAGCTAGCTAGATTCTCTTACCCGTATACATGGATGAATGCTTCTCCCTCTCTGTCACGGATGCCATGGTTGCCTTAGTTTGAAGATGTATTCCGGAGACAGGTGTTTTATACAATAGCCTTCTGTGTGTTCTCTTTTTGGCTTCCACCACATATTTGGAATCAAACGCCTCAATTTTCTCCATCTCATTAGCTATCATACTCTCCTTCCACCGGGCATTCTACTGATTTCAAAACTCGGTCCTACAAAAAGTGGAGAGCATTAGCAACACTTTTTCAGTTCTTTGTGATATCTTTCAAAAAAGCAGAGTTAGAAAGGATTACCTACACATACTGACCAACTCATATTATAGACAGAAGCGTGCTACATGGCAGACCAATCCAAACTCATCTATGTCGAGCCCATCCGTTATCCTAGCCAAACCAAACCATATAGGCTCGTAATTTAACAATTGTATTTGTATGCCCAAAAACACGTTTTTTTTTTATGTACGTTCAAATGCCTCTACTGTAAAGTAGTGACTCGCAACATACGCCTAGTTTCCTGAATTTAGTCACATTTTATTTCAGTTATTTTAAATGTATTTTGCCTTGACCACCTTTGCTCACATCTCAACTAAATGGGAGGCTGGGTTATTGAGCCTGCCCTCTGCATCCATGGGAAAGCAGTGCTTCTTTCTTTGGCAGCAAAGGGCAGACAGTGTACATACCTCCCTCCCAGCTGCGTTCTGGCCTCCATAGGAAGAAAGCACAGGCAGCTCCCCCTCTGCTCCCCAGAGGAGGGCGATTTGGATTGAAGCAGGGTGTTTTTTCTAGCCCATCACTCATACCCCATGTATCTCTCTCTCACTCTCTTCCTATATATCTTTCTTTCTCCCCCAGAGTGAAACGCTTCATGCTCACCCCTGGCCCTGTGGTCAGGGTGGCTCATCATCTTTATAATATAGAGAAAATTGCTCTTTGGACAGTGGGGCCTAGAGCGAATGGGAGCCATTTTCTCCCCCCGAAATGGTGAAATAGCAATTAGGTTTCTCTCTCGTTGTCTCTCTCACCCTCTATCTATCTGATTGTGCTTTTTGGGCGAGGGCAGGTGTGTGCAGTGGATTTGAGGTGCAAAGCATGCTGGGAAAAGTACTTGCCCCCTTTCTCTTTATTTTCCTCTCTTGCTTGCTCTGTTTTCTCTCTCTCTCTGTATCCCACATACACATTCTCATTCCTTGTTTTCTCCTGAGTTAGCTATTTGGGGGGGGGGTATGGGGTTGGCTTGGGCAAGGCAAGACTAAATTCAAAGACTGACAGTCTCAAGCTGAGAATGTGCTTAAGTGAAGCTCTCTCTCTCTCTTTTTCTCTCCCTTGAACTCAAATGGGCTGAGCATCTTGAGGATTGTCAATTGTCCATCCAAGACTAATAACGTTTGGATTGCCATGAAGTCAGCATATGTTGTTTTTCCCCTCAGGGAGAGGAAGAGAAGGAGTATTAGGAGGGAATGGAGACTCGATCTTAACCTCCTCTACATTTTTAAAGAGAATGCTGTTTGGTTTAGATTCACACTCCGACAGTCTTGTTTACCTCATTGTGTTTACCTTGCGGTTGGAATACACTGGTCGGACTGACTAATGTGTGTAGAGTGATTATTGCTTAGCTAGGATGTTAAGGGGAGCCAATGGGAAAGCATTTCCATGCAGTGAGCCAATCGATCTGCATATGCATCGACCCTTTTGTTTCTGCATTATGATTTCCCCTGGAAGCCTTCAAACCAGAAAACACAGCTTCACAATGGAGTGGCTGTTAAGAAGCACTGTCCATAACATAGTCATTCGTTGCTTTCGCACAGCATTCAAGCTTTTTTAGTAGCCTACTAGGCCCAACGTACATCTAGTGTCTGTTATTCAATATCTTCAGAAGAACCCTGTGTCATACTGACAGTAAAAGGAGACATGGACATGTTGACGTGTTATAGCTCGTAACAAATCCCTTCGTTGAACAAATAATAGCTGCATCTTCTACATAAAACAGTACATTGCCAGTGCCAACATGACAACCTGTCTCCTTTGCTGACTGGAGTGACTGCACACTGTATATCGGTTGGTTAGGGAGGAAGGTTTGCAGGTTGCAGCCATTTCTGGACCTTTAACCTTCCTCTCTCCTCCTCTCTGCTCCCCAGACGTATGGTTGGCTACGTGCCTGCTCCTGCCGGGATTGCTGGTCATCAGATGACCATGACCACCAACACACATCTGCTGCTGTCGCTCAGTTTGTGGCGAGTTCAGAGACAATCAGGGCAAAGTCGTCAAGTAAATCAGGTGTCACTCCTTTGCACACCCAGTGTCATGACTAAACCTGTTGCCATGACAATCTGAGCCCCGAAAGTCCATTTTAGCCAGACA
Organism: Thymallus thymallus; assembly: GCA_023634145.1. NCBI lineage: Eukaryota > Metazoa > Chordata > Actinopteri > Salmoniformes > Salmonidae > Thymallus > Thymallus thymallus. Next base: position 6,437,286 of record CM042378.1, on the reverse strand, counting down.
GTTCAGTTGACTCCATCCTAATGCCTTAATGACCCCCACCGGAGGCATCATTATGAGCAGACCTGCTGGACTGATAAATGTTGCTCTTTAGCTGCATCAGACACATCTAAGATAAGGAACACAGCAACAGGTCCACAGTGGGGTGACCAACCATTAAAGGAAACCCCAGGTGAGGAATCCTGCGCAAATAGAGAGATGGCTGATTCCAAGTTCTCTGCTAATGTTGTTTGATTTCCGCTTTTGCGATATGGCCTTTGAGCCTTGCCCTAAATGCCAGATGTTTTAAACAAGAAGGACGAGGGGAAAACTGTACAAGCGATAAACCTGAGCAACTATTCTACTAAGATGTGCTTTGACCTTTCCAGCTATTAGCAATGTCAGAGGTTTGTAAAGCACCAGAGTGGTGAGCTCAAATGCCGGCTGCTGTACTACGAGATAGGAGAGCTGTGCAGAGCTGATGTTGATAGTGCGATGGAGCGATTACATGAACTGTAGAAGAAAAAAATAACAATGATACTGTCTCATGCTTGCCATACCTGATCTGCTAGTGCAGCCAGAATCTGTCTGCTCTAGCTGCCAGATGGAGCTGATTGGAGACAGTGCAGGGAGGCTGTTATTAGAGTGGAACGTTTTCATTTGATGTCCTGTCTTTATGACACGGCTAAGAGGCCAAACCTCAGGGTATGTCAGTGAGAGAGAGGGAGTGTTGTGTGTGTGTGTGTGTGTGTGTGTGTGTGTGTGTGTGTGTGTGTGTGTGTGTGTTCCTCATCATATTTCAATTCGATTCTCTAGCATCGTGTCTGATGCTGTCTCTGATTAAGGGGGATAACATAACTCACGAGTGAGACTAATGTACAACTCAGTAGACGCCTGTAGGGACGCGCGTATGGCTAAACGAATACATATCCAGTCGATAGAGCAGAAAATCCTTCAATATTCATTATTGAATAGGTTTAATCAAGTGTTGCTTTCTTTGTTTATTTAATAGCAATATTTGCATGTTCATTTGTCTGATTATAGACAAATGTTTTAGTTTCCCACTGAGGGAAATCTATTCAAGGTGCAAAGGCTGCAATACTGTAGTGATCAGTTCAGTTTTCTAGTTCAGGTTGTCACGTTCGGGTGTGTAGAGAGACCAAGGCGCAGCGTAGCGATAGTTCGACATTGTTTATTATATAAATAAACTATACTGGACATCGACTATACAAAATAACAAATACAATATAAAGATGAAACACACGTAGCACGAACACGGGACAACATATAACAATGAACCACGCCAAGGGAGTGGAACACAGACATATAAGTAGGATCCCTAATTAGAGGTAATGCATAGCAGCTGCCTCTAATTAGGGATCCCACACACAACACCACACAGATGTAGAAATAATAGATCTGCCAGACTCTGACCATAGAAATATAGAGAAGCAAAGCTTCTCTATGGCCAGAGCCTGACACAGGTCCCATTCAGCGTATCTCACTGTGCATATTGTGTACTCTGTAGGGTTTGCATGGTAGATATAAAACATGCTAATAGATACAGGCATGACTGAGCCCTCCTGAAGTCTGTTTGAATTTTATATTCAAGCCCTGAAGAGCCACAAGAAAAATTATGATGCAACGATGAGCTGCCAGAGATTTCAAATGAGCGCTTGATCTCACTGGCTTTCTAAATGTAACCATTACCCAAATCCCCTGTAGCAGTAGAAATGTCCCAAAAAAGCTCACACAATCTTCTGTGTGTGAACATGGCCTTATTACAAAGCTCTATCAACACCTTTCATGTCATTCTCTTGTGAATATACACATTCAGCTACCACAGTCAAATCATTTAAAAATCTGTTGGGATTTTTCATTTAAAGCCAACAGAAATTGTTTATCATTTATCTTCCACACTGCTCAAGGCCACTGTGTATTGATGAATGAAAAGCAATCTTACGATTTCGGGAATCTTCTCCTATACTCAGCTCTGGTGGAAAATCAGCTCTTTTTCAAGTTCTTGTGTTTTTCTTTTTCTCATCTGTGTTTTTTCTCTCTGTCACTCACAGGCAGATTGGCAGGTGGCCCGGGCTGAGCCAATGACAGACGGCGAGGAGTCTTAACGTCGGGCAGACTTGAGTCCAGCCTACGTTGGCTATCCACATAGATCAGAGTGGAGGCTACCCACATACACACACACACACAGATGAGAGCCCAGGCCACCGGCTTGTGGACAACGCCAAGTGGCGGCTTCGCCTCCACGTCTGTAAGGTACGCTGAATATCATGGACTTGGTGGATATACATATTTTTTACCCTAAAGGACAGAACATGACGTGGTTGTGTTCCAATACCTTCCCTAGAATACTAGCTACTTAGAAATTATGGCCAAAACATTTCATAATTCTAAGTGGTATGATAGTGTGCTAGTGCGGATATTGGAACATACTGTAGCTGACTTCTATAACGTCTGTGGGAGACTTGTTGATGAAATAATGACTTTCTCGACCCTGATATCCCATAATTGAATGTGTAAACGTGATAAACGACTTGCTATTAGCTGCTTGTTTCATGATGTGTATGCATTAAGGCTCCCGGTAATTGATGCTTAATGTACATTCTGGATATAGCTTCTCATATTATACTGTACACACTGCCAGGTAAACACACTAATTAGCTGGATGACGTTATGTCTAGGGGAGCATGCCAGTGATATGTGGGTGCTTATTTGGAGAAAAAATAAATAAAAAATACACTGTACATCCACCAGAACTAAAACTCCTAATTAGAGTATATAGGCCACATATTAGGAAAAAATAGTGCCTTAATTCCTATTGAATAATGATTAAATGTCACTGGAGTATGGTCTAGAGAATAAGACTGATATTCAAATGTTTTATGGGCCTGTGTCTGAGAGCACTCCCAACCTCACCCACCATATCCCAGTCCCATGGGCATGCCAAGGGCAGCTTCACCTCAGCTGCTGCCAGGCAGGGTATAGGGATGGTTGGGACAGGAAGGCTGTACATGAGGGGGCTACATGGCTGCTTCCCTCCCAGGGAGAGTTCCTTGCCACTTCTTAGATAGGCTCCTCCGACCCACTTCACATTGATTAGAGTCAAGTTAGATGGCAGAGATAGAGAAACAACTAGGAATCTGAACATCAAGTCCCCAGAGTCAGTTCTTGAACCTTTTCTAGGGAGATGTTTTGCCACTTTCCCCAAGTGTTAGTGTGTAGGGTACACAATGTGGGGAGCAAGGACAGACCACTGGAAGTCAACATGCAGTAGTGCAATGGATTTGACAACAACATTCATTCATTGGTTCATTCATTGGTTCAATCAATGGTGATACTGTATAAATATGAAAACCATTTAAATGCAACTCATATTTTTTAAATCCGTTCTTGATGTTTCACCATCAAGCTACACCGTTAGAAAAAAGGGTTCCAAAACGGTTCTTTGGCTGTCCCCATAGGAGAACCCTTTTTGTTCCAGGTAAAAACCCTGTTTGGTTCCAGGTAGAATCCTTTTGGATTCCATGTAGAACCATCTGTGGTAATGGTTCTACCTGGAACCAAAAGAGTTCTATCTGGAACCAAAAAGGGATCTTCAAAGGGTTCTAAATAGCACTTTGTAAGCAATCTTATTTGCCACCATTTCATTTTTCCTGAAGTTTCTTACAGTATAATGCATTCTGCCTGCATCAAGAATATGCCCTAAAGATAGATGTGAACCAGTAAACTTGTTGTGACTGTCACTGCAGTATTTACTGATTTAGTTTGTGTGTGCCTGTGTGTGTGTACGTGTGTGTACGTGTGTGTATGCGTATGTGTGTGTCTGTGTGTGTGTGTGTGTGTGTGTGTTTGTGTGCATGTGTGATACAGTCAGAGTTATTTTCCTGATAAACTCAGCAATCAAAAGGTATTTTTATACATAGATCAATTCATCAACTAAACAACTACTGTCATAGTCCATATGCTTTCCTGATTAAAATGTGCTTACAATCATCTTTAAACACACCGATACATAGGCCTTTTACATGAATTTGAATTCATAAATGGAAAATACAATCTCTGGACTCTATTTGATTAATGCATTCATTCTCTAATGGGCGCTGCAGCCTACATATCATCTAATAAGGGTTAAGAGCCATGAAATGTGGGAGCAGCAGGGTGGAATGATCATATTATTACTTAGTCTAAGGGCAAAGTAAATAGCAAGTGCTGACTCCACTGTGATAAAAACAAAGAGGCATGGAGAATGCATGGACATGCTTATAGGCAAATCCACCGGTAGGCTAGATTAAATAACATATAGAATTCATGAAAGAACATAGACAGTGGTATTTGTTTGTGGTTCCGAATAATTTGACCATCTATATTCAATATTTGGCGCATCCCCTGAATCTATGATTACACCGGATGTCCCTTCGGTCGACTGGGCAGCTGGCTGGCAAGGACATGGTGTGGTGTGAGGGCATGATGGCGGGTGGGTGGCAGACCAAGAGTTCCACCGGGCAGGCGGGTCGGAAGGGCACCCCAGAGGTGCCAGCTGCAGCCTACCAGCCAGCCAGCAAGAGCCAGCAGAGTTCTCTAAGGGACGCCCTGCACTGTGGCCCAACGGTAATTAAGTGTTAGACATTCAGAGATAATCCATGACAAATGTGTCCGGCTGGAATTATAATGAAGCCCAATGCACACCTTTTTTCTCCTCCACAGCCACAGCAGCTGCTGTATATGGAAATGGGATGGTTGGGATGATTTGAAATCCCCCTAATTTTCAATGAATTATCACTGTCCTTGATTTTCTATTAGTTTATGCATAAAAGAGAAACAAGGTGTAGATGTAAGAGGCAGAAGTATTTCTGAAGGTGAATATAAAACAGTGTATATCTATTAAGTGTAATTTGTGACTGACACTATGACAAGGCCTCTGAAGATGGCCACCGACCTCAACCAACCGCTGACCAAACGCCCAGACCAGAGGCACTCAAAAATCAATGTTGGTTGTTCTTGCGTTGTGGTTGAGTTATTCTAACAACATTATTTGGTAAACAAACATAAACCTGCGTGTGCCAAGGGGGCTTTATTCCAAGAGCCTTCATTTCACTAAAATGGATTGTTCGAATTTCATCTTTGAGCTGACAGCTGCTCCACGACGCCCACACACCACTGGAGCAGAAGTGTTTTAGGTTTCACTGCGCATCCACACTAGTCTATTGGACAATGTTTTTCTCATCTGTCTCCGATAATGGTCTTACTCTATTGGTTCATATTCATGCCTGTGTAATGTACTCATTGCAGTCTGGGGAGTGCTACGGAGAACAGGGCAGGATGTAAAAGTGACCGCTGGGAAACAAGGCTGGCTATTAAAGACAACAAGAAACGGGGTAGGAGCAGCAGCCATTAGCCAATGTCCATGTAGCATTACCATTGGTAGTGTTATAACGAGTGTTGAGGATCCTTATAAACATGCTAGTGTTTGAATACACCCTCCGTCCCCGTCACATACAGTATGGATTCCATACGTCTAGGTGAATTATATGGAAAAGCGGGCATCTCGGTTCATGGCTTGCGTAGGGTTGGTCATCTATTTAGTGTGAAGATTATATTACGTTTGCAATGGAATTTTCCCACCCAGAAGCGAACATGTCACTACATGAAATCTCAATAAAGACATAGGAATATATATTCATGTTTTATGGTGTGGTTGGTGTTTGGCAGTGTCATTTTTATGGCCAGAGGTAGAAATAAGTGTGAAGCTATTGAGAGTTTAGATTGGATGGTGACGGTTAATGGTGACGGTAAGAGGAGATGTTACTGCAGAATAGAACTGTTAAGTGCTTGTAATCTGGACTCAGATGACATATACATGTGAATACACATCAATGAACTGTTAAGTGCTTGTAATCTGTACTCCGATTACATATACATGTGAATACACATCAATTAAATGTTAAGTGCTTGTAATCTGGACTCTGATGACATATACATGTGAATACACATCAATGCATCAGAATATCAATTTTTCCGTGAATTATCTTTGCCTTGGAAGAGGGAAGACTAGGATTTAGAATAGGCAGATGTAACAAAACACTTATAATTGTCAAGCTTTTATGATTTGAACAACCCCCACTACACATCGTACTATTCCATAGTATTTCATCCATCTTGGATATGTTAAATCTATGGTTCTTTTCCCCCCATTTCATTTTGGAGGATTTGGGGATATTTCAAGGTATTTGGGGATATTTGGGGATATTTGAGGGTATTTCAAGGTATTTGGGGATATTTGGAGGTATTTGGGGATATTTGGAGGTATTGGGGATATTTGGAGGTATTTGGGGATATTTCAAGGTATTTGGGGATATTTGGGGATATTTGAGGGTATTTGGAGGTATTTGGGGATATTTGGAGGTATTTGGGGCTATTTGGAGGTATTTGGGGCTATTTGGAGGTATTTGGGGGTATTTCCTTAACCATGTTACCATTGGGTTGTTTTGTTCTTCGTTTTGTTGCAATCATGAGCCTTCGTTATAAAAATATATTTAATACCTTTGTTCCCCAGTGATTCGGTGAAGAAGAAAATGCCCCCCCCCCACTAAATGAGCATCTTTGAAGGCTTTTTTGTCAGCCCATTTGAGTTTAAGATAAAGAGGGATTGTTTGTGTGTGTGTGTGTGTGTGTGTTTGTGTGTGTGTGTGTGTGTGTGTGTGTGTGTGTGTGTGTGTGTGTGTGTGTGTGTGTGTGTGTGTGTGTGTGTGTGTGTGTGTGTGTGTGTGTGTGTGTGTGTGTGTGTGTGTGTGTGTGTGTGTGTGTGTGTGTGTGTTTTAAAAGGAGCCCATTCGAAAAACCTGCCCTCCTCCTTCTATCTATCTCTTACTATGTCAATAGTGTACTAACCATGCAGTAGTGTACTAAACATGCAGTAGTGTACTAACCATGCAGTAGTGTACTAAACATGCAGTAGTATACTAAACATGCAGTAGTGTACTAAACATGCAGTAGTATACTAACCATGCAGTAGTGTACTAACCATGCAGTAGTATACTAAACATGCAGTAGTGTACTAAACATGCAGTAGTGTACTAAACATGCAGTAGTGTACTAAACATGCAGTAGTATACTAAACATGCAGTAGTGTACTAAACATGCAGTAGTGTACTAACCATGCAGTAGTGTACTAAACATGCAGTAGTGTACTAAACATGCAGTAGTGTACTAAACATGCATCCTTTATTACCTTTGACCTTTCCTACTCTATTCAAATCTTTACTTTGTTTTTGTGGACCCCTCTCACCTTCATTTACCCTCTGTATTTGTGAATAGAAAAGATAAATAAATGCACTGTCATATTTTGACCCTTAGCATAACACTCAATTCATGAATGTCAATTGGAAGAATTAGCAGTGTCACACAAAATCTTTACCATTTGAAGTAGGTGTGATTTGTGGTAATTATGAAAAACTAGCTAATTAATCACATTTGGATTAGCTGTTTTTTGTCTGACGGTGTGTCATCCTCAGGTAGGCTACATCCACCCACACACTCTAACACACACTGTCGCAGTCACACACACACTGTCAAACATTGTCACACACACACACAAACACACGTGCCTATATACTTCCCACTCCCCTTGCACCCACTCATGTGCTGTTCAGATAGGTTCTATGCGTCTCAGTCATCAGTCCTGCTCGAGCTGGGCGTATGCAGTCTCAGCCTCCCAGACGTTGGCGCCATCTGTTGAGCTTGATTGGCCTGCTGGTGGGGGCATCCTCTGTCTTCCATCCTCCACATGCCAGGCCTGCGAGCCTGGGAGCTCTGATAGGGCCCCCCTCCTCTCCCTCTATCCTCTCGCTCCCTCTTCCTCCTGTGACGTGTCAGTGTCATGGCAGACCGTAACGAGGTGTCAAAGCGCTAGCTCGCCATGCCAACCACGTCCCTCACAGCCTGCGCTTCTGTCGGCTCACCCTCTCTCTCAACCTCCCTCTCTCTGTTTCTCTCCCTTTCTCGCACTCTCTCCACCCCCCCCCCCCCACCACCCCTCTCTATCTCTCTCTCTCTCTCTCTCGGTTTCTGTCATGTGCCACTCCCTGTCTCTAGCGTTCTGTGATTATTGGAGTAGCTGACAGATTTGCCTCATTCGTGTTATGTTTTCGTGGACAGGACGTTCTTTTCATGTCTTCAATAGATTTGTGTCTATTTTACTTTATGTAGCTTTTGTTCTGCGTGAAATTCCCTGTGTTTTCGACCACATAAACGGCACCAGGCATTATGGTAAAACATTTTATGCAAAAATGGAAATCCACCATGTCAGGTTTTCTCAGAACTCAACAGAAAGTATTTGTGATAATGGAACTGGGAGGAAGCGCTTGGTTATGAAAATAACAAAACAAGAACACCAAACGTTTCCCCTATCAGGGAGACAAAAAGACAGCCGAGTTGTGGACAGGGGATGAAAAACCAAAGCACTTTCTGAACAGAGAGAAAGGAGAGAAAAACAGAGTAGAAACGAGATGGAGAGAGAGAAACATCTCCCCAGTCAGGTGAAATAGAGACAGAGATTCACAGGTTTCTTTTCCTTTGACATGAGTCACTCAGGTATGGAGAAGAAATCAAAGTATTTCAAATAGTCTTTCTTTTGTTTTTATGAGCATTGATGGAATATTAAAACAAAATTACGTATCCGTCCCTAGCAATGAAGCTGTTCAACCAACATCTGCCCTTTTATGTGATTCTTTCCCCTAATAACTTTACACATACAATAGTACTTTTTTAATGAAGGTAGTAGGCCACACCCACACAGACAATATGGTGTTGATTGAAAACATGGTGGCTCTGTAGCAAGAATTTGGAATCAAAAACAGGGTGCAAATGTCTACATCTTTGCATAACAAATGCATCTCTAAAAAAGAAAGCTTTACACCATTTCAAATTATTTGAATAATACTAAAACTCTTATCTGCTTTTAGCCTTGAATTGCTGCTCGCAGCTCTACTTCCTCTGTGAGCCAGTATCAGTGTGGTGGCCTTGTCCTTTGTGCATGCAGTTACCATTATTAAAGTAGTCAATATGTTGGTCTCTCTGAACCAGTATGTTCCTGACGACAAAATGTGGAATGCTTGTAGACATTTGTACATTAATAAAACTACACTCTTCTTTAACCTCTGAAATTCTAAGCCGTTGGAGTGAGGGGTGTTCTACTAAGCTTACATATAGGATTGTTTTAAGATGGCCATACCATGGATAATTTAGCTATTTGATTTAGAATTTTAGGACCACTTTAGGTATATATATATATATATATATATATATATATATACAGTTAAGTCCATATATATTTGGACACAGGAACAATTTTAATACTTCTGGCTCTGTATGCCACCAGAATACAATTAAAATGAAACAATCAAGATGAATTTGAAGTGCAGACTTTCAGCTTTAATTCAAGGTGTTGAACACAAATATCAGGTAAACATTTTAGGAACTGCAACCATTTTTATACACAGTTCCCCCATTTTCAGGGGCTCAAATGTAATTGGACAAATTAATATAATCATAAATCAAATGTTCATGTTTTATATTTTGTTGAGAATCCTTTGCAGACAATGACTGCCTGAATTCTGGAACCCATGGACATCACCAAAGACTGGGTTTCCTGCTTTGTGATGCTTTGCCAGGCCTTAACTGCAGCGGTCTTCAATTGTTGTTTGTTTGTGGGTCTTTCTGCCTTTAGTTTTGCCTTAAGCAAGTGAAATGCATGCTCCATCGGGTTGAGATCAGGTGGTTGACTCGGCCATTGCAGAATATTCCACTTCTTTTCCTTAAAAAACTGTTGGGTTGCTTTTGCAGTGTGTTTTGGATCATTGTCCATCTGTCCAATCAATTTTGCTGCATTCGGCTTAATCTGGGCAGACAGCATATTCCTATACACTTCAGAATCCATCCGGCTGCTTCTGTCTTCTGTCACATCATCAATAAACACCAGTGATCCAATGCCACTGGAAGCCATGCATGCCCATGCCATCACACTGCCTCCACCATGTTTTACAGATGACGTAGTATGCTTTGGATCATGAGCTGTTCCAAGCCTTCTCCATACTTTTGTCTTCCCGTCATTTTGGTACAGGTTGATCTTAGTTTCATCCGTCCAAAGAATGCTTTTCCAGAACTGGTCAGGCTTTTTTTGATGTTTTTTGGCAAAGTCTAATCTGGCCTTTCTATTCTTGATGCTTATGAATGGTTTGCACCTTGTGGTGAACCCTCTGTATTTGCTCTCGTGAAGTCTTCTCTTGATTGTAGACTTTGACACTGACACACCTACCTCCTGGAGAGTCTCCTTCACTTGGCTGGATGTTGTGAATGGGTTTTTCTTTACCATGGAGAGGATCCTACGATCATCTACCACTGTTGTCTTCCGTGGACGTCCAAGCCTTTTTATGTTGCTGAGCTCAACAGTGCATTCTTTTTTTCTCAGAATGTACCAAACTGTTGATTTGGCCACTCCTAATGTTCCTGCTATCTCTCGGATGGATTTGTTTTGTTTTTGAAGCCTAATTATGGCCTGTTTGACTTGCATGGAGAGCTCCTTTGAACGCACTTAGAATCAGCTCCAGACCTTTTACCTGCTTAATTGATAAAGAAATAATGAAGGAATAGCCCACACCTGTCCATGAAACAGCTTTTGATTCAATTGTACAATTACTTTTGGTCCCTTGAAAAAGGGGGGTAGCTACTCTCAAGAGCTGTAATTCCTAAACCCTTCCTCCAATTTGGATGTAAATACCCTCAAATTAAACCTGAGAGTGTGCACTTTCAGCCCATATCCATTATATAACTATAGCTTGAATATGTTTTGGTAAAAACCTAAACAAATCTAAAATTGTGCCTGTGTCCAAATACATATGGACCTAACTGTATATATAAAAAATATTCACAAATGATTTGATAAAATATTACATTTGGCCTGTACTATTATAGCCCAAAGAAATGCATAGAAAAATAAAAAATTAATCATAAGGAATAAGATTTTGAAGTGTCTGTCCTATATCTAGGAGATATAAGAAAGTTAAGGAAATACAGTGTATTTAACCGCATACTTTTGTTGGTACAAAACTACCTCAATAACTTCCATTCATTGGTATGGGTTACCTTCAGACAAGTCCCATGACACTTGCGGGGTCGTAGAGCAAAAGGGAGAACACCATGGTGTTCATGTGAGTCACATCTTTTCATAGAGTGGTCATATCTGGTCTTACAAACAGCGCTGGGGCTCTGACACTTTCCACCGCAGATGCGGAAGGGCGACATAGGCAGATGCAGTGGATTGAGACACAGGCCATACAAAAAATGATCTATAGCTTAAACTGACAGATGGGGATTTTTGTATTATGTTCATTAGATTGACGCACTGGTGTCAATAGACTCTTAAGGATTCTTTAAGCCCACATTTTGTAGCTCTTGATTACTGCTGAATGGAAAATGTCCTTGTAAATAAATTATCATAAGTAATTTTAGGTTTAATTAAGTCTGAGGTAAGGACACCAAGTCTTAACTGACAATGTTATATTATTGGGCATACCCTAAAACCTACATTTCTCAAGCTGGAACCAGTGGCATAACCATCACATTTCTGTGCACATATTCCATTATATATAACTTTATCTTATACATATATTTGTTTGGCCATAGAAACACAATCTTCCTCTTGTTCTTTTCTCTTTTCAAATGGTTTCCAAGGCAATCTGTGAGCGAGGCTTTCACAGCAGCCGGGCCCATCTGTTTAAACACTCTGTGAAGCAGGCTAGGATTAGTTCCCCAATACCCAACCGTGTCCCCACTGAGGCAGAGCTGCTCAGACAGACACTGTCCATGTCACCATGAAGCCAACCTCTCTCTTCTCGTCTCTTCTTGTGCTGTGTCACAACAACGTCAGTCTAACCTTCCCTCAGGCAATGTTATATAAAACGTAAAACTCTACTATACCGTTATGTTCCAACAACATCCCTCTGAGTTGTCCCTCTAGCTATCTCAAACTATCTCTAGTGTGGTTTTGTCCTAAAGGCAGAGTGTGTTTCCATCCACCCAACTCCTGAACTGTGTGTGTGTGTTTGTGTGTGTGTGCGTGTGCGTGTGTACATGCACGTGTGTCCGTGTACATCCATGCGTTCGTGCGTCAATGAAGTCTATCCTCTTTTAAGTCAAAATACATCTCATGCCTCCCTCTCAAATGCCTATGTTAGAATAGTAATGTCCAATCATGTTGTTACACAATACACATTCAATTCATAATTGTTTTATAATTACTGTTTTGTCTCCAAGCAGATGGCTCTATTCACTGTAGATTATACTATACTGCTCACAGTGGGTTTTTTCTTTTATTATAAATATCAAAAACTGTTGAGGGCCTGCTTAAGGCTAGCTGAACAAACAAATTTAACTGATAGCCTACATCTGCAGAATGTCTTGTAATGGTGATTATAATCAGTCGATAAGAAGGGGCTCTCCTCTAGTCTATCATTTCTCAATTTAAAGCCTCACTTTCAGCCATGACAAAGCTTCAGCGTCGAAGAAAAAGCTATCAATTCCCGACTGAAAATGGAGTCTGTAGAAACTCCACTAAAAGAGTTGTTTCCTCTGCTCTCTGGTAAAATACTGTACATGAACCACTTTCCAAAGATCACAGAGCCAAGATGAACACTAAGAGAGAATTGATCCAGCTCAATTCTGGCATTTTTCACAGACACGCTCAGGGAAACACCTGCACAAGCAGGAATTGGATTAGGTGATAAGAGGAAGATGTGTTCGGCATCTACTGGCAGGCGGCATAATATTGGCAGATTTCTCCCAATGCGCTAATACCTTTCACAGTTCCCCACCACCCCTGGCCAATAACAACCCTTGAGTCTCTCTCGCTCTCTTCACCCTCTCTCACTTCATCTGTCTCACTATCTCATGCTCTCTCTCTCTCTCTCTCTCTTTCTCTCTCTCTCTCTCTCTCTCTCTCTCTCTCTCTCTCTCTTTCTCTTTCTCTTTCTCTCTCTCGTTCTCTCTCTCTTTCTTTCTCTTTCTTTCTCCACCCCCCATAGGGATTTTGGGTCTTAGTAGATTCAACCTCCATTACATTCTGACTGGATGGAGGAAGAGGTGCGTGAAGTGTTGGGAGAGGAGCTTGTTACCTTGTTTGCTACTTTGCCCATTAGAGGCACCATAGTCCTGGCCAAATGTGCTGCTCCTTTTCCTGGATTATGAGATCACTGAAGGATCTTCAATCTGAGCCTCAACAATGAATATTGTTCTACTTTGAGCAAAATAATGAATTCCATTGTCCTCCATGTGTTGCTGAATTTTCTTTCTCCTTCAGTTTGCTGGTAGCAGAAGTGATCCCTTCCCTAAAGACTATTGATCAGCCCATGTGTTGCATCGCTCACGGCTCTCAAGCACACTGTAGACTTTTAGCCACACTGAGGAGTAGGGACCGTGGGATTTGTATTCTTTGTTTGAGGAAAAAGGGTGAGATGTCAGGCAGAAATATTGTGGTCCTGTGGGTAACTAATTACTGCATGTAGGAAGTGATTTATTTTATAATTACTTTGATTGATTAGGTGTTGAGAAAAATGTTTAATCAACAAAAATATAAACGCAACATGTAAAATCCCAGAAATGTTCCATTCTCAAATTGTGTGCACAAATCTTTTTACATCCCTGTTAGTGAGCATCTCTCCTTTGCCAAGACAATCCATCCACCTGTGTGGCATATTAAGAAGCTGATTAAACAGCATGATCATTACACAGATGCACCTTGTGCTGGAGAAAATAAAAGGCCACTCTAAAATATGCAGTTTTGTCACACAACACAATGTCACAGATGTCTCAAGTTTTGAGGGAGCATGTAATTGGCATGCTGCAGGAATGTCCACCAGAGTTGTTGCCAGAGAATTTAATGTTCATTTCTCTACCATAAGCCGCCTCCAATGTCGTTTTAGAGAATTTGGCAGTAAGTACAACCTGTCTTACAACCGCAGACGACATGTAACCATGCCAGCCTAGGAACTCCACATCCGGCTTCTTCACCTGCGGGATCGTCTGAGACCAGCCACTCGTACAACTGATGAAACTGAGGAGTATTACTGTCTGTAATAAAGCCAAGTGGGTGGGCCTATGCCTTTCAAGGCCAACCCATGACTGTCCCCAGAGATTAGGGCCTAATACCTTTTTTAAATATTGACTTATTTTCTTATATGAACTGTAACTCGGTAAAATTGTTGAAATTGTTGCCTGACGCGTCTATATTTTTTGTTCAGTATAGACTTATCATTAGAAATCACAATTCTTTAGTTATTAAGTTGTTGGGTTTGGTATAGAATGCAGATTTGTCATACAGTAGGACTTACAATTTTAATCTACAATCATGTTGAATATAAAGTATGTTCATCCACAAGTGCACATATACAAATGGAGCACATAACTACAACTACTACTACTACATACTAACTAGACAATCAGTTTCTAACCTAGTGTTCCACCATCTAGGTTTGTAGTTTGGTCAAAATTACATAGATGGAGGCTAGCTCAGGGGCGGAGTCAAAGGAGGGGCACAGAGTTTCACGTGCCACCCCTGAAATCTTATTGGTTCCCAGCTGCCCCCCCCCTATTTTCTTTGGCTCTGAATGACATCAATCACAATAAGAAATAAAGCAAATAAAGCCGCCGAATAAGAAGAATAAATCTTGCTGTACCGAAGAGGTAAGGTTTACACGCTGTGGAGGACGTAACGCAAGGTAAGTTTTGATAGTTCGCTGGAATTGCATGTGTATATAGGATACATGAATTGTAATTATATTTCCAAACTAACATCTAGAAGAGTTAAGTTAAAGTGAAGTGACGTTAATACCTAAGTACAAAACAGAAGGGTCACGTCTGTCGAAAAAAAAGAACAGAATTTAACAAATTATACAGAGTGCTTTGTATGGTTTATATGGAAAATTAAACAATGAAAAGGAGACGTGATATAAAAGACTACTTTATCAAGAAAAAACCCAGTGAGGAAAGTGCAGTTCAGATCCTGCCAGAGAGCACTCCGAGCAGACAAGTCCCAACCAGCAGCACTCCAGGTCAGAATCAGCAATGTACCCAGGGACCGTCAAGTGTAGGCCAAGATCAACATGAAATCAGCCAGGGCCAGACCATCACCCATGGACCTCCAGTTGAAATAAGGACATCAAGAAAGGACAAATGACATCCTACGGCAGGTTATGTCCGTTTTGTTGTTGATGTGCTGATTGACCAAATCTCCTCGATAAAATTGTACACTTTTTTCATATGTTGGCTTCATTAACAACTAACTGCAACATCAGAGCTATTGCATACACTTCAAGATCATAATTGCATTCAACTAAAGTTGAAGTATTAACCATGTCAATATTTTAGATTAACCCAGGGATGACACCCTCCATATGACCTTTGACGAGGAGAATGAGGATGACGAAGTACCAACTGAAGATGCAGCACCAGACCCAGACAGTCACATTGACAATAGCGAAACATTTGCTGCACCTAAAGGTCCCCAAGGTAGAATATACAGTCATGTGAAAAAGTAAGTACACCCCCTGGAAAGTTTTTTTTACATATTTGGACAGATGGATATGTAATTTTCAGTTCAACACTATTGACAGACAAAGGTTACCCAATTTAACAAATCACACACAAAAACGACATCTATGGTTAAGACCATACCAGACCAATTTTCTTATCTTTATGGAAGGCTGGACCCTCCTGTCCTAGGTAGTTTGCCAGTGGTCTGGAATTTTCGTTGGACAGTGGAATGATGTACTTCGAATTTCTTGGAAATGGATTTGTAACCCCTCCCAGACTCATGGGCATCAATAAAATGTATTCTGAGAGCCTCGAGTAGGTCTTTTGATCTTTGGATGATGTGTTACCACACACCCATATGGTTAAGACCAAACCAGACCAATTTTCTTATCTTTATGGAAGGCTGGACCCTCCTAAGTTTCTCTCTAATGTTTTCTAATCATTTGCCCTTGTTTTGGTACACCTAATTCTAATTTTTGTCATTTTATGTGATGGTAAAGGTTGGGGTGTACTAACTTTTTCCCCATAAGGCAAAGGCATTTTTGTTTATTTTAATTGCATAACATTTTCAAATACTTATTTTGTTTTGTGTGTGTTATATGTTAAATTGGGTAACTTTATCTGTCAATAGTGTTGAAGTGAAGATTACATATCCATCTGTCCAAATATGTAAAAAAAAAAAAAAATAGAACTTTCCAGGGGGTGTATTTACTTTACTTTGTATACTCACCGGCCAAATATCTAATCAGCCAATCACGTGGCAGCAACTCAATGCATTTAGGCATGTAGACATGGTCAAGACGATCTGCTGAAGTTCAAACCAAGCATCAGAATGGGGAAGAAAGGTGATTTAAGTGACTTTGAACGTGGAATGGTTGTTGGTGCCAGACGGGCTGGTTTGAGTGTTTCAGAAAGATTTTCCCGCACAACCATCTCTAGGGTTTACAGAGAATGGTCAGAAAATGAGAAAATATCCATTGAGCGGCAGTTCTCTGGGCAAAAATGCCTTGTTGATGGCAGAGGTCAGAGGAGAATGGCCAGACTGGTTCGACCTGATAGAAAGGCAACAGTAACTCAAATAACCACTCGTTACAACCAAGGTATGCAGAAGAGCATCTCTGAACGCACAACACATCGAACCTTGAAGCAGATGGCCTACAGCAGCAGAAGACCACACCGGGTGCAATTCCTGTCAGCTAAGAACAGGAAACTGAGGCTACAATTTGCACGGGCTCACCAAAATTTGACAATAGAAGATTGGAAAAACGTTGCCTGGTCTGATGAGTCCCGATTTCTGCTGCGAATTTCAGATGGTATGGTTAGAATTTGGTGTAAGCAACATGAATGCATGGATCCATCCTGCCGTGTATCAGTTCAGTTCAGGCTGGTGGTGGTGGTGTAATGGTGTGGGGGATATTTCCTTGGCACACTTTGGGCCCCTTAGTACCAATTGAGGATTGTTTAAACGCCACAGCCTACCTAAGTATTGTTGCTGACCGTTTCCATCCATTTATGACCACAGTGTACCCATCTTCTAATGGCTACTTCCAAGCAGGATAACGCGCCATGTCACAAAGCTCACATAATCTCAAACTGGTTTCTTGAACATGACAATGAGTTCACTGTACTCAAATGGCCTCCACAGTCACCAGATCTCAATCCAATAGAGCACCTTTGGGATGTGGTGGAACGAGAGATTCACATCATGGATGTGCAGCCCAAAAATCTGCAGCAACTGCGTGATTGACCAAAAATGGACAAAAATCTCTGAGGAATGTTTCCAGCACCTTGTTGAATCTATGCCACAAAGAATTAAGGCAGTTCTGAAGGCAAAAGTGGGTCCAACCCGATACTAGCAAGGTGTACCTAATGAAGTGGCCGGTATACAGTGGGGAGAACAAGTATTTGATACACTGCCGATTTTGCAGGTTTTCCTACTTACAAAGCATGTAGAGGTCTGTAATTTTTATCATAGGTACACTTCAACTGTGAGAGACGGAATCTAAAACAAAAATCCAGAAAATCACATTGTATGATTTTTAAGTAATTAATTTGCATTTTATTGCATGACATAAGTATTTGATACATCAGAAAAGCAGAACTTAATATTTGGTACAATTAATATTTGGTGCAATTACAGAGATCATACGTTTCCTGTAGTTCTATATCATTTTTAAGTAATTAATTTGCATTTTATTGCATGTCATAAGTATTTGATCACCTACCAACCAGTAAGAATTCCGGCTCTCACAGACCTGTTAGTTTTTCTTTAAGAAGCCCTCCTGTTCTCCACTCATTACCTGTATTAACTGCACCTATTTGAACTCGTTACCTGTATAAAAGACACCTGTCCACACACTCAATCAAACAGACTCCAACCTCTCCACAATGGCCAAGACCAGAGAGCTGTGTAAGGACATCAGGGATACAATTGTAGACCTGCACAAGGCTGGGATGGGCTACAGGACAATAGGCAAGCAGCTTGGTGAGAAGGCAACAACTGTTGGCGCAATTATTCGAAAATGGAAGAAGTTCAAGATGACGGTCAATCTCCCTCGGTCTAGGGCACCATGCAAGATCTCACCTCGTGGGGCATCAATGATCATGAGGAAGGTGAGGGATCAGCCCAGAACTACACGGCAGGACCTGGTCAATGACCTGAAGAGAGCTGGGACCACAGTCTCAAAGAAAACCATTAGTAACACACTATGCCGTCATGGATTAAAATCCTGCAGCGCACGCAAGGTCCCCCTGCTCAAGCCAGCGCATGTCCGTCTGAAGTTTGCCAATGACCATCTGGATGATCCAGAGGAGGAATGGGAGAAGGTCATGTGGTCTGATGAGACAAAAATCGAGATTTTTGGTCTAAACTCCACTCGCCGTGTTTGGAGGAAGAAGAAGGATGAGTACAACCCCAAGAACACCATCCCAACCGTGAAGCATGGAGGTGGAAACATCATTCTTTGGGGATGCTTTTCTGCAAAGGGGACAGGACGACTGCACCGTATTGAGGGGAGGATGGACGGGGCCATGTATCGCGAGATCTTGGCCAACAACCTCCTTCCCTCAGTAAGAGCATTGAAGATGGGTCGTGGCTGGGTCTTCCAGCATGACAACGACCCGAAACACACAGCCAGGGAAACTAAGGAGTGGCTCCGTAAGAAGCATCTCAAGGTCCTGGAGTGGCCTAGCCAGTTTCCAGACCTGAACCCAATAGAAAATCTTTGGAGGGAGCTGAAAATCCGTATTGCCCAGCGACAGCCCCGAAACCTGAAGGATCTGTATGGAGGAGTGGGCCAAAATCCCTGCTGCAGTGTGTGCAAACCTGGTATAGAACTACAGGAAACGTATGATCTCTGTAATTGCACCAAATATTAAGTTCTGCTTTTCTGATGTATCAAATACTTATGTCATGCAATAAAATGCAAATTAATTACTTAAAAATCATACAATGTGATTTTCTGGATTTTTGTTTTAGATTCCGTCTCTCACAGTTGAAGTGTACCTATGATAAAAATTACAGACCTCTACATGCTTTGTTACTAATATTGTAGTACTTGACTGCCGGAAGTAATTTGTCTGTTATGACATTGAGTAGCAAACAGTAAAGCATGAACACCTAAATATGAATTCATAATTTCACGAATTCCATACTGCACATTTTCTTTGCATGTTGATTATATGTATATTCATATTATATCTCTTTGGTTGTCAACTTTTTCATTTATGAGTAGTTGGAGGTGATACAGGATAATTATTTATAGTATTTTTGTATCTGTAGTTTGATACCAGTTATAATCCGAATGACAGCTCAATCATGGAATAATGTTTTTACTCTTGGTATTTCTAGATATTTCACAAACAAGAGCTGTGGGCCCGGTGCAACCAGTGATGAAGGTGTTCCCCAGAACGGAAGGACAAGGTAGCAAGAGGAGAGCTTTTAATGCTGCGTGGTACAAATACTTTACTTGGCTTGAGTACTCCCATGGTCAGAACTCTGCACATTGTTTTGTATGCAGACATTTTTCGCTCCCCTGTGCTCCTCAGACACCATTCTCCTTCGTTAGTGGTTTTTGTAAGTGGAAAAAGGCATTATACAAAGATGGCGGTTTTGCAAAGCACACTAAGGCAGAGCACCACATAAATGCCATGATGGCATAGGCTGAAAATAAAAGGGGTGTAGAGAGCAACTCTTCTTTGTTGAAGTCCATGGATAAAGACTACCAAAATAGAGCGGAAGCGTAGCTATGTAAAAACTGTTGCTGAAGTTCTCCTTCTCACAGCTACTCAGAACACTGCGCAGCGCGGCCACCGCGAATTAGAGGCCTCAGGAAATAAGGGAAACGTTTTGGCCAATCATGGAACTCATAGCAAAATGTGACCCAATGGTAAAGAAGACAATGGTACACGACAATGCCAAGTATACAAGTCATACTATTCACAATGACATTCTGGAGGTGCTGGCAAAGATGGTGAGGACTGATATTGTCCAAGAAATCAGACAAAGTGAGGCATTTAGTGTTTTAGCTGATGAGACTAAGGACATGAAAAAACAGGAACAAATGTCCTTGGTGCTGAGGTATTACTACAATGGTTTGGTACATGAAAGGTTTGTGCATTTTCAACAAGCTGAGAAACAAAATGCGGCTGGTCCGAACGAGAAGATAATGAATTGCCTTGAACGCTATGGATTGCAGTACAGAGAACACCTTGTAGGCCAAGGATATGACAGCGCCTCTGTTATGAGTGGGAGACATTCACGTGTCTCCGCACGGATACAGTCTGTGGCAAAACAAGCCTTCTATGTCCATTGCAAAGCACATTGCTTAAACTTGGTGTTAGTTGATACAGTCAAGTCTGTGCCAGAGACCCATTGCTTCTTCTCTTTACTTCAGAGATGGTACACCTTCTTGTCTGGCCTCTTATGTTCACCAGAGATGGCAGGAGGTACAGAGGGAGATGTTCAAGGATCGGCCTCGAGCGCTACCAAAGCTAAGCGACGTCAGGTGGGCTTGTAGGTTTTATGCATGCCGCAACCTAATGGACAGGTTGCCTGCAGTTCTCCGTGTCCTACACGAGCTTGACCATGAGAATAGCAGAGACAGGTCTGTGGAGGCACGTGGCCTACTTAGCCAAATTGACTTGGTCTTCATTGGCCTACTGGTGACATTTCAAAGGGTGCTTGGTGACACAAAGTATCTGTCTGATATGCTCCAATCCCCATCCTTGGATTTAGCAAGAGCTGTTGACCTAATTGAGGCGTTACAGGACACCATTGTACACTACAGGGAGGAAACATATTTTAGGGAGTTGTGGGCAGAAGTGCTGGACACTGCTCAGAATTGCAATATTAGCTCTGAGGTTACCAAAAGACAACCAAAGACCAGCTCTGCCGTTCATGGATCTGTTGTCACATCCACGATTGGTAATAACGACCAGGATAGTTTTCGTAGGACTATTTTCTATCCTATCCTGGACATTGTGAACGCTGAACTAGAGAGGCGATTTTCCAAACACAATGAAGGGAATTCAAGCACTCAATCCTAAAAGCAACAGCTTTTTGGAGGAGACTCCTCTGGTTTTGTTTGGCAACAACAACACTGACCTAGAGGGTCTTAAGCATGAGCTTTATCAAGTCAAACAGGTTTTCAAGAGGAAGAAAGCAGCTGGAATGGAGTGTCCAGATAGTTTGCTGAAGTTCACTGTATTCTTGGAGCCATTCAGAGAGGTCTTTCATGAACTGTACAGATTGTGCAAAGTTGCCATTGCTCTACCTGCAAGCACAGCAGCATGTGAATGTAGCTTTTTGGCATTCAAATTAATACAATGAAACCATGAACAACCATGAACAATGAAAGGCTCAGTGACCTTGGGGTGCTTAGTGTGGAGTCCAAAAGAGCCGATGCCTTAGATATGGATGAGTTCATTAGGCTGTTTACTAGCAGACATGGCAACTGCCGTATACAGCTCTTTTGAAGAAGTCTTGCCCCTGTAGGACCTGGTTTTGTTGGGAAATATGTATAACACTGACCTGGAGGCATGAGCTTTGGCTTGATAAAGCTAATAGATTTTGGGGAGGTTGAAGGGAGCTGGGCCCAGAACTGTCACGCCTTATCACACCTCAGCCATATTTTCATACTTTATTTATAGTATAGTGTTTTACTGTTGTTGTTGTTTTTGTGTATATCCAATATTTCACTTTTCATATTTCTATTTCATATTTGTTTTATTTATTTATGTATATATATATAAATGTTCAGAATGTAACAAAACACTTTTGACTTTCAGTGCTGTTTATTCTATTAAATACTAGTAACTATACAGAAAGTTATAGATTGTTGGTGGATTTTGTGCTATGTATTCTAATAGATACTGCACTGTGTGCATATTGACTGCTATGTTCTACTATACAGTACATGCATTTAGGCACTTTCTTAGTTTTTTATTAGTGAGTAAACTGTGTATAAGAGCCCCTGCAATAGACATAACATACAATACATATACTACTATGTTGTTTGCTCAAATACAATAGAGCACTTCATACTTTGTTTCTCAGCGAATTCAAGTCAAGCTTTTGATGTAGGTTTTTATTGTTATTGACTTACTAGAGACCCACTGTAGGCTTTTTTTTTATATCAGGTTTTTTTATGTGGATAAAAATGTCTTGTTTGTTTTTGAACAAAGGCTAGAAGGAATTAACACACTACTGTATGATGAATATTTAGCATAAAACATATTAAAAAGCAGAATACATTTCCCCATACCTATTTTCTAGACGTAAGTACACATTCCAATAATGCAATTTAAGGAAACTAAGTGTTTCTATTATTCTAATGCACATTACTTGAACTTAGTAAAAAAAAAAATGTCCGTGACAGGATTCATTTTTCTATTCTTTACTGCTGCTCCCCCCTGTGCCCCTCCACTGAAAATATTCTGGAGCCGCCCCTGGGCTAGACTCCAGAGAATTCTGTCCCTCACAGCATTGTAGCCCACTTTGTGAAGAATAATATCTCGCGATGATTTACAACCTCAGACAAACTTGGCACATCAATACAGTTTCATCTTTCACCAACTGGTCCAGAAATCACAGCGTTTTGACACGGCCACCGGCTTTATTGACCACAGATCATGTCGAATCACGCAAACCCTTGATTGATGCTCGAATGGCTCTTTTGAAGTGAGCAGTGACAGCAACCACTATATATTTTTTCCTGGTCCTTGTTCTTGCCTGCTTAAAAGGGAGTAAACATTAATGTGTGGAATACTGGAGCAACGTGAAACAGAACACTATCAAATCAAAGGGACTGACATTCTTGTCTTGAGGAGGGGGGGGGGGGGGATATAGCCCTCATTTACCAGTGTGGTGGCAGTGTTGTTCTTTTCCCATATTAATTGTTTGTTGTTTAAGGACGCATTTGGCAGTTATGGTTTGATCATTCAAATGCAATAGGTAAACTAGATTATTTTCTTTGTATTGATTTTTAGCTCTTGAGTATGGAGGCTCTGAGTCTTCGTGGTGTAACTCCTGCAGGCGATTTAGACTCAAATTGAATCAGGGGCCAACTCATTCAACTGGGATTTTGGCTGGATTGACTGAAGTCGGATTCTTTTGAGGAACTTAAATAGCCTTAATAGAATAAGTACTTAAGAAGCAAGCTACCCTTGAAGAACTTGACTGGCCGTCACTGCTCTCTGACAATGATATGGCTAATGTCTGCTCTTCAGCGTGAATGTCCTATCATAGCTGTGAAGGAAAAAGGCATTAGGGATCCAATCAGTGCTATCACACAGGGGAGATTATCAAGAGGAAACCTTTAATGTCTCACAGCATATAGTGAGAAAACTGTCATGTTGGACACAATAGAATTCAATGGGAAAAAAATAAAACCTGCAAGGGAACTCGCCTATCAGTGAGTTCATCACACCAATTGTTTCTGTCAGCTAAGAGCCAATTGGACAATTAGTGAGTTATTGGAAGGCTTTTGATTTGAATTTCCCTCAACCATTTATTAAAATTGTTTAGGGTATATCAGCCAGTTTGATCAAATTAAAGGCTGCTTTTTGCTGTTGGGAAATCAAATTATTTAGAGTTTTAGACACAAAACAATCTATTTTTTATTGAGTCAAAGAGATAGGAGTAGACAGAAGCTTTGGATGAAAAGAGCCATCAAGGGATGTTTCCTTGCCTCCTGCAGCCCAACATGAGACACTTTAGACTGGCTTACAGGCAGAAAGATCATCCCTTCAGCCTGGCACTACCAGGGAAATCATAGGGGACAAGGAATCAGCACAGTCCATCTGCCACTTCAGCCGCCCTGCCAAGACAACATGACACTCCAGCGCTCTCAGAGTTTTGGGTATGGGGCCGTTTGTGTGTGTGAGTGAGTGTGTGTGTGTGTACGGTCGTGTTTGAACGCATATAAAATATACACATATAATCATTCAAGTATTCAATGCTGGTAACCTTTGTGCTTTGACTGTACCTTCCGGCGGACTATTTCCACATCGATGTGCTCATCTCCCATATCAACAACAACAGCAAAGGTACCATGAGAATTGGTCCCCTCCCCCTTCCTTTCTCCTCCCTTCCCCTCCCACTGGTCCTGGGGTTGGCAGGGTTTAGGGCTCTTGCTGGGTGGCTGTAGTGTTTGGAGGGAGTGTGGATGAGGTACTCTTCAGATTTACAGCCGGTGGGTGAGCAGGGGCCGGGCCACTATCCTAGAGAGGCCAGTAACAAGGCTTGATTTTCCCTTCATTGATCTGCCCAGTGCCACAGTGAAGTCTTAATGAGCAGTTTACAAAGACTCTTGGTGAGTGGGTGGGAGAGTGCCATCGTATCAAAATGCATCATAGCAGGGATTTGCGTTATGATATTTTAATCTTAACAATATTGGAAAGATAAACATTGACGATAACTAAGGTCAGCAATGAAATATAAAACGGCAAGAGACTCCCTCTTGAGATTGGGTTGGAGGATGTCATCTTTAGAGAACAGACACTCGAAATCCTACCCTCAGCCCTGCCCTCATCGCTCTCTCACGTCTGTCAATTGTATCTCTCAGGTTTAGCTCTGTGGCAAATCTGAGGGATACAGACATGGATGAAAGACGCAAGAGAAGAGTAAAGGCAAAAAGACAGGGGAGAGTGAAGCAAGAAGAGAGAAGAGAGAAAGAAGAGGAAAGAGTGTGTGAGAGACTAGTTGACTTATTGGAGATAAATTCAGAGAGCTGAAACCACTTATGCAATTATTATCCTAAGAGAGAGAAAGAGAGAGAGAGAGAGAGAGAGAGGTTTTACAAAACTTTATTTAAAACAACACTTCATAATCTTCAACAATTCGCATTATATATATTTGAAAATTTATTAAATTTAAAAGAAAATAAATTACATTTCCAAAACCAGATGTCCATCAGAAACAACACACAAAACATCATTAACACACCACAGATCATTGAAACCCATCTCATTATTTACAAGACTATAGTATGCAAATTCTATTTTTAGTCTACCAGCTACTAATTTCATAAACATCACTTCAACATTGATACTTTTAAGCTGTAATCCTTGATTTTTCCTGGTTTTCCATATTGCCAATTTCGCAGTTCCTATTAAATAATTTAACAGACACATCTTCCTTCTTTTTGAAAAATTATATTTCACACCCCCTATAAAAACTTCCTCTGAGAATTCTTCACCAAAAGCTTGAAACGATTTATTTAGATCATCAAAAAGACCTTCCAATCTTTTGCATCTTAAAAACAAATGTTCTAAATTCTCTTCCTCCCCACAAAACCTACACCACACCCCTACTGCTGGGTTCAGGTGTGCCACATGTTTGTCTGTGGCTATTGCACCATGAATAATTCTCCATTGAAGATCCGCTGTTCTTTTCTCGACTGGAGGTTTATACAGAGTTCTCCATCTATCTCTTACAAGAAATTCTGGCTTCAACAAAACTGGCCACCTTGAGATCTTTTGTCCTCTGAGTGAAACTTGATGCAAAACTTTAACTGCAATGTTATATATGGCTTTCTTTGATGTCGTTTCAAACAAGTCCAGCTGTGGAGTTTTAAAAGACAAAATTGAACCTGCGGATTCATCTTCTTGTCCTTCGCCGACGACTGCAGCAACTCTTATTTTTGGAAAGTCCAGCTCATTGTTTATGTCTGACGGAAAACCTTGTCCAATGTTTTTCCTATAGCCACTTGGTAATGCATTGACAATTTCCTCCACCAGCTTTTCCGTCAAGTGCGAGGACTTTAATCCTGTCACTTCTTTCAAGATTTCCACAGATTCCCATCGGTCATTATTTAAAAGTTGCCCCAGCTTCACAATTCCATGTCTTTTTAAACACGCACACACGCTTACAGATGACAAAAGTCTTGTCTGAATCATTGGGTTGAAAAACAAACATTCCTCTCGTATCCAACTCCCAGATTCATCAATATCTCTTTCCACTTTAAAAACAGTTCTCCAAGAGTGCAGCATTGACCGGTAAAAAGGTGTAACCTCAGACAAGTTCACTTTATCCAGTTCCATTAAAAACAGATGTCGGTCTAATTTAAGACCACCTGCTTTTTGTAGAATTATTTTTGCAGTCTCAGTCCAAGTTAAGTACTTATAATACAGGAATCTCTGTGCTGTTTGTATTCTAAAAGCACATATCTTACTCCGCACATCCACCAGACCTTGACCTCCCTTGTAAACGGGAAGGTAGAGTGCTGCTGCTCGAATCCAATGTTCTCCACTCCAAAAAAACTTCACAAATGTCCTCTGTATTTTGCAAATCAAATCTTCAGGTGGTTCCATTACAATGAGTCTATGCCATAAAGTTGAGGCAGCCAGATTATTCACAACCAGAACTCTTCCTCTGTATGACATCAATGGTAATAGCGATTTCCATTTAAACAATCGGGCAGACACCTTTTCCAGCACTCCCTCCCATTTTTTATTCTGAAATTGTTTAGTTCCCAAAAAAATCCCTAGCATTTTCAGCCCATCTCTTTTCCACAACAATCCACCAGGTACGTTTGGAGGTCCTTGTCTACTTTTCCACTGACCAATAATAAGTCCCTCACTTTTTCCCCAATTTACCTTTGCTGATGATGCCTTTCCATAATTTCTCATTGTTTCAGTTAAAATATTAACATCATTTTGATTTGAAATAAAAACAGTAACATCATCAGCATAAGCTGATATTGAGATTCCATGCATGACATTAATTCCATTGAGATCCCTTCTTAGCCTGCACAGCAATGGCTCAATAACAAGGCTATATAATTGTCCAGACAGTGGACAGCCTTGCCGAATCCCTTTTAATACAGGTATTGGTGCACTCAATCCTCCACCAGCTTTCGCAATCACAAAAACTTCAGAATATAACAATTGAATATATTATATAAAATTCTTCCCGAACCCAAAATTTTTAAAAACCTCAAAAAGATATGTATGAATGACTCTATCGAAAGCTTTCTCTTGGTCTAACGAAAGCACACCCAGGTCAACATTATTGAATTGATTAAGATCAATGACATCTCTTAACAAAAAAATATTATCCATAATTGACCTATTAGGAATACAATATGTTTGATCTCTGTGAACTATAACTTCCAAAACATGTTTCAACCTATTTGCTAAACATTTTGAAAGTATTTTATAGTCCATGCACAGTAAAGAGACAGGTCTCCAGTTCTTTAGAAGGCACAAATCCCCCTTTTTAGGGAGCAAAGAAAGTACTGCTCTTCGACAACTTACAGGAAGTATCTTATACCTTATACTTTCCAATAAAACTTCATACAAGTCACTTCCAAGTACATTCCAAAATGTCTGATAAAACTCTGCCGGTAAACCATCAATTCCTGGAGAACGGCCATGTGATAACTGTCTCATTGCCTCAGTAATCTCCTGAAAAGTAATCTGTCCATCCAAAGACTCTTTCTGTTCGTTTGACAGCTTCGGTAGATCACTCAGCAAATCGGAAACACATTCAAGATCACAAGTCTCAATATCATACAAGTCCGTATAGAAATTAACTGCCAGTTTACTTATTTCCAAAGGGTCAGAGGTTATGACCCCATCAGGCCGCCGAAGATGATACATTTGCTTTTGTTGGACACTTTTCTTTTCAAGATTAAAAAAATATGAGGAAGGGGCATCCATGTCTTTAATAGAACAAATTCTTGTTCTTATTAATGCTCCCTTTACTTGTTCTTGTAATAGTGAACCAAGTTCTTTCTTTTTATTCAAATGTTAATTTTTTATCTTTCCATCATCATTATTTATCACAAGAATATTCTCCAAAGCTTGTATATCCCTTTGAAGTTTTTGTATCGCTGCTTTCATCATAGAAGTAGAATGTGAACTATAATTTTGACAAAAGGTTCTTATATTTGCTTTACCAACCTCCCACCACATAAGCACATTTTCAAAAGAAACCTTTCTTTAACTTCCAGTCATTCCAAAATAATGTAAAATTCTCACAAAATAAAGCATCCTGCAATAGTTTAGTATTGAAATGCCAAAAATAATTTGGTTTTGAAGCACTTTTCATATTCAAAGCAAATAATATCAAATGGTGATCTGAAAACCCAACGGGTAAAATAGAAACATCCGTAATTTTATTGTTCCATTCTCTACCTATATAAAATCTGTCTAATCCACTAACCCTATTGTTAGATGCTTTGAGCCAAGTATACTGTTTGATTCCTGTGTTTCTTCTTCTCCAAATATCTATTAATTCAAACTCCTTTAACATTTTTGACAATACAACACTTGATTCATGATGGGGTTCTTCTCCATTTCTTTTAATAATAAAATCAATAGTGCAATTCCAGTCACCTCCAATGATAGTACAAACATTGTCATCAATTTTCTGAATAGCACTCCTTAACTTTAAAAAATACCTCACACGCTCAGGTCCATTATTGGGTGCATAAACATTTATCAGTACAAACACAGATTCTTCATATTCCATTTTTAATAGCAATATTCTTCCTTTTACAATTTCTTCGACAACCAAAATATTAACATTCATTCCTTTAGAAAATAAAATGGCTATGCCAGCACTTGTATTTGTCCCATGGCTCAAAACACTTGTTCCTTCCCACCATCTACTCCATTCAAGTTCATTTTCTACACTCGTGTGTGTTTCTTGTAAGAAAGCTACATTTATTTTTTTTATACTAAATAACTCTGATACCATTGCTAATTTATTACTATATCTACCCCCATTCATATTTAAAGAGCCCACCCTCAACAGCTCCATAGAAGAAAGAAAATATAAAGAGGATAGAAAAAGAACAAAAAAGCCAAGAGAAATATTCACCCTGTGTGACTTAAACATTTGATTTGTTTTGTGAAGCATTCACTTTATCCCTTCTTAGCTTTGTTATCATCTTCTTCAACCTGAACCTTTTTTGTTTACTTAAAGCCTCATAGCTAACATTTCTATTCAACAATTTCACTGTATCAATGAATTTATTTTCATCAGGAAAAATTATTTAACTTCAATAGTTCTACCAAAGGTCAAATCCAGGAAGTTATTTATATCTTGCAATGTATACACATCGTCCACACTACCATACTGTGATCCAATGTCAGATACATCAGAGAAAGCATCATCATCTCTCATCCCCAAATCAGCATCAGTACTCATTTCACCAGAATTGGACATTTCAGAATTTTCATTAGAAACCTTTTCAACACTAACAGTATCTGCATCATCATTGGTTACACTAGCGTCCTCCAGTTCAGAAACATCATGATTTCTATCAGAATCAACCATTTCATGATTGTTCTCAGTCTGACTTTCAATCAATACATCACTGTCAATGTTCTTCTGTGATCCAGCTTGAGGCTGCACATTCTCAGCAGCAGAAGTACTAGGCCTAACTTCCACTTCACTAACCTGGGCCTTGTGTGGACATGTGTGCCTTTTGTGGCCGATATCTCCACACTCAAAACATTTCATACTACCGGTGTTCGCGTAAATAAAATACGCTTTCCCTTCATGCATGACTCTGAACGAAATATTCAACTCCGGTTCATTTAAGAACATAAACACCTGCCGTCTGAAAGACATAACGTGTTTTAGAGCAGCGTTTTTACACCCTAGTGGGATCATCTTAATCTTACTAGCCATTTTTCCATATCGCGTCAAAGCTTTCTCAATTTCGTAATTTTGAATAAAAGGCGACACATTGGATATCGTAACTCTAGTTGTCGGAGCTATAAGCGGTGAGATAATAAGAAAATCGCCACTCACCACAATTCCGTCGCTTATCAGTTGATTTACTATGTCTTCCTTTTCGATAAAAACCACCACTGCTTTATTCATCCTGGATGCTGTAGTAATGTTTTCATACCCAACTTTTTCCCCGATTGCCAGCAACACATCTTCAACAGTGACGCCCTGAGCCGGTACACACCTGATTCCATGGCGGAGCAACACCTGTGACGCTGTCCCCGCAGGGATAGACGCCATCCCGATGCCGCCTCAAAAACTCACAAACACTCACAAAACAAAATCAAATGTTATTTTTTAGATAATAAACAAACAAACATTCATAAACTTAGAAAACGGAAGAAAATAATAAATAAATAAAGTGTATATAGATGAAATATAGGCTCTCCTCGTGAACACCCTCACACGTACCCCAACACTCCCAGCATGCACCGAGAGAGAGAGAGAAAGAGAGAGAGAGAGAGAGAGAGAGAGAGAGAAAGAGAGAGAGAGAGAAAGAGAGAGAGAGAGAGACTGAGACTGAGACTGAGACTCTTCGCCCCCCTTCCCTCCTCTGTCTTATCACCCCTCACCACACCACTGCTGTGCTACTGTCGTTGTCATTAGCGACACTATTTTCAGACTTGGGGTGGTGCCATGTGCATATTATCTCCACGTTGAGGAGACGTGGAGGGTTTTAATGTAATCATTACAATCACACAGACAGAGAGAGGGATGAGTCACTGAGCCCAGCGTCTGTCCAGGCAGAAGCTGTTCTGTGGATCCCAGGGAGATTCTATGATGCTTTGTGCTATTTAACGGGCCACCTGCAAGGTTATATAACATGCCGTTGGTGCTTGAATGTGTGTGTTAAACAAAGCAATGACATGGTACATCAAGTAGGCTATGAATGCAGGTGAGGCGCCAAGGAAGATGTTCATCACCTGTTAACTCAGGGTCAGCACTCTGTATTCATGACTGGTTGAGCTTTATGTTGTTGTCAAAAACAACAGCAGATTTTATATTTATTTTATTGTATTATCTATCTCTGTTTACATCTTCTGTGCTGTAGGTAGGTGTTCCTGGCTGTGCTCCAGGAACACTGACAGAGCTCCAGTATGTCATTATTACAGCACAGTGTTCCCAGCCTGCCCAGATTCCATCATGGCTGTCCCGACAGGGGCACAGATCCTTGTAATTACATCCTTTTACCCTCCTCCTCCCCAACACATCCCCCGTTCCTCCTCTATGGCACAATGCCTAATGTTAGGCCAGCATACCAGCCCAAAACCCAAGTCACACGCAGAGACTTTGCTGTGCAAATCAGAGAGAAAACTCTATTGAGATATGCGGAATGTGCTCTTTGGGGAGCCCAGAAGAGAAAGAAGGTCACGACTCATTTCCATAATTCAATTAATATCTTCTCTTATATTGTCCTCATTATTGGCATTACCATTCGAGGCAAAGCGTAGTTACACCATGGGGGATTTCCTCCACAAGATGAATGTGTGAACATTGTTCTGGCACCAATAGATCTGCCTGCCACTGAAACTGCCTATCTGCTATGTATTTAATAATTAGCATGGAGTGATAATTGGAATCATCTGTCCAGAGGAGCGTGTCCAGGCTAGTCTGCTTCCCTTGTTCTTTCTCACTAAAGTGTTTTCTATGGGCCCCGTCCCAGACATATTGAAGTCTGGATTTAGAGTGCTGCATTTTTTCTGTGATTTGTAGTCCAGCCATATACAGTGCATTCAGAAAGTGTTCAGACCCCTTGACATTTTCCACATTGTTAAGTTACAGCCTTACTCTAAAATGGTTTAAATATGTTATTTTCTTCTCATCAATCTACACAAAATACCCATAATGATCTCATGAATCCCCTCCCTCTGCTTAGAGAGACACAGCTCATGTGAGCTCTCTCATGTTTTTTACAATAAGATCATTTTGGAGTTAGACAAACTAGCACTGAGGTGTGAAGTGTGAAGAGAGGTGTCGAATCCTTTGAG
The DNA here is from genome assembly GCA_023634145.1 of Thymallus thymallus. NCBI lineage: Eukaryota > Metazoa > Chordata > Actinopteri > Salmoniformes > Salmonidae > Thymallus > Thymallus thymallus. Next base: position 6,405,477 of record CM042378.1, on the reverse strand, counting down.
CTGTTCAGAAACCATCCACTGCCGTTTTCTTCAAGCACCTACTCCCGTTGCCTGCTGCACTGCTGCACTGCTGCTTGGATTCCACCTGGTGATCTGTTCACCGTCTGCCCTGGCTTGTCTCCCCCTGTCTGGTACAGGTACCCCCAACCACACTTCCCACGTGTGAAGCGAGAGATCCAAAGGCATTGAAGCACCCTCCTGCTGATCATAGCCCATTTACTGGCATTTTGCCTCCAGCACACAGGCACTGTTGGGGCGAGTGATTCTGATTTTTACAATGGCTAGCCCCAAGTCGTTATACATTTTTTTGCAAATGTTTCTATTTTGCCATTTGCCTGATGTCTCATTCATGCTTTGCTTCCCACACTCGGGACTCTGACTCTCTATTGGTTACACAGACTTTTGGCCTACCATCCCATTCTTACCACCTCCCACTAGCTTTGTATTCATGTTACCTGATGAAATTGCTGTACAATATGATCTTGTTGCCATCTGATGCACATTCAGATGTCATACATCAGCACTGCAGAGCTCTCCCTGTCCTATGCCGTGCCTTGATTGTATTACTGTTGATGATATCTGGTAATGTGCATAAACTGTTGCTAGCCCCAATTCTGACTTGTGCTCTGATATCTGCTTCACTGATTTCTGCTCTCGTAAAAGCCTGAGTTTTCTTCACATTAACACTAGAATATTATTGCCTAAAATTAATCAATTGAAAGTGTGGGTTCAGAGCTCCAATCCAGATGTGGTTAAGGAAGAGTGTTTTGAATACTGATGTTAACCTTTCTGTTTATAACATTTTTCGGCAAGACAGATCTACCAAAGGTGGGTGAGTGGCAATTTTTACCAAGAATCACCTTCAGTGCTCGGTTGTCTCCACCAAGTCTGTCCCCAAACAATTTGATTAGCTGGTTTTAAGTATTAAACTTTCAAATAACTCTTTGTTGACTGTTGCTGGGTGCTATCGTCCTCCATCAGCACCGACCTGTACCCTACCTGCCCTAAGCTCTCTCTTGGCCCCTTACACTAAGTATGAATGTGTCCTGCTAGGTGACCTAAACTGGGACATGCTTAAACCACCTGCAATGGGACTCCCTAAATCTTTCTCAGATAATTAGCAATCCCACAAGGTGTGACTCCAAAAACACAGAAAAGGCTACTCTTCTTGATGTTATTCTCACAAATAATCCTGATAAGTATCAGTCTGGTGTTTTCTGTAATGACCTTAGTGATCACTGTTTTACAGGAGAACCAAGTTCCAACAGACTGCAGTCCCTATACAGGGGATGGATGTGGAAATGGTTGGTTCATACAAGTTCCTGAGAGTCCATATGGATAGCAGGCTGGAATGGGCTGGTAACACTGGGGCCCTGTACAAAAAGGGCCAGAGCCGACTCTACTTTCTAAGGAGGCTTAGGTCCTTTAACGTGTGCAGTAAACTACTGCATACTTTCTACCTTTCTACCAGTCTGTGGTGATGTGCTGGGGTGCCAACATAAAGGCTGGTGATGCTTTGCGGGTAAATACGCTGATCAGGAAGGTTAGCTCTGTTCTGGGGATTAACCTTGGCACTCTAGAGGAGGTGGCTGAGAGAAGGATCCTGGCCAAACTGCTGGCCATCATGGACAACGTCACCCACCCTCTGCATACCATGGTTATGATGCAGAGGAGCACCTCCAGTCACAGACTGATCCCACCACAGTGTGCCAGAGAGCGCTACAGGAGGTCCTTACTGCCAGTGGCTATTAGACTATATAATGCCTCGCCGAGGTGCCGTGCTGTCGGCAACAATGACCTGGGACTGTTGGGGTGTTAGGACCTAGTTTATAAATTAGGTATTCGTCCATCCGTGAGTAACTCTCTGGTCTGTAATCACTCATTCACTCAGGACTGTATATACATATTCATGTACATTGTTATAACATATGACGTGCAATATTGTAAGTAATTCTTGGACAGAATTTACGTAGTCATTAACTCAGGACTGCATATTAGTATCCTGTCAGTAGTATCTTTTTTTATTGCATTTAGTATATCAAATGTGCAATACATGCATTTATCTGTAATTAAACCCTGTACTAAGGACTGTATTTTAAGGGAATTATTAGTGTTACCCTACATTATATCATACGCACATTTAGCTATTTAAGTATCTTTCTCTGCCATTGACCTGTATAGTATAGTTAACCATGCAAATATTATATCTATCTATCTATCTATCTATCTATCTATCTATCTATCTATCTATCTATCTATCTATCTATCTATCTATCTATCTATCTATCTATCTATCTATCTATCTATCTATCTATCTATCTATCTATCTATCTATCTATCTATCTATCTATCTATCTATCTATCTATCTATCTATATTCCTCTGTAAACTGGTCATCTCTGTATACCCGTCACAAGACCCATTGGTTGATGATTATTTATAAAACCCTCTTAGACATCACTCCCCCCTATCTGAGATATCTACTGCAGCCCTCATCCTCCACATACAACACCCGTTCTGCCAGTCACATTCTGTTAAAAGTCCCCAAAGCACACACATCCCTGGGTCGCTCGTCTTTTCAGTTCGCTGCAGCTAGCAACTGGAACAAGCTGCAACACTCAAACTGGACAGTTTTATCTCAATCTCTTCATTCAAAGACTCCATCATGGACACTCTTACTGACAGTTGTGGCAGCTTTGCGTGATGTATTGTGATCTCAACCTTCTTACCCTGTGTGTGTGCTGTTGTCTGTGCCCAATAATGTTTGTACCATGTTATGTGATGCTACCATGTTGTGTTGCTACCACATTGTTGTCATGTTACGTTACTACCATGCTGTGTTGTCATGTGTTGCTGCCTTACTATGTTGTTGTCATAGGTATCTCTTTTGGTAGTGTTGTTTTGTCTCTCTTGTCGTGATGTGTGTTTGGTCCTACTTTTATATATTTTTTATCTTTACTTATTTGTATTTTTAATCCCAGCCCCCGTCCCCACAGGAGGTCTTTTTCCTTTTGGTAGGCCGTCATTGTAAATATGTTTTTTTTCTTAACTGACTTGCCTAGTTAAATAAAGGTTAAATAAAATAAAATAATAATAATAATAATGACAAAACAAAAACAGGTTTTTAGTCATTTTTGCACATTTATTAAAAATAAGAAACAGAAATACCTTCTTTACATAAGTTGTAAAGAAGGTATAAAACTGGAAATTGAGCTCAGGTGCATCCTGTTTCCATTGATCATCCTTGAGATGTTTCTACAACTTGATTGGAGCCCACCTGTGGTAAATTAAATTGATTGGACATGGTTTGGAAAGGCACACACCTGATAGTGCATGACAGAGCATAAACCAAGCCATGAGGTCGAAGGAATTGTCTGTAGAACTCTGAGACAGGATTGTGTCGAGGCACAGATCTGGGGAAGGCTACCAATAATATACCAATATATTTCTGCAGCATTGAAGGACCCCAAGAACACAGTGGCCTCCATCATTCTTAAATGCAAGAAGTTTGAAACCACCAAGACTCCTCCTAATGCTGGTCACCCGGCCAAACTGAGCAATTGCGGGGAGAAGGGCCTTGGTCAGGGAGGTCACCAAGAACCTGATGGTCACTATGACAGAGTTCCAGAGTTCCTCTGTGGAGATGGGAGATCTTTCCAGAAGGACAACCATATCTGCAACACCACTAATCAGGCCTTTATGGTAGAGTGGCCAGACCGAAGTCAATATAAATAGTCTGGCACTCCGGTACCCCTTGCCGTGCGTTAGCAGAGAGAACAGTCAATGACTTGGGTGACTGGAGTCTTTGGCAATTTTTGGGCTTTTCTCTGACACCGCCTAGTATATAATTTGCTCCAGGGGCTGACCCTGTAGGTAGCCGTCATTGTAAATAAGAATTTGTTCTTAACTGACTTGCCTAGTTAAATAAAGGTAAAAACCCTCTGTAGTGCCTTACGGTCAGATGCCAAGCAGTTGCCATACCAGGCGGTGATGCGCTTTCGATGGTGCAGCTGTAGAACTTTTTGAGGATCTGGGAACCCATGCCAAAGTTTTTCAGTCTCCTGATGGGGAAAAGGTGTTGTCGTGCCCTCTTCACGACTGTGTTTGGACCATCACCACCAAGGAACTTGAAACTCTCAACCCGCTCCACTACAGCCCCGTCGATGTTAATGGGGGCCTGTTCGGCCCGCCTTTTCCTGTAATCCACGATCAGCTCCTTTGTTTTGCTCACATTGAGGAAGAGGTTGTTATCCTGGCACCACACTGCCAGGTCTCTGACCTCCTCTCTATAGGCTGTCTCATCGTTGTCAGTGATCAGGCCTACCAGTGTTGTGTCGCCAGCAAACTTAGTGATGGTGTTGGAGTCGTGTCTGGCCATGCAGTCATGGGTGAACAGAGATTACAGGAGGGGAATAAGCACGCACCCATGAGGATCAGCGTGGCAGATGTGTTGTTGCCTACCCTTACAACCTGGGGGCGGCCCGTCAGGAAGTCCAGGATCCAGTTGCAGAGGGTGGTGTTTAGTCCCAGGGTCCTTAGCTTAATAATGAGCTTTGAGGGCACTATGGTGTTGAAGGCTGTAGTCAATGAACAGCATAGGTGTTCCTTTTGTCGAGGTGGGAAAGGGCAGTGTGGAGTGTGATTGAGATTGAGTCATCTGTGGGGGCAGTATGCAAATTGGAGTGGGTCTAGGGAATCCGGGATAATGCTGTTGATGTGAGCCATGACCAGCCTTTCAAAGTACTTCATGGCTACCGACGTGAGTGCAACAAGGCGGTAATCATTTGGGCAGGTTACCTTCGCTTCCTTGTGCACAGAGAGAGGGACGGAAGCAAAACTGTTACACTTACGGTGAAGCATGGTAGTGGCAGCATTATGCTGTGGGGATGTTTTTCAGCAGCAGGGACTGGGAGACTAATCAGGATCGAGAAAAAGATGAACAGCGCAAAGTACAGAGAGATCCTGCCTGAAAACCTGCTCCAGAGCGCTCAGGACCTCAGACTGGGGCGAAGGTTTACCTTCCAACAAGACAATGACCCTAAGCACACAGCCAAGAGAACACAGTAGCTTCGGGACAAGTCTCTGAATGTTCTTGAGTGGCCCAGTTAGAGCCCGGACTTGAACTCGATCGAACATCTTTGGAGAGACCTGCTGTGCAACGATGCTACCCATCCAACCCGACAGAGCTTGAGAGGATATGCAGAGTAGAATGGGAGAAACTCCCCAAATACAGGTGTGCCATGCTTGAAAGTCATACCCAAGAAGACTCAAGGCTGTAATCACTGCCAAAGGTGCTTCAACTAAGTATTGAGTTAAGGGTCAGAATACTTATGTAATGTGATATTTCAGTAATTTATTTTTAATACATTTGCAAAAATATCTAAACCTGTTTTTGCTTTTTTCATTATGGGGTATTGTGTGTAGATTGATGAGGGAAAGAAACTAACATTTTATAAATTTTAGAATAAGGCTGTAATGTAACAAAATGTGGAAAAAGTCAAAGGGTTTGAATACTTTCCGAATGCACTGTACTTACAAAAAGATCCTCATGAAATACAGTATTAAGTTAAAAACGACTTACCATACATGTAACAAAGAATATCCGTCTGAGAGTCATTCAAACTTTTTTAATTACCATGGCTTATTTTATTATAATTTTTTGAGGCGATCAATAACATACTTTAAATTATGTTGTAATTTTGTAGTTTAAATAAAATGTAGTTTTTTATTTTTCGCCCTCTGAAATGTTTGTGTGACTCTGTCACGTTGGATAAAAGGTTGATCGGGAGACAGGCGCAGGAATGCTTAAAAGTTTTTTTTATTTCTACCCAAATTACCACATATACAAAACAAACAAAAGACCTTAAATAAATACACGGGGCGAGACCCGTAATCATACATGCACAATACAAGCTGCAGCAAGAGCCAAAATAACAAAGCACAGGTACTCACACGACCAACGGACATTGTAACAACTGACATGGGAACAATAATCAACAACCCAATGGTGAAACAGAGGGCACATACAGTTAGGTCCATATATATTTGGACACAGGCACTTCTGGCTCTGTATGCCACCAGAATAAAATTAAAATGAAACCATCAAGATGAATTTGAAGTGCAGACTTTCAGCTTTAATTCAAGGGGTTGAACACAAATATGAAGTAAACATTTTAGGAACTGCAACCATTTTTATACACAGTCCCCCCATTTTCAGGGGCTGAAATGTAATTGGACAAATTTATATAATCATAAATAATGTTTTATATTTTGTTGAGAATCCTTTGCAGACAATGACTACTCACAAAAGACTGGGTTTCCTACTTTGTGATGCTTTGCCAGGCCTTAACTGCAGCTGTCTTCAATTGTTGTTTGTTTGTGGGTCTTTCTGCCTTTAGTTTTGCCTTAAGCAAGTGAAATGCATGCTCCATCGGGTTGAGATCAGGTGATTGACTCGGCCATTGCAGAATATTCCACTTCTTTTCCTTAAAAAACTGTTGGGTTGCTTTTGCAGTGTGTTTTGGATCATTGTCCATCTGTACCGTGAAGCGCCGTCCAATCAACTTTGCTGCATTCGGCTTAGTCTGGGCAAACAGCATATTCCTATACACGTCAGAATCCATTCGGCTGCTTCTGTCTTCTGTCACATCATCAATAAACACCAGTGATCCAGTGCCACTGGAAGCCATGCATGCCCATGCCATCACACTGCCTCCACCATGTTTTACAGATGACGTAGTATGCTTTGGATCATGAGCTGTTCCAAGCCTTCTCCATACTTTTGTCTTCCCGTCATTTTGGTACAGGTTGATCTTAGTTTCATCCATCCAAAGAATGTTTTTCCAGAACATTTTTTGGCAAAATCTGGCCTTTCTATTCTTGATGCTTATGAATGGTTTGCACCTTGTGGTGAACCCTCTGTATTTGCTCTCGTGAAGTCTTCTCTTGATTGTAGACTTTGACACTGACACACCTACCTCCTGGAGAGTCTCCTTCACTTGGCTGGATGTTGTGAATGGGTTTTTCTTTACCATGGAGAGGATCCTACGATCATCTACCACTGTTGTCTTCCGTGGACGTCCAAGCCTTTTTATGTTGCTGAGCTCAACAGTGCATTCTTTTTTTCTCAGAATGTACCAAACTGTTGATTTGGCCACTCCTAATGTTCCTGCTATCTCTCGGATGGATTTGTTTTGTTTTTGAAGCCTAATTATGGCCTGTTTGACTTGCATGCAGAGCTCCTTTGAACGCATGATGAAGGTTCACAGCAATAGATTCAAAATACAAACACCGCACTTAGAATCAACTCCAGACCTTTTACCTGCTTAATTGATAAAGAAATAACGAAGGAATAGCCCACACCTGTCCATGAAACAGCTTTTGATTCAATTGTCCAATTACTTTTGGTCCCTTGAAAAAGGGGGGTAGCTACTCTCAAGAGCTGTAATTCCTAAACCCTTCTTCCAATTTGGATGTAAATACTCAAATTAAACCTAAGAGTGTGCACTTTCAGCCCATATCCATTATATAACTTTAGCTTGAATATGCTTTGATAAAAACCTAAAAAAATCTAAAATTGTGCCTGTGTCCAAATACATATCGACCTAACTGTATATACCAATCTAATCAGGGGGAATGGGAACCAGGTGTGCGTGATGAGACAGTTCAGTGACACATAGAAAACCATTGACGTAGACCTCCGGAGCTGGTGCACGGATGGAGCAGCAGTACCGGAGGATCCGTGACAGACTCACCCAAATGTTCATTATTTCCGGCGACGCTGTGCTGATTTAAAACAGACAACTAGATAGGACTTGTCCCAATTTCTTCCTCCCCCTCCTTTCATTGTCATAATCTTGCGGAGCCTACTCAATGTGTATGTGCTTTCTGGAGCTGTCACCACGCAATGGGCAGACTCATGTATAATATCCAACATTCAATTAAGTTCTGAGATTTTAGATAAGTCGCAGTCTCTGCCCCCAAACCCCCAAAATGAATAGGAATGACAGGAGGTGGACATGGTGTGTAGGGCCAGTCATCGGAAAGAGGACTAATCATTCCTGCTCTGTCTCTCTGTCTCCATCAAACCGACCAGTTACTAGTGATAATTCCGCAGGAAGGCAGACATTATAGGTCGCTCCTCTGTCTCTATTCGATAGATATTGAGCCACCTCATTGTGAAGGTGTCACCATGACATGCTTAACAAGCCTGGCGTGACATTGATTGCTTACAGACTGGGGGGGACAAACAAGCCAGTGTATCTCATTGACAGGCGTGTAGTTTATGGTCAGGTGCTGGGCTGGCTGCCTCCGATACTCATTACATACAGGCCAGACATCCTCATACTGAATACACAATTAACAAGTCAAAGTGACTGTCAAGATTTGTCAAGGGCATATAGCTTGTAAAAGCTTCAGAGTCAATTGACAATATAAAAAGGTTATATTTTTATATTTAAAAAAAACAACAAATATTCAACCTTTATTTTACTAGGCAAGCCAGTTAATAACAAATTCTTATTTACAATGGCGGCCTACACCGGCCTAACTTGGACGAAGCTGGGCCAATTGTTACAGTGGATGCCTATAGATCAGAAAGAGAGAATATACAGTATATGAGTTTAGACAGTACATGTTTAGAAATGTTTCTGCAGTGCTTGTGAAATATAATAGATGGTCTTAAAATATGAATAATGTTTCTCATCAGATCTATTATTTCGCTGGCAAATTATAATCTTTCTGTAAGCGTTAGAAGTAGAATGTTTAATAAAGGGTTCTATACAGTAAAGAGGCTTCAGGGCCTTGCAAAGAATAAAGCCCCTATCACAATTAAACCTAGCAAAGAATGACGCCCCTATCACAATGAAACTTTATGAAAGCTCAGTTTCAAACGTCCGATAAAGTAGAAGAGAGATAAGGTTGGAATGAAATAAATAACTAGCTATAGGGTTGTAGCATATTCACCCAAGGTTGTCTGTCGCTCATGCACTTTTTATAGTACCGGGTAATTTGGATGAATGAAGCTGGAAAATTCATTTAATGAGATGGTTCGGGGGAAAGAGGACAAAAGCCAAAGGACAATGACACACCACTTGGCCACGGCGCGGCTATGGCTGCCTGAATGTGATGACATGATGGGAGCTGCCCTGCAGCATTGTTAAAGAGAAGCTGAGAGTTTCACACATTGGATGGCTCTCTGGGTCTCTCTCTGGCACAACCTCCCTGTCCCTAGAGAAGGCAGTACTGCACGGCCATACTCTGGATGGCTAATCAAATCAACCTTTTGCTTGGCAAGCCATTTTGAATGGGTCTAAAAACATCCGATTACCATTTCCTCACTGCATTTTGAGGGGGGGGGGGGGGGGGGGTTATATTGATAGTCATCTGTGCTCAGCTAAATGGACTGGAGATGGAATTGGAATTGCAGACATGGGAAGGTCTGGGGTTTTGAATGTGATATTTTCGACTGAAAAATCCTCCTGTTATTTGTTGAATAATGTTTAGTGAGTCAGCAAAAAACTGTTAGGAGTCCCAAAATGGATTTGAGGCATCATAAGGCTGGGTAATTACAAGCTGCTTGAGGGCTTGCACAGCACACACACAACACCTGTCTAGCCAGAAAAGGTTTGCTGGAGGATAGACCTCTACCCTTGACACTGCACTGTACTGCTCTCTGCAGTATGTTCATCAGCTAGCTAACTTTAGCCGACCGTGTGTGCACACTGTTTAAGACATACAGTGCCTTAAGAAAGTATTCACACCCCTTGACTTTTTCCACATTTTGTTGGGTTACAGCCTGGATTAAAAAAAAGTATTACATTGAGATGTTTTGTCACTGGCCTACACACAATACCCCGTAATGTCAAAGTGGAATTATGTTTTTCAAAATGTTTAGTAATTAATTAAAAATGAAAAGCTGAAATGTCTGGAGTCGATAATTATTCAACCCCTTTGTACAAATGTGATTTACAAGTCACGTAATGAGTTGCATGGACTCACTCTGTGTACAATAATAGTGTTAAACAATACAACACATTACTAAGTACCATTCTCCATATTTTCAAGCATAGTGGTGGCTGCATTATGTTATGGGTATGCTTTTAATCGTTAAGGACTGTGGAGATTTTCAAAAAAAAAAAAAAGGCAACATTTGTGAGGAAAACCTTGTTCAGTCTGTTTTCCACCAGACACTGGAGAGGAATCACCTTTCAGCAGGACAATAACCAAAAACAAAATGCCAAATATACACTGGAGTATATAGTTTTGACTTAAATCTGCTTAAAAATCTATGGCAAGGCCTGAAAATGGTTGTAGCAATGATCAACAACCAATTTGCCAGATCTTGAAGAATTTAGAAAATAATAATGAGCATATAGGGCACAATCCAGGTGTGGAGAGCTCTTAGAGACTTTTACAGAAAGACTCATGGCTGTAATCACTGCCAAAGGTGATTCTAACATGTTTTGACTCAGGGGGTTGAAAACGTATGTAATCAATATTTATTATTGTATAATGTTTTTAGATTTTATTTTGCAAATGTTCAAATTTTTCTACCACTGAGTATTTTTTGTAAATCGTTTACAAAAAATGACAGCTAAATCCAAAGTAATCCTACTTTGTGAAACAACAAAATGTGGAAAAAGTCCAGGGGTGCCAAAATAACCCGAATCACCAAGACAAGCTGTCTCCTTCAGTGTGTTTGAAGTCTACGTGACTGGTTGTAGAATGCTCTCATATACATCAAGTTGAAATTGAAGGATGAGCCTTTGCATAACAAATTAGCTATTAAAAGGGAATGGAAACGCTTTAGGAAGTAAATCTAGGCAAAGAGATGTATTCAATCCACTAATACTAAATCCTAGTGTCTCCATTCCCCTTTAAGGTCCCACTCTTTTCTATTTTCCAATCAATTGCTTCAGGATTATGTTAATACAGAATACAATGTTGGAATGTAGCCCATGTAGCGTATCATACCTGATTGGGATATACAGTATGTGTTCTGAATGTGTGCGTGATTGCGAGCAAAACAAAACAAGGCGTTGTACCTGGCTGTGTGGCACCTGTCAGCAATGTGGGCCTCCTGCAGCAGCACCAGCCTGCCTCGCCAAGGTCAAAGCCTCCGCGTCATGCTGTTGTTTGTTCCGCATGCATATGTTCCTGCACCTACACGTCTCGAGAAACACGGCCAGCGGAAATTGTAACTACCGTTAACACTTCCACACATCCTCCGGATCTAGTGCCCTGTACTTTACACACGGTAGCAACTGTATTCCTGTGGAATTTTCACACCTGCAAGCCACTCTGTGCTCTATAGCTGCCAAGCTTCTCCTTGGGTGGCGGATGATAAATAGAAGTCATTCTCTGAGAATCTACGGCAAATGTGGAGGGCCACTTCTGGCGGATAATATGTTAGGGAGATCCCTGCAGTTGCCTCGCCTGCCGGCGAGAAACCCCTCTGGCATCGACTCTTCACTTATCCCAGATGAGGTCCTAGTGTATGAGGAAAAGATTAGCCAATCTCAAGTGTCTCCATCACTATCACATTTCTATCATCTCCATGATCTCGAATCAAGGGAGCATAAAGCTGAAGATAGCCTCTCTAGGACTGTCCAGGGGCTCGGTAGAGAAGCACTCACCAAACATTTGCCAGGAAGGCCACATACTGTATACCGTGGATACACGCTGCAAGGACTGCATGGGGAAATTGTGTGGAGAATCTGTGTGTGGTCATGAATGCATAATTAATGTGTGAAGAAGCCTAACTAGCTGGAATTTTGTGAAGAAATTAACCTGTGATATACTAAACATTCGTATGATGAAGTTGGTTCACTTTGCATAACATGCTGAAGTGTAAAACTCTTATGTACAATAAGTTATGGAATCGTTTTCCTGCAAAGTGTAACCACTGAAAAGAGAATCCACACATTGCTAATGTAATATTTATACTAATATGACAAAATATCGCCAAATTGTTATGTAGAGGTTTACACCTTTGCTCTTTGGTTTGGGTTTCAAGCCTGTGTTAATATATACAGTATATACAGTATATGCATGCTTTGTTTATGGGTGGGAAATAAAAACCATTACTTATTCCTGCGCCTGTCTCCTATCATTTGTGACGTGACACAAATGTTCAATGGTTGCTAACGTTGGTTTATTGAGAATATGAGAAAGAGACTAATTTGATCATGTAGCTACAGCTATGGAGTGATAATGGCAGCTAACATGTCAGTGGGCTGATAATCTTCTGCTCATCCGCTTAGACATGTTTTAATCCGTTCACCAGCCATGGAACCCACTGGGCTGAAGTTGTACATGCTGTATCTCCAACATGCTGGCATTCAGTCTTGTGGCTGATATTCACGTCATGCTGGCATTCAGTCATGTGGCTGATATTCACATCATGCTGGCACTCATGTCCTCTGTTCGATTTCAAGCCATCAAACAATACATTTGGGATTTTAAAGCACAATTTGTCACTGAATGCTTTATACAAAACTCTCTTAGGAAAGAGACCTTGACATTAATCAACCCCTGCTATGAGGTATTCTCAATAGAAGAGAGGTTTGTTTATTTTTCTCGATGATGGTAACTTCATAGGATCGCATTCATGTTATTTCATTGTAATTTGTACATTTCAACCCACTACCATGGGTAAGCATGGAGCATGATTCTTTGTTATTTAGGAGCACAAAGCAGAAGGTGCCTCTGTTAGAATGCTGTTTGTTCAAAGTTTACACTTTGAAGGCCAGTAGTGGACATTCCGGCAGAGAGGTTGGAATGCTGTGTGTTTGTTCTTATTTGTTCAGTAGTGGACATTCCGGCAGAGAGGTTGGAATGCTGTGTGTTTGTTCTTATTTGTTCAGTAGTGGACATTCCGGCATATAGGTTGGAATGCTGTGTGTTTGTTCTTGTTTGTTCATTAGTGGACATTCCGGCAGAGAGGTTGGAATGCTCTGTGTTTGTTCTTGTTTGTTCATTAGTGGACATTCCAGCAGAGAGGTTGGAATGCTGTGTGTTTGTTCATGTTTGTTCAGTAGTGGACATTCCGGCAGAGAGGTTGGAATGCTGTGTGTTTGTTCATGTTTGTTCAGTAGTGGACATTCCGGCAGAGAGGTTGGAATGCTGTGTGTTTGTTCATGTTTGTTCAGTAGTGGACATTCCGGCAGAGAGGTTGGAATGCTGTGTGTTTGTTCATGTTTGTTCAGTAGTGGACATTCCGGCAGAGAAGTATCCAAATCATGATGCTATCCTATCCTCCCCCACACAATATCATAGAAAGGCTGGGAAAATAATGACGCTTATAGTCTGAAGGCTGCCGATGGTTGGCCAATATCCTGCATTTTTCCATCTAAGAGAGCCTCTTGAGCTTTACTTTGAGTCTAAGCACACACCTCTTCAAAGAAGGTGAGCTTCCTGTGGTGTGTGTGTGTGTGTGTGTAGTCTAGTGTTTATTTTCATAAGCTAGAGTGTTGGTTCTGCTGAGTGTGTGGGTGGAGATGTAATGTACTCCCTGGCGTGGAGCAGTGTAGGGAGGCAGACACAAATTGTCTGGGCCCTGAGTCACCTCAGTCTATTATCAGTTTAGATAGACTAGAGAGCTCAACAGACTGTAATAGAGCAGGTCCAGGACCAGCTTAACGAGCCCTGCTTCTATCCCAAACCTTCCAGAGCACACATCTCGAACTGATCCAGAAACAACACTTGGCCATTCTAATCGCATGTGTGCCTTAACCTCAATCTCATAAGCAAACAATATAGTATTAGTACCAGATTATGCTATGTTCTTGTCATACTTTCTCCAGTTGTTCTGCATAAATTACATTTCATATAGTTGAAAAGAAGTGATTCTACAAGAAAACGCCTGAGACTTTTTTTAAATTAAGAAGGAGGGGAGTGGAAAGGGAGGTGTAATGTCTGCCAATGCAAAGCGAGAGAGAGAGAGGGAGGGAGACAGAGGGGGTGTAAGATGGCAGCTCCCTCGCTTCCGTCTCAGCTGTGGCTTTTTGGGCTGAGCCTGTCGCGCTGATTGACTCCAACGCTAGCCAAACATTAGCATTCCCATATATATATATATATATATATATACGAACCACAGCGCAGCAGTAGCCTTTGAAGGTAGTACAGGATGTCAACATATAGCAGCAGTCCTCTTCCTGGCTGAGGGGCGCTCGTCCATGAGTTCACTGCAAAACTGCTGAGCAGAAATCTCTGCACCGTGATGGAAATAATTCTGACAGGAGACTCACGCTGCTGCCTCTTAAGAGGTGATATTTCCAGCTGCCCCGGTTTCACATCCTAACTTATTTTCTGTCGGGCGGCAGGCTCGGCCATACCCTGCGGATTTAGAAGATGTGCACTCAGTAAATGGGACAAACCTCACACCATAACAAAAGCACTTAAACCCTTGTAGCATTCTCCACACCAAGCACCTCACTGTCAGCCAAAGTCAATAGTTAAGTAGGGTGAGGTTTGGCTAGTGCTTGGATGAGAGATTCCTATGGGAGATCCAAAGTCCCATTGCATTTGTAGAGACACAGTGCTCTAAGGGCATCAGCCTGGGATGGATGTGCCTTCAAAATCAATGTCCTGATATATTCTGGGGTCATAAAGATCCCATGGCACTTCTTTAGTGAGCCAGGGTGTTCACCCAGCTGTCATGGCCACATTCCCAGAGAATAATTCCAATCTCCCTCCTCTTCACTTCCATAACTGATGATTGGTGAGTGTTCTGACAAAGACTGGCTGCCAACCTGTACAGAATATGCTCACACTGCTACAGAATGATGATGCATGAGATGATATAGAGCTTAATGCAATGTTGTGTAGTTTATTTTTACCAATGCATTATTATCTTGCCACCGTTATTTGTGTCATAATTGGTAGCAGTAATCATAGCCCAGTAGTGATAGATGTGCAACTCTGTTCTTTCATGCCAGGCATGTGTTGACTACTACCCCGACTGCCTTTGTCCTGGAGGCAGAGCCTCGTCTCCATGAGCACATCAGGTCTCCAGTCCTCACCACCAATATCACAACAACAACAGCAAGACCTATGTCACTGCAGCGTAGGTCTACACAGCTAAGAAGAGTGCAGTCTTTGAACACCTCATATATGGAAAGGAGGCTATGTTCAGCAGAGGACTGGTTTGAAAAAGCCAGGAATTTGGTTTCTAATGGGTGGGGTGGGATGCACTTAGCGGTTAACATTAGTGATGGGGGGATAATCGATACAGTTACATATTGTGATATTATTTTTGACGCTATATTGTATCGTATAGTTTTGGCAATATCCCAATATTATTTTTGAACTAGTTGGCTGTACCTCACCAATACTAAAGTATTTTCCTTCATAGCTGTTTCTCCATTTTCTTTTTAAATAGGGAGACAGTTTGTTTTCAGCACTTTTATTTCCATGACTGATCAAAAGAGGTTCTCATGACTCTCTCTTTCCCCTCTGCAGCAGACATATGGTGAGCAATATGTTTGGAACATCGAATTGCAATAAAATCACAGTGTCGAATCTCAATACATATACAGTAGAATCGTGAGAAGTGTGAGAATTGCAATACGTATCGTATCGGCACCTAAGTATCATGATATCATACTGTGAGGTCCCTGGCAATTCCCAGCCCTAGTTAACATGTGTAAACTTTGACAGTCTTTAGTGTCACAAGTGACAGAGCAGCTCGCAGCCACTGTCACGTTAGCTTCGTGTGGCTGGAGCTAGTGTGTGTGCATGCGTGCATACTGGTATGTGTGTGCCTGCTTTACTGTATGTATTTGCATTAGTATGTGCCATGGCGCTACAGTTCGCCCCCTGAATACATCACGTTGCTTTGACAGTCTGGGTAGAGGACAGTGAGAGGCGAGCGAGAGGGGCGGGAGATGATGGAAGGAGGTGGAGGGAGGGAGTGGGCGTATCTACAGCTTACTCAGGGAAAGGTCAATGCTGTTCAAGCGTACGACAGAGGGATCATGGGCTAATTGCAAGCTCTAATGCCATTAACTGTTTTGGCACTGGGAGTGGACTACCATGTTGCTGCTTCACCTCAACAACACTGTCCTATTAACCACTGGTAACAGTTGATAATCTGATTTGGGAGTGGAGGGTGTCCAGTGATGGGAGTGAAGGCTGGGGGATGGAGGGAGGAAAGGAGAGAGGAGGCGGGGTGCATTTGCCTGCTTGGGTAATCAGAGTGACAGAGGCACTCCGCCAGCCATCTTGCCATTGTCTTGAAGGGAGACAGCGTTGAAGTTTCTGTCAACTTCTTGGCACTCTCTCATGTGTTCTGTCAGACTTGTCGCCTGGCTACCATCCGCCACCACCTAGCACCTCCCGTTGTGTGTGTTATGGCTGTGGGGGAGATCTGCTACAAAATGGCCTGTACTGTAGCATCTGCTCTGCCTGGTTAGGTGTTACAGGGCAGGAACTCGCTGCTGTGTTAATAATTTATGGTGATGTAGAGGTCAATTCCCCCATCACTGCATTGGAAGTCAAACACGATAGGCCCAAAGGAGCACTGTGTTCCCTGAACATTGTTGTAATTCTGCCTGGTTGTGTGAGTGTTTGTGTGTGTGTAGAGATGTGTGATGGGCATAGGGTTGCAAAGGCAGGGTGTATTACTGGAAACTTTCAAAGTTTACCAGTAAATGACCAACATTTTGGTAACTTTCAAGTTTTTTTTTTATTGTATAAGATGGCATCTAATGGCCCTCAGTGTGGCCTTATCACATGTACAAATAATACAATTATTAAATAGAATGACAAAGCTGTAAAATATTATCATAAATATAAACCATCAATTTTTTTAATACCATTGGGGTTTAATTTAGTTTTTCACTATGAAATATCCTTTGTACACTGAGTGTACAAAACACACACAGGTCCACACCAGTTTGCCCTCAGAACAGCCTCAATTCGTCGAAGCATGGACTCTACAAGATGTCGAAAGTGTTGACTCCAATGCTTTTCACAGTTGTGTCAAGTTGGCTGGATGTCCTTTGGGTGGTGGACCACTCTTGATACACAAGAGAAACTGTTGAGCGTGAAAAATCCAGCAGTGTTGCAGTTCTTGACCCACCTACTACCATACCCCGTTCAAAGGCACTTAAATATTTTGTCTTGCCCGTTCACCCTCTGAATGGCACACATACACAATCCATGTCTCAATTGTCTCAAGGCTTAAAAATTGTTCTTTAACCTGTCTCCTCACCTTCATCTACACTGATTGAAATGAATTTCACAGGTGACATCAATAAGCTTTCACCCGGATTCGAACTGGTGGCTGTTGAGAAAACATTTCAATAGTTGGAAGACTTGCAGAGTTAATTGAAAATTATGTCATTGTTGATTAGATGCTTTTTCCAGTAATTAGGCAATTTTCTCTTGAACCATATGGTCTATCTACTAGAAACTCAATGACAGTATGGACACAGATATAACAAATTTATACTATATATGAATACATTTTTGGATTTATTATTCAAGTATAACTTTCCATAGTTACCATAGATGGCATAGATTTTCTGTGCCATCTATGCAGAAGATTCCGGTAACTTTGGTAAATTACCGGTAAATTATTTGTATGTTAAATTAACATTTGTATGAAGGAGTTCAAAGTTCAAGGTTGACTCATACTGTACGTTCCCATGCAGGATGTACATGTATGCCTTAGTGTTTATGCTAAAGACGTATAGAACTATTGTACAGTATGTATGTGTGTGGGTGGATGGTTGTTTTAAATGAAAATGTGACTTTAGTAAATGTGTATGATTATATTAGCATGTTGTTAAAGATACAGGCTTATCCACTATCCAATATATTGGAGTAATTGCTTAATAGAAGTGTTTTCTACGTACACAGTACACGCACTATAACCTCCAGCATAACCATTGTTTACTTAATAGGTTTCTTAAGAAGTCTCCGGTGAGCTTGCAGAGGACATACTGTAGATTCCAGTAATGTAACATATTTCCCGCTGAACGAGCCCCTTGGGAGAGTTCAACCAATGTGCCACCATGTTCGCACAGAAAATGCCTCAAAATTGAAATGGAACAAAAAATTGCTCCAATCCCATGCTTATGAAAATCAAAATGGCCGATTACATTTATGACCAACAGCAATGAGCAGGAAACAGAACAACAAAATAAAATGCTTCCCCACTAACAAAAAGATAGGTATGCCCTCCATTCATTAACTTCACCCTTTCAATTTGCACTTAGCAATTACACGTTAGTCACACACACAATGCAACGTGATGATTATAAAATGTCTAGGACATTTCCATTCGGTCCAGGTGGACTTCCATTCAAGCCACATAGCGTGTGGAAATGATTATGCAAAAGTGGCTCAAACCTTTAATAATGATTAACAAATACATGGCGACACTGTGGCAGCTGCAATGCATCAGCGATAAACACCATGTCAAAATCAATCATAGGTATTTTTTTTATATCTCTGCAATGCAAATCTCCATGGACAAAAAAACCCAAACAGAAATTGTAGGAGCTTTAGAGAACGCCTGTTACAGTAAAAACCAATTGGCCGCCACAGCAAGAACATGACCCTCCCCATATCCTCTTTAAAGGCAACGGGCTGCAATTAGTCACCGTGTGACTTCACAGTGAACCAGTAGAGCACAGTCTCTCTCCCCAGTATTCCCCAGTAAGCCAGGTCATTAAGTCAGCCAAACTCTACTGAAGTATTGACCAATCCGCTTGATCCTCTTGATCACTCTCCCTTGTCGTTAGGAGATAGCGTGCAAATGACACTCTGGTGATGTCCAGATAACACAGCTGATTTGTGTCACAGGCTCTGGCTCATAATGGAAGGGGTTAATGGAAATGGTGTGGTGTGGTGTGGTGTGTGTGTGTGTGTGTGTGTGTGTGTGTGTGTGTGTGTGTGTGTGTGTGTGTGTGTGTGTGTGTGTGTGTGTGTGTGTGTGTGTGTGTGTGTGTGTGTGTGTGTGTGTGTGTGTGTGTGTGTGTGTGTGCCATGAGGGTTGTGTATTGACATGACCCCTGCCCATTCAGGCGGGCAGGCAGAGGCATTCAATGAGAGCGTTGGTTGGTTAAGCCAGGCTCAGTGACTCGTCTGCTCCGGTAGCTCCGGTAAGCCCCGGTGACAGCAGCCTATGTCCCAGGGGGACGGGGAGAGAACACCGCAGTCTGCAGGCCTTGTTGTTCAAATACAGCTGCCCTACTTATTCATATGTACAGTGCTGATCACAGGGTGATTGTACCCACGCTCTGAGCCCAGGGAAAGCGTTTAGTCTTTGTTTTTGTGGTCCGCTTGCCCTATTTTCTATCTGGCACTGGGAGAGGGATGCTTTTAGTGGGGTGGAAGGTGGAAGGGATTGGTTGGAATGAGCGATATCTCCATCTCTTCCTTTCTCTTTTGAAGGAGGGAGGAGGCAGGGCTGTAGATGGCTAATACACCCTCAGACGTGTTATATTGTGCTGAGAAGTGGAGTGGACTGTGGAGGCGGCTGCTTTCGCTCCACTCGTTTCATCTCACTCTCTTTTAGCAGTCGACCTGCTCTTTGTCTCTATCCCCTCTCTCTCTCTCTCTTTCTTTCTTTCTTTCTTTCTCACTCACATTCTCTCTATCTCACTGCCCCTTACTCCCTCTCTCCATTTCTCATTCGTGCACACGCAACATCCCTTCCTCTTCTGTGAGATTGTGTTGATTAGCGTTGATGAAAAAGGAAGCCCATTCAAACAGTAGGATGTCCTCTAACCAGTTGTTGCAGTGTGCAGCATGTTTTTATCACCTCCTGATCATCACAGTGGCGGGAGCTTGTTTGTTGTGTGTCACACCATTTCAATCTTCAACCCACCCCTCTACCTCATGTTCCGACAATCTCTCTTTCTTCTCTTCATTGAAATGGAAATCCCACTGTTAACAACAATGACTGTCGGTGAGAAGTCGCAGTATTCTGTACTAATACCCTGTTCTACCCTTTTAACCACCTTTTCATGTGCATCTTCATCAGTTAGCATGCATTACCATTCCTCCTTACATAGTGAATGCAGGAGAAACGTGTCATTTACAGCTTGATCCTTACCTAATAATGTGATTGTAAGACATCCATATGATAGATTGTATGCTGTGTATTGACGCTTGACCGTATTAATCTCTTATTAAATGCCTAACAGAGCAAGAGGTTACCCACTCTGCTCCGTCTGTCAAGCACTTTTTGAAATTTATTTTTTATTTAACCTTTATTTAACTAGGCACTTAAGTAATCCTTCACTGAAATATTGATGGAGCTGGTCAATACTGTGTGTTCCAGTGCTGGAGAATGGGTTGAAGGTGTTGAACTATGTAAAATATGAGAGTCACGTCTATCTTTGCTTGTCTCTGCCCAGACGTACTGAGCTGATACAGTTTTACAATGTTCAAAAAAAATTATGCCATCTTATGTAATTCATGAATGCCGACATAATTAAAGCATTGAAATCCCTTGAAAAAATGTAAACACTCATGTTAAGCTATATTCCCACAAACAAAATGTGTAATTATAATAAGAGCCAACAAGAACATCAAGAGTGTAAATAATTATGGATTCCATATCCTATTAGCAAACTACACATGCTCTGCTACTGTGTGCATTTTTAAGGGGACTTACTGTAGATGCATGCTGTGACAGAATTGACTTAGTACCCAACAAATTGGACAGTGTTACCTACTGTTGATTTTTCAATGTAACATTTCTAGTGTTGATTCAGGTGTTCAATTAACAGTCATTGGTGTAAAAGAACCCTAGTGTTAAACCAAAACCACTCCCATCTACCTGTATATAGCCCATCTGTAAATAGCCCACCCCAACTACCTCATCCCCATACTGTTATTTTTGCTCATTCGCACCCCAGTATCTCTGCCCGCACCAAAGGCATATTTGCACATCATCTTCTGCACTTTTATCACAGCTTAGCAGTTTTGATGATTTAGGCAGTCTGGTACCTTAGTCTTCCCATCCAGGCAGTCATTCTGAATGCAGGTTGCGGCTAGGAAAACACAGAGAAAGAACTGCAAGATACGTCATAATCTCAAATATAAAATAGATTTTTATTTGTTTAACACATTTTTGGTTACTACATGATTCCATATGTATTAATTCATAGTTTTGATGTCTTCACTATTATTCTCAAATGTAGAAAATAGTAAACAAAAAAATACAGAAAAACCTTGAATGAGTAGGTGTATCCAAACATTTGACTGGTACTGTATATACTGTATATACACCCTGCATTCGGAAAGTATTTAGAGCCCTTCCCTTTTTCCATATTTTGTTACAGCCTTTGGGGAAGGGTACCAAAACATTTCTTCAGCATTGAATGTCCCCAAGAACACAGTGGCCTCCATCATTCTTAAATGGAAGAAGTTTGGAACCCCCCTAGACTTCCTAGAGCTGGCCGCCTGGCCAAACTGAGAAATTGGGGGAGAAGGGCATTGGTCAGTGGCCCAGCCAGAGCCCAGACTTGAACCCGAATGAATATCTCTGGAGAGACCTGAAGCAGCAACACTCCCCGTCAAACCTGACAGAGCATGAGAGGATCTAGGAAGGGTTAGGGTTCCTACTGTTTTGTATACAGTGTATATACCCAGTGAAGGAGAATGGAGCAGAAGACACATGTGTGTTGTTCTCTGTAACTAACAGACAAAGTATTTTGTATTGTATTGTATTGTATTGTATTGTATTGTATTGTATTGTATTGTAAAGAAGTCAGCCAGAGTTGACATGGGCCATCATTCAATCAAAGAGATGCCTCCCTGGCCACCAGTGCATATCTCTAAACTATGTTTGCATATAATGACTAACTAGGCACTCAAAATGCATTGTGTTAACAAAGTTAATTTTAATGATAACCTACTGTATTCTTTTAGGATCCCACTTGGTGAAGGCCACATGATTGAAAATGGATGAATACAACAACCACTAACAAATACAGTCATGGGGCACTCTGGGAAATATGCAAATAAGGCTTTATAATAAGCAGTGTGTTCATTTAAGTGTGGACCCGTATAGACACCGGACCAGTATTAAATTGAACACTCTCAGTGTTGATTTAACACTGGAGAATTTGCTGTGTAGGTACTGTATGTAAATTGCGCTTTGCAACTCATTAATATGAAAGCCATGACTCAAGCATACTTTACTGTTAAGTCGAGTACATAGGCCTCAGCTGAGGCTGCTAAGGGGAGGATGGCTCATAATAATGGCTGGAACGGAGTCAATGGAATGGTATCAAACACATCAAACATGTGGTTTCCATGTGGTTGATACCACCCCATTATTATGAGCCGTCCTCCCCTCAGGAGCCTCCACTATGGCTAATGTGCCTGCATGAAATAGTCCACCATTGGAATGCATTGACATGGGTACCTTTACCCATAGTGCTTTTCTTAGCTAGTTGTCGAGAGGTAATGGCTTTCTCTCCGTGAATGCGGTGACTTCTTTTCCTCCCTATAATGGAGAGCAGGGAGCTCAGCCCTGCCTGGGCGTGTCACTGAGACACTGCACTGTCTTTTTCTCTGCCTCTGATATATGCCTCGCCTTAGCAGAACATAGAGCAGCTCTCCTCTCTCAGTCGCTACTGACATACCATGTGTGTGGCTCGATATCTCCCCCACCTGGCAGAGAGTTGTATCTGCACATCCATGTTTCCTCCACGTTGTCTCTCCTCCTCTTCCCAGCTTGACAGTCCCTCTCTTTCATCTCCCTGCAGTTAGAGCATTGATATTCAGAGTGGGTTCCCTGGCAGTGGGAAATAATTACGTTCTTGCATTTTTATGTAAACGTTATGAGAATGGAATGGTGGGCACAAACAATAAACAAAGGATCTCGTAACAGATATCCATGAGCTGTTCTGGAGCGTTTCTGAATATATACATAATGGATTGCCTTTGAAATGCTATTTGAGTGTGATAGACAGATGGAGTGTCAGATATCAATGGTTTGAGGTGGTGGGGTGTGGTGGAATGAAGTGTAGTGTCAAGGGAGCAGCATTGATAGCTTCTCTCTCTCTGTAGCCTCCACAGATATCCCTGTTATTTTGGGGAAACTGCTACAATTTCACATCATGACATTCTGACTAAACTGTAGTAGTATCCAAGCACACTTTTAGGGAACAGGTCTGTGAATGGAATAGGTACAGTTAATGCGGAAAGTATTCAGACCGCTTCCCTTTTTTCATATTTTGTAACGTTACAGCCATATTCTAAAATCAATGTATTTCCTCATCATTCTACACACAATACCCCATAATGACAAACCGCAAATGTATCAAAAAACTAAAAGAGAAATACCTTATTTACATAAGGATTCACACCCTTTGCTATGAGACTCAACATTGAGCTCAGGTGCATCCTGTTTCCATTGATCATCCTTGAGATTTTTCTACAACTTGATTGGAGTCCACCTATTGTAAATTCAATTGATTGGAAACGATTTGGAAAGGCACACAGAGCATAAACCAAGCCATGAGGTCGAAGGAATTGTCCGTAGAGCTCCGAGACAGGATTGTGTTGAGGCACAGATCTGGGGAAGGGTACCGAAAAATGTCTGCAGTGAAGGTCCCCAACAACACAGTGGCTTCCATCATTCTTAATGGAAGAAGTTAGGAACCACCAAGACTCTTCCTAGAGCTGGCCGCGTGGCAAAACTGAGCAATTGGGAGAGAAGGGCCTGTGTGCATTTTGTGTGACTTCTTTTCCTCTCTATAATGGAGAGCAGGGAGCTCAGCACTGTATTTTTCTCTGCCTCTGATATATGGATGGCCTTAGCAGAGCATAGAGCAGCTCTCCTCTCTCAGTCTCTACTGATATACCATGTGTCTGGCTCGATATGAGTCGAATACTTTCCCAATGCACTGTATCTTTCCTTGAAAAAATCTGCCTTATGTACATTTATTTTCTGTTTTTAGTTTCCTGATAAATATTAGCATTTCATCTTACAAATATTTTACATTTACGACTTTCGGCAGATAGGTTATTTCTATCCATCGCATTGATGACAATGTTGTTGTTGTTTTAATTGTTGTTGTTGTTTTAATTGTTGTTGTTGTTTTAATTGTTGTTATTGTTGTTGTTGTTGTTGTTGTAGGCTAACAGCCTTTACCCTCCCTTTGTCTTCCAGGAGCCTAGCCATGGAGAGTCTGCTCCTGTGCCTGGCCCTCCTCACTGCGCCCATCTCTACCATGCTGTGCCCCAAGCGTTGCACCTGCCAGAACCTCATGCCCTCCTACACTGTCCTCTGTGCCAAGACAGGCCTGCTCTTCGTGCCGCCGAATATTGACCGGCAGACGGCCGAGCTGCGCCTCATGGACAACTTCATCACCACCCTTCGTCACCGTGACTTCGCCAACATGAGCAGCCTCATCCACCTGACACTGTCGCGCAACACCATCAGCCAGATCAAGCCGTACGCCTTCGCCGACCTGCAAGACCTGCACGCCCTGCACCTGGACGCCAACCGGCTCACCATGCTGGACGACACCCACTTCCAAGGCCTGGTCAACCTCAGGCACATGATCCTGGCCAACAACCAGCTGCACACTATCTCAGAGGGGGCCTTCCAGGACTTCCTGGAGACCCTGGAAGACCTTGACCTGTCCTACAACAACCTGGTGAACATCCCCTGGGAGACCATTGGCCTGCTGGCCAGTGTCAACACCCTCAGTCTGGACCACAACCTCATAGAGATGGTCCCCGAGGGCATCTTCTCCAACCTGCACAAGCTGGCGCGTCTAGATATGACCTCCAACAAGCTGAAGAAGATCCCTCCAGATCCCCTGTTCCTGAGGATCCCAGTGTATGCTAAGCTGAAGGGTTCTCCACTCACATCCCTGGTGCTGAGCTTCGGTGGGAACCCGCTGCACTGTAATTGTGAGCTAGTGTGGCTGAGGAGGCTGACTAGAGAAGACGACCTGGAGACCTGTGCCTCTCCCCGAGAGCTCGCTGGCAAGTATTTCTGGACCATCCGCGAGGAGGAGTTTGTGTGCGAGCCGCCCATGATCACGCGGCACACCTCCAAGATGTTTGTGATGGAGGGTCAGGAGGTGAGCCTGCGCTGTAAGTCGGTGGGTGATCCGGAACCTTCCACTCATTGGGTCAGCCCCGAGGGGAAGCTGATCGGGAATACGTCCCGCACCATCTGCTACGAGAACGGCTCTTTAGACATCCTCACCACCACTGTGAAGGACTCTGGGAAGTTCACCTGCATTGCCTCCAATGCCGCCGGCGAGGCCACAGCGCCTGTAGAGCTGGTGGTTAACCCCTCGCCCCACTTTGACCCCAAGCTTGAACCCGAGCCTGGCCCCTCAGACATTCCCACCTCCATCAAGTCCAACGCCAGCGGGGGCCATGCCCGCACCGACCATCAGAGGGTCAGCGTGTCGGAGCTGAGCTCGAACTCTGCCACCATCCGATGGCCCCCTCAGGACCACATCCCAGGGGTCCGCATGTATCAGATCCAGTACAACAGCTCCTCAGACGACATCCTCATATACAGGTGAGCTGGGCACGGCATGCTTTTACATAAGATCAAATAAGATGACATGCTTCTCTGTGGGGGGGTTAATATCATAGAAACTATCCCTATAAAGCTGACCGGTATCTCTGTGTGGAAGGTTGTCTTCACGTTTGCCATTGCATACTGTGTGGGTCTCTTGTTGTTCTTCAACATTTCATGAGCCTCCAAATTGATCCTCACTAACAGCCTGGTTCAGAGAGGCACCGAATCACATTGATAATGAATTTAGTGCCCGATGACAACGTGAGTGGACTGTAACTCATCGCTAAAGAAGTGAACTGCAGAAACATTAGAGCATGATGCCCACAGGGAAGGAGACATAGAAGTTCTGAAATAATGGGTTGGAATGACTCAATGTGCGTATATCTATTGCCACACTAACCTACAGTATATAGCCTTAGACTGAGGAAGAGCCTATAAGAAGAGAACTTGTTGTCATTAACCATCTCCATAGGACTGAGAGGCAGGTCCAGTTACATATTGACCTTACTGATTCAGATGTTATATTAGGTGTGTTGACTCCCAAGTATCAAAGGCCAAGCATTTAATGATATAATGGACTGGATGTTGCAATGCCTCACTCGTACGTTAATGACTCAATCTTACTGTAAGTGCCATGGAAGAGTTTTGAAAGTGTTGAGTTTGGCGTTTGGAATTCAGTATTGTTCCTATCAAAAATACAAATATACTGTGCACACTGTTAAGTGATTGTGATTATTTGTAAGCCGTGGACAATAGAGGTATTACCTTCAGTGGTAGAAAATATTAAATAATTTCAATTGTACCCAAAGGAATCCCAGTGCAGAGTTGTGCTGATGTAAACACATTACTACACTGAAGTGCAATCCGTTCCAGAAGGCAGTGTTTGATAACTGATTTTGAATGAGGCACAGTTGAGTTGAACTCTTCACCCCAACTTTTGGAATGAAAAGAATGTGTTCTTATGGGAACAGTGGTTTCTGAGCCTCCTCCATTTCAGAGATTTCAGAGAATGACTGTTGCAGAGAGCATAAGACACCTGAAACATCCCGATTTAGACCGAGAAGAAAGGTGGGTCACTCCCACAGTCACTACAGCCCTCTGTCTCTGCTAAGAATCAAGTGGAACATTAACAGAAAAAAACGGAATTCTCTCCTCAAAGTGAAAACCACAGAAATCGGTAGCCATTAAATTCCCCCAGAGTCGGCTGCTGCAAACCCCTTTCTTCTCCTAGGGCAATATTCTCCTCTTGAGCTTTCAAAGATTTCTTTAAACTCACTATTCAGCGGCTCATAATTTTTTTTATAGGAGGTGTAGTAGAAAACATCACCATGATGGAGGCTTGACTGCAGCAGCAGACTATGTTATTACAGAGACTTAGAAGTGAGAGTACTGTACAGCATTAGAAGTCTTAAGGGGGGGGGGGTATTATTTTTCCTGCCCCGGCAAAAAAAATCCAGCGAGCTAAATTCCATCCACCTTTCTGTTGAAGCTCTTCCCGGCACTCACAAAGTGGATTATTCCACAAGCCTATAACGGACGGACGAAGAGATTCGTTAAAAGACGGAAATTAATCTATCGATTGCTTTTTTTATATTCCATCACGGCCCTCTTCAACATTGCACTGTGGAGTGATTCTCCGTTGAAGGAGCCCCGTTAGTACGTAATTAACTTCCGCCTTTCCCCGAGGATGGATTAAGACAAAAAAGACACGTGGGAGAAGCAATTTGCTGTTAATTATACAAAAAGCACATGGAGGCCTTTGGTTTATGGCGCTGCAAAGTAATCGGAATGCATTTTTTAATCAATTAGGCACACATGAGTCCAGCTTTGCGTGGACTGACAGTTGTATTGAATTTGGGAGGTGATGGAGGGATGTGGTGGCTGAGGACAGCTAATATACTCTCAGACACATTGACATTGTGCTGAGAACAGGAGAGGATTGTGACAATATCAGCTTTCCTCAGTCTCTTTTTAACCTTTATTTTACTAGGCAAGTAAGAACAAACTCTTATTTACAATAACAGCAGGTTAACTGCCTTGTTCAGGGGCAGAACAACAGATTTTTACCCTCTCAGCTCGGGGATTCGATCCAGCAACTTTCAGTTACGGGCCCAACACTCTAACCACTAGGCTACCTGCCACCCCATCAAGTTGACTGCTCTCTCTATTTCTCTTTCTTTCGTTCCCTCTCTCTGTCCATCTTTTTACTTCAGGGATCACTACCTAATTGCCTTTATGTTTGTATGGTCTCTTCTGAGACAGTCTTATATGAGAAGAAGACTATCCTATATCATAGCCATTATAGACAGCATGTGGTAGGGAGGTTTCAGCACACACTCACATCCATGATCCCAAACACACACACAGGAGTACACACAGGCACACACATACACACACACACACACACACACACACACACACACACACACACACACACACACACACACACACACACACACAATCATCCATGTCCCCCTAACCCCTCCCGGCCCCCTGCCTGTGACATCCATATTCCCATATCTAATGTGATAGACTGGTGACAGGAGCTGTGGTAAGGTCAGGTCTGACTGCGTCAGGGAGGGATCCCACTCTTCATTCACCATCCCCACCACCTCCTCCCCATTGCATGCAGAGGACCATGTCCATCAAAGCCCCACCAGAAGATGTGGATGAGGACACATCTGAAGATACAGTATATTGGGGCCTATTATTTTTTGACCCAGGTGCCCTGCCTTTTTATACCCAGACTGTATGCTAGGCTCAGGGCTAATGAAATGGCCAGACCCGTCTGTGGGTGGTTAGTGACCTCCACTCATCCAGAACATCCACTAATGATGAACGTACAGCATATGCACTGTTGCGTACAGAACAGGTCCAACATCAAAACTATTCCCCCTAATTAGTAAGATTCCACCTTTCTTAGCATTTTAATCATCTCTCTTCTGTTTTCCTTTCTTTCTTTCAAGGAAATGTTCACGGAATTTAAATGTACACTTTACATTTTAGTAATTTAGCAGACGCTCCTATCCACAGTGACTTACAGTAGTGAGTTCATGCTTTTTTTTAGTTCACATCAAATCAAATGTTATTCTTCACATGCTTCATAAACAACATGCGTAGACTAACAGGAGAATGCTTACTCACAACCATGCAGAGAGAGAAACAATAGAAAAGTAATAACACTTCATAATAAAAGTAATATATCATTGTGAAATTTTTACTTCATAGTAAAGCACCAGACCATAATACGACACTGACTTTATAGGTGGAAGATATTCTGCATGCTCCATAAATGTATTATAATGTGTGAAGGAGAATACAGTGGATAAGCAGGATGGCAAGAAGAGAATAACGGTAGTAAGTCAGTTTAATAGAAACAGCAGGTGTAACCTGTCGATAAGGCAGGGTAGAGGAGGGTACTTTGAGACAGTATGAATCCCGCTGTGCGAGCGTAGAGGTTGACCCCACTGGTGTCTGAATATAGAGGAGAAATGTTTAATGCACACACTGTCACCCACGCCGTCACCCCTTGGGCATGTCGCACTTTGGAATTCCGCTCCGTGTCTCGTCACCTCGGAGCCCCCGGGCCCCTATGTCCCTGTTGATAAATGG
Organism: Thymallus thymallus; assembly: GCA_023634145.1. Taxonomy (NCBI): domain Eukaryota; kingdom Metazoa; phylum Chordata; class Actinopteri; order Salmoniformes; family Salmonidae; genus Thymallus; species Thymallus thymallus. Next base: position 6,376,347 of record CM042378.1, on the reverse strand, counting down.
AGCAGTTTGGCACGCTAGCCACCGGGGTAACAGCAGACACTCAAAGACACACGCATGCAGGCATGTGCACAGACACAGACACACACACACACACCTTAGCCAATGTGTGGTCTAGTGTTTGTAAGACAGAAAGTAAACCTGACAATGGTGAGAGCAGAACGAGAGGAGAGCAGGAAAGAGGGTATGTGTGTCTGTGTGTGTGGTTAAAAAGTAAAGGTCCAAAGTAATCTCCAGGTACTGAAAGTATAGGTTGTTGAGTTCTCAGTTTTCAACAGTCTGGATTACTGCTAGAATGTTCACTCTGTCAATAAAGTTGTTTTCTTCTCAAATTGTATGTCTTTCTCTCTCTCTATCTCTCTCTCTCTCTCTCTCTCTCTCTCACTCTCTCGCTCTCTCTCTCTCTCTCTCTCTCTCTCTCGCTCTCTCTCTCGCTCTCTCTCTCTTAGGATGATCCCTTCATCTCATAAGTTCTTCCAACTCAGTGACCTGGCCTCTCAACGGGACTATGACCTGTGCGTGCTGGCGGTGTACGACGACGGCGTCACGGACCTGACCGGCACCCGCCTGGTGGGCTGCATTGCTTTCACCACCGAGCGTGAGTACCGCCAGTGCCGCTCCCTCCACGACCAGTTCCTGGGCGGCACCATGATCATTGTGATCGGTGGTATCATCGTGGCGTCCGTGCTCGTCTTCATCTTCATCCTCCTCATGAAGTACAAGCTGCACAGCAACCATTACAAGCAGAAGGCGGCGCATGTCAGCAACGTGTGCTCTCAGACCAACGGGGGCCAGGCGGCGAGCGGGGGAGGCGCTCCCATCCCCCCCTCCTCCTCGTCCTCAGGCTCGGCCAATAAGTCCACGCCTCCTGGCCCAGTGGACAGGGTAGGGCACGAGGGACCCCATCAGTCTTTGGAAGTGGGCTTCGGAGGGGTCTTGAAAGGGACCACCGTAGTGGACTTGAACCCAGACTACGGGAAGTCAGTGAAGGACGAGGATGCTATATCACAATAACACAGGATCTTGGACTTCCCCGACCCCGCCCCCTTTTTATTTCCTGATACTGGGGTCCCTCTGCCTTACCAAGGATTATCTCGTGTCCAAGGTGGGTGTTTCCTGTCAGACAAGGCTGGGCAAGTGCTCAGGGCTCACCTGTAATCATTAACATTTCTGCAGATTGCTTTTGAAAGAGCTTACAGATGTGTGTAGTTTACAGATTGTGTGTGTGTGTGTGTGTGTGTGTGTGTGTGTGTGTGTGTGTGTGTGTGTGTGTGTGTGTGTGTGTGTGTGTGTGTGTGTGTGTGTGTGTGTGTGTGTGTCTGTGTGTCTGTGTGCATGTGTGCATGTGTGAGTGTACATGCTGTGTTCCTGTATCTGCATGCAGTGTCTTACGCTGTATAATCCTTTCCTCTTTAAATGAAGCATAGTAAACAGTACAGTGAACTAGTCCTATTGAACTGCAGCTGTGACTGCAGGCAGGCAGGCAGGCTTTGCTGGTGCCCTACGCCAGGCCCCCAGGACTGATGGGAACAGGCAATCATCATAAAATCACACAGCACATAAAGGACGCCTCGCCGTGCTCACTAGCTCCACGTCCCCACTTTCTCTCCTTCCTTCACCACCCCAGCCCCCCCCCCCATTCTCTGTTTCCATGAAACCAATCATAGCTGACTCCGCTGGCCCTGAGGTATTTGTTGTAAGTTTAATATCCGCAGTATAGCATAATCGTCTCAACATCTGCACTCTCCAAATACAAATGAACTGAACCGGGCCCGGGGGAGCTCTGTGGCGTTTTAAACACCATCATCGGTGTCTCTGCCGCACACCAACAACATCACGTCGTCCCGCGTATTAGCACACTCAATGTACTAGCGAGGGTTTGAAGTATCTTTCGAGCTTCCTAAGGCATTTGTGTTATTCTGATTACTTTTGGGAAGGGCAAACTACAGGCTGTGTCAGTAGCAGCTGGAAGTTACTTTTGAACAAGGGTCAGAATCTTGTTGGGTTAGAAAAAGGCAAATGGCAGCCACATGCATAATAGCGACCCCTATGGGTATAATCAGGTAGGTCCTTGCTAATGTTAACCTAGGCCAGTGGTTTCCAAACTAGGGGTCGTGACCCCCATGTGGGGTCGCATGATATGAAAATGGGGTCGCAGGAGAATTTCAAAAATCCTTAAAAAAATTATAATATGCATTATCTTGTTGTTGTTTTTTTGTATATACAGTACCAGTTAAAAGTTTGGACACACCTACTCATTCCAGGGTTTTTCTTTATTTTTACTATTTTCTACAAATGATCAAATGATGGGCTTTTGCACAGATGGGTCTCCATCTATCCTGGGATGGTAGGCAGGCCTCTGCACTCTAGTTATGAATGTGTCTCCCTCTGCCATATGGACGCATTGTATGATACACCGAGAGCAACTGGGGACAAAAGAGCTGAGCACAGAACTCAGAGATGCACTGCAACAGGTAACTTCGATTGTAAACTACATCAAACCACATCCACTGGTATAGTGATATAGGATCAGAGCATGACAATGTTCTATTTCATTCCGAGGCTTGGTGGTTATCGAGGGGGAGTGTTGGTAAGATTTTTCATATTGAGAGAGGAACTGTTGTCATTCATAATGGATATAAAAACAAAAAACAAACTTGGTTTACGTTCTGTGTAATGAAATGAACAGAAAACAGCATCAGTAAGTGTCCCACACAAGTGATGACTGCTCACCTCCAACGCTTGGAAGAGCACTTTAGGACGGACCTACTTCCCGATACGTTTGACTGTGATACTGGCTCAGTTGACAGTCGAACAGCTGATCAAGCTGTCATGTGACCGAATGCTGCAGACAACGCATTCGCAGTTTTGGTTCATGACTCAAAGGGAATAACCTGCCGTCTCCCTCTGAGTATTAATGCCGCGTTCATAACAACTGGGAACTGGGAACTCGGAAATCTCTGACTTCCGACGTCAGTGCGTTCAAGACAACTGGGAACTCTGAAAGAAAAAAGCTCCAACTGGGAAAAAACGGTTATCCAACTCAGAATTCCAACTTAGGATCTAAGGCTTTGTTCTAGAGCTCTGATTTGACTTCGTATTTTTCAGAGTTCCCAGTTGTTTTGAAAGGGCCATAAAACTCATGGTAGGCTACCCTTCGCCAGCTCATATCTGTGTAAAGCTGGATTCAGTGCTCTCGTCTGCATTAAAACCAAATATCGATCCAGGTTGGATGTAACAGCAGAGATGAGGTGCGCACTCTCGACCACGCCCCCTGACTTCAAGAATCTCCAACACAACATGATTCAAGCACACCCATCTCATTAGTGGTTATGAGATACTGTAAGAGACATTATGTCAGACTAATTTGCAATTGACTGCCCCACGTTAATATTATGTGATGGTGAGTTGAGAAGACAATCAGATATTAATTACATCATTTTTTTTCACATGGGTGGGGGTCGTGAGAATTTTCAGAGATCAAAATAAGGACATGGGCCAAAACAGTTTGGGAACCCCTGACCTAACCTAAGAGATGATCAAAATTAAGAACACTGTCTTCATTGACGTCATGTAATAGCTTGCCATTTGAGTCATCAGCTACTGCAGCAGTGAAGCAATCCATGCAGCTCTCATTTGGGATCAATTGTTTTAGTTGTTGAGAAGCTTATGAGTCCGGATTGCATTACACATCCATTTAGTAGGAAGAGATATATTTGTCTCAGACGACCGAGTGATTAGACCTTGGTTATGTGCCGTTTACAATCCTATCGATCATAGTCTTACTTCTTCAAGAAGAGAGTTTAGTTGGCTCAATGAATGGCCGTCTGTCCTAGTACACTGTGTGTTTATAGCTGTGGGCTGCAGCAGTTCTCTCTCTGTGACAGGCCTGGATAAGGCAGACGAGCTAGCATTCTTCCTCAGCCTCAGTGTTTAGCTGTGAAATACCTGCAGTGTCTGTGCATCCATAATTCATCTAGGAGCACCAGACAGCCAGTAAGGAGATGACAGATCACTCCCAGGAGGCCCTGTGTTTCTCACAGCGACACAATGAGGCTGACGGAGGAAGTGAGAGCGGTGGAGAGAGAGAGAGAGAGAGAGAGAGAGAGATCAAAATACAGAAAAGAGCCATTAAATTCTACAACCACCTAAAAGCATGTGATTCCCAAACCTTCCATATCAAAGCCATAACCTACAGAGAGATGAACCTGGAGAAGGGTCCCCTAAGCAAGCTGGTCCTGGGGCTCTGTTCACAACGCAAACAGACCCCACAGAGCCCCAGGACAGCCACACCATTAGACCCAACCAAATCATGAGAAAACAAAAAGAGAATAACTTGACATATTCAAAAGAAAAAACTGAGTAAACTAGAATGCTATTTGGCCCTAAACAGAGAGTACGCAGTGGCAGAATACCTGACCACTGTGACTGACCCTAAATTAAGGAAAGCTTTAACTATGTACAGACTCAGTGAGCATAGCTCCCAAGCATAGCTCCCGAGTCCCAATAATTTGTTCTTAACTGACTTGCCTAGTTAAATAAAGGTTAAAAAAAATTGCCTTGTTATTGAGAAAGGTCACCGTAGGCAGACCTGGCTCTTAAGAGAAGGGAGGCTATGTGTACACTACCCACAAAATGAGGTGGAAACTGAGCTTCCTAACCTCCTGCCAAATGTATGACCATGTTAGAGACACATATTTCCATCAGATTACACAGATCCACAAAGAATTTGAAAACAAATCCAATTTTGATAAACTCCTGTATGCATTGAGTGAAATACCAGTGTGCCATCACAGCGGCAATATTTGTGAACTGTTGCCACAACAAAAGGACAACCAGTGAAGAACATATTTATGTATATGTTTTTCCCCTTTTTTACTTTAACACCGTATATAGACATAATATGACACTTGAAATGTCTTTATTCTTTTGGAACTTGTCTAAGAGTAATATTTACTGTTCACTTTTTATTGTTGATTTCACTTTTGATTATCCGTTTTGATTGGTTTGGGAATGTAAATATATGTTCCCATGCCAATAAAGCCCCTTGAATTGAATTGAGAGAGAGAGAGAGAGAGAGAGAGAGAGAGAGAGAGACCATTGGTGGGGGCGCTGCTAAAAGTAGGACGCAACCTCCCCCCTCTCTACCTCCACCCCTGTCTCTGTCTGTGCTACAAGGAGAGGAGCAGACTCTTTCCCCCCTAGACTGCGGCACTAGCAGCCATGCTCTGAATGGAAGTATGTGTGAATTATAATTGGGGCATCTCCATACTGTAGTATAGCAGCCCTCTGAAAAGAATGATCTTGTCGGATATATTAGCATTAGCATTGGTTTGTATGGAAGAAAACAATTATTCAAATGAGTCAGCGAACCTGATTCTTAAAAAAGCTATGTGGTAGTCTTGGTGTGCTTTCAACATCTCATTTTGAACAAGACCGGTGTGTTAGACACTGTCCAAAACTGTTAGGTGTGTGGCCTGGGGTGGTCAAGTGGTTACTACTGTTGCCTTCTGATCACACAGAAATGCCAGGTCTGGCGTGGGTTTGAATCTGGCCCATGCCTGTCTAACTCACCATCTTATTTTCCTGTGTCTCTGCACTGTCTAAAAGGAACTAGTAGGCATAACCACGTAGCCAGATGTGATATTCATATATACCGAATTGTACCCCCCTTGGTCAGGTAAGACATATGGGAACTTTCCATGTATTCTTAGCTCAGGTGAGAGGTTTGTGCACTGATTCCGGTGTCCTGTCTCTTCCAGATTCGCACATCCTCCATGCTTGCCCTCTGAGATGGAGGGAGGGAGAATGGAAAGGTGAGTTTTGGGACAGAGAGCTATACATTTGAATTCTATATTAAAGTTCTACATAGAGATGGGGAAATTATGACGTTACACAAGTCTGCTTTAAAATGCAACTGAGAATGAGAAACGACAAGAAAATCACTGAACTCTCCTGAAATGTCCGAATTATTTTACCAACATTCTGATAAATGTAATTTTCTTTCTGTTGCATTAGACTGTCTAGTAGACTGCAGGTTGTGTCACCACTTACTCTAATTATCTCCTTCAGGTAAAGTCCCCCTGGTTCAAGGAAGTTGGAAAAACAAACTCACAAAATAATAAATATGAAGCCAAGAACAGCATTGGGAGTAGAGATGGGTGGATGCCATGGAATCGCTGTGCTCCATCACTTATGCAATTCTATCCGGAAACTGGGATGTAATCCAGCTCTGTGGAGTGGAGGGAAATGTACTCCAAAACCTGGGGCTTCTTCAATGTGTGAGCAATGAGTTGACAACCCAGACGCCTCTCAAATTCCTTTTGGAATACTTCACATTGGAATGGTCTATCACAGAGGAACACCCTTGGATGGTTTTGATGACATGTTGTGGGTTTTGTAATAAAGCTCCACTGTCTCTTAACTATCAGTCGTATGCCAAAGGAATACAATAAGAGAAGGTGATACAAGGTTTGTTTTCCTCGATGCACACATCGATGTCATGTCGGCGCACCAATATCAAACTGTTGTTCAGTTGTTGTTGATCTCTAGGGCACTTTACAATCTTTATAATGCTCTCTTTCTCTCTCTCTCTCTCTCTCTCTCTCTCTCTCTCTCTCTCTCTCTCTCTCTCTCTATCTCTCTCTCTCTCTCTCTATCTCTATATGGACAAGTGAATAGTATACTCAACAAATGTGAGATCAAATACAACCATTTTGGATGACAGTGGAAAAAAATATGATTATTTTGGCCATGGATATCCCAACGTGGAATAGAATCATGGGCTCTCAAGATGAGGTCAAAAGAAGCACCTGGTTTGGTTTGATTACATGAACTTACAGCACTAGTAATGCATTGTGGTTTGATGGTGAAATGGTGAGTTAAGTTTCATTCTGACACAAACTTTACAGAGAAGAAACTGACCCTATTGTATACCACTTACCAATTGAAAAGATGGACACACGGATCCAATACAATTTTTCCCTTACTGTTGACTGTGTATGTATTTGTATGTGAGATACAATCTTCTTTGATTTGATACACATATTTCCTTTGAATTATGAAACAACAATAAGAAGAAAAATACGTGAGATGGAATTTTATGCTTTCATAGGTACAATATGTGGATTTATAAAGAAATAAAAATATTTTTCTTGAAGATGTGCAGCAACATTATTCACACAATGTCAGAAAATAATCATATTCATAGATTCATAATTACATTGTTAAGTGAAAATGTGTTAGAAGCAGCTTTGTTGGTCAGTTCTCAACCAAACTGACCTTATGACAATGTATTAACAGTTACAGAAGTATGGTTTTGCCACTAAGGGTCGCCAGAGGCTTTCTTTGTGACTTTAACCCCTCAGCTCAATTCAACTCAGACATAGATTATAGTCTGGGGAAGACATTAGAGAAGCAGGCTTCACTATCTTGGTTGAGTTCATTGTTGGCTGTACAGGGGTATTTCTCAGCAGTTTAGGCAAGATATATGCAGTAACACTAATTGACCCTTTTGCCATGAAGTATGCTCCTATATGCTCCTTTTGCCATAGCCTGACACAGTTTTGTCTTAAACATGGGTTGTGACATGTTAACAACGGAGTAAGTAACAGGTCTATTGATGCTAGTGGTTATATCATAGCCAGACACCACTAATCTCTGAGACCCTTGCACTTTCCACAGGCTCTGTTGACGTGATTAACTGTAGGTCGTACTTCTGCTTTCCAGCCTGTGGACATACAGTCCATCTATGCCCATTGTTTAAATCTGCTGTGCCAATGTGCTAGGCAAATGTCCGTGGACAAATCATCTATATACAATATTTAATTTAGCAAAGCAAAAAGCACCAGCAGGATTGACAACATTCATTGAGATTCATGTGTAATTTGCTCATTACTATATGTTTTACAGAAGGAAACCAGTGGTGGTTCCACTCTCACATGGTGTTGTCAGCTTTGCCTACATTATGGTTAACCTTTGCTATTATTGATGTGTCTTTTATCGATTTTGATGCTTTTACGGCAGGTTCTTATTTATGCGAGTGCTGATTTACACAAAGATGATCTGCTTGTCTAAGAGAACACTGCACATCACCTCTATGTGAGTAGATTCAGGAGAAAGTTCTGGATCCCTTTTCTAACTTAGACTTTCACTTTCCTTTTAATTTTAAAACTACCTTTAACTCTAATACTAGGCCTGCCTTTTTGATGTTGACCTTTGAAGAGTCTCTGTTGAATTCCCAATTCTAGTTCAAATGAAATCACACGAGTGCTCCTGAGGCTTTTCTCTCTCCTATTGTATTCATTTCAACCTTAAAGTAATAAACTACTTTTGCCAGATGTGGTGCTTATCAATATCCTCCAAAGCAAATAAAACATTCATAACTAGTCCGTTTGCACCTGGTGCTAACATGCGTCCGATGTCCTGATCTTGTCCACATTCTGATTGTGGCCACAGGCATAGACGATTAAAAGTCACATTCTGATCTGATTGTAATCAGATCTTATAAGTATGAACAGACACGATAAGGACAAGATCAGGACAATATCAGGACGAAGGACGCATGTTAGCGGCAGGTATAAACGGGGCTTAAGATCCAAAAGAAAAACATATAGCAAGGGGTTAAGAACATTAGCCTACATCTGGATTACTCTACTTTAACCATGGTATGTTTGTGAGTCTTACAAAATGTCTGAGCAAAGATTCAGCATCTTTGCTAGATGGAATGAAATCTAACATCATTGGTACTTCAGGCTCCAAACAGGCGGTACAGAATATTAAACACCCAGGCAGACAGACATCTTGGGCCTCTGCTGTTTCCACAGATAACATAAAAATTCCCCCAATTGCTCAGGCAGACAGCATACGTTCTCGGGAATAGTAATGCATGTGATATGTAATTCTGCCCAATCCTGTGACTGTTGTGAGATTGGATAACCTCTACTAGTCTGTCCTCTTTAAGTGAGTGAATACAAACCTCATGTTGTATTAACTGTCACCCAAAACTCACTGATAGTATGCACTTGCATTGTACTCAAGTCAAATGCACGGTTGAACTTTTTTCTGGTGATTTGAGCCATGGAAAAAAAAATTCAATCAAAATCTTGAGACAGTAGTATGTGTTGTGCTTTTTGGGGGGTGTGGTGAAGGCTATTTTAGACTGAAAGGGATTTCCCCAGTGTCTGTGTGTGTCACTTGTCCTCCATGAGCCAGTTGAAAATGGTGGCTAAATACACAACATGCTCTCTTCCCACCACCCCTCCCCCCAGAAAGTGGTTTGTTTAATGACAAAGCTCTGATTCTCTTTTTTTTTTAAGTACATGTTAAGGTGTTATTTTGTAGTACTTTAATTGGTAAGCTATAATAACAAGACCTAGCTGACCACAGAAATCCTAGTGACCTTACACTCTATTTTCCTCTCTGAGAATATTACGACACAAGGAGAGTAAACAATGAAGTGTAACATCCAGGAAACAGTCATAAAAAACCCTTCCTGTTCCTAGTGGATGAAAGCGGGGGTGATGTTGCTGAGGTGACATTCTGGGAGAACTTGCAGGGACATCTTCTATGGATGAAAGGCCCTTGATGTCAGACAGGGAGACACAACTGCCGCTACTGGGATACCAGAGAACAAAGCTACAGTGTTGGCACTTGGAACATCCACTGATTCCACTTCCTTTATATTTGGCCTAAATGCATATTCATCCAGGAAAGAAAATATGAGTAGTCGGTGTCTAACTGGTATCTGGGGAAGGACTGTTGTGTTATGTGATACCACATTTTTCTCCTGTCATGTTTGTCAGAGAAGGTTGCTTAAGTTCTCTGGCAGATCATTAGTTATTCAAAGTTTCTCCCTACCTCGCTGCTTGCTATTTTAATTGTCACAAGGCATTGCAAGCAGCACTCTGTTGCATAACCTGGGTTTGTCAAACTCAATGAAGATTCAGACAATTACTACCTGGGTGCTTGATTCTCCATTCTGCCCTAAATCTGGAAAAAAGGGCCCGAAGTGGAACTGTCACTCAACACTGCTGGGCGCCAAATTAGTTTCCTCTGTCTGAATATTTTTTTCTGTCTCCTCACCTAGATCCATTGGGGAATTCTTCAGCTATTACACTGACAAGTATTACATAAGACAGACCCATTTTGGATTGGTTTGGGTAACGAGTGAGTGTGCAAGTCCCTGTGTGTGTGTGTGTGTGTGTGTGTGTGTGTGTGTGTATTTGTCCTCACGTTTGTCCTAGTGTGCATGTTAGTGAATGTGTGGGTATGTGGACAATGGATTTGCAATGTGAGAGTCCATGTATGAATACATGCATGCACTCATTTGTCTACATGCTGAGCGTGAAGATTTGTCAGAGTATCTGTGTATGTGGAGGTGTTCAAGTAGGCCTGCCTTTGATCCCGTCCCTTCCAAATCCCGGCGGCTAGTTTACGAGCTCAAGGGTCTTTTCACGCCAGCTAACATCTGTTGGCTTCTCCACAGACCCAGGAAGGACATTAGTGGCAATAATGGCACGGGCTGGGGCTGTATGGGACAGGGTGAGAGGTGGTGGGGTAGGGGGCTGGGAAGGGAGGCTGGTGTTGTCCAATCACACTTCATTATGCCCACCCTGCTTCACTCCACTTCAAGGGGAACTTCATCCCCAAAGCGAGACCCCTACCTGGCCCGGGACAAAAGAGAGATTAGGGCGTCCTCCTCTACGAGCAGCACAGCACCCTGCACATCATTTGTTTTGCTTAGCACTCTCACAGGTTCATTGAGGTGTGAAGTTTTCCCAATTTTGAACTGGGCAGGAATTTTTGTCATCTGTTGGTGACCCATTTTCACCAAATCTACCCATAGAAATAGAATGAAAATAACGGACGTCCCTGTTCAAGTCAATGATGGCATAATGGGTGGACTGGCAGCCATTTGAGTGTACCCATAGGTTGAAGATGACAAAGGTTAAGACAACTGGATTCTAATATCCCATAACTCTTTGCAACAATGGCTTTGGCTTGTTAGCAACTGAACTGGTAGTTTTCCACCTAGACCAATGGGAGGAAGTAAAAGCAGGAAGTGTATCCTTGTATCTGTGCTGTGATTTCTTGAGTCAACTCAACTGACGTTACAACAAATACATTCCATTGTGTGAGCCACATAAGTTTGCATAATTTTAATGAATATTCTACATTACCATAGTGTCATTTGATTTACCATGGTAATTATTGCATCACAATACCAGTCAGACATTGGGAGTGTACCCATGAGTTTACCAGTCAAATTGCCAGCGTTAGAGCTTCCAAGCCTGTTCTACTCATTATATTTCTGTGCATCTATCCTCCTATTATAACTTCCTGTGGAACACAGGAATTGAAGTTGTGAAAGCTCAAATCAGGACATAGTTCTGTCTGGTTTGTAGACCTACTCATGTATACGTGATAATACTTCAAGGCTTGTCCAAACATACTGTATTTTACTTCATTCATTTCATGAGATGGTGAAATAATGAAATAAATCAATAATCAACCATTGGAAATACATCAAAAGAAAGCAAAGAGGAGTATATGAATCTACTTGACACTGGAACCGATTGGAAAACAACACTAGAGGCATTACTCTGCCTCCCTTGGAGATGTACATTTTAGTCATTTAGCAGACACTCTTTTCCAGAGCAACTTACAGTTAGTTATTGCATACATGTTCATACTTTTTTCATACTGGTTCCCTGTGGGATTCGAACCCACAACCCTGGCGTTGCAAGCGTGAGGTGGCCTGCTCTACCATCTGATCTAAGACACATTATGCATGAAAGCAACTGCAAATTCTCCAAAAGAGTTCAGCATTCTTCTCTGGGTGTTATTTTGGATACAACAGGAGAACGGCACACAAACACTATGGCCATTGTTACTTTCCTATTATGCCACAAGCTGACTGAGGCACAATTAAGAGCGACTTGTGTAGGCTAATTGGTCATTAATTTCAGTTTGTTTTGGAAACGGAACACAAGTGTGCATGTTTTGTTATTGGGGCATGACAGGGAGATGAAATAACATCCACATCTTTGGGAGCACGGGCATTGTCTCTGAGGAGTTCTATCCACAAGTGTTTCATTTCTGTGACTTTATCATTTCCGTACCTCCAAATCTTTCAATACTCAACATTTTTCTCAAATTGTTGTAGAAAAACGAGTTAATAACAGCACGTCGTTGCAACATGTTAGTTCACAAAGACGGTATGAAACAAAGAAAAGTTGAAAAATAGATAATCAAAAGATGCAGTCCATAAAACAGCCAAAAACAACAGCAAAGTAGAAAAAAAGAACAAACTAATCATCATTAGTAATGAAAGAAATTGGACAAAAAGTTGCTCTCTGTCTGTGAGCACAAGACAAAAGAACGGGGACATAGACAGGCCCAGTGTGCGAGCATTGTCGCTAGACAGGCCTAGTGTCGCTAGGCTCCTCAGTATAATTGGTGTTGTCGACGGAGCCGGCCTCAAACACCAGTAGGATGATGGATGCTCTGGCCCCCAGGCCCAGGAGGCTGACCCCTCTGTTAGAAGGGGCCGTATGGGGGCCAACCGTCATCTGAAGTACACAAAGAATAGGACTACAGCCTAGAGCCCCCTCAGCAGACTCACCCTCCTATTAGTGATACACACATGGAGGGATGTACTGTACATTACAATCTACACTGCAATCACACAGATTGTTTCTTGACCACATGCAGAGCCATTGAGAGGTGCGAGGACATGAGCTCATTCTACGTGTGTGTGGTGGTGGGGGGGGGGGATGACTCAAACACTCAGACAAACACAGTCTAACAAACGCACCATTACCCTGAGGCACACTGTGGCATACAAGGGAGAGAGAGAGAGAGAGAGTGAGAGAGAGACTTGATGTCTCCAGTCAGCACCAGCAGTTGTATATTGACATTGACTGAGAGAAGGTGGAAGAGGTACCTGTATAACGTACGACCTGTGACCTATAATTATCTACATTTGCATTGGCGAGTCAGAAAGGCAAGTCCTTCATAGGTCATTGTCCAGTCAAACAGAAAAGCATACCCCCCCCCCAACCTCCCCACACCTAACCTAACTCTGAGTGGAGAGACTCAGAAGCCTCCATTTGAAGAGCATTCATCTGCAAGGCTGGCATTGACAGCCACTCCTCTGTAATTATCGTTAGCGACTTGAAGAGAGGATGCTTGGACCTCAGGCTAATGGTAGCTAACGAGGAGAAACCCTGAAGGGCTCAAACCAATCAAATCAAATCAAAGTGTATTTGTCACGTGCGCCGACTCCAACAGGTGTAGATGCTTTAAATGATTACTTAAAAGCCCTAACCAACAGTGCAGTTTTTAAGTAGAAAGTAAGTATTAGGTAAACAATAGATAAATACAGAAAAAACAGTAAAATGACAGTAAAAAACCCCAGAAGTGAAGCTATATACAGGTGGCACCGGTACAGAATCAATGTGAGGAGGTTATATACAGGTGGTACCGGTACAGAGTCAATGTGAGGAGGCTATATACAGGTGGTACCGGTACAGAGTCAATGTGAGGAGGCTATACATGTGGTACCGGTACAGAGTCAACGTGAGGAGGCTATATACAGGTGGTACCGGTACAGAGTCAACGTGAGGAGGCTATATACAGGTGGTACAGATAGATAGATAGATAGATAGATAGATAGATAGATAGATAGATAGATAGATAGATAGATAGATAGATAGATAGATAGATAGATAGATAGATAGATAGATAGATAGATAGATAGATAGATAGATAGATAGATAGATAGATAGATAGATAGATAGATAGATAGATACTTTATTGATCCCCGTGGGGACATTACTTCATCAAGCAGCTACGAAAAACACAGGGCAGGTGCAAAATGCCAGAACGAAATACACAAAAGACAAATACACGATACATAGTGCGGCAGTATGAAAAAGTATAAAAATACACAAAGTCTGGATTGCAAAACGCTATAGAAACGCATTCCATAGTATGAGTGAATGACTGAATACAGTACGTACACTATACATTGTTATAATTGTTGAAGAACCTGAGCCTCCTCAGAAAGTAGAGTCGGCTCTGGCCCTTTTTGTACAGAGCCCCGGTGTTACCAGCCCATATGCACTCCCAGGAACTTGTTTGACCCAACCCTTTCCACATCCATCCCTTGTATAGGGACTGCAGTCGGTTGGGCCTTGGTTCTTCTGAAGTCCCCCACCATCTCCTTTGTTTTGCTGATGTTGAGCTGAAGGTGGTTCTGCTCACACCCCAACACAAAGTCATTGATTGCGCTCCTGTACTCCTCCTCCTGCCCACCCCTGATGCACCCTACAATTGCGGAGTTATCCAAGAACTTCTGTAGGTGGCATGTTTCAGAGTTATATCTGAAGTGAACAGGAAGGGGGACAGGACCGTTCCCTGGGGGGCCCCTGTGTTGCTCACTGCTCGTCCTGACACACAGCTCTGTAGCCGCACAAATTGTGGCCTACCGGTCAGGTAGTCCGTAACCCAGGAGACTAAGGGTGCTTCCACTTTCATCCTCCTCATCTTCTCACCCAGTAGCACGGGCTGAATGGTGTTGAAAGCACTGGAGAAGTAAAAAAACATAACCCTCACAGTGCAACCTGCGTTGTCCAGGTGAGAGTAGGCCCTCTGCAGAAGGTAGATGATTGCATTATCCACCCTGATGTTGCACTGGTATACAAACTTGCACACCAAATGATAAACAGCGTAACAGCAGCGTGGTGGGGGGGGGGGGGGGCCTTCCTCTGACACCGCCTGTTATAGAGGTCCTGGATGGCAGGAAGCTTTGCTTTAGTGATGTACTGGGCCGTACTCACTACCCTCTGTTAGTGTGTAAACAAGATAAATTAGTAAGGGCTCTATTCAATCCATATCGAGGAAGTTCAGCATTTCAGCGTGTTTGAAATGTAAAGGCAATGTTCCCGCATTAGCAGAGACTGCATTCACGGTAAACGCTGCATATATCAGCTTAATCGAACGCTTCAGTGATGCAGATTAAATAGAGAAATATATGGAGATAATAATATCATGGAAACTGGTAAAATTCTACATTTGAAGGGTTTCGTTCTAAACGCTACGCCAACCAATTTTTTTGCATTTCTTTCAGAAGTTCTTTAAGAAATATAAGCCAACATTTTTGAAAATGGATATACAGAGTTTTGGAATTAAACTTCAATTAAATACTACTTTGTGAAATTGTAAAATAAAATTGAAATAACGCTTATTTCACTTTGAATGCAGTTATTCTGTGTCCCAGACGAACCTTATAATGCAGACTGCTAATGAAACAATGAGGCCTCTTGGTGAATTTCGAGTTCTTCTTCAGCACCATGAAAGGGAATAACTTTTGACTCGCAGCCATCCTGTCTGTATGTGAAAATAAGTTTTTCATGAATTCTATAACCATCCAGCAGCGTGCCAATCCCCTCTCTCTGCATTCAGCCAGGGAGACAGCAGAGAGAGAACAAGCCCACTTTGAAGTCAAATGAGGTGGGAAGCCTTGCCAGCCCTGGCCCAAGTCCTTCCTGTTGTGTCCTCGGCAGATACCAGGCACGTCAACACATTGAGACACAAGAGGACGCAAGGGGATTTAACTCTCAGCAGATGCACTCGGAAGACAATGGTGCGTTTGCAAGAGAGAGAGACTACAGGGGAGAGGGGAGAGGGACACTGGAAGAGAGAGAGAGAGGGTGGTTGAGAGAGTGGGTGACAGGGAGACACAGTGAGAAGGAGAGAGAGGACGAGATAGGCACTGAAGGAGAGAGAGGGAGAGGGAGAGAGAGTGAAAGAGAGGTGGGGATTGAGAGCGAAATAGTGGGAGAGGGATAGAGGGAGATTCAGGGAGAGAAGGAGTAAGTCAGAGTAGAAGTAATAATAATTATATAATATACAGTACCAGTCAAAAGTTTGGACACACCTACTCATTCAAGGGTTTTCTACATTGTAGAATAATAATGAAGACATCAAAACTATGAAATAAAACACAAGTCATGTAGTAACCAAAAAAAGTGTTAAACAAATCAAAATATATTTTATATTTGAGATTCTTCAAAGTAGCCACCCTTTGCCCTTGAGGAATTTCTTTCCTTCTTAATGCATTTGAACCAATCAATTGTGTTGTGACAAGGTAGGGGTTGGTATACAAAAGATAGCCCTGTTTAGTAAAAGACCAAGTCCATATTATGGCAAGAACAGCTCAAATAAGCCAAGAGAAACGACAGTCCATCATTACGTTAAGACATGAAGATCAGTCAATATGGAAAATTTCAAGAACTTTGAAAGTTTCTTCAAGTGCAGTCGCAAAAACCATCAAGCGCTATGATGAAACAGGCTCTCATGAGGACAGCCACAGGAAAGGAAGACCCACAGTTACCTCTGCTGCAGAGCATAAGTTCATTAGAGTTAACTGCACCTGAGATTTCAGCCCAAATAAATGCTTCACAGTGTTCAAGTAACAGTCACATCTCAACATCAACAGTTCAGAGGAGACTGTGTGAATCAGGCCTTCATGGTCGAATTGCTGCAAAGAAACCACTACTAAAGGACACCAATAAGAAGAAGAGACTTGCTTGGGCCAATAAACACGATCAATGGACATTCGACCGGTAGAAATGTGGCTTTTGGTCTGGAGTAGGACCACAGTGATCGAAAAGCAGCTGTTCAGAGTTTTTATTTATTTTTTCATGAGCGCTTATATCTGTTTGTTCTCTTGTTGTCTTTTTGGTCTCCTCTCCTTCACTTCTTTTGTGCTGTGTGCATTTTCCAAGGGGCCAGGGAAGCATGCTTTCCACTTGGCTCATAGGACACTTTTGGTACTGCAGTTTAGCTGAAGCCCTAAATGACAGTTCCCATAGACGGCCTCATAGAGAAGTCCAATTAAAACATTCCTAAAAAGACAGTGTAGTCTGACAAAAAGCAGTTTCAGCTCACTATTTGCATTTGAGGTTTGGTCAAACAGAATCGGTCATATGGACACCGAAACACATTGAGACATTATTTGACTTTATTTTTATTATTATTATTATTAAACCTTTATTTAACTAGGCAAGTCAGTTAAGAACATATTCTTATTTACAATGACAGCCTACCTACAGGGTCAACCCTGGAGCAAATTAGGGTTAAGTGCCTTGCTCAAGGACACATCGACAGGTTTTTTCACCTTGTCGGCTCGGGTATTCGAATCAGCGACGTTTCGGTTACTGGCCCAACGCAACTGCTAGGCTACCTGCTGCCCATGTATTATACCATGGCATTGTTGAATACTCGTTTCTGATTGTCTTGAATGGCATTCTCGTGCATGCATTATTTTTGTCTCTATTCAAATCAAAAATCCAATTTTGTTGGTCACATGCACGTGTTTAGCAAATGTTATCGCGGGTGAAGCGAAAGGCTTGTGTTTCTAGGGTGTTTTCCCTCTGCTGTTTCCTGAAGTCCACAATCATCTCCTTTGTTTTGTTGAGATTCAGTGAGAGGGGATTTTCCTGGCACCACACACCCAGAGCCATCAACTCCTCCCTGTAGGCTGTCTCGTCATTGTTGGTAATCAGGCCTACTACCGTTGGGTCGTCTGCAAACTTGATGATTGAGTTGGCCACACAGTCATGGGTGAACAGGGAGTACAGGAGTGGGCTGAGCACACACCCTTGTGGGGCCCCAGTGTTGAGGATCAGCGTAGTGGAGGTGTTGTTTACTTTCACCATCTGGGGGCGTTCTGGTAGTTCCAGGTTAAGAGCATCGGAAAACTGAACTCGAGAACACATAGGAAAACATATGCAGACCACTGCCAGACTACCTAGATTATCTAATGAATAATTAATATTCACCAGTTTTTCTAAGATTTCTATAAAATCATCAACAATACTCTCTTGTTATCAAGCCTCAATTTTTCTAGGTTGTCAGCTAAATAGCTATTTTGCTTTGTTCATGGAGGAAATGCCAACTAGCTACAATGCTACATTGCCTTGGTTGTAGCTGACGTGTATGCTAGCCACAGCCATATATTTGTATGTATTTTTATAGAAATACATAGCCAGCCAGCTACCTCTAATTGCAATGTTGGATAGATAGCTAATCGGTTCCATTTACGAAAATAGTGACTGCAACATTCATGTATGCAAAAACAGTAGCTAACTAATGTTAGCTACCAAATCTGTAACTCCCAACTACCTAGCTAACTAGCTGAGTTCCAGTTATTGTTTTGTTATTTTGCAGCTATCTTGTTTGACCACCGAATGACCACAAGCTTCCTGCCAGGTGGTGCGGTAACTAGCTAGCTAGATATCCCTGCCTTGCCATTGCATTAGCTATCTTGCCAACATGCATGGATGAATGCAGATGTCAGTCATGTAACGTTAGCAACAAAGACAACCCTCCATTGCAATGAATAAGATGGCTTGGTAGCTACATCAGCACACAAATAGTTCCTTACACGATGCCGATGATGGTTCCATAAACTACCATATGTGAGTTGCTGAGCTGGGGGCACGAGGTTATCAGAAAGTGTACTAGCTAGCTAGCTTAGCTAGCTACTTGTCTGGCATAAGCCTAGCCTACATGTCAACATGCAATTTGAGAGTTGTTTTCCTCAGCTAGCCATCTAGCTACCAGGTTTGGACTGGTTGCTTGCTTGCTAGTAGCTAATGTTATAGACAGAAAATAACAACCTCTGTTTACAAGACAATAGTATTTCTTGACTGGGATATCCTTCACCTATGAATGAGTGAACAGGCACGGGCTACCATTGCTTGTTGTTTATTGTGAGCAAACTGTTTTTGACGTGGCAAGCTAACCTCACATAGCCAGCTAATGGAGGTAGTGGCTCACTACCATCATCTACTAGATCATTTTGAGATTACGCCATGAAATAGCGCTGCGACATTGACAAAGGTTCATGTTATTTGAAAGTCGATTTTGCCGGCTCCTTACCGACTGTCAACTACATTATATGATTACTGATTTGTAAATACAGAGCACAACCATGCAGAGAGCCATGCAGAGAATGCAACTTTCTCCACCCGGAACTAAATTTGCTTGCTATTGTGACATCATGGTGATCTCTCATATATATCAAGCTAGGACTGGTGGTTTGGTTAGCTAAAATAGCAAGTGTGTTTGTTTGGTTACCAATGCAACTACTTTAGCTATCTAGTAAACTTTCTAGCTACTTCAGTGGATGTTGAACACATTTCAGTGGATGTTAAACACTTGTTGAACAACTTTCTTGCAGAAAATGTGTTAAATTATAGCCACGCTATGAAAAGGATGATTAACTATGTGTTCTGAGGGAAATATTGCAACCCCGTGGAAGGTGAGTTCCAAACTGCTAGCACGTCGTAGAACACTAGTTCCACGTCATTCATTATTTTCCATAGAACGCATAGCCCATTGTTGATTAGCCCTTAATGTATGTAACAGAGCAGAACATAACCTTTCTAACAATTACCTTTTTATGTCTCAACTCCCAAAATGTATGGAGAGCAGACCCTACTTAAACGTGAGTATCAATGAACATTGTTTCTAGCAAATGATTGCTAAGTTTCTGTTGCACGCGGCATTGCGGTTTAGCCACAGACTGTTATGTGCTAGCTGTCTAGTCTGGGTTTTATAAATGTGCAATGAGCATAAAAATATGGAAAGGCTAGCATGCTGTTCAACTGTTCTACATTGTTTGCTATTAAGTAGATTCCAAATATAAAGGTTAGCTGGATATTTACTAGTACAGGGGCTTGTGCTTCAGAGATTGTTTATGAGATTCATAACGACCTTTCTTGTTTGACATTTTACTGCATTGTTAGGAGCTAGTAATAGAAGCATTTCTCTGCACCCGCTATAACATCTGCTAAACTGTATACGTGACCAATACATTTTGATTTGATTTGATGAGACCTGTGTTAATTTTCTATAATGTCTGCTACAAGAATTGGTCATTATTAGTGGGGAGGTGCATTGTGTATGGTTCTGGTTGCAAAAAATAAGTAGGTTAGAACTATTTTGATAAAATCATTACATTTGTTGGGTTTATCATGGTTGTGGAAGGCTGACATTTTGTACACGCCCTGAACTCATTTGAATATTGCAGACTGTTTGAAATGCAGTGTATTGAGCTTTAATTGTGCAACAAAGCTTGGTTTGAGAAAACATTTTACAAAATATCTCTCTCTATATATATATATATATATATATATGTACAGTTGAAGTCGGAAGTTTACATACAGTACACCTTAGCCAAATACATTTAAAGTCAGTTTTTCACAATTCCTGACATTTAATCCTAGTAAAAAGTCCCTGTCTTAGGTCAGTTAGGATCACCACTTTATTTTAAGAATGTGAAATGTCAGAATAATAGTAGAGAGAATTATATATATTTCAGCTTTTATTTCTTTCATCACCTTCCCAGTGGGTCAGAAGTTTACATACACTCAATTAGTATTTGGTAGCATTGACTTTAAATTGTTTATCTTGGGTCAAACGTTTTGGGTAGCCTTCCACAAGATTCCCACAATAAGTTGAATGAATTTTGGCCCATTCCTCCTGACAGAACTGGTGTAACTGAGTCAGGTTTGTAGGCCTCCTTGCTCGCACAAGGTTTTTCAGTTCTGCCCACAAATGTTCTATAGGATTGAGGTCAGGGCTTTGTGATGGCCACTCCAATACCTTGACTTTGTTGTCCTTAAGTAATTTTGCCACAACTTTGGAAGTATGCTTGGGGTCATTGTCCATTTGGAAGACCCATTTGCGACCAAGCTTTAACTTCCTGACTGACACCTTGAGATGTTGCTTCAATATATCCACATAATTGCACCAATCCATCCTGCAGCAAAGCACCCCCACAACATGATGCTGCCACCCCCGTGCTTCACGGTTGGGATGGTGTTCTTCGCCTTGCAAGCCTCCTCCTTCTTCCTCCAAACATAACGATGGTCATTATGGCCAAACAGTTCTATTTTTGTTTCATCAGACCAGAGGACATTTCTCCAAAAAGTACGATCTGTGTCCCCATGTGCAGTTGCAAACCGTAGTCTGGCTTTTTTATGGCGGTTTTGAAGCAGTGTCTTCTTCATTGCTGAGCGGCCTTTCAGGTGGTTGAATAATGAGTTTTAATGACTTCAACATAAGTGTATGTAAACTTCAGACTTCAACTGTATATATATACAGTGCTTTTGAAAGGTATTCAGGCCCATTGACTTTTCCACATTTTGTTACGTTAACTTATTCTAAAATGGATTAAATAAAACATTTTCCTAAGCAATCTATGCACAATACCCCATAATGACGTAGCGAAAACAGGTTTTTAGACATGTTTGCTTATTTATATATATATTTAAATACTTTATTTACATAGTTTTTCAGACCCTTTACTATGAGTCTCGAAATTGAACTCAGGTGCATCCTGTTTCCATTGGTCATCCTTGAGATGTTTCTACAACTTGATTGATGGTAAATGCAATTGATTGGACATGATTTGTAAAGGCACACACCTGTCTATTTAAGGTCCCACAGTGCATGTCAGAGCAAAAACCAAGCCATGAGGTCAAAGGAATTGTCCGCAGCGCCGAGACAGGATTGTGTCGAGGCACAGATATCGGGAAAGGGTACCAAAATATTTCTGCAGCATTGAAGGTCCCCGAGAACACAGTGGCCTCCATCATTCTTAAATGGAAGAAGCTTGGAACCACCAAGACTCTTCCTAGAGCTGGCCACCCGGCCAAACTGAGCAATCAGGGGAGAAGAAGAATAGGAGAAACTCCCCAAATACAGGTGTGCCAAGCTTGTAGCGTCATACCCAAGAAGACTGGAGGCTGTAATCGCTGACAAAGGTGCTTCAAAGAAGTAATGATTAACGGGTCTGAATACTTATGTAAATGTGATATTTTATTTTTTTATTTTTAATAACTTAACAAAAAAACACTACAGCAAATACTACAGTATACTACAGTCATGTCCAAAGAACACTACAGCAAATACTACAGTCATGTCCAAAAAACACTACAGTAAATACAAGTATATAAAATAGCAATACTACAGTATTTATAGTATACTATAGTAATTTTTCATGTGAGAGGGGCTGGAGCAGGAGGAGAGAGAGAAAGTTATCTGTGTGTGTGTGTGTGTGTGTGTGTGTGTGTGTGTGTGTGTGTGTGTGTGTGTGTGTGTGTGTGTGTGTGTGTGTGTGTGTGTGTGTGTGTGTGTGTGTGTGTGTGTGTGTGTGTGTGTGTGTGTGTGTGTGTGTGTGTTGTGTCCGTGCGTGCGTGTGTGTGTGTGTTTGCTGTGTGTGTGTATGTGTGTAGAGGGGCGGGACCAATCCTCAGCATTGGATGTCAGGCTCCAAGCAGCGTGAGAATCTTCTGACCTGCTTTGTTGTGGAAATGAAATTGAAATAGGGGCGACAGTCTGTTACACTGTAGCAGGGGGCTGCTGCATTGTCCCTGTCCCTTGGGAGCTTGGGTGAGGAGAGTTGGTGTGGGGGGCTGTTGGGGGCACTGCTCTGCCTACATTCACAGTGTTCAGTGTTGAGACCCGTATTGGATGCAAGATTTGGTTAAAAAAAAGAGGATTGCGGGATTGAAAGGGGGGTACACAAGGGAGATGTACAAGGGAGATGTACAAGGGGGGTGTACAAGGGAGATGTACAAGAAGAAGTGAGAATAAATAGAATGTGGGTTGTTGATAGAGAAGACAAGAAGACAGATAATGGGGGTAGTATGTTAACTGAATAAAACATTCAGCATCAATACAAAATTTATTTGGTGAAGGAAATGCATGTAGTACAGAATACAATATACTGTTGATGAAAGCATGATGAAAATATGTAAAAGCACAATTCCAAATTCGGAAAAACTCCAAACCCTGAAAAACTCCAAACCCTGAAAAACTCCAAACTCTGAAAAACTTAGAAAACTAGAAAAGACAGATAACACATAAAACACACATAGCAAGTGTTGATCATATGGTGTGGGAGTAGACTGAGCGAGTGTGGGAACCCAATTGCAGATGAAGCATCCTTCTGTGAGAGACAGCTGAAGAAAATGCGGGAAAAGAGGGAAAGGAAAGAAAGGATCAATATAAATCAGAGCTAGTTTGTCTCTATTTACTCTGCAGATGCACAAAATAGCTGCTCAATCAAGCTCAGGGAAGAATTCCCATTTTAATGGGCGAGACAGAAATCCAACAAGAATTGAACAAGCACAAAGAAAGTCAAATGGTTTGCCTCCTTATTTTCTACATTACTGTTTACTTCTTAATCTTTTCTTACAAATATATACAGGTTGACCTCTGATATTGAAGATATTTCAACATTTAATATGGGTAAACCTTTTTTAATATTCAAGGATATTATCATTGCTAAGATTAGACAACACCATAATCATTTAAACTGACTTAAAGGGATAGTTCAGGATTTTTTAGCAATGAAGCCCTTTATCTATAGTATACTTCCCCGGTGTCAGATTAACTTGTGGATATCATTTTTATATCTCTGTGTCCAGTATGAAGGAAGTCAGAGGTAGTTCCACGAGCCAGCATGCACGCCAAAATCCCGAAATATCCCTTTAACGATTCAAACTGAAATAAACAAAGAACAAAAGAATACTACTTTTTCAAATGGAAAAAGTAGATGGAATTGACAGTATCAAAGTTTGAATGGAAGAGGAACTCTGAAATGATATGGACATTAACTCTCCCACTCTGCCCGAGGGGTCAAAGATGTCCATTCTCTCTGACTGTTTCTCTGTGCTTCCCTGTGAGATTGTTTGGCACAGAATGTCAGCTTTTGAGCATTCACACGCCAGCCTGGGTTTTGGGCTCTGAAGACTCAGCTCCTTGTTCTCCCCTTTCATGACCTTCGCCCCTGGAGTGAAAAAAAGGGGGGATTGTGGGATAGGTGCTGGTGCAGAAAAGCAGCTGTGAGAGGTCAGGGGTCATCGCCCCCAAGGACTGCAGCGTTGCCGTGGCTCCCCGGCTTTGTGCTGCCGACTCAATGCGCCGACGGACCATGAAATTCTGAAGGAGTGCAGATGTGAGAGAGGAGTAGAGAGGGGGATAGAGAGAGCTGCTAGTGAGGGGAATAGAGAAATAGACCGGGGATAGAGAGAGTTGCTAGAAAGGGGACTAGGGAAATGTGATGTGGGACTATTGGGAGGAGAGAGGGGGTGAAGCAGGCTAGTATATTCCCATCTAGAGTGAGCATGAATGAATGACCCATTTAATAAGCCAGAGCATTGAAGCTGATCAAACACACAGAATAATCTTGAATAATTAATGCAGTGTATTAGTGCGGAAGAAATCTACTGTTGTTTGGAAACATTTGATCATTAGAACCAACAGACAGCATTACCGCAAAACCCCAGGCACTAGAGAAGTGTGGACAAAGAAAATGATGGTTAAAGAGTGTAGAAGAAAGAGAGAAGTAAAAAAACAGAACTGTCTTTAACAACAAATGCCCTCTAAACGTTTGTTGCTTTGCATCATAAAAACTCAACAGTTACACCCATCATTCAACGAATCCCCCACCGTACATACTCTATAGCTAACACACTGAGTCACAAGCGACAATCTTGCCACTTTTCTCACGGTCTTCTCAGATCATGGTCCACTTTGCACCTAGTGATGGGTCCAGATGTCCATAAACTATAGTCCTCCTGACACGTTAAGGCTAGAGAAAGACATTGTGGGCCTTTGTGTGGACAGAGCCAGTGGGACTGGCAGGGAGAATAGGCTGGGGAGGAGGCGATTAATGGGGGTTGGTGGAGGAGTAAAGGGTATTTAAAAATTGAGATGCCAAATCATTGGAAGAAACCACCCAAATGAATAGCAAACTAAGGCCACAAGTCGGTTGCTAGGGAGGAGGAGCAAATGTAACCTAATGCCCATACACACACAAACAACACAAACACCAATTGTCCCCAAGTGAGCCCTGTAGCATAGCTAGGGCCAGAGGGGCAGTGAAGAGGCTGCTGGGAAACAGACGTGCTCTGGGGCAAGTTTCTGATCACAACAAACAAAGAGGGCGTCCCAGGACCCAGCATTGGAAATCCCGCTGCGGTAAATACATCATTGTATGGAGCTCCTCAGTGTGACAAGGTTCCAAGAGGACACAGCTAAATGGCTGCTTTTCAGTATTCAGCATGGCCCATTGGGAGAGAATGCTTGTTGTAGGGGTTGTTGTTTTTAGAAATATATGTAGAGTAATTTATTTTCCCAGGACAGCCCATGCTACTGTGGGGGGCACTGCGGGCAAGATAATTAACTTAATTGAAAATGAGTGGTGAATGGCGGCCTTCTTGTTGCTGTGTTCTGCTCTTGTGCAGACTCACCAGTCCTGTGGAAGGAGAAAAAGTGGAAAGAGAAGCAGGGACAGAGAAGAGAAAACAGACAAAGGCACTCTAGAAACGTTTGCCTCACAAGCTTTTTATCTTCAGGAACAGCCTCGATAGAATGGGATAGAGCAGAGGAGAGTCCTTTCAGGGAACCCCTTTTTTCGGTCAGCTCACTTACTTTGCAGGTTTTCTTTTTTAAACCAATAACCTCCCTTCAACATTATACAGGAAGAACATGCAAGGTTTTTGTTCTGCTTCTAGCCAAACAATGTGTTAGATTAAACACAATTGTCACGTGGTGAAAAATATAGATACTGTACTTGCTATTGCACAGTTCAGATACTGTACTTCAGAGAGACAGAGTATATTTTATGCGCACATCATGTCATTACGAACCATTAAACTTTACATACATTACAGCCAGTCACGTTTTACACCAGATATGTCCGCCATGGAAGCAATAGTAGCCAACCATTTCCAGGCGTCGGACAACAAATATTTGAGCTCACTCTTGTCTGTCAGCAGCTCTGGTGTTGATAGTTCCAGCCTGAAATAAGACATTGTGTTCCCTCTTAGGCTTTGCCAGATGGGAAAGGTCCACAGTTAAGCTAACTCACAGACCTCTTAGCTGAAGCCCACTCACATTTCATTGGGCCTAGGAAAGCAAAAAAGAGACAGAAGCTTGTTATCATCTAACAACTCATACAGTATCACCTACAGCATAACATATGCCAGAATATAAGAACCAGAAATACAACGATATTGTTTTCTGTACCACAGACAAAAGCTTGTTCATATCTCATCTAATTGCAAATGGAATCCCTGTTTTTAAACCCCCCTCTTATAGAGTAGCGTAGTACTATCAATACCCAGTGTTAAAATTGATTATCCCTCCTTTTCTCATGCAGTGACCCCCATGTCTACTGACAGCTTTGGGCAATCTCGCCAATACTGGCAGCAGCTGTCCACTCCACTCCGGAGGTATGTGAGGAGGGGGAGCTGAGTTTGGCGCGCTACAGTTAACAGCCAGTTACACACAGACCGCACATAGAGGAAGTTGGTGCAACATGACACTAATAAAAGCAGATCTCCTTAGGCAACTGTGGGATAGGGAAGGTCTGAGTCGAACCCAGATCACGCGGCTCGTAGCATAACGTGATTACGATGAGGCCTGTGAACTTGGCTGGAGGCATGTTGAGTGTCAGAACAAAACCATGCTTTGCTGCAGCTCCCGCTGTGAAAGAGACAGATTGATTCCTCTCTACAACAGACGTCATTCAGTAGGCCAATGCATCCACAGCCACCTTCCACAGTAATCATTCATTCTGTTTCGAAGTTACACTCTTTTCTACTGTTCATGTGTCGCATTTTCTTCATTCCTGTTATCTGTTTCATACATCTCAAGCCTATTTCTGTCATGGCAAGCATTGTTCTGTCATGGGTGTCCTCATCTTCTGAACAAATAGCATAATAATATTTTAGAATGTTTGGTGAGTCTTTTTTGGAGATACAGTGGGGAGAACAAGTATTTGATACACTGCCGATTTTGCAGGTTTTCCTACTTACAAAGCATGTAGAGGTCTGTAAATCCAGAAAATCACATTGTATGATTTTTAAATAATTAATTTGCATTTTATTGCATGACATAAGTATTTGATCACCTACCAACCAGTAAGAATTCCGGCCCTCACAGACCTGTTAGTTTTTCTTTAAGAAGCCCTCCTGTTCTCCACTCATTACCTGTATTAACTGCACCTGTTTGAACTCGTTACCTGTATAAAAGACACCTGTCCACACACTCAATCAAACAGACTCCAACCTCTCCACAATGGCCAAGACCAGAGAGCTGTGTAAGGACATCAGGGATAAAATTGTAGACCTGCACAAGGCTGGGATGGGCTACAGGACAATAGGCAAGCAGCTTGGTGAGAAGGCAACAACTGTTGGCGCAATTATTAGAAAATGGAAGAAGTTCAAGATGACGGTCAATCTCCCTCGGTCTGGGGCACCATGCAAGATCTCACCTCGTGGGGCATCAGTGATCATGAGGAAGGTGAGGGATCATCCCAGAACTACACGGCAGGACCTGGTCAATGACCTGAAGAGAGCTGGGACCACAGTCTCAAAGAAAACCATTAGTAACACACTACGCCGTCATGGATTAAAATCCCAGCGACAGCCCCGAAACCTGAAGGATCTAGATGGAGGAGTGGGCCAAAATCCCTGCTGCAGTGTGTGCAAACCTGGTCAAGAACTACAGGAAACGTATGATCTCTGTAATTGCAAACAAAGGTTTCTGTACCAAATATTAAGTTCTGCTTTTCTGATGTATCAAATACTTATGTCATGCAATAAAATGCAAATTAATTACTTAAAAATCATACAATGTGATTTTCTGGATTTTTGTTTTAGATTCCGTCACTCACAGTTGAAGAGTACCTATGATAGAAATTACAGACTTCTACATGCTTTGTAAGTGGGAAAACCTGCAAAATCGGCAGTGTATCAAATACTTGTTCTCCCCACTGTATCATTAAAAGACAATTATTCTGTGTCTCTGATAAAAAATAAATGATTATGTTATAAGTAGTTGTAACAGGACATATTTATGTTAATTTGGAATCACCTCAAACAACTTATGTGACTTGACTTGTGTTTAAGCCTCTCTAGTCTACACAAACATAGAGGTTAACCCACTCCCAGCGATGTTGTTGTAGAGCTAACTGACAGTGGTTGGAGCCGTTAGCCCCGAGGTATCTCCCGTTATGGTTGGGCTAACCGTAACATCTTGCACAGTGGTTATCAATTTGAGCGAATTGAAGTGGGCATTGAGGGGAACCTGTTATCAGCACCACAAGCCTACACACTCTGTAACCCCTCTACTCTAACATGCCACCACATCCAGAAGACACAAATCAGAAGATCAACGTAAGTTCTCCATTTACGACAGGTGAAAGGTAATATGTCATCAGACAACTGTGTGTGTGTGTGTGTGTGTGTGTGTGTGTGTGTGTGTGTGTGTGTGTGTGTGTGTGTGTGTGTGTGTGTGTGTGTGTGTGTGCGTGTGTGTGTAAACATGGGAGATAGAGTATATTTGTGCCATAAAACTTTTCTCTATTTGCGTGTATGTGTTTGTGTAAAACGCTACTCCTACCAGTATGTATGTGTTTGTGTAAAACGCTACTCCTACCAGTATGTATGTGTTTGTGTAAAACGCTACTCCTACCAGTATGTATGTGTTTGTGTAAAACGCTACTCCTACCAGTATGTATGTGTTTGTGTAAAACGCTACTCCTTCCGGTATGTCTGTAGTCCATGTAGCTCAGATGGTAGAGCATGGTGCTTGCAACGCCAGGGTTGTGGGTTCGACTCCCATAGGGGACTGGTACAAAAAATAAAATGTAATTAATTATGAACATATATGCACTAAGTAACTGTACATTTCTCTGGATTAGAGTGTGTGCTAAATGTGTAAAATGCTACTCCTACCAGTGTGTTTGTGTAAAATGCTACTCCTAACAGTATCTCAACTCTCAACATGTGTCCAGAAAGCTAGATCATAAGTTGTCATTCACACAAACTGAGAAAATTGTGAAAAGGACATAAAAACAAACAGAAGTACTTCTGTTTACTGTAAGAAAGCCATGTTTGTCTGCCTGTATGTGTGTGTCTGGGCTACCATGGGGGTAAACTGGAGTGACCAGTGCTCTAGCCCTGAGAACTCACCACACCCCCATTCTACCGCCTAGCAATTATGTCATCAGGTGCTTGTGGCTGCGGACCTGCTGATAGGAGTTACGTGTGACTGTACAGACCACCATCCCCTATAAGCCTCACAAACTACCCCACAGCCAGGCGCTCCATCATTTTACCAGCCTATTCAACTCAAGTGCTGAGCTCATTTGAGCCCCTTCCCATCCACACCACCCTACTTTAAAGTCCCTGCACTGAAACTGGTGTTGAGTTACAAGGTGCCCCCCTCCCCCTCAGGACAGTAATGACAACATTAACAGTAAAAGGCCTGTGTTGATTTCACTGCACAGCCCCCTTCAGAGCCCTATGGGGCCGGACCAGTGAAGGCTATGAGGGCATATGTTGACCTTGGCCTCAGCTAGCTCTGCCTGCAGAAGAGAAACAGGGGGGGGGGGGGGGGGGGGTCAGGGGGGTTATATACAGTGTTTAAAAGGGCAGCTATTTAGACTAAATGTCTGGCACATGTTGAGAGCCTGCGTTTACTAACCCCACACATTTTATCCAGTGTTTTCTAACTTTGGATGTAATGTTGACATTCCAAACATTCGGAACAAGTAGCAAGCAATGGGCCAGGCGGCCGAGGACTTTCAAAGAAAATACATATTGGAGGATATATTTTAAACCAAATATGAAGTCACCTTGGTTGAAAGCCGGAGACAATAACAGTGCAGATACTGTTTGTTTTCATAAAGTACTTTCATAATGTAGTATGTCCAGGTGCACTCTCATTAGTTACCTATAGAATAACAATCAATCAAATCAATCAATCAAATGTAATTATAAAGCACACCAGCCAATGTTACAAAGTGCTATACAGAAACCCAGCCTAAAACCCCAAACAGCAAGCAATGCAGATGTAGAAGCACAGTGGCTAGGAAAAACTCCCTAGAAAGGCAAAACCTAGGAAGAAACCTAGAGAGGAACCAGGCTCTGAGGGGTGGCCAGTCCTCTTCTGGCTGTGCCGGGTTATAACAATTCTTGGCCATTAAGGCCAGATCTTTCTCCAAGATGTTCAAACGTTCATAGATGACCAGCAGGGTCCAAAAATAATCATAGTGGTTGTAGAAATTGAAAGACATTTCCCCCTCAGGGATCAATAAAGTACCTATCTATCTATCTATCTAGAGGTTGCAACAGCTAAATACATCAAGATTAAATGTCATTTGGCTTTTCATAGCCAGGCATTTAGATGCAGTAGAGTGCGCAGGTACGGTGCGATAGAGCGCAGGTGCGGTAGAGAGAGCGAGAGAGAGATGAAAACAGCAGGTCTGGGACAAGGTGGCACGTCCGATGAACCGGTCAGGGTTCCATAAGCGCAGGCAGAAGAGTTGAAACCGGTGCAGCAGCACGGCCAGGTGAACTGGGGACAGCCAGGAGTCATCAGGGCAGGTAGTCCTGAAGCATGGTCCTAAGGCTCAGGCCCTCAGGGAGGGGAGGTAGAGTGGGAGAGAGAGATAATTAGAGGGAGCATACTTAAATTCACACAAGACACCGGATAATAACATCAGATTTAACAAACTGACCCTAGCCCCCCGGCACATAGACTATTGCAGCATAGATACTGGAGGCTGAGACAGGGGGGGTTGGGAGACACTGTAACCCCTTTCGACAATACCCCGACAATACCCCCGGACAGGGCCAACCAGGCAGGGTATGACCCCACCCACTCTGCCAAAGCACAGCCCCCACAACAATAGAGGGACATCAACAACCACCAACTTACTACCCTGAGACATGGCTGAGTATAGCCCACGAAAGGTACCCTCCACTGCACAAGCCCAAGGGGGTGACAAACAGGACAGGAAGTGATGCACCCCTCCTAGGGATGGCATGGAAAGCACCAGTAAGTCAGTGACTCAGCCCCCGTATTAGGGTCAGAGGCAGAGAATCCCAATGGAGAGACGGGAACCGGCCAGGCAGAGACAGCAAGGGTGGTTCGTGACTCCAGTGCCTTGCCGTTCACCCTTGCACCCCTGGGCCAGACTACACTCAATCACAGGACCTACTGGAGAGATGAGTCTTTAGTAAAGACTTAAAGGTCGAGACCGAGTCTGCGTCTCTCACATGGATAGGCAGACCATTCCATAAAAATGGAGTTCTATAGGAGAAAGCCCTGCCTCCAGCTGTTTGCTTAGAAATTCTAGGGACAATAAGGAGGCCTGCGTCTTGTGACCATACGTGTAGGTATGTACGGCAGGACCAAATCTGAGAGATAAGTAGGAGCAAGCCCATGTAATGCTTTGTAGGTTAGCAATAAAACCTTGAAATCAGTCCTAGCCTTAACAGGAAGCCAGTGTAGAGAGGCTAGCACAGGAGTAATATGATCAAATTCGTTTGGTTCTAGTCAAGATTCTAGCAGCCGTGTTTAGCACTAATTGAAGTTTATTTAGTGCTTTATCCGGGTAGCCGGAGAGTAGAGCATTGCAGTAATCTAATCTAGAAGTGACAAAAGCATGGATTAGCTTTTCTGCATAATTTCTGGACAAAGATTTCAGATTTTTGCAATGTTACGAAGATGTAAAAAAGCTGTCTTGAAGTATTCTTTATATGTTCGTTAAAAGATAGATCAGGGTCCAGAGTAATGCTGAGGTCCTTCACAGTTTTTGGGGGGACGACTGTACAACCAACAAGATTAATTGTCAGATCCAAAAGCAGATCTCTTTGTTTCTTGCAACCTAAAACTAGCATCTCTGTTTTGTCAGAGTTTAAAAGTAAAAGATTTGTCGCCATCCACTTCCTTATGTCTGAAACACAGGCTTCCAGGGCTGGCAATTTTGGGGCATCACCATGTTTCATCGAAATGTACAGCCGTGTGTCGTCCGCATAGCAATGGAAGTTAACATTATGTTTCCGAATGAATCACCAAGAGGTAAAATATATAGTGAAAACAATAGTGGCCCTAAAACGGAACCTTGAGGAACACCGAAACTTACAATTGATTTGTCAGAGGACAAACCATCCACGGAGATAAACTGATATCTCTCCGACAGATAAGATCTAAACCAGGCAAGAACTTGTCCATGTAGACCAATTAAGGTTTCCAATCTCTCCAAAATAATATGGTGGCCGATGGTGTCAAAAGCAGCACAAAGGTCTAAGAGCACGAGGACAGATGCAGAGTCTTGGTCTGACGCCATTAAAAGGTAATTTGCCACTTTCACAAGTGCAGTCTCAGTGCTATGATAGGTCTAAAACCAGACTGAAGTGTTTCGTATACATTATTACTTGTCTTCAGGAAGGCTGTGAGTTGTGGCGCAACAGCTTTTTCTAAGATTTATGAGACAAATGGGCCGATAGTTTTTTACATTTTCTGGGTCAAGGCATGGCTTTTTCAAGAGAGGCTTTATTACTGCCACTTTTAGAGAGTTTGGTACACATCCAGTGGATAGGGAGCCATTTATTATGTTCAGCATAGAAGGGCCAAGCACAGGAAGTAGCTCTTTCAGTACTTTAGTTGGAATATGGTCCAGTATGCAGGTTGAAGGTTTAGAGGCCATGACAATTTTCATGAATGTGTCAAGAGATATAGGATTAAAAAACATATTAATAAAGGCTCCATATCCAGGAGTAAAATCCCCTCAGTGTATAACTTTTCAACCATGTCCCCTCTCATGCGCTTAGACCTTGACTGAATTGTCCGACTTGAAGACGTCTTGAAGGCCGTCAAATGTTCTATTTGGTACATGAATGATTATTGAGCATAATTATTAATATTAAAAGGACTATTCGGTTTCATCGTTCGCATTTGTTAAACCCACTTTCTAGTAAGACGCTGTGTGGACAAGGGGAGGCATGAAAGAATAGCATGGCCAAAACCGAGTAAGAACAATAGATTGGAAGAAGAACAATGCTCTGGAATGAACTACATACATTATGTTTTATTTGTATTTATCTAGCCAGTCAGTTAAGAACATATTCCTATTTACAATGACAGCCTACCTACAGGGTCAGCCCCTGGAGCAAATTAGGGTTAAGTGCCTTGCTCAAGGACAGGTTTATTTTTTTCACGTTGGGTATTCGAACCAGCAACCTTTCAGTTACTGGCCCAACGCTCTAACCGCTAGGCTAACTGCTTAGCACACAGGCAAGAATGCATATATATTAATGTAATTTAGGGTGAACATGATGAATATTCAATACTCCATCATTCTGACAGCCATGGTTGGCTTGTTAGTGTTCTTAGACTAACTGCCTACAGTTACACTGACTAAACACAGACATGGTCTGTAGCCTACGTAGACAGATTGGTTTTATCAGAACACAGACATCATCCAAAGTTTAAGAACAGCATTTCTTTAGAGCAAGGTTTCTTAAACTATGGGTCGGGACCCAAAGTGGGCCATGGGCATGTTAGAGGTGGGTTGTGAGTTATGAGAATACATCTATAATCACACACTATTTCTTCTTAATTTGGGTCAGTGGATGAGGTGTTTCCTACATTAGTACTAGCAGATTCATAACTGCCACTTCTGCAATACAGTCACTTTAAAACCACAACGGGACTGCCCTGCTAGCAAGTTGTATCATGTTCTGTTTTCTTTTATTTATTTTACAGTCATCGCTATGTATGACAGAAAAATAGAATACTGAGAGATCAAGTAACATTTATCAACATCATAACAAATCCTTAATGGTGTTAAAAGGCAAAGTGAAATCTACCTCATTGGGTAGTCTATAATTTGACTCTGAAGTCACAGTGTCCAACACCCAAAAGCACATCACATGGCCATCTGACAAACTTGGCCTGTCATTTTGGGGCCTTAACAGGAAAGGGAACGTGCTATCAACAGCTGAGGGCGATGAAAGCACAGACAGGCGCAGACATAGAGACAGGCCCCCATTAAAACAACAGCAGCAGCTGCTCAGGAGAAGGAGACTGGTCTCCTTTAACACCAAACAACACCTGACTGATTCTCACGTTCAGCGAACCAGATTCTGTGTGCGTGCGCGTGTTCTCCAGACAGCACCAGTCGTCAATAATGGCGCGAGCACAGAGTGCCTCAACTAAAGTACACCAGTTGTGGAAAGCAATTGCTCTGAGGTTTGAACTAAGGTCCCTGTGCAGATGGACATTTGCTGGTTTAGGGGCATGAATAAACAAATTGCCAAACTTGTGGATAATGTATTTCTTTCCTTTTGTTGCATAGAGTGTGTGTTTCCATTGCTAACTTTGATGTTACAGATTTGTCCACCCAAAATTCCTGCATAGTCAACTGTTTGTCTCAATAATGGAGACATATTTTGTTTTTATTCAATCAAATATGCAATTCCACCACCATAACAAGCACATTGTAAACCAACCAGAGTCGTCTCGGTCCTCCATGGTCAGCAGTGTTGCGTCACCACAGCAGGCAGCAGTTGGTAGCATAAGGCAGGGAGGACCCACAAACTGAATTCAGCAAGGCTGGAGCTGTTTCCTGGAATCGGGAAAGGGTCTGGCGGGAAAGAGATGAGAGAGGACAAGGAGGTGGCACTTTGGTGTCTATACGCTTCTGCGGAAGCAGTATGTAGGGCGTGTGTATGTGTGTGTGCGGATGTGTCCAGTCGCCTCTTTGGCTTTTGTTCAACCACATTCCACAGTGACTTGTCACACTTTTACTGGAAATAAGGGACGCTAGAGCTACTGTGCGGGGAGGGACTTCCCTTTCCAAGAAAAGGCTGTAATTTTTCCTGATGTGGGGTAGGGGGTTTTCGAAAAGAGGAAGGAAGTGAAAGTAAAGAATCTGGGGAACCATGAAACATGTGAGCGTTTTTCATCATGAATCTTGTTCTGGAGGCAGCCCTGCAGTGGTCACTAGCTGGCACAGAAATAGAGTAAAAACTTCAACCTGCTGCGTGTTTGTGGTGTGAAAAGTGTGACAGAGTTCTATGATTGAGTGGAACATTTAATAAATCCAGTTATTTATTGTTAATTTGTAAAAACCTGATTTACGCACATCAGTAAAACATGTTTCATGTATCCAGAGACAGACAAACCTGATTTATGCACATCAGAAAAGAAAAAAAAGTAATGTATCCAGAGACAGACATACCTGATTTATGCACATCAGTAAAATATTTTTCATGTATCCAGAGGGAATATTTTCAAATAGAAATTTGAAGCAACGGGTAGCGTGATGACTCACCTACCATTGGTTGATCATCAAAGTCCAGTGCCTTTGTCATTTTTAACACAAAACTAAAACACATTTGAGGACGACCACCGTCTGAAACCTCAAAAGAAAATATTAGTATGTTGAGTCATTTTTGTAAACTTTAAGTTACAATAATGTAGTGACTTATTTTATCTGCAATGTACTGGTTACATTGACATACGTTGCTAAATTCTAGGCTATTGCCTGCCAGGAAATACTTTATTTTGCAGTGTAGGGATAACATCAATTCTTTCACAACTAGCCATGCACAGTGTCAATTTACCATTGCTGTGAAATAACAAACAGGCCCATGCTTACATACAGTGCATAGAGTGAGATAGCCTTCTGTGATCTTTACTGGGACCACCATACAGTACAAAAACTGGGTGACAACAATAGACACTACCTATGCAAACAGAGCCATTCACATTCATTTAAGTCTACCTGCATATGGAAATGCTCTAATTGACACACAATCCATGAGAAAGGCCATGTAGGAAGGCTCAGGAAGCGTGTGCTAAGCTAAATTGTCAGTGTGGCCCATCTACTGCCTAACAATTTGCATATGAGTGGTGTCATGCAAACCCCTACTCCCTTACCAATATCTCCATATTGTTTTGGGTTGGTGCATTTTTACCTAATGCAGTGTCTTCCTAAGGGGGACTTGCCATTCAGAGTCTCATACACCGATTACATCCAATCATTTAATGGAGGATTCCATCTAAAGGGATGCTTGGCACACATAACAAGTGGTTATCAATACCAGTAGAGGTAGTAACACATAACTTGTGTTGCTGAAATACTCTACCAGCTCTCAAGTTTATCACTGGTTAGTTTGGGTCTTCTTAACGTCAACATGTCAAACAGTGGGCAGACGGAGGGGACCCAGGACAGAGCCAATGAGCTGAACCAATTTTTTTTTTTTAATTCACACACCCTCACGGCTGTCCCACCCCCACTTTGCTCAAAACACCTCTGTTGAGACAATCAGAGACCCCCTCCCCACCTCCGCCCCTGCTCCCTCTGGACTGATCCTCAACACCCCCCTTCCCCCCACCTGGGCTGGCTTTCACCACCAACCAAGTGAAGAGAGAGCTGGAGAGACTACATCAGTGGAAAGCGGCGAGCTGATGGCATCAGCCCAAGGGTGCTTAGGGTCTGTGCTGACCAACTGGGTGGAATACTCCAGCGACCCTTCAACCTCAGCCTGATCCTGGAAAGGGTCCCTGTGCTGTGGAAAACATCCTGCCCCGTCCCAGTGCCCAAGAAGGCGCACCCCACTGTCCTGAATGACTTCAGACCTGTAGCGCTAACATCCCACATCATGAAGACCCTGGAAAGGATAGTCATCGCTCACCTCAGACCCCTGGTGTGTACATCAGCGCAACATCGGGGCGAATGATGCAATCATCTACCAGAGGGCCTACTCTCACCTGGACAACGCAGGTTGCACTGTGAGGGTTATGTTTTTTGACTTCTCCAGTGCCTTCAACACCATTCAGCCACTGCTACTGGGTGAGAAGATGAAGAGGATTAAAGTGGAAGAACCATTAGTCTCCTGGGTCACGGACTACCTGACCGGTAGGCCACAATTTGTGCGACTACAGAGCTGCGTGTCAGAACGGGCAGTGAGCAACACAGGAGCCCCCCAGGGAACGGTCCTGTCCCCCTTCCTGTTCACCCTTTACACCTCGGACATCAGATATAACTCTGAAACATGCCACCTACAGACGTTCTCGGATGACTCCGCAATTGTAGGGTGCATCAGGGGTGGGCAGGAGGAGGAGTACAGGAGCACAATCAATGACTTTGTGTTGTGGTGTGAGCTGAACCACCTTCAGCTCAACATCAGCAAAACAAAGGAGATAGTGGTGGACTTCAGGATATCCAAGGCCCAACTGACTGCAGTCCCTAGACAGGTGATGAATGTGGAAATGGTTGGGTCATACAAGTTCCTGGGGGTCCATATGGACAACAGGCTGGAAATGGCTGGTAACACCGGGGCTCTGTACAAAAAGGGCCAGAGCCGACTCTACTTTCTGAGGAGGCTCAGGTCCTTCAACGTGTGCAGTAAACTACTGCATACCTTCTACCAGTCTGTGGTGGCCAGTGCCATCTTTTTTGCGGTGGTGTGCTGGGGCACCAACATAAAAGCTGGTGATGCTTCTTGGGTAAATAAGCTGATCAGGAAGGCTATCTATCTATCTATCTATCTATCTATCTATCTATCTATCTATCTATCTATCTATCTATCTATCTATCTATCTATCTATCTATCTATCTATCTATCTATCTATCTATCTATCTATCTATCTATCTATAGTAACCCATATTGGCTAAGCTTAAAATGTAACATTCACACATGCAGTAGACAGGGGTATCTCTCTGACATTAAAGGAGTTAAGTTCTTATTCATACACTAACAAGACATTTATCGTACCACTTGATGCTCTCTCTGACCTAACCTCAATGATGCCATTGGTTTCCCATTCAAATGTACCGTGTATCATACCAACCCTAGTGCATCCAGAAAACAAACACACTTATGTATGTACACAGAAGAGAATAAGTACCCAGACAGGGAAGCCAACGCAAGGGAGGTTCCTGTCTATCTATGTGTTCTGGAAATCCCTGACATATATTAAATAGGGAACCTGCAACAACGTTAGGGTGTTCTACAATGTTGCTGTTCTGTTGACGTTGCTTGTATGATCTAAACCTTCACCTGTGTGTGAATGTATGACTGTTTGCTGTGAAATTGTAGCCCCGTGTTAAATGAGGGGCTTGTTTGTCCCTGAGCGGATGTCTGTGGGAACCTCACGTTGCCCTATACGTTGCTCTATTACACACAGGAAAGAGCCCTCATCCTACAGGTATATGTGTCTGTTCCTGTAGCTATTGAACCTGCTGAGAAGGTGGGCCCTGGCATGGTCCATCTTCCCCATTCTGCCTGGCCCTCCGGAGCTCCAGACATGTTTACAGCCAGGCCACTACCAGGGACATGTTTATCTGAGCCACAGAGTGTATTTCTAGCCTGGCATATGTAGAGCCACAACAAAGGGCCTCTTGTGAGGGGCGCACAATGAGGGCAGGCCCGGATCGTTTGGGGGGGGCGAAGGCTGTGGGGGCGGGGTTTGGAGTTCCAACAGAGGCTGTAAAGGGGGGACTGGAAGCTCCAGTGAAAGGGGAGAGGGATAAGCAAGGGGAGGGGTAGAAGGATAGTTTCTGCATTAATAATAAATGACACTGAGCATGGCATTTCAGACACAAGCAGCAG
This sequence comes from Thymallus thymallus, assembly GCA_023634145.1. NCBI lineage: Eukaryota > Metazoa > Chordata > Actinopteri > Salmoniformes > Salmonidae > Thymallus > Thymallus thymallus. The sequence continues at coordinate 6,337,846 of CM042378.1, read as the reverse complement.
AAGGCTGCCCTTTGTAACAACAAGAAAGCTATCTAGTAATGCTAGTGCCACTATGGTTTGGGATAATAATGTAATGACAATTTATGAGCTACTTAAGAAAAATGTCATTATCATCATATACTATAATCTTATTTAAACATGTTTTAAATTGTGTAATGTGTAATGAGAAGCAGCGTGTCAAGACAACACATGCCAAGACATGTCTCTCCCTCTCATAAATGCATTTTATTTATTGTTCCAACAGTTTCCCTTTTGCAATGTGACCGTTTTCTGTCGCCCGCAACTGCTAAAATATGAACATCAATTCACAGAATCAGTTAACTGTATTGCCTGTATAAAAAATACCCATCAGGGGAGTGAGGTCTGGTCAGGACCAAGACCTCACTGCTACCGTTTACCTCTCTCAGCCCTGATAGCCAGGCAATCATGGATTATGTAACAGCCACCGCACAACGGAATCAGTTGTTAAGTAATTCCTTCCTGCAAGAAAAACAATACATCTACATGATTACAGGCAGATAAGGGCTAAGACCAGACTGCTACAGCTACTGACCACAAACTGTAAGGAAAACACTGAGCATCACAGTTATTTAACCGTGCCCACACTGTAACTCTCATGAAACACTCATCGTGGTCATAAAAGTCATAAATCCTTTGTAGAGAAAACAACATTTAACTGGGAAAATGTTGCTGCAGCTTTGCATTAGAGTATGCCTATTGTATAGCAGCTTGGAGACGCAGCAGTGGGCTGCTTTACTAAAGACAAAAAAGGTCCTAGGAGTCAGACACCATAAAGAAGCTGAGACGTACCCATTGAAGGTCAAAAGCAAATGTGAGACATTTGTGTGATGCTTACTATAACAGCCATTGCAACCCCCTCTTGTGTGATGGCTCTGCCATTGTAACCCGATTGTTTAATCATTAATAGGGCCCTTTCCCTCCATCCACCGCTATAGATCCATGCACAGGAATCTGTGACAGAGGCCTGCTGGTACGGCTCACATACAGCAGGGCCAATCAGAGGGAGAAGGCCCAGGCCGGCATCTGCATAATCCCATTGTTACTCCAGTGAGCACCATCACTCGAGCATAATTGGCGGAACCATACCATGCCTCCGGAGGACATTGATTGTGATTGTGCCTCTGATAATTGTTTATTTTCGGAGTAGGACCATCCCCGACTCTTTTCTCTCTTTGTCGGGGAGGCTATGGTTGTGGAGGCCCGTCCATCTTAGACTCAATCTCCACAGCCTCACAAAGACAACACGAGAGAAAATAAACCGTGTCAGGAGAGTGGTAGGATGCACAATGTCTAATAGACAGATAAGAACATGAGATAAAGCTATAAAAGAGCTTTTAAAATGAGCCTCTTTTCCTATGAATCAGACTCCTGCATGAGACAGTCTCTAAAACAGCAATATACAGTGAGTTTTTTCTCACTGTAGGTGCTAAAGACAATTGACAGTGTCTCTCGTCATTGTGTAGATAGACTTTAATCTCGTTTACTGACCCTGCAACCCTGTTTTCAGTTGTTTGTCTTTTCATGCCCTAATTAAACAACCCTCCTCCTTATCTACTTCAAAACAACAAGTGTCACCTCGGGATAGCATACTGTTTGCTGGGCCCTATCTACGTTCTTACAGAATGGTAAGAAGTGTTGACCCTACTGTTAATGAAAAGGCATCATAGTGGTTTAAAGGGACAGTGCTTTCTGTTGACTCAAATGTTCTATGCAAATGTTTACAGAGTGTTTTTTTACCCAGGCACTACGGATAATGACGTAGGTTTTAGGGTTGTTTTTGGTCCCCATCACCAAATGTCATGTAGGGAGGGAGAGAGTCAGAATGAGGCCTACATTCATGCATCAAGAGACATACAGATGTAGGATCTTAATTTGAGCCAGTTTGCTAGAGCGGGAAAATGATCCTGCAGCAACAGGAAATGCTGTGGATTCGAATTAATTATACCTTTGTAGGGTTTGATAATACATTTTTTGGAAGGAAAAATCAAGTCTGATATCTCAAAGTGGCCTTTTTAACCTCAAATACACTACACGTTGTACATGGGATTCCTGTATTGCAGGAAAGTTATCCTGCAAAAGTTCTCCTGAATTAAGTTCCAGTTCAAAGTGTTGGAGTTTGTAAGCTTTTCCCATCCTTTGTAAGCATTTGCCCTACTTGGATTTGCCTACAGTATCTTTCAAATGTTTGAGTATGCTCTCCCACCCACTGTAAACATAATAAACCTGTTTAGTTGGGCTTTTCTCCAAGGTCTCTGGTAGAATGTGCTCTGTACTGTGCATACGTTTTAGAAAAAGAGCACATAAGCCTATATCATGTAATCAGTCAGCAGGGATAGTTAGGGAGCATATTGCATTTCATACAACCACCTCTGTTACCTACCAGACAGGTGAATGTGTGGGTGTCATCTGCCCTCTTCTTTCCTGTAAACATTCAAAACAATACTCCCATCACTTTATCTCCAAAAATCCCAACAGTTCAACTGCTTCCTCTCCCCCACCCCACCCCTCCCCACTTTACTCATACAATACAGTTTAACAGCAGGGCCTTTGAGTTAAGGGTGGGGCACTTGTTGTGGTTTGTGCTTGTGTTATGGCAGCCATTTACAACTGAATACCTGAAATAACATAATAGTTGAAGGGCATTGTAGATTTCCTCTCTCCTGCAGACATGGTTTCATATCCAAATCTGGGTCTTTGACATGCCAAACAAGCCACAAAATACATCCCCATATTATATTAGACCATAATGACCCACAGTACAATGGGTCAAAGACATGAAAGTGTGCTCACCCTTGCATGCTACAGCAGTCATATTCAATAAAAAAAATGCAATTATAATTATATTGACGTTTCAATTCCCCATGACTTACAACCACAGGAGAGAGGCATATAATTAATTAATAAGTGACATATATAGTCAATTTATTTAGACAAATATTTAGAACAACATAACTAACTCCACTAATAGACCCCTGGTTTAAATATGTGGCTGTTTTGATGTATGTTTAAACTATGAAGTATAGACTATAGGAGGCCTATATGTTAAAGTGTTGTATATCACATATTTGTTTCAGCATGAGAATATCAAAGTGAATGGGGGGGAGAAGCCTACTACTGCAACTCTGGAGGCAGCCTCTGCACGCAAGACACGCCTTATCAACAAAATGTGGGTGGAGCTAGGCTCCTCAACTATTTATTGGGATTCCAACAGATGGCTGAAAAACTTCAGAAGCACTTGATTAGAGCGTCCTCCTGCATTAACACAGAACACACTCTACTGTGAAGTGGGGTAACCTGCCTGAGGCATCAGCACAATGCCAACCGACTTCCTATCGCCGTTTTTGGAACTGGAGGATGAGTTCTGCAAGGTAAGAAGAAGTTTTGAAATGTGTATTAATACATCAGGCTATATAGCACATGTCTGAAAGTTATACTTTGGATTTAAAATGGTAAATAATACACTATCAAATATAACATTTAATCATTTCAACTTGGATTTGTATGTGTGCCTTTTTATCAAAGTTTTGCCTAAAGAAAAGGCTTCAAACTTTCTGATTCACGTGCGGAACGGTTTCCATCTGTCGTTTTATTCCTTGACAAACCAAGCGCACTATAGACCATTTTTGTAACTTGACATGGGCTATTGTGTTTGCTTGCAGTTTACTGTTTATTTGGTTCAGTATATATTTACATTTTTATTAGCTTGACCATGGCTTGAATCCCCGGTCTTGGAATGTGACTTTATTCCTCTCTTGTGTGATAGAATTTCCGTGGTCTGGACATGCCAGATGGCGGACCAGCCACCACCCAGATGCAGCGCGTCGTGGGATTTCAGCGCAGACACTCACTATGTCCGGTCACCCTGCCCAACTCAAAGTTCAACAGCGGCAGTGTGGATCCAATTGGCGAGTCAGCCTGCTGGGCCATTACTAACACTGCTAATCAGCAGTGGAGCCTGAAACACCAGCAACAGTTGCCCCGCTCCTCACTCAACCACATCCCATTCCGTGTGGACCGTTCGGTAAGCATGATAGAGGGCCATGTTGGCAGCCTCGGGGCCAGAGAGCAGCAGCTACCCACCACCCCTCCGCTGATGCCCCCACCCGGGCTAAGTATCAGCACCAGCTCACTGTCATCTCCAAAGTCACTCGCCCCCTCCCCTCCCATCTCCACCCGGTACAAAACCGAAATGTGCCGCACTTACGAGGAGAGTGGCACCTGCAAATATGGAGCCAAGTGTCAGTTTGCCCACGGCATGGATGAGCAGCGTGGCTTGAGCAGGCACCCGAAGTACAAAACAGAACCTTGCCGCACGTTCCACACTATTGGCTTCTGCCCCTATGGCGCGCGCTGTCACTTCATCCATAACGCGGACGAGCAGCTCGGGCCCGATGGCGGAGCACCGCCTCAGCGACAGAAGATAAGAGAACGCCCACAGCTGCTGCGTCAGAGCATCAGTTTCGCTGGCTTCTCCTCTCCCCAAGCGCTGACCGGATTCCAACCCGTTCCAGAGCCCATGCTGTTTTCCAGGGCTTCCTCTGTATCATCCCCGCCTTCCACATGTAGCCCAGAACTGCTGTCCCCATTGTTTCCAGAACCTGCTACACTGAAGCACAACTATCCGTTCTCATCTGACTTCGGAAACGGTCAGATTAATAATAACCCTCACTTTTACGCCATCACTGACTCTAAGTGCCAAACTGTCTGTGCGCAAAAGTCAGCAGCACAGAACTCTCACCGCAATGCCTTCTCATTCACCGGCCTGCCTGCCATGCAGCGGTGTGCTTCACCTGACTCTCTCTCCGACCAGGAAGGCTACACCAGCTCCAGTAGCCTGAGTGGTTGTGAGTCCCCTGGTCTTGAGGGCAGACGTCTCCCCATCTTTAGCCGCCTCTCTGTCTCAGATGACTAAACTTTAATTGCACATTGCATTCTCAATGTTGTAAAGCTAGCCGACATTTTTCATATATATCATAACGTCCATGTATACTGTTGTATACCCGTTTTAGCTAATATGGGTGACTCAACTAGCTTTACAGTATCTGTGGTGTCTGCTGAGAGTTCTGTTGAGGAATTTTCTGTACCCATTTCGAAAAAACATGTCTGTAATGATAATTCTGGGCTTGGTATAAGGACACAATTATTGTGCTTTTTACAACTTCAATGGTTCTCCTTATAGCCTTACCCTTTAGTGTGTAACCAAAGCTGAACATAGTGTCTTGTAGGCAGAGTAAATGTTGAAACATATCCCAAAATGTAGCTAGGTCTACTGTAAACAAAATGTAGCCTTTAGTAAAGGCAACTAATTGACAGTATTATCAGGTAGTCTAACCATAGGGCTTTTTGGAGATTTATTTATTTTGTATGTTTTGCAGAGTTTATGATTGTGTTATGCATGTGTATATGATGCAGAATAATATCCTTGACTATTTTCTTTGTTTGAGCTATCATGTAGCTTTAGAACTTTGAATAGTTTGAGTGTAGACACTGCCAGGACCTTGTCCACCACCATCTCTTTATGCCAGTGAAGGCAATACTTGTGTTACAAGTTACCTTGTTCAATCAGTAAATACGCTTATTGCCCTCACCGGTCATATTAAGATGCTGCAGAGAATGTGTTAGGTCTTTAGTATGTTCTAACCCAAAAAGTGCATTTCAGCATTTAGTTTGGTTTAGCATTTTCAACATTCAAGTTCAAAGCCCCTGAAACATTAATCCAGTTTATCTTACTCAGTGAGACAGGATTCTCATACACAATTGTGACTGTTTATATCATATAAAAAAACATGATTTGTGGTGTTATGTGAGGTAATAACATAGGCAAACAATGTTGCCACCATGTATGAGCACTATGAGTCACATGAAGATATTGTTCTCTTGCACACCAGCTGTTATTAGACAAGGTGGCATGAATTACTATGTTTATTTTATCTTACAATGAACTTATCTTTTGTGAGCCAAGATTTCTTTTTTTTTTTTATTTTTTTATTTTTATTTTTTACTTTTAGCCTTAACTGTGGTGGGAAAACAAACAAGGCTTTGCATTTGTTAAATTAAAACTTATTTATTTTGTTTTTCAAAGCAAAAATGTTAGTGTTGGTTTTTATATTATGTTGGTTTCTATATAATTTAAGTGTATTGTTTACATTCCATGGGATATGATTCCCGGTTTCTATCTTAATATATTTTTACCTGTTTGGTTCAAAATAAAACTTTTGGAAATCACTGACTTGTTATACTTAAAAGGCACACTCTACTTCATACCATCACTGTTATGCAATGAAGTGATATTACTCATCTTGGAAAAATTAACTAGTTGTATAATTATTAAGGCTTATGTTTTCTAAGAGGAAAAACAGTAGGATCAAATGTTTGAAGATTGAACAAGAAATGTCTCTCTGCACAAAATAAGAACATGATACAAAAATTATATTTTATTTGGACACACAAACACAGAAGTTGGGTTTTGTGTGTTTATTGTTTGGCTTTGTTCTGTCATTCTGGGGCTAGCACACTGCTGAATAATCCCAGACAATAGGGATTGGCCATTATATTGAAAAGTTGGGGTGACTGCAAGACATGAAAAGGCATGGGGCTCTCCTCGGAGTGCAGCCCTTTTGTGAGACTGCTCTCTCTTTCTTACTAACATCTGTATGCTAATGCTAGCCCATGGAAATGGGCTGAAGCAGGGGAGGGTGATTTGCAAGTCCATTGAGGAGTCATAGGTCCAGGGAGCAGATTTATTGGGGACTACGAGAAGGGGGAGGGAGTGTAGAGGCTTTCAGTTGAATGTCCCAACTGTTTACCAGTAGGAGGAGGAGGTGTGTGTGTGTTCGTCAGAGTTAAAAGCAAAGATCATTCAGGCAATAAGTTGGAGACATCCAAGAGACTGACTGAAAAAGCAATGCAAAATATCCCAACTGTAATCCATAAAAGGATTCTTATGCACCACTTTCAACAATACCCTTTGTGATAATGTGCATTATAAATAAAGACCTATCCATACATGTATTAATTTATTTGACAACCCTTTGATCTACATTTGGCTAACTATGGAAGCGATGTAGTTACCAATAGTTCTGATAGTATGATGACATTTTCAAAGTGACCTTTTCCTTTAGAGTAGACAGTCTGACAGTAAAAAAATATTTAGTCGTTGCATAAGTATTCACCCCCCCTTGTTTAGGCAAGCCTAAATTAGCTCAGAAGTCAAATTTGTCTTAACAAATCACATAATACGTTATGTGTACTCACTCGGTATGAAATTCCCCCCCCGGGGGATCAATAAAGTACCTATCTATCTAATAGGGGTTGACATGATTTTATAATGACTACCCCTTCCTCTGTCACCCATACATACATCTGTAAGGTCCCTCAGTCAAGTATTGAGTTTCAAGCACAGATTCAACTACAAACTACCCCTATACAGGAAACATGTATCCAAAATGAATAGGCCTCTTGCCACAATCAATGTCAAATTGCATGGGTACACTGTCAGAAAGAAATGTATTATTGGACAGTTCCTTGTCGTACACTACAACTTTTGCTTGTTTCATTCCATTTGTTGATTTCACCATTTTCCATTCTTTTCAGATTCAAGCAACATCTACATGGATGCAGCCATTTTTGGATCTGTCAATAAAACCTGATTGCCCACACTTATCAAGGCTTCCTGGCAGAGCTAAACCCCTGACCCGGCTGGTGCTGCCACCTGGGGATGAGATGTGGAAGTGTAGTATGTTGTCCATATATACTGTCCAAAAATATACTGTATATACCTCACACTAAACTACCCCCCATATCATAATATTTATTTTCCCTTCCTGTAATAAACATGATTTCCAGTGTTCTATTTGTGACACATTTGTGGGTTGATGGTCACTAGACTTGATAGTTAATGTTATGGATTGTACTCATATCATTTGATAGTGTTTGACGCCAGAGCGACTGAAGGTGTAAGGACCGAGGACACTGATTACTACAGTATTGATGACATGATTCTGTAGCAACTGGCAAAGTTAGTCTTTTTTTATTTTAGGCTTTTAGTACCGTCTTTAAAAGGGCCAGTCAACAAGATGCCCGTTTTCCATGCTTCTGTTCCAGAGATGTCTCCCTGAATTCTTGTATTAAACTGGATTGGTCTTTTGATTGATTTGATCACCTGGATATTCTGCTGCAGTGATATAACAAGCATTGTCATCTAGTGCTTACAATGTAGCATTGCCTTTGCCACCTTATATTAGCTTTTATTTGTGAAAATAATATTGTCTTGGCAATTTGTGAAAATAATATTATCCTATCACTATAGACGGACTATACAGAGGTGTCTGGAGTGAAGGTTTTCCATTGGGGATTATTGTGTATGCGTTGTGGAAGACCAAGGGGTTTATTCAAGACGTTTACACAGATCAGACAAGTTTGATACCTCAGTTTCAAGGGTGTCTATTTAAAACAAAGAAAAAGAAAGGAAACCGGTGTCCTTCAGGAGACCTCTTCCGGGTTACCGCTTTCTGGGAACGCTGACGTCTTCTCTGGGGTAGAACACAGAGCCTCTCGGTTCTAGCAGACCGTGAGAACGTCTTTCCGGTAGCACTAAATCAAATAAATGTTTTATTGGACACATGCACGTGTTTAGCAGATGTTATTGCGGGTGTAGCGAAATGCTTGTGCTTCTAACTCCGACAGTGCAGTAATATCTAACAAGTAATATCTAACAGTTTCACAACATATACACAAATACACATAAATATAGGTAAGGAATGAATTAAGAATATATACATACAGTAATTTGAAAAAGTAAGTACACCCCCTGGAAAGTTCTCTCTATTTTCTTTTACATATTTGGACAGGATATGTAATCTTCACTTCAACACTATTGACAGATAAAGGTTACCCAATTGAACAAATCACACACAAAAAAAACTTTGAAAATATTATGCAATTAAAATAAACAAAAATGCCATTTCCTTATGGGGAAAAAGTTAGTACACCCCTACCTTTACCATCACATAAAATTAGAATTAGGTACCAAAACAAGTGCAAATGATTAGAAAACATTAGAGAGAAACTTAGGAGGGTCCAGCCTTCCATAAAGATAAGAAAATTGGTCTAGTTTGGTCTTAACCATATGGGTGTGTGGTAACACATCATTCAAAGATCAAAAGACCTACCCGAGGCCCTCAGAAGAAAGATTATTGATGCCCATGAGTCTGGGAGGGTTTACAAATCCTTTTTCCAAGCAATTTGAAGTACATCACTCCACTGTCCGACGAAAATTCCAGACCACGGGCAAACTACCTAGGACAGGTCGTCCCACCAAAGTCAGCCCAAGAGCTGACGAAAGATGCTCATAGAAGTCTCTAAGAACCCCAGGGTAACATCAAGGGATCTACAAGCCACTCTTGCCACAATGTCGAATTGCATGGGTACACTGTCAGAAAGAGACTGCACAAACTTGGCCTACATGGGAGGTCAGGAAGGAAGTAGCCTCTGCTCTCAAAAAGTAATATCAATACACAACTGACTTTTGCCAGACACCTGGGTAAAGTAAATTGTAACATTTTCAACAAAAAAAAGTGTGTGTGTGTGATTTGTTAAATTGGGTAAACTTTATCTGACAATAGTGTTGAAGTGAAGATTTAAAAAAAAAAAAGAGAACTTTCCAGGGGGTGTACTTACTTTTTCACATGACTGTATATATGGACGAGAGATGTCAGAGCGACATTGGACTAAGATACAGTAGCATAGTATAGAATGCAGTATATACATATGAGATGAGTGATGCAAGATATGTAAACATTATTAAGTGACTAAGATACCGTAGAACAGTATAGAATACAGTTTATGCATATGATGAGTAATGTAAGAAACGAAAACATTATTAAAGTGGCTAGTGTTCCATTTCTTAAAGTGGCCAGTGACTTCTAATCTATGTCTATAGGCAGAAGCCTCTAATGTGCTAGTGATGGCTGTTTAACAGTTTGATGGCCTTGAGATAGAAGCTGTTTTTCAGTCTCTCGGTCCCAGCTTTGATGCACCTGTACTGACCTCACCTTCTGGATGACAGTGGGGTGAACAGGCAGTGGCTCGGGTGGTTGATGTTCTTGATGATCTTTTTGGCCTTCCTGTGACATCGGGTGCTGTAGGTGTCCAGGAGGGTGGGTAGTTGGCCCCCGGTAATGCGTTGGGCAGACCGCACCACCCTCTGGAGAGCCTTGTGGTTGTAGGCGGTGCAGTTGCCGTACATACAGCACAACAGGATGCTCTCAATTGTGTATCTGTAAACGTTTGTGAGGGTTTTAGGTGCTAAGCCACATTTCTTTAGCCTCCTGATGTTGAAGAGGCGCTTTCTTCACCACACTGTCTGTGTGGGTGGACCATTTCAGTTTGTCAGTGATGTGTTCGCCGAGGAACTTGAAGCTTTCCACCTTCTCCACTGCGGTCCCGTCAGTTTGGATCAGGGGGTGCTCCCTCTGCTGTTTCCTGAAGTCCACGATCAGCTCCTTTGTGTTGTTGACGTTGAGTGAGAGGTTTTTTACTGGCACAACACACCCAGTTCCCTCACCTCCTCCCTGTAGGATGTCTCATCATTGTTGGTAATCAAACTTACTACAGATGTGTCATCTGCAAACCTCCAACCTCCTGTGTGCTACCCTCCAAGCAATCAGCCCCTTGATTACTCACCAACCTCAATCAGCCCCAATTAGTCCTGGCCAGAGGACCTGTCGAAACCTGGTCCAGCAGAGGGAGCCACCGGCGCGTGATGTAGACTCCGTCTATCACCAGGCCTCGACCAGTCTCCCCCTGGTGGCTTGTCCCCGGTACGGCACAGTGTATTGGGGGGAGGTATCCCAGTTCCATCAGCCAGGACTAGATATTGTGCCCATTCATTCTTGTGCAAAGGGCCACTCCTCTCCAACGGTTACGACTGTACGCAGGCAAATGGCAAGTCTGTTTTATACGGGCATGTATAGTTGATTGTGTGTATATTACATTTTTTTGCATGCATGAACATGCATACTCTTATGTGCATGAGCCTGAGGGTGGATGTTTGTGTGTGTGTCTGTGTGTCTGGGGGAGGTTAACAGTATGTATCTACTCCGAACCTGAAGTAACACCCCCACAGGGGGCTCACTATTATTTTATATATATGTCCTACTTACAATCCATACGGACTGTCTACGTTTTATCTCAAACTATACAACTTTAAATGTGCGAGGGTTTAACTTGCTTACATTTCTTTAGCTCACCATTGAAGACACACTTAACATCAGATATTAATCGATTTCAAACACTAGAAGCTTATATCTTATTCATGTGCTGCTAAGAAAACTAAAGGTTTTTTGATTACTATCAAGTGAAAGCTTAATGTGAAGATATATTTTTATTTATTTAACCTTTATTTGACTAGGCAAGTCAGTTAAGAACAAATCCTTATTTACAATGACGGCCTACCTACAGGGTCAGCCCCTGGAGCAAATGAGTGTTAAGTGCCTTGCTCAAGGACCATTCGACAGGTTAAAACCTTGTCAGCTCGGGTATTCGAACCAGCGACCTTCCGGTTACTGGCCCAACGCTCTAACCGCTAGGCTACCTGCCGCCCCCGGTAATGAAGATTAGGGTGTCTGGCAAAGACGATGTTGGAAGGTGACTAAACGGATGACAGGCAGAGGAATCATCATTAGCCATCATGAAAGCTGAATACAAAAGTGTTACAAGTTCTGAGGAAGTATTTCTCCATTTAAGAACAAGGCAGAACATTTATGAAAATGCATAGAGACCTAGTCGACTGTTGGCATTGAGACAAATTGAATGCCTTCTCGCTCGCACACGCATTTTCAGTTCTGCCCACAAATTTTCTATAGGATTAAGGTCAGGGCTTTGTGATGGCCACTCCAATACCTTGACTTTGTTGTCCTTAAGCCATTTTGCCACAACTTTGGAAGTATGCTTGGGGTCATTGTCCATTTGGAAGACCCATTATTTGCGACCAAGCATTAACTTCCTGACTGATGTCGAGATGTTGCTTCAATATATCCACATAATTTTTCTTCCTCATGATGCCATCAATTTTGTGAAGTGCACCAGTCCCTCCTGCAGCAAAGCACCCCCACAACATGATGCTGCCACCCCCGTGCTTCACGGTTGGGATGGTGTTCTTCGGCTTGCAAGCCTCCCCCTTAATACACAAACATAACGATGGTCATTATGGCCAAACAGTAATATTTTTGTTTCATCAGACCAGAGGACGTTTCTCCAAAAAGTACGATTTTTGTCCCCATGTGCAGTTGCAGACTGTAGTCTGGCTTTTTAATGGAGGTTTTGGAGCAGTGGCTTCTTCCTTGCAGAGAGGCTTTTCAGGTTAGGTCGATAAGACTTGTTTAACTGTGGATATAGATACTTTTGTACCGGTTTCCTCCAGCATCTTCACAAGGTGCTGGAGATTGATTTGCACTTTTCGCACCAAAGTACGTTCATCTCTAGGAGACCGAACGTGTCTCCTTCCTGAGCGATATGACAGCTGCATGGTCCCATGGTGTTTATACTGGGGTACTATTGTTTGTACAGATGAACGTGGTACCTTCAGGTGTTTGGAAATTGCTCCCAAGGATGAACCAGACTTGTGGAGGTCTACAATTTTTTTTCTGAGGTCTTGGATAATTTCTTTTGATGTTCCCGTGTTGTCGAGCAAAGAGGCACTGAGTTTGAAGGTAGGCCTTGAAATACATCCACAGGTACACCTACAATTGACTCAAATTATGTCAATTAGCCTATCAGAAGCTTCTAAAGCCATGACATCATTTTCTGGAATTTTCCAAGCTGTTTAAAGGCACAGTCAACTTAGTGTATGTAATCTTCTGACCCACTGGAATTGTGATATAGTGAATTATAAGTGAAATAATCTGTCTGTAAACAATTGTTGGAAGAATTACTTGTGTCATGCACAAAGTAGATATCCTAACCGACTTGCCAAAACTATGTTTGTTAACATGAAATCTGTGGAGTGGTTGAAAAATGAGTTTTAATGACTTCGACCTAAGTGTATGTTAATTTCCGACATCAACTGTATATCCTACTACCAGTCACGTTTCAGCCCTGTTTACATGTATATCCTACTACCAATCACTGTTCAGCTCTGTTTACATGTATATCCTACTACCAGTCACCTTTCAGCCCTGTTTACATGTATATCCTACTACCAGTCACCTTTCAGCCCTGTTTACATGTATATCCTACTACCAGTCACCTTTCAGCCCTGTTTACATGTATATCCTACTACCAATCACCTTTCAGCCCTGTTTACATGTATATCCTACTACCAGTCACCTTTCAGCCCTGTTTACATGTATATCCTACTACCAGTCACCTTTCAGCCCTGTTTACATGTATATCCTACTACCAGTCACCTTTCAGCCCTGTTTACATGTATATCCTACTACCAGTCACCTTTCAGCCGTTTACATGTATATCCTACTACCAGTCACTGTTTATGTATAAACCACTACAGTACCCCTGCACATTGAATAAGGTGCTGGCACTGACATGTATATACTTGCATTGTCATTTCTAACTCACATCGTAGTTCTTGTGTAGTTTTTATAAATGTTTTATTCTATAATATTATCTATACTATTATTATAAATCACTGCATTGTTGGGAAAGTACTCTAATGTAAACATTTCACTCTACTGTTTTACACCTGTTGTATACTGTGCACGTGGGGAAAAACGTACTTTTCGAAACTTACTTAAACACACATGGTTAACTCCTGTTCCTTCCCCCAAGGGAATGCATCTGTCTGAGTCCCACGCTCATACAATCAATCCATATCAAAAGTAAATCAAATACAATAATTAATCAAATAATTTACCTTTATACAATACTGCATCAGGAAAAGTCTACACCCCAATACAACAGGAAAGTTTACTGCTGTTTCCATTACATATCTGTATCATACAAGGCAAATATACGGTTTATGGCTTAGTGGTGCTATAAAAGACATGGTTCATAGTCAGTCAAGACAATACAGTACATGTAATTTTTACAGAATAAAATGATGTTGTTACTGCAAGGAAATGGAAGTAATGTCATCTGAACAGCAGGTACTTTATAATATTATTAGGTTTTACATTTGTAGTCATTAACACCGTTGTCTTTTTGACTGCCTTCACATCAGTGTTAATTTTGTCAACAATAACTATGATTAAAAATATTCGCCAACAACCTATTTTCGTGATGAAAACTAATGATGATACTGAGACGAGATGCAATAAAAAATATAAAAAAAACACGAAAACTGCACCAAATTAATTTTAATTTCAGTTGACGAAAATGTGAAGAGACGACAATTCCACGTGAGAATAATGGACATTCAGTTCGACATTAAGCTTCGCATAATATTTAATGCAATCCTCTCATTGGAAGAATTAATGTCTTTCAGTTGCTGATTCTGACTGAGCTGATCTGCCCGGCTCTCTGACACAGCTTTCTGGCAGTCACTTCAGTCGCTTGTCAATCATTAGAAATGATGTGCAAAGCTGTCAACAAGGCAAAGGGTAGCTATTTTGAAGAATCTCAAATACAAAATACATGTTGTTATGTTTAACCCTTTTTTGGTTACTATATGATTCCATATGTGTTATTTCATCATTTTGTGTCCAAACTTTTGACTGGTACTGTAAGTGGGAAAATGGACATTGTCAAATCAAAACCCAACCTTCATTTACTCGTTGTGAAGCACAGATGTTGCAAACTCCGTTTTAACTGTCATAAAGTCTGAGACTGACTTTGGTAGTCAATTTTGCCACCATATTGACTCATATTGATGCCACATAGGCCATTTCAAAGGGATTTGTTGCTTATTAAAGGCAGTCACTCTTTAAGGTCACCTGCATCATGAAATGTATTTTGTACACACATCCAGACACTCAGCTCGTTTGTGTGGTGACTTTTGTAGGGATGGGAGAGTTTCTCTGAATATTTATTTGTACTGCTGTGGACATGTCGAGGTTATCGGGACAGTAGCCTATTACGGCTAGTCTTAAATCGTTAGATAACTAAAGTTGGCTGTAATTATGAGTATAAAACTAAAAGTGTGCTGTTTTCTGTCTTATAAAGCTTGTGTCATAACGGGAGGTCCAAGGCAGGTTTAATTAATTTGCATACAGCGTGGCATCTGGGCACAATGTTGACGCAGTGGCAGATAAGATTTTTATTACCATGTGTAGACGCAACAAATCTCATTCAGATAGCGATCCATGACGACAACGATCCATGATAACGCAAGGTGTAAACCATGGCTTCTGTTATCTGACTGTGCCATGTGACAGTGGGGGCAGAGGAGGCATCTGGTTTGGAATGCTAATTTTGCAACTCTCGCAAGTGTTGGATCAAGATTGACAGGAACATCCGTCAAATACATCTGCTAATGTCAAGATAAGCAGGGTTTATCGTACATCATCTTAACTCGGGACAGAGAGGGAAAAGGGCTAAGGTGTCCATCTTTTTATTGTCATTTTATTTATTTATTTATTTAACCTTTATTTACATAGATACAACCTAACCATAGTCCATTAAAGCTTATTTCCTGTTGGAAAAAATTGTTGGATCAATGGATATCCAAGTTTGAGTGTGTGTTAGTGATATCGGACATGAGACATATTCAGCTTCATAACAGTGAAATAAAAAAAGCCATAAAAAAAATGTGTACTCCATATTCAGTTGATTTATCAGGTTGTAGAGAGCATAAGAGGATCCATGTTGTTCCGTTTCTGTATATCGATTATTCATAAAAGCAATTGAAGCAAGGCAAGCAACACCATTTTAGCGTGATATTTCTATTAATCAGGCCTACATTTCAAATGGTTTTTTTTCCCCTTTCCCCAGTTTGATTACAGTATCATATGCTCATGTATTTTTGTTATGCTTGTTTTAAAAAAAGCATCAGCTGAAATTTAAGATTACTTAATGACTGTCACATGATAGAAAGCCTTTGTTTGTGCCCCAGTTTGTGGCACCAAGACGCCAGACATGTACAAAAAGCATTTTTACTATTTACAAACACACATCAATAAATTTGTTTACATACATCATCCTATGAATAAGGACATTGAGAGTGCTTTTTTTGTGTTCACTGGACGGCGCAGGCAAATTATGCTAAAGCCTTTCAGTCAACGTAAGTATGTAATGCAAGAACGCAATAAGCCACGCGAAATGGATTCCCTGCGTAGTTGTGACACGTTACAAATTGTGGGCTGCAATATTCTGCAATGCAATGCAATTCTGCAGGACAGACATTTTGCGTAGCTAATTGCGTTGCATACTTACGTAGGCTATAAATTAGCCTTAACTGTGCTTCCATCCTTGGCTCAGTCAAAGCTTTTGAGATTGAGGACTCAAGATAGATTGCTAATATACAACCATCTGTTCACAAATGCTTAGAAAACATAATTAACTCACTAATTACAGTATACAAAACATACCAAGCCAGTCAAATATCATTTTTAGACAGTTACATAAAGAAAAACTATACAAAGGACAGGTCAAACCTGTGAGACTTGTCAATGCTGATTCTACAATGACAGGTCAAAGACAGGTCAACCCCACTGAGACTTGTCAATGCTGATTCTACAATGACAGGTCAAAGACAGGTCAACATGTGAACCTTACTGTGAGACTTGTCAATGCGGATTCAACAATGACAGGTCAAAGACAGGTCAACCCCACTGAGACTTGTCAATGCTGATTCTACAATGACAGGTCAAAGACAGGTCAACCCCACTGTGAGACTTGGCAATGCTGATTCTACAATGACAGGTCAAAGACAGGACAACATGTCAACCTTACTGTGAGACTTGTCAATGCTGATTCTACAATGACAGGTCAAAGACAGGTCAACCCCACTGAGACTTGTCAATGCTGATTCTACAATGACAGGTCAAAGACAGGTCAAACCCACTGAGACTTGTCAATGCTGATTCTACAATGCCATTTGTGTGGTTCTATTTATTCGTGTAAGTGTCCCGCACCTCCGCAGCGAATGGTGGGGAGAGGTGATGGTCAGTAAACAGTCTTATCTTCCCATAGAGAGGTAGTGTCTTGTCAGATGAAACACTCCTGGTCAGCTTGTGGTCTTACCTGACCAGGTGATAGGTCAACCAGTATATGAATATGGGCTGGGCGGCTGCGATGGACATGGTCAGGTACATCCTCAGCTGGTTCCTGGACGCTTGAACCAACACACCTTGGGCTGCTGCCTCAGACAGGAGCTTTAGTCTCAACGTGCGGATCTGAAGAGAGGACCAAGACAGAGGGAGCCAAAATCAAGTTTGTGAACCTACGTACAGTAGTCAAGGCACTGGCAGGGGACACTGGGTGTAGTATATTAGTTTCTAAAGTCAGCTCTTCCTGCTACTCACCATGAAGACGAAGATGGATACACAGCACCATAGCAGCGTTAGGTAATACCCCGCTCGACCAAAGAGTAACCCTGCCACGACCACTACAATCATCCTGCACACACAAGGGGATCCTTCACAATTCATCCGAGTAGTTGATGTGCCATCCTGTCTTTACAACTGTTATATCAGATGACATCAATGTTGAAAGACAGGAAAATCCAGAACCACAAACCGCAATGTCATACTATTCATGTCAGAGAGAGCAGGGCCATCCGTACCCCACATATTTGTATCCGGAGAAGGCCACAAGGTCGATAGTGGTGAGGTCTGTGTTGACTGCGACCAGGTAGAGACTGAGGAGGACAGCTAGCACCTCCATGATGAGCCACACCAGGGCCGAGCTGGCCTGCATGCCCAGGATCTCAGGGGCAAACCTAGAGACAGAGGGGAGGTTGAGGTTAGGGTAGATACAAGTTTCAGGATTCTCTTTATACAGAACACTGTTAAGAAATTTGCAAAAAAGTGAGTGGAAGTGGGCCACCTTTACCTGTTCTGTGTTCCGAGCGCTAACCCAGCCACCAGGACGTATGTGATGAAACCCATTGCTGCAAAAGAATATAAAACAATGTTAAAACAACATAAAAACAATAATATTGGTTTGGTTCAGTCAGGGTGGTAGACCTGACCAAACCTCCTTTACCTGGAATGTACAAGTCAGGAGCGTTGATATCAAAGCGTGGCGCCACTGGGGTGTCCTGTTGGTAGCTCACTTCCCAGTTCTAAACAAAACAAACAAAAACATACATCTTCTTTAGTCCCCAAATCAATGAGTGTTAAGTTCAGTATCAGCTTGGTAGCTCTGAGTCTGGACATGGACACAAGCAATACGAACAGATGGTGACCATATGGTTACCAAAATAACATGGCAGCAGTACCTGGTGCACATAGGGGAACACTAGCAGGCCAAGTTTCTTGCCCACGTAAACTGTGTCCACAGCAAAGTAATACTTCAGCTTGGAGATGGGGAGGAATCGATCCAGCTGTAGAGTAAAACCAAGACGATTTAGCCCTACTTAATGGCACTCATGTTGCTACTTACTAACTGGTACCACAACTATTTACCATCAGTACCATGAGTCTTACATTTTTGTCTACCAAGTCTTTGCCCTGGCTGGCCAGGCTGCTCCCGTAGGACATGGCCAAGTTGGACATTGGGTCTGAGAGGAGGGTCTGGCCGGGGTAGCCCATCGCCCCAACACCCTGGCCCGGGAACCCAGCGGGCTGCACCCCTGGTGCTGCACTGGTATCGTCAAACAGCTGGCTGGCGTCTGTCCCGTCCATTGACGTGTTCCTCGTCCTCATTTTGGGACCTGTCACGCAAGAGGATGAAACCACATCCTGGTCAGCAGAGTGGGGGATACAGACTGAAAGTACTGCGCAACACATGCATGCATCGTTAATAGCTGTGAAGTTATGTGAAGTTGTAAGGTGACAAACGGAAATCTTCCAATGCATTTGAAGGACAACCAAAATTGAGCCGCAAAAGAAGGAGGTGTGCAGTGCACACTGACACATAGCCTGGCCTAAGCAGACAGTGCCGATAATGCTGTCTCTTCACTCCATGTTTAAGATAAACCCTGCTCTCAGTCATCAATTTTGGTTGTGTTTTATCCCGAGGTCAGAATGGTCACATTATCACGCACTAAACAGAAGGACACCCTGACCTCACCCCAGTCTCTTCCTATCAATTTATGCTTTGTCCTTCTTTCACCGACATTCATTGGCCTGCACTGTAAACTAATCGTATTATTAATATTTAACAACGAGATCCCTTGAGATTAGGAACCTCTTTCTCAAAGAGAGAGATCTGGCTAGAAGTCAGCCAGGACAAGTAGGCTCTATTTCAAAATGGACCATTGAAACATCAAACAGACACAATAAGACTTATTTATAGATCTCCACTTGTAGTCTACTGTAGAGCTGGGTCGATAAACCGAAAATTATCGATACTAACCGGATCAAGGATTTACTGACATCGATAATAATAATAAACTTTGTGAAGTTTGAAATGAAATAAGTCTGCTAATATGGGCTATTACTAACTGGATAAATAGTACAATATTAAAAGTAGTAGTAATGTTAAGGGTCATATAACTAAGTAACTGGTGCACACTAATGTCAAAGTCATCATTCAATTCATCATTATCATGACATTTGAGTCAATTTACGGTGAAATTGATTTTTGTCCATATAGTCCAGCTCTAGTCTACTGTCTAAAAAAACCTAAAAGCCTATAGGCCTAAATAATTAAATACAAAGTTTGTTATTCAGCAGAAGCACATCTCTTAATATCTGTATCTCTATTTCTGACCAATTTTCGTGGGTAGGCCTATTGTTTCATCTCCTTTACAAAATCAGTAAGTTTAACATGGTGCTCTTAGCCCTTCTCATGACAATTCCATTCCATTACAGTGGAGCCAATGCAAGTCCCATTTTGCCTTGTGAGTGAAATGGCCCAGCGCTCCGACGCTGCCCAAATGCTCTGTATAAACTCAAACACGGCTCACTTGCGATACGGTTTTGGAAACATTTGCAAATTAACTTTCATATAATAAATCATTGTTCAAAAGGAAAGTTGCACCCGGCTGTATTTTGAGAAACATGCGACCCAGACGGAAATGTAAAATGGAATAGTCCAATGGAAATGTGAGAGGATGTGTCGTAGCCGAGGTTGCGTGTGAAAACACAGAGGTGCATCTTTGCTAAACTGTACACAGTAAGTGTATATAATGTCCAAATCTCCTCTGTATGTCGATCCCTGACACACACAGACAGGGGCATGTTGCCTCTTTAGAAAGTTGGTTTATTTTTGGTAAATTGCACTGTTTGAATAGGTCGTGATGATAAAAAAGAAAGAAGCCAATTGTGAACCCAAAACTAACGTGACCAGGTACCTTATTTTACAGGCACCCTTGCAAACAAACGGTTGCAAATGCAACTATTTTGGTCGCAGTACTGACCCCTGAATGTGCCCAAAAAGGTGTCTGAATCGCCGATTTCTGAAGACGTTATGATCAATAATTGCAATATGTCATCTTCAAACATGTAAAGATTGATATGTAGGGTACATGTGAATAGTCATGGATGTGAGCTGAGGTCTTTTGCCTTTTGATAGGCCGTCATTTTAAATAAGAATTTGTTCTTAACTGACCTGCCTAGTTAAATAAAGGTTAAATAAAAACAAATATATATAAAAAATGATATACAATGCTATCCTATTAACTGTTATTCATAAAACAGAGGACTAGCGACTTGCTGCATAGCCTACATTAAAATGTAAAATTCCATAGGAATGCCAATACATTTTCACCTGATGAGAGCAGTAAACCATTACACGTAGTTACTCTAAATTAAGATGTATTCGTATGGGGCCATAGCAGATTGGTCTGTTACTAGAATGCTAAAAGTAATTTATACCATGGCATTGTTAAACACTTGTTTCTGATTGTCAAGCATGCATTATCTCCCTATAATGCACGGTATATTAACAAGGTAGAATTAATTGGCTACAGCTAATTCTTACATTGTCTATGTTTGAGCGAAAACAAAAGTCAAATTGAAAACAATATTGGCATTGTTGTTGTTTTCATAATAGCAAGATATGACTGATGGGTTGGTTAGCCAAACTAACAAGTATGTTTGATCGGTTACCACGGCGACTACTGTAGCTATCTAGGATGTGTTCGTGAATTCAGTCTGGAGTGCCAGAGTGCGCTCAGGGCGTTAGTAAATGTGTTTATAAAAACAGCTGAAATGCCTAGAGGCAAAAAGCATTCAACAGTTCAGGATTAAAAATGTGCTTAACAAATCATATAATAAGTTTCATGGACTCATTCCCTGTTCAATAATAGTGGTTAACATGATTTTTGAATAACTATCCCATCTCTGTACCCAACACATCTAGTAGTGAATTTTAAGCACAGATATAACCACAAAGACCAGGGAGGTTATTCAATACCTCGAAAAAAAGGGCACTGATTGGTAGATGAGCAAAAATAACCAAAAGCAGATGCTGAATATCCATTTGAGCATGGTGAAGTTATTAATTACACATTGGATGGTGTATCAATACACCAAGTCATTACAAAGATACAGGCGTCCTTCCTAACTCAGTTGCCAGAGAGGAAGGAAACTGCTCAGGGATTTCACCATGAGGCCAATGGTGATTTTAAAACAGTTTTAAAATATATGGCAAGACTTGAAAATGTCTTTCTAGCAATACTCAACAATCAACTTGACAGAGTTCGAAGAATTTAAAAAAGAATAATGGGAAAATGATTGTACAATCCAGATGTGAAAAGCTCTTAAGAGACTTACCCCCAAAAGACTCACAGCTGTAATCACAGCCAAAGGTGCTTCTACAAAGTATTGATTCAGGGGTGTGAATACTTATGTAAATGAAATATTTCTGTACTTAATTTTCAATAAATTAGAAACATTTTCTAAAAACATGTTTTCATGTCATTATGGGGTATTGTATGTAGATGGGTGGGGAAGAAAATTGATATACATTTAATCCACTTTGAATTCAGGATGTAACAACAAAATGTGGAACAAGTCAAGAGGTGCTAAATTACTAAAATGTAAACAAGTTCTGATTGGACACTGGGCGGAGACTAACAAGAACCTAACGTTAGCTAAACATGTTATTTACTTATTTAATGTATCCTTTATTTAACATTAGCTAACATAACCAGAGCAGGCACAGTCCAATGTCCCAATTTAGAAGCAATGCGGCCAGTACGTAAAGACTTGAAAACGTAACTCTAAAGAGAGAATAGCGTGGCCTTATAACCACGTAAACCTGAATAATGTAGCCCGAAGCTGATCACACATTTTTCATGTTCTCTGTCTACATGGAATATGAAAATCTGTCTGGTGAGGTTATCTAATGTGGCTAACAGCGAGCTATCCAGCTAAATCAGTATTGTGCAACATGGTGTTCGCTACCTATATTACAAAAAAGCAAGTTAGCTAACTACATTTGCTAGGTAGTTAGGTTAGCTTTGGTTTGAAGAGCAGCCATGGAGTGGGTTAGCTTGCTAGCTAGCTATTAGCCGGTTAGTTAACTAGCTACCTAGCATACGTTAGCTAGATTTCTAGGTCAAAAGGTAAGATATCTTACCAATACTTTGATCAACGTACGTAACTTACGCTGTCTGAACCCACTTTGGGTTGCTGTGTAATCCATGTCCATCAATTATACAGGTATGTTGGGATATTGACAATAAAAACGCTGATATGATCCATTCAATATGCTTCCTACACATCTAGTACACAGCCACGCCCATATGTCAACTGGCCAATGATAGTATCGTAAAATGTTTTGGGTAAAATGTGGACCAATCGAAATAATCCACTATAACTAATGTATTTATGCAGGGGCAGCAACTTCATAAAATCTTTTTCGGCGTTAGTTACAGTACATAACAGTATTTTTATTTAAGTACTTTACACCACTGATTTCCACCTAAATTCTTGACACATTACATCTCTTACACGGTAATGTTTACCTGTATTGCACCCTTAGCACGGATGTTTAGATTGGGAAAGTGGGAAAGTGAATCGGTTTCTAATGACCAATGGTGTTCTAGTCTCCTGCCACGTTCATATGCCATCAGAGTTTTCGGAAGCTCCCATATCGAGCTAGAAACCTGCCAAAAGGTTGAATGTACATATTGTTAGGATCGTAAGAAAAGCCATGCATGAAACGTAAATGTGACAGTTCATCTGTGAACATACAAGCACCATGTTACGATTAAGGACCAACATTTTAGGCTTGAACAAATCTTGTGTTGCAATTCTGACGTAGAATAATACCTTTCAGAGTTTTGGCAGTTTTATCTCACCAACAAAAAAAAGTACACCAAACGGCCTGTGAAGTCATGGAAACCGGAATGAGGTATCCTGCACGTTTTCAAGTTAAAAGTATCCATTCTCTATTACTCAGTTGAGTTTACTTAACATTTAGGTAGCTAGTGTAATGGATTTATTTGCCAGCGCAAGTCTCGATAGCACTAGCTGTATTATGCCTACGTAAACAGTGACGTTTCAGTCCACTAGGTGTATCTCTACAGCATGGGCATATATCTGGGTGACGTGGAAATCCCCATGCATGCACCTTATCAAAATATGACTAATTCAACATCCCATTCTCTGGGCTCTGTCTGCAATTATAACCAATAGTATCTACCAGAATAATGACACATATAATAATAATAATAATAATAATAATAATAATAATAATAATAATAATAATAATAATAATAGATAGAATCTATTAATTATGTATGACCACTGGAGTCTTTGCCTCTCAAAATATAGAATATTTTGATATTTATTTCATCACATTCTGTAGGAGGGGTTAATATGAATTTTAAACAATTTTACATGATTTATATGAATCTGGTAATGAGCATATGGACTTTGAAATGAGCAAGAGAGAGGTTAAACGTAGGCTAAATCTGGCATAAGCTTATTCCCACACTTTACAATAACTCTGTTGCAGTGGTCATAGGTAGTCTTCGTATAGGCTATTCCCTCCATCCCGACACTGCTTCCCAGTTGAAGAGCTTGTGACCTCCATGCAGCACCACAGCACCATGCACCTTTGGAAAAGCACCCCCCAGCTTCAGAAACTGCCCTTCTGGAGGCATGCAGACTTAGAGTCATTATACCTACCCTAATGTAGGCCTTTTTGCCTACTAGCCAAATCAAGTGCAGAGCATTCATGGTGCGTGCAACTCATCATTCCAACATATTTGTACATTTAATTAATCCTTCATTCAGTTCAGTCAGTCAGTATGTCATACATTTAGTTGCAATATGAACTGAATCAAAGAGAATAGAACAATCTAAATTCAGTGAAGTTCTTTAGCCTATCTCTTTAATAATTCAACGTTTAATTTAGGCCTATCCAAATATAAAATAGGCCTTCAACTTGTAGGCATTGCAATTTAGGCTATCATTTTGGGTACTGGTGTCTTGCGGAATAACTTTAGAACTCTATTTGTGTTTTATAACTGTTTTTATTATAGGGCTCCCCTTAAAAAGAGACCCAAGCTCACAGCCCTTTAAATATAGCCTCTTAATACATTTTTAACAAAATAGCAGATCTTGCAATAAGAATAGGCTATCTGGCAGAGTTACTCCACATCAATAATAATATTTTGCGAAAGGCTCGGCGCACGCATACTCAGGCTGACTGGCTCTCGTTTGGGCAAATGAGAAATAAGTGCACTCAGGCTATCCTGAAGGCTAAAGTTAGTTACTTTAAGGAGCAGTTCTCACTCTGTGGGTCTAACCCCAAGAAGTTCTGGCAAACACTGAAAGACCTGGAGAATAAACCCTCCTCATCACAGCTGCCAATGTCCCTTAATGTATGTGACCCTTTGGAATTACCTGGAGTTCTACATAAATAGGTAATTACATTTGATCTGATCTTCATCTAAGTCACAACATTAGACAAACAGTCTGCTTAAACTAATAACACACAACATGTCTTTATTGAACACACCGTGTAAACATTCACAGTGCAGGGTGGAAAAGTATGTGAACCCTTGGATTTAATAACTGGTAGACCCTCCTTTGGCAGCAATAACCTCAACCAAACGTGAAAAAAAAAACGTAGTTGCGGATCAGACCTGCACAACGGTCAGGAGGAATTTTGGACCATTCCTCTTTACAAAACTGTTTCAGTTCAGCAATATTCTTGGAATGTCTAGTGTGAACCATTCTCTTGAGGTCATGCCACAGCATCTCAATCGGGTTGAGGTCAGGACTCTGACTGGGCCACTCCAGAACGGGTATTTTCTTTTGTTGAAGCCATTCTGTATTGGATTTACTTCTGTGTTTTGGGTCGTTGTCCTGTTGCATCACCCAAGTTCTGTTGAGCTTCAATTGGTGGACAGATAGCCTTACATTCTCCTGCAAAATGTCTTGATAAACTTGGGAATTCATTTTTCCGTCGATGATAGCAAGCAAAGCAGCCCCAAACCATGATGCTTCCTCCACCATACTTTACAGTTGGGATGAGGTTTTAATGTTGGTGTGCTGTGTCTTTTTTTTCTCCACATATAGTGTTGTGTGTTCCTTCCAATCAACTCAACTTTAGTTTAATCTGTTCTTGTTTAGTGTTTTACGTATCGTAGACTCGTCAACAGAGATGTTAGCATGTTCCAGAGATTTCTGTAAGTCGTTAGCTGACACTCTAGGGTTATTCTTAACCTCAATGAGCATTCTGCGCAGTGCTCTTGCTGTCATCTTTGCAGGACGGCCAATCCTAGGGAGAGTAGCAACAGTGCTGAACTTTCTCCATTGATAGACAATTTGTCTTACCGTGGACTGATGAACATCAAGGCATTTAGAGAAACTTTTGTAGATGTTTTTTACCATTCGGCCATCAGATTTGCCATCAATGCTCCTTATAGGACACATCACTGTACTCTATACTCCTCTGTTAACTGGTCATCTCTATAACCGTCACAAGACCCTCTGGTCTATGCTTATTTATAAAACCCTCATAGGCCTCACTCCCCCCTATCTGAGATACATACTGCAGCCCTCATCCTCCACATACAACACCCATTCTTCCAGACACATTCTGTTAAAGGTCCCCAAAGCACACACATTCCTGGGCTGCTCCGCTTTTCAGTTCGCTGCAGCTAGCAACTGGAATAATCTTCAAAAAAACTGGACAGTTTTATCTCCATCTCTTCATTCAAAGACTCAATCATGGACACTCTTACTAGCACTTGTGGCTGCTTCGCGTGATGTATTGTTGTCTCTACCTTCTTGCCCTTTGTGCTGTCTGTGCCCAATAATGTTTGTACCACGTTTTGTGCTGCTACCATGTTGTGTTGCTGCCATGCTGTGTTGTTGTCTTAGGTCTCTCTTGATGTAGTGTAAGAATGTGTCATTAACTGACTTGCCTAGTTAAATAAAGGTTAAAGTCTACATCACTCTCACACATGTCATTTGTGAAAGGCTCAAGACTATACTATGCCATCTACTGGCATAAAGTTGCTATTGAATGCAGTTCTAAAACAAGCTCCAGACTTTTACTTTGGAAATGAAACCGGGAGCTGCAAAGCAACTCTAACGTCAGGGCTTGAGTTGCTTGTTCGACTAGCTACGTTAGGTTCATGTCCTTTGCAGATGCCACATTACTGACGAAAGTTTGTACATATAAAAAACATCTGTAAAGGGAGACATAAAGTAAGAATTTTATGTGTAAATGTTAATTCATAGTTGTAAAATAGGGTTTGTATGTTTACAGATCTAATTTGACGTTTCCGTTTCATGTTCCATGCATGGCTTTTCTTACGATCCTAACTATTTACGTATGGATTTTCTTACGATCCTAATGATACGTACATTTTCAACCTTTCACTTGAATGACCCTCCAAATAGGACTTACAAGGTGGAAAAAGTACCCAATTGTAATACTTGAGTAAAAGTAAAAATATCTTAATAGAAAATGACTCAAGTACAAGTGAAAGTCACCCAGTAAAATACAACTTGAGTAAAAGTCTGAAATTATTTGGTTTTAAATGTACTTAAGTATCAAAAGTAAATGCAATTGCTAAAATATACTTAAGGGAGTGAACGTTATTTATAATAAGTGTTACATGGAGAAAATCCAGACCTCTCTGAAATGAAAATGGATGGCCCTCCCTTCAGTAAAATATATTGGTAAATGAATGCTTGAAAATAAACAAGTGACCCTCCCCTATACCAAAAATAATAATTAAAACAGAGAACATTTACCATCACTTATTGGACAGACCAGAGCCTTTGATATGTAGTTTTAGAAACTGTTCTTTGTCCTGTAAGCATTACATGGCAATTTTGATAGAGCACAGGGCTGCAGGCCAAACGGTTGTGGGTTTGCAGACCACCGTGGATAGGAGTAGGGGTGGAAAGACCTCCTATATAGTAAAAGCAAAAATAGCCTTTTAATAGTATTTTTACATATTAGCGGAATCTTTAATACCACACATTACCAAAATTACAGGCTAAGAATAGACAGAGAGATAGGCATGTGTTCATCTTATCACATTTCTCCAATGCGAAATCAGTGTGTCTTGTTTGCAACGAAACTGTCCCTGTTTTCAAATAATACAATCTGAGACATCATTAGGAATCTGAGCATGGTACTGTACTTTCAAAGGTTAGGCCTACCATTCCACCCCAGACTGAGTTTGCCTACCAACGCTGGCTACTCTTCTTCCGTAGCTTAACCCAACGAGAGAAGGGCACAAGTGTTTTGCTAAAAGCTGTCTGGGTTTAAACAACTTCTATTGTTCATAAAGTGAATAGCTTAATCAATTGATAGTGACAGAATTTGACTATTTCCCGGCTATAGAAGGTTGTAGCTCAGCCTCTGAATATCCAAGAAACAAAACAATGATATCCCCATATGCATCGGAGTCATGTATTTTACGGCTATTTTACAGCTTGTTTCCTAGCATAAAGCATCACGGACCAAAGCGATGTTATAGATCACTTTATAAAATCGGGCTGAGGGTTGGAATATCCATTGCTTTGTCTAATGCAGCCTAACTTTATTTACACCATCCCAGCAGCCATCTTAGAAATACAACTTTTCTCTGTGCTTCTCCAAGCATGCATTTCATAGCCTATAGGCCATAGATCCTTTGATTGATATCACACTAAATAGCCTATAGGCGCACTTGATATTGCACGCCAAGCAGACAATCCGAGATGAGGGGCGGCATCGGGCACACATCGATATATAGCCTAATAAACAACTAATTCTAAAACACTGAGAAATATATACATTTAGTCAATTACATGACCCTCCCCTGGACTAGATTTAAAAAAACACCAAACCCTCCCCTTGACTGAAATTGAAAAAGCATGACCCTCACCCATTTTCCTTCATTCCGATCCATCCATAAGTATCAAAAGTAAATGTATAAATCGTTTAAAATGCCTTATTTTAAGCAAAGCAGGCAGCACCATGTTCTTATTTTTTGTTATTTCAGGATAGCCAGAGGCACACTCCAACACTTAGACATCATTTAAAATGACCCATATGTGTTTAGTCAGTCTGCAAGTGCGAAGGCAGTAGAGATGACCATGGATGTTCTCTTAATAAGTGCTTAAATTGGACAATTTTTGTCCTGCTAAGCATTCAAAATGTAAGGGGTACTTTTCTGTGTCAGGAAAAATGTATGGAGTAAAAGGTACATTATTTTCTTTAGGAATCTAGTTAAGTAAAAGTTGTAAAAAAGACAAATAGTAATGTAAAGTGCAGACGTAAGTAGTAGCCTACTTTAAAGCATTTTTAATAATACTTCACACCACTGATTACTAGTGGGAAACTCGGATACATTTTGTTGTCAAGTTGTGTTGTCAAGTTGTGACGTTTCACCACTGACCTTTTTTATTTAACCTTTATTTAACTAGGCAAGTAAGAACACATTCTTATTTAGACGGCCTACCCCAGCCAAACCTGAACGACGCTGGGCCAATTGTGCGCTGCCCTATGGGACTCCCAATCACCGCAACCAAATCACGGCATATGATGCAGCCTGGATTCGAACCAGGGACTGCAGTGACGCCTCTTGCACTGAGATGCAGTGCCTTATAGACCGCTGCGCCACTCGGGACAAAAGATGACAACGAATCCGTTTTTGACAATTACGTACAAACTTGTCATTATGGAGAATGTAGCTAGATTGATCACGTGTCAATGTTAAGCAAACTAGCTAACTTCATTATTAGTAATGTTAGCGAACATTTTATTGGTTGAATAATTGTTTGTCTTTAAAGGCACGTAGAACACATTCATGTCGGATTTGCCACTTCCCAGTTTCTCCATGTGAACGGCATAGGTTTACTAGATAAGAAATTCAACAATCGTTTATTAAGGGATATTTTCTACAGGAATTATATTCATTCTGCTATATTTTGTTGGGCTTCATCGTTTTATGTAAACTGGCACCGTGCTTGGCTCACTCCACACACATTTATGGTGACCAATAAAGTAAATCTATAGATTCTAGCAATGTAATAGCTTGATTTCTAAATATATACCTGATGTTACTAGTGAATGCAGTTTTTGTTAACTAGAAACTGAATCTATTGAACACTTATTTTGTAATTTTTTACATAGTGAGGAGTTCTGGACGGATGTAAAACTATATATTGGCAATACAATGCATACAACCATTGAAATATCTAAGTTTGACGTATTATTTTACTACACTGATTCCAAAATTGAACGTCAGTATGTCATAAATCTCATTATTTTATTAGGAAACATTTTCATACACAAATCAAGATTTATGAAGAAAAAGCCCCTTTTTAATTTTTTTATCTGATTTGGAAAACTATTTATAATCATTAAAACGTATACAAATGTTTTACATGTTACTGTTTAATAAATAAATAAATATATATAATTTCCCATGAGAACATGAAACCACGCTCTCCCTTAGCGTCCAGAATTATTCCGCGTTCACGTACTAGTCGGAACTAGGAAACTCGGAAATGCACAACTTGCTAAATGGTTGAAACGTGGCACGTGTATAACTACAACCTATTGGCAGGTCGGACATTTCTGAGTTTCTTAGTTCCGACTAGCACGAGAATGCAGCATTAGTCCTCTGTATAACAGTAGTTTTATCTGGTTATCCATGGGTGATGCAGTCTGCTTGCTTGTGTAGAAATGAGGAGCAATAATGACATTTAAATCTCAGTTTATTAATCTCAAAGGCACCCTGTACCTTGAAAACAGTTTACAAATATAATCTGTCAAATTTTACAATAATAAATCACACAATGTCCAGCATTTTCCTCACTTATATCATTATTATTATTATTTTGACTGATATCAATGTTTCAAATGTAGAAAGGTTTTTTTTATTAAAAAGAAAGCATATATATATATAGATGTTATTATCAATTCATACAATGTAAAAAAAAAATGTTTTCAACAAAATGTATGTATTTTTTCCAGCAGGGGGCAGTATTGTAAAGTGATGTATTTTCTGGGAGGGAGGGAGGCAAGGGAAGGGAAGGAAAGGGATGCTGCCTCTGAAGTAAAGTATCAGAAAGTCTAGTCTACAATTGTTAATAATCATCATGTGTGTGCGTGCACGGGTGTTTACTTGAGTATGTGTGGGGGAGTAGAGGGGTGAGATGACCACAGTTTGTGCCCTGAAGTACAGTACTTTCTGTTCAAGCACAGGAGAGTAGTAATGATCCCCCAGTCAGACGTCCTTTGTCTCATTATTTATCCTCGTTGTGGTGGCCACACACCACCCCCACATCCTCATCGTGTGCACAGTTGTGCTTGCCCACCTTTGCCCGTTTGCAGTCCAGTAACGTCCTCTCTGTGCCCTCACACTCCACATCATCTAGCAGGATACTGCCACTGCCGCCCCCCAGCTCTGCCCGTTTAGCCACACGCAGGGCTACAGGGAAGCCTAGTTGCTGGCACACCACCGTAGCCGCTTTACTGCTAAACAAGTCATCACACACTGTGCCCCACTCCCCTCGTATGTAAATCTCCACCCGCCCACGGTCTGACAGCTGCTCTGCACTGATCAGCCGCACCGACCCAGTCCGATGCTTCCGGCGCCGCTGCTTCCCAGGTTTGGAGCCCCGATTCTTCTTGTTGACCCGGTTCCCTGTGGAATGGTCTATCTTGTCACTCTGGCCTTTCAGGAACTTGTCCTGGGCCTTTGAGAGAGTGAAGTTAGGCCTCTGGCTGGTGGACTTTGTTGCAGCTGTCCAGTACATGGGCCTTGGTGTGGTCTGGGGCCGATTGGTCGTAACTCCTAGTGGAGAGGGTCGGACTGTGGCGTGTGGTTGTGGTCGGGTCAAGGGTCGTGCTGTTGGTGGAGAGGGCCTTCTGGCTCCAGTAGTCAACAGAGGTCGGGGCTTCGGGGTAACAGTGGGCCTGGTGTAGGACAACGACGGTTTCTGCCGGAAAGGAGTGGTGGCATGACCTGGCCTGGCTGTCATTTCCTGCCTCCATAAGGTGGCCAGTGCAGGTATAGCGGTACCAGTAGTCCTCTGCATCATTGCGGTGGGGTTGGAAGGTGTTGTTGCAGGTTTAACAGTAGCCCTCGTTGTTAGAGGTTTAACTGTAGCCCTTGTCCTTGCAGGTTTAGCAGTA
Organism: Thymallus thymallus; assembly: GCA_023634145.1. Classification (NCBI taxonomy): domain Eukaryota; kingdom Metazoa; phylum Chordata; class Actinopteri; order Salmoniformes; family Salmonidae; genus Thymallus; species Thymallus thymallus. The sequence goes on along the minus strand of CM042378.1, from coordinate 6,306,214 downwards.
GCCTTCAGGGTTGCAGTTGAAGGTCTGTAGGCAGGTTTCATCGTCGTAGAGCGCATGGCTGTCGGAGGAGTGCGGAGTGTGGTGGTAGCTGTTGTTCTAGCCATAGTAGTGGGCGCAGCGGTGGTCGTCGGCTTCTTGTCAATGACAAACTCTGTAGAGTGGAAGTCAAGTGAGAGACACAGCCCTTTAGAGCACTCCATCTGACACAGATGTGTTGCGCTATGACTCATGATAGCCTGCAAAGGAACGCGTGTTTGTTTGTGGTGTCACTTACCCTCCTTCGGGTGGAAATGAATCAGCTTGCCCTTAATCTTGACAAGAGTGGGCTTGAAGCTGCACTTGCCTGGAGGTGCTCTCCTAGATGGTGAGAGAAATCCATCAAACAATCGATTAATTTCAATGCTGCCCATGACTACTCTGTCTCCTACTAATACAGTATAGTGTCATTTTAATAATACGTTATCATAACCATATGAAGAACAGTGCTATCATAGATAAGCACATTATATTCGATAAATTGCAGTTAGGGTAAAAATATTTAGCAGATATTCCCTTTAGCATGACACAGAGCGATTACATTTGCTGATTACACAGTTCAAGTAAGAGATGCACTGAACAAACACAGGGGGATTGAAGACCACATCAATAATTGGATGGACAATAGACATTAGTATATCTGGCAAAGGTATGTCTGTTTTGGGAATCTGCCATTAATCCGAGATAGGGATGAATTCCCAGAGCCCCCTGGCTGTTGGGACATTGAGACCCTTGTTTAATACCTGGATGGATCCACTATCTTATAGATCACCCCCGCTCTGGCAGACGCACTGGGAGCTCCCGTTGCCAGGAAGTACAGCTCCCCTAGAAAAAAAGAGGAAAAAAGGATCTAAAACCCATGATATGCAACCCTTTCAAAGTGAAATGAAGACAACACGTTTCTTTTGAAGCCCTTCCCACTCTAATCAAATCAGCTTTGAAGTCACGCATTCTGAACAAGATAGCTTTTTTAGACTTATCTGAAGCTAAAGAGCATGCACTAAGTGATTCACCACTGGGCTTGAACTGGGTCTGTTATTTCTGTTCAAAAGCAGCATAGGCTCATCATGAAATAACTCAGAGAAGCTAATTAATTTTCCATGGGTGTATTGGGTGAGTGAATTCACAAGCAGCATGCATCCCCTAATGGCCTTTTCATGTACGGATCAGTAAGAACAAAAACAAAAAAAGACACAAAACATGCAAAGCTAGTTGTCAAGGTTACCTGCCTCATCTTCAGCAAAGGAGATGATGTATTTGTAATAGCTGTTGATAAGTTTGGGGAATCGGCACGTCTGGCCTTTTCCCATACAGATCTCCTTGTACTCCCACTTCCCAGTGCTTTGGTTCTCCTTCAGTGACATCAGGCGCCTAGGCAGACAAGGAGTCACTCAGATTGGGCATGTGTCAAGTGAGTTTTATTGTAATTCAATTGTTTTTATGCATTTTGAAACATTTGTCAATGATCTTTACATTTTAAGAACATTTGTGTATCAACTCTTTTTCGAGGCATGATCATCTATGAAACATTTTAAGCATATTAATCAGTATAACATTGGTAAATGTAGGTTATGTTGTGTAAACACACACCCACTCATGAAATCCCCGAATATGTAGAGGCCATTGAGATTAGGCATTTGGCAGCCGCGGTATATGTAGCCTCCAGTGACCGACTTCCCCAGTTTGTGGGGGTAAGCGAAAATAGGCAGGATGTCATCTGAGGAGAACAAAAATTAACACAATAATACATCTATCTTTGCTTTGGAAATGTGCTGCAAGCGTTATACACTGCTTAAGGGATTTAATACATATCTGAACCTCTTCACCAAATAATGAACTGCTTCTTCATAGAGGATCAGCCTGCCACCTCTATCAAGTCTGTAGGAGACATAGCCTACTCACCAAGAGACGAGTTGAGACACAGCCTGTTGTCATAGCAGGAGAAGCCCTCCTTGGCTCTCCAGCCGTAGTTGCCACCCTTGACGATGAGGTCCACCTCTTCAAACTTGTTCTGCCCCACATCCCCACAGAACAGTCGGCCACGGCCCTGCCTGGTGATGGGGTCACCCCGGTCGATGGAGCAGCGCCACATGTTGCGCACCCCGTAGGCATAAATCTCAGGCAGCGAGCCCTTCTCCCCCAGGAAAGGATTGTCAGACGGGATGCTGTAGGGGTCCACGTCATCGTTGTTGTCCACATCGAGACGCAGCACCTTGCCCAACAGAGTGGACCTACACACACAGGGGTGGAGTTGAACTGAGTTGTAGTCATGGGAAAATGTAAAAGCATTTTAGGGTGTGCTTCTGTCATCGTTTTTAATTTGTGTATGTGTATCCAACCTGGTCTCAGAGCATTTTGTATTATTCTGTATGTAAATCTGAGACACTCCATTTAGTGTGATATGTTACGTTTCATATGGTATGTATTAATTTGTGGATGTCCATCACCCATAAAGTAGTTAATTAGCAAAAATGCTAAAGTTATCCATGATGAGATTCAATCTTTCAACCTGGGTTGCTAAAAGTTACGGTCATACCAACTATAACATATCATACTAATTTGAGTGTCCCGGATTTACGTTTACTATGTTACGAGACCAGTCATCAAAGCATCTCTCTCTCTCTCTCTCTCTCTCTCTCTCTCTCTCTCTCTCTCTCTCTCTCTCTCTCTCTCTCTCTCTCTCTCTCTCTTTCTCTCTCTCTCTCTGTCTCTCTCTCTCTCTCTCTCTCTCTCACACAAACACACACATACTATTATGCGGCCAACAGTGTCTTGTGTAAATATTAGCCTTGGCAGGTCCCACAACTCTCATATCCCTGGCCTCCCACTCATTGGCTGTCAAGAAACCCTCTGCTCATCTTTCTTCTTCTGGGATGAGCTGAAAGGGATGTTTCCACCCAATGCAACTCAATTGAATGCCTTTACCGTAAGTACCACCCCCGGGGTAAAGCTGTGATGTAAAGATCCCTCTATTTCTGCATGTATGAATCCTGCTATACACTAGAGCTACCCAACTATGAACTAGACATAACCCATAACGCATAACAAGGTTGATTTAGAGCACCTGCTCTTATTGTACGTCTTGCTGCTGTTGAAGTTAGGAGGATAAGCTCATTGTTATGGCTGGAATTTAATTCAAAGGACAATCATACCCATTCCATATTTTTTGTGATTTGTTTGATACTGTTGCATTTATTCCATTCCAACCACTACATTGAGCCTGTTCTCCTATATCTCCCCCCACCAGCCTCCTCTTACATCTACATCCTAATATTCTGAACAGAATAGTATATATTCTACCTCCACTCAGGTCTTTAAAAGGAGCGGTGAACGTCCCTTTTAAGCTCAACAACGCAAGACTGTGGTGATTATCACATGGTAAGAAAACACCAGACATCGTTTGACAACATTCTCCATAAATATTACATTTGGCCTGGCACTGCAGTTCCAGACTCGGGCCACTGACCAACACGCTGTGGGGGTTGCACTCACTTACAACCTGACTGGCACTACGATGCCCTGTCCTTGCCCATGGTTTAAAAAGAAAGTGCATTCTAAGATACAGACTGTCCAAAGCTCAGTGATGTTTTCCCCCATTGTGTTATAACTATAGAGGTAGGTCACTTTTAGCTAAATGTTTTGGGCTGCTTTGAATCGTTTCTGAATGGCCCTGTGACACGATGTAGATTCTGGGCACTGCCAACGCTGGCCCTGGCCCCTGCCAGGAGAAAGCTAAACCTACAGTGCCAAGGCTAATATTGTGAACAACTGTACCGTCTGTCTGCATGAATGGACACATAGCATTGAGCTGAATGTTTGTCATGTCAAATGCTCAGGGGTTGAGGTCATACATGGCGATTCTCTCCCAATGTTACCGAAGCATTGGCACCATTGACAAGTAAGGTCATAAAATCACACATTCATGAATAGCTCTTGAGTAGCATTGCTGAAGGAATACAAATGAATACATTTGTCCCTCTCTCAATGTCTAGACCTTGCCAATATCTAGTCAACGTTTCTAGTAAAAGATTATTCCACAATTCATCTTCTGGAATATTAAACTTGTTTATGACATTCTAAGTGACAACAACTCAGATATAAAGTTCATCTAAACGATGTGTATTAGTCAACCATGAATAAAATAATTACTAGACATTTACCAGGGCAACAGGAATTTCCATTCTTTAAAAATGAAATCATGTATCACTATGTTATCATATGAGAACGTCACATAATGTGGGAATTGAGTATAACAGTTTACAAACACACTAAAATACTAATTGTACCCTGTGGTCCATTTTCTGTAGATTATATTTACATAAACAAAGATGTCACGCTATAGGTTATTTTTCCTATTAAACTCCTATTTTTCCTGTAATTTTTATGTTAAAAGTGAAGAAGTATACTTTAAAGAGTCAGACACATCCCATTAAGTGTTTCCATCCACTACTAGCTCTAATACTCCAACACCACTGTTTAGGTGTCCTTAGTTGAATGATAAAAAATGTAGGTCTCTGAAGCGAATATATCATTCTGACCTTCAAAAAACATCATCATGGGGTGAAGGCTAGATGTACACTAAATCACTAGATGTCACCCCTTAATTTGTTTCTCCTCAATTCATTTGAAATGTATAGAGCACAGTGACTCACTTATTCTGGGAGTTCCCAAACTTTCCAAAGGGGTCCCCCGCTCTTCCCCCATCTCCGATGAAGATATAGAGGTAGCCATCGTGCCCGAAGAGAAGCTGACCCCCGTTGTGGTTAGAGGCAGGTTCCACCACTTCCAAAATAGTTCTACAAAGAAAACCACTCATGACTAAACATCACTAAATTCAAAATCTGATAGGATGATTGTAGTTGCAGATCTCTATTTCAAATCTGCTGGTTCATTCAGATTTGTATTGTTTCAAAATGGCAAATACATGCATGTGAATGGAGCCGATGCCCCACAGGATCTGATTCAGTCCATGCCATTTGGTGATTCTTCTCTTACCTCTCCGAGGAGTGGTCTAGTTGGTTCACATCATCAACGGACAGTGTGAACTCACTAATGCGGATCCTCTCCTCCTTCTTCACAGACACAGAGTAGTAGACGTAGGCCTTCCGCACCACCGTGAAGCGCGGGTGAAGGGCCATGCATAGGAAGCCCCTTTCATCCCCTGCCCAGGGAGAGGTGAGCACTGCCTTGGTCAGGTTAAGGAAGGGCCGGTCAATACGGGAGCCGTTGGCAAGGTACGTCCACACGTAGCCCAGCTGCTCGGCCACAAAGAAGCGTTGGGTCCCGTCATCAGCGTGGACCATGGCCACGGGGTTCCTCAGGCCGTTGGCCACCTCCTGCAGGCACAGCTGCAGACAGCCCTCGGGGTCCGCCCGAACGTCTCCCAGGTTGGCATTGAGCTTGTCGTTGGAGAGCACGTTGGGGTAGCAGTACTCCCTGTCTTTGAGCTCCAGGAAGTTACAGAACTTGTTGCGGTCCTCCTCTATGCCCACCGTGGCGTTGTTGTCGGTGAGTAGGCTAATGGTGTAGCGGCACTGGTGCCAGAACTCAGAGCAGTAGTCTCCGCACAGGCCTGGCAGCTCCCTCATGGGCGTGTTGGCATCCTCAGCATCGTACAGGTGGGCAGAGTAGGGAGAGCACTCCTGCAAGGATAAGGAAACCTCGTTTGAAAAGTGTCAGTGCTATCGGGGCTCGGACTAAACACGCTTATGAGCAAAACTCTATGATCAGTAGACCTACCTTATCGGCTGATAACTTTCATACTGAGCTACCTCTTAAACTGTAAGCTATTGTCACTTAGTGTAATATCATATTGAATTGTCAAAAGCATAGTCTACTGGTTAATACTATGCTATGTCTGTTCATGATACTGTGCAGCAACTCTCCCTAGGCTTGAAAACATTTGAAATTCAGCATGCCCTCTTCTCCTCCTAGTACTCACCAGACCAGCTGGTAATGACTATACTGGCTATAAATAAGGCATCTTGGAACATCCAATCCCTTATTAAGTCAAAGCCACAAAATTACACTAATTTTGACACTGGTAAACCGTTGGGACAATGATGCAAAGCATATAAACCACTGTAACAACTGGTACAGAAAAAAACATTTCTCTTACAAAGACTCTGATTAATGATATAATGATTCCAAGTTTAAAGCAAAATGGGCATAATTTGTTCTGGAATGTTTCATTTCTTTCCATCTGGGATATACTCTCTCAAAGGTGCCATCAAACACTGTTAATAAACTCAACATCAAAGCATTTAACATCAACAGCACCTGGCCAACTCAGGGTTGAAATCTGTTGCTGACCATAAATTGCTAGGTGGATTATGCAAATCACATGATTGGCAGGCAGTGATGTAAACAAAAAGGTGGCAATCTGGAGGTGGTATGTGTTATGCGCAGTCACATGTCTGAGTTGGGGGTACAGTATAAAACTAGTAGGTAAGAACTGACAAATGTGTGCATATAGCTGCTGAAAGGAACACAAAGCATGTATGAAATACCTTAATCTGATACAAAATGTAAGATAGGTCCATTTTTTTTAAGGTACTGTATCTGTGACCAACAGAATCATAACTGTAGACCCAGTCATGTGAAATCCATAGATCAGTGTCTAATGAATTTATTTCAATTGAATGATTTCCTCATATGAATTGTAACTCAGTAAAATCTTTGACATTGTTGCATGTTGCGTTTATATTGTTGTTCAGTATAGTTTCCCAGCTATCTCCTAGCAGGGTGCCACCCCTTTCAAGTCTTTACAAACCAACCCAGCCATGCTGGGTCCCATTTCCTTTGTACATGTCATGGAACTATCTAGAGAAATTGTATCAAAAGAGCCCAGTGTTCAGTGAAGCTACTCAAAGCAGGATTGATATAATGCCATGCTTATTTGGTTCGATTACAATCCAAGGTGAAAAGGTGAATCTCTGAATGTAAGATGACGAACACAGACACAAACCTCTTGGTGGCAATTACCTTTCTGTAATAAACATACCAGTGATACCCCTACCCATGTCTAATTCAGCCCAAAATCAACAGGGCCAAGTTTTTTAAAAGCTATCTATCTGGATTTCGCCTATTGAATAGGATTAAATGCATAGAAATGGAATGAACAAAACTGGAGTCCCCATTCAAGTGAATGATTTGACAGTTCTATTCATTCTATTCAATGCATTTAATCCTAATCCAGATAGATAACTTTTGAACAACTATAATGTTCTGTTTAAATTCTTTGGAAATACTGCGTTGGATGGGAGTGGGAGCTCTGACAAAAGGAATCCGTCAAACGTAACTCCACGTGCCTTTTGTTCACAGAGATGGCAGCCAGATGTGATATTACAAATGATACATTTTACTGTGGAAACAATTCTAGACTAGCACTGCCACACGTACATGCAAACGACACAAATACTGTGAGAGAGTAAAAAGGTGCAGTTTGAGCTAGCAGGGTTAAAGCTGTATGTGTTGGTTTCCTCTCCTCCATGAGTCATCAAAGACAACATAAATACACTCAAAGAAACCTCTAAAACAGCCCTCCTTCCAAAAGGGGTGGGCCGTAATGAGAGAGTGCACATGTGCCACATCGTATAGGACAACCCTTCAAAGTTCCACGTTGCCACGATCACTGTACATGTGAGACTTCTCAGCTTCCAACGATGGGAAGGAGGTATAGGAGAAGCTATGTTGAGTTAAATGGTTGACGTCAATGTTACTAATTGTTTGGTAACCCAATAGTCAGCCTTACTCCTTCCACAAGTAGACGTTAAAGTTCCTTCAACTACTTCAGCTGGATTCAACTCCTCACCTCCCTATTCCTCCTGCCCTCCCTCACTCACTCCAGAGGAAATATGATACTGTATATCCTGTTCAGTGACCAGAAAGGAAATCAATGTTTGGCTGGTGGTCAGTGGGCCTCTTGACAGATCACAAGCAGCCCCCTGTATCTATGATAACTGTCCAGACAAAGGGCATCATTGAGCAGAGTTTACCCTGGTTAAGTGGTCGTGGGCATTGGGTCTCCAGCCACTGACCACACTGCCTGTACCTTAGCATGGCTGATAGGAGAGCTGAGAGCCGAGTACAACAGCTCACTTCCACTGGATCCAAAACCAAACAAAGCAGTAGTGATGTTGTGGTACTGTGGTTCAGGCCCCAAAATCCACCATTGGTAACAGTGCTGTCATATCTCATGGTCGAACAGACAAGTCAAGGCCTTACATAACGGTAATTTGTTCCAATCTACAGAATGCACATTCAGAAAGGCCTGGGGTATGTAATTATTATGATGTTCACATACATTTCAGTAATGAAGGGGGTGCCACTGTGTAAAAATCAGAATGAAATATAGTTTCATGAAATATGATAGCTTAATGTGCATAAAATGTTTTATATTCTGTGATGAATTAGATTTTTATAACAAGTGGAGGTTTAAAAACATAGAAGATAATCCATTCTACAAATATCCTGCACTCTCAGAAAAAAAAGGTGCTATCTAGAACCTAGAAGGGTTCTTCAGCTGTCCTCATAGAGCACCCTTTGAATAACCATTTTTGGTTCCAAAAAGGGTTCTATCTGGAACCAAAAAGGGTTCTCCCTTTTTTCTAACTGTGTATCCCTTGACAACTTTGTAAGAAATAACCAGTTCAGAACAGGACATAGTGCATAATTTTGTGGACAGTTTTATATAAGGAGGCATTGGCTAACATCTGACTACAGACATACTTCAATTTACCTGACAGAGGATGGTGCGTATGTATTTCGCACAAGTCATGTAACCCGAGTAGTCAAAGTAGTCCATGATCTTGTAGAAGTTTTGGGAGATCTTGTCATCTTTCTCCAGGTCACAGCAACCAAACTTGGCGTACTCCTTACAGAAGACCAGAGGCTCCCGTGGCTGGAAGGGGGGCTTGTAATCCAGGCACTGGGGGTGTGTGTTCCCATGTCGGGGTGCGAGTAGGACCAGTAGGACCAACAGCCATAAGGAGAGCAGCTCAACTGCCTTTACACTTACCCTGCTCATTGCAATGGTAGTTCACCCTGCCACCTGTAGGGATACGTAATGGAGAGATGCAGAATTCTGTGTGTAGGGGTGGTTATGTCCCTTCCCCCTGGTGCCTGACTGTTGGAGAGCCTTCCTATGTTTGCTCTGGACATGTGCTCTTTCGCGGGACTAAAACGAACGGAGGTGGAGAGCAAGAGGCCCTTTCATTCAGCAGTCAGCCCCGGCCAGCCACGCTGCTTCCACTCTCCACTCAGATCCTATTCCCTCCCTCCCTCTACTCCCTCCTCCCCTTACTCTCCCTTTCTCCTCCTCTCCCTTGCTCTCTGTCTGTCCTCCACAGACACATGGCACTCTTTCCCATTGCAGCCTGTCTATATCACCCTGCTGTGGCTCCCCTCCCCCTCTACATACTCAGCCTTTTCTCTACTTCCCACACACCTCCCTACAACGCCTCAGACAGATCCACTGAATGACTCAGGACGTGTGCTGAAAGAGGAGAGTAATGGATCGATCCTCCACACACCACAAACAATGGCATAGCCTATAAGAAACTGTATGTTTATGATGGAGTGCTCATGGATAATTCTCATGTGTTTAATACAGGCTACTGCCGTTATTCAACAGGCTTTTTGTAGGCCACTTGGTGATATGAAATTGGTCTAAAACCTGTAGACATCAACTGAAAATCTGTCTTAAAGTGAATTGAGGCTAACAACAATAGGCAAGACAGCCTTTGAATGGACTATTATTAGAGGAAAGGCTGGTTAAGAAGCCCATACTTTCTTTTATTGAACCTTTATTTAACTAGGCAAGTCAGTTAAGAACAAATTGTTATTTACAATGACGGCCTACCTATAGGGTCAGCCATAGTAGTACAGCACCCCTGGAGCAATTTAGGGTTAAGTGCCGTGCTCAAGGGCACATCGACAGGTTTTTCACCTTGTCGGCTCAGGTATTCGAACCAGCGACCTTTCGTTTACTGGCCCAACGCTCTAACCGCTAGATTGTCTGCCGCCCTAGCGATATATATTTAATCAAATATTGGTTATTCTAACTAGTATTTTTATTATTTAAGTCAGTTAAGAACAAATTCTTATTTACAATGACGGCCTACCAAAAGGCAAAAGACCTCCTGCGGGGACGGGGGCTGGGATTAAAAATAAAAATAAATTAAAAATAAATGTAATATAAATATAGGACCAAACACACATCACGACAAGAGAGACAAAACAACACTACCTTAAGAGAGACCTAAGACAACAACATAGCAAGGCAGCAACACATGACAACACAGCATGGTAGCAATGTAACATGACAACAACATGGTAGCAACACAACATGGTAGCAGCACAAAACATGGTACAAACATTATTGGGCACAGACAACAGCACAAAAGGCAAGAAGGTAGAGATGACAATACATCATGCAAAGCAGCCACAATTGTCAGTAAGAGTGCCCATGATTGAATCTTTGAATGAAGAGATTGAGATAAAACAGTCCAGTTTACGTGTTTGTTGCAGCTCGTTCCAGTCGCTAGCTGCAGCGAACTGAAAAGCGGAGCAGCCCAGGGATGTGTGTGCTTTGGGGACCTTTAACAGAATGTGACTGGCAGAACGGTGTTGTATGTGGAGGATGAGTGCTGCAGTAGATATCTCAGATAGGGGGGAGTGAGGCCTAAGAGGGTTTTATAAATAATGTGATGTGTCCTATAAGGAGCATTGGTGGCAAATCTGATGTCCGAATGGTAAAGAACATCTAGCCGCTCAAGAACACCCTTACCTGTCGATCTATACATTATGTCTCCGTAATCTAGCATGGGTAGGATGGTCATCTGAATCAGGGTTAGTTTGGCAGCTGGGGTGAAGGAGAAGCGATTACGATAGAGGAAACCAAGTCTAGATTTAAGTTTAGCCTGCAGCTTTGATATGTGCTGAGAGAAGGACAGTGTACCGTCTAGTCATACTCCCAAGTACTTGTATGAGGTGACTACCTCAAGCTCTAAACCCTCAGAGGTAGTAATCACACCTGTGGGGAGAGGGGCATTCTTCTTACCAAACCACATGACCTTTCAGAACAAGATTAAGGGTAGAGAAAGCTTGTTGGACACTAAGAAAGCTTTGTTGTAGAGCATTTAACACAAAATCCGGGGAGGGGCACGCTGAGTATAAGACTGTATCATCTGCATATAAATAGCAAACCAGACCAAAGACCCCTCAGAGACACCAATACTCCTTAGCCGGCCCACAAGAATTGAATGGTCTACCGTATCAAAAGCTTTGGCCAAGTCAATAAAAATAACAGCACAACATTGCATAGAATCAAGGGCAGTGGTGACATCATTGAGGACCTTTAAGGTTGCAGTGGCACATCCATAACCTGAGCGGAAACCAGATTGCATACCAGAGAGAATACTATAGACATCAAGAAAGCCAGTCAGTTTTTCCAACACTTTTGATAAACAGGGCAAAATAGAAATAGGCCTATAACAGGATCAGCTTGATCTCCCCCTTTAAATAAAGGACTAACCGTGGTGCCTTCCAAGCAATGGGAACCTCCCCAGAACGGAGAGACAGGTTAAAAAGGTTGGAGATAGGCTTGGCGATGATAGGGGCAGAAACCTTAAAGAAGAAAGGAAAGATGTTTTTTTGGGGTCAAGTTTCAGGAGCTTCTTTAGTACCTCAGACTCAGTAACTGCCTCCTGGGAAAAACTTTGTAGCGGGGTAGGGGAAAAAGAGGGAGAAGCATTGAGGATAGTTGCATTAGAATGGGTGGCAGATGAGGAAATGTTGGACGGGCAAGGAGGCATGGCTGAGTCAAATAGGAATCCTGACTTAATGAAGTGTTGATTAAAGAGCTCAGCCATGTGCTTCCTGTCAGTAACAACCACATCATCAACTTTAAGGGACATGAGCAGCTGTGAGGAAGAGGGTTTATTCTCCAGGTCTTTAACCGTTTTCCAGAATTTCTTGGGGTTAGACCCACAGAGAGAGAACTTTGCTATAAAGTAACTAACTTTGGTCTTCCGGATAGCCTGAGTGCACTTCTTTCTCATTTTCCTGAACGAGAGCCAGTCAGCCTGAGTAAGCGTGTGCCGAGCCTTTCGCCAAATGCAATTCTTGAGGTGGAGTAACTCTGCAAGATCACGGTCGAACCAGGGGCTGAACCTGTTTTTAATTCTAATTTTCTTGATGGGGGCGTGTTTGTTAACACGCCCCCAGGCCCAAGCGTCATCGACAGAGGGGATCAAGCTGATTCTATTCCATTTTACAGAAGCCAGTTCATGAAGGAAGGCTTGCTCATTAAAGTTGTTTTTGCAAACGTCTATAACAAATCAGGACTGGTCGTTTCAATGAGCAGCCATTACGGACACAGGCTGTAAAACAGTGATCACTATGGTCATTACAGAAAACACCAGACTGATACCTATCAGGATTATTTGTGAGGATAACATAAAGAAGAGTAGCCTTTTCTGTGTGTTTGGAGTCATACCTTGTGGGATTGCTAATCTGAGAAAGATTTTGCTTTAGGACTTGGTCAGGTGGTTTAAGCATGTCCCAGTTTAGGTAACCTAACAGGACAAATTCAGACTTAGTGTAAGTGGCCAAGAGAGACCTTAGGGCAGGTAGGTTACAGGTCGGTGCTGATGGAGGACGATAGCATCCAGCAACAGTCAACAAATAATTATTTGAAAGTTTAATACTTAAAACCAGCAAATCAAATTGTTTGGGGACAGACTTGGTGGAGACAACTGAGCACTGAAGGTGATCCTTGGTAAAAATCGCCACTCCCCCACCTTTGGAAGATCTGTCTTGTCGAAAAAGGTTATAACCAGAAAGGTTAACATCAGTATTCAAAACACTCTTCCTTAACCACGTCTCAGTAATGACAAACACATCTGGATTGGAGCTGTGAACCCACACTTTCAATTGAGCCATTTTAGGTAATAAGCTGTTAACGTGCAGGTATAATCTTTTTAAATTCCTTTTTCACTCATCTTCTAAGATGTTTTCAGACCTTGCCTTGCTGTCTGTGTTTAGTGCTTTATTGAGGTGAAACGGCTGTGAGCCAGAGTAAGTGAGTCACAGAGGGTTCATCTGCTTTCTGGGAATTGTACTTCCTCATATCAGTAAGCCAAATCTCTTAAACACTTCAGAAAGACAGAATTAAGACGTAGTCTGGGTCATGACTTTTTGGAAAAGGCTATCAAATAACCGCTCAGGGATTTCACCATGAGGACAATAGTGACTTTAAAACATTTTCAGAGTTTAAGGGCTGTGGCAGGAGACAACTGAGGATGGATCAACAACATTGTAGTTACTCCACAAATATTAACCTAATTGACAGAGTTAAAAAAGGAAGCCTGTACAGAATAAAACTATTGCAAAACATGCAGCAAGAAACTATAGTAATACTACAAAAAATGTGGCAAAGCAATGTACTTTTTGTCATGAAAACAAAGTGTTATGTTTGGGGCAAATCCAATACAACACATAGCTGAGTACCACTCTCCATATTTTCAATCATAGTGGTGACTGCATCATGTTAGTGCTATGCTTGTAATCATTAAGGACTGGGGGGGTTTTCAGGATAAAAAAGAAACGGAATGGAGCTAAGCACAGGCAAAATCCTAGAGGAAAACTTAGTTCAGTCTGCTTTCCACCAGACACTGGGAGATTCATTCACCTTTTAGCAGGACAATAACCTAAAACACAAGGCCAAATCTACACTGGAGTTGCTTACCAAGAAGAAAGTGAATGTTCCTATATGGCAAGACATGTCTAGCAATGATCAACAACCAATTTGACAGAGCTTCAAGAATTGTTTTTACGAATAATCCAGGTGTGGAAAGCTCTTAGGACTTACCCAGAAAGACTCACAGCTGTAATCACTGCCAAAGGTGCTTCTACAAAGTATTGACTCATGGGTGTCAATAGTTAAGCAAATAAGATATTTCTGTATTTAATTTTCAATCAATTTGTTAAAATGTCAAAAACATGTTTTCACGTTGTCATTATGGGATATTGTGTGTAAAAGAAAAATTCTATGTAATCCATTTTGGAATGGTCTACCACCCAAAGGACATCCAGACTACTTCAAACAACTGTGGGAAGCAGTCAACAAGGGCCAGCATCCCTGTGGAACACTTCTGACACCTTGTAGAGTCAATGCCCTGACGAATTGAGGCTGTTCTGAGGGCAAAAGCGGGTGCAATTCAATGTTAGGAAGGTGTTCCTAATGTTTTGTACACTCAGTGTATATCTTGCTAATGCCAGTTCTCACTCGCCCTCTTTCTCTCCTTGCCTGCCTGCCTCAGATTACCATCTCAGGGTTGAGTATCCATTAACTCTGGAGACAACGCTGGAGCAGTGCATTTCATGCTCTGACGCTTCCCTCTATCTCCAACCTAAGAGCCAGACAGGGTGAGTCAAGGAGTGGGAGAGGGTGCATTCGACTCGCCCAGGAAAGTGATGAGCGTCTGGGGTCGTTCAGGGGTAACCAGTATACCGTGCTGCTCTTTCAGAATGACACACAGCCAAATCCACCTTTTAGTTGAGCATCACTAAGCATCATTTCGTATGAAGTGATATTTTGGTTTGATAAACAGTGATAGCATGATTGTTATGTAATTCCAACAATTGAAAAAAGTGGTGAAAAAAGATATGAGATGATTGTATTATGCTTTATAGTTGTGTGTCAATCTATCACACTTCACTACCCCTTGTCCTTCCAGAGACCGTGTCCCCACGCTCCTCTATACCAAGTCCCTCACGGGAACACGCCTCTCAGATGGCCTCCCAGGCACCATCCCACTTCTGACATAAACGTTGCGAAATTCAAGGGTAGCTCCGACAGGGTCCTCGAACCCAGCTCCAGCGACTGAACACTAGCTACATATGGTTTTACCGTGTCTGTGTAGACTATAGCATTCCAGATACTCTGACCTGAAAATCAAGGCCTCTTTTAGTGGTAAAATCAATATATTGATATTTCATTGTGGACCAGTGGAGACTGTATTGAGGAAGTGGAGGATGGCACTCAACTCAGTACAGTACATTGCTGTGACATCATGAGGAAGGCATCAAACTAACATGTTTTGCTTTGGAATGCCCAGTGGGCTAACAGAGAAGGGTATTCCCAAAGTGTATTCTCTCCCCAAAGACAGATAAGTGTTGTGACTACAGACGGTTTATCATGGATTGCCTGGAGCCCAAACATCCAAAACACACACCCAGTGTCTCTTACGTATACACATCAACTGCTTACCGTACTATAAAACTATCCAAGCATGCAACATACAGAGTGTACATTTAAAATCGAATATACACTCTGTACTTTCTTACCACCTCTCAAGACATTGACAAATAATATTAGCCTTAATCCCGTGATTTACTGGTTTTCCATCCCAAGTCTTTTTCCTGACATATTATGTAACACAATAGCCAAGCAAAGTTAATTCCCACAATCCAAGGGTGTTCCAGCTCTAAAATGTAGGGTGGATTAGTGCTTTTACCTCGTGGTTCACCCCAGTTGCGCTCAGAGAAGAATACATTAATAAATTGCTCCAATGGCCCTTAAAAAGCCTAGGATTTAAGCTTCAGTCAAATTGCTACTGAAACTAACTGATTCCCGTTTTAATTGTATATATGAGAGAGAGAAAAGCCACATTACTTTCATATTACAGTATAACAGCCCAATCTGAGTCTATCTCCTTGCAAGGGGCATTTATTCGTTATTCTCAGAACGAATAAACTGATTTCAGTTTTGAACTGGAGTTGCCATTTCATAGCCAATGCTAAATCTGAAAGAAGATGAGAAAGTTCTGGAAAAACATTTGTTCAAAGGATGAAATTAGTCCACTGCGGATTCAACCCCATATGAGCATGACATTGACAGATTTGTGATAGATTAATATTATTCATTCACATGCAAATGAAGAATAGCCTGACAGAGAACAACCCATCATTTTCACATTCTTATCAATTTAATTGAATTCAACAAGATGGTAAATCATGAGGTTAACAGACAATATATATTTGTCATTATTCAGGTAAAAACGTCTAAGCTTTTCTGTTCGCTTGCAAGAGTGTGTAAATTTTTTTTTAATACATGTAGACTTTTAGCAGCACTGACTGAATTACTAAAACATTGGATAAATGCACGATCAATAAAAGGTTTACAAAAAATATTTGTATATACGAGTAAACATTAGTTCTAAATATTTGTTAATGTACAAAGTAATTCATCATCCAATCAATATTCCAAGATCATGATTTAGTACATTATTTATCAGCTTGCAGAGTTGTCGACTAACAACATTGTGGGACGGATGTTATACAATACGCACAAACAAGCTAGGTAAGCTTGTACTAAATCAAAATAGCACAATAGAAATTGAAAACACAAGAAAATGATCATGGTTGAACTGTCATGTGGTCTCTCACCAGCTGCATTCAAGTGTTTTCCATATTAAGATGTCTTTGCAATGAGCATGCACACATGGCTTGGATGTTGGGCCCTACTGGTAATGAAGAGCATATGCACAACAGAGCTGGTCTAATTTACGGGCTTATGCACATGTATTATCCTTATAAGGTACACATATTGGATCCTGGCGCCACAATGTGTGTGTGTGTGCGCTCGTGTGTGTGTGCGCCTGTTTTGGTTAATCTAGCATGGGAACAAAATAACAACGCGTCTCAAATATCATGTTCAAAATGAAAATGGTGTCAATAACCCTCAGTGTTTATACTGTACACTGCAATCATGATTATACACACACATACTGAAACCCCCAAATGTTAAATTTCCATTTAGTTTTTTTTAAACAAGAGATCTTTTCAAAGTAGGTCATACATTTATGGAAAGTCAAGACAAGTGTTTCCCCCCCCCTACACATTTTATTTAATTTAAAACAATTGCATTGATGTGACTGTGCAGTATTTTGTATTAAGTAATCGTTATAGAATGCTTTTGTGAATGAACATTGTGAATGAATTTAACTAATACAGTGACTGCATTTAGCCAATAGCCTTTGTTTAACAGTATTTCATAGCGGTAACCATGACACCTACAGGGAGGTATGAGAACTTACAACATTGCAACTGGATGCAGAGAAATGTAGAATCCAAGTCTTCAGAGTCAACGAAGTCGATAAATATCCATTCATTAATTGCAATGAATATGTGAAGTAATGGACGTTCAAAACAAGACGTACAGGACTCCAGAAGGATGTTGCTCTTTTCATAGTGTGGTTTCACTTTCTATGTCCTTTGAGAGTCATGGGTCACAGCACATTCCAAATAAAGTCAACTACAAGTAACCTTAGATAAGATATGGTATTATTTGTTGAAGTCATATGTATGATATATGTTACTGGCATCTCTCAAGTCCCACCTACACATAATATTCTTCCCAGCCAACATGTAGTCTTTATGGGTTCCCTGTGGGTGCTTTTATAAGTCACAGTCCCTAGTCATCCATACTGTCTCTGCTGTACTCAGGATATAGGAAGTCTGCTTTAATGAGACTATATATTCCTGGAGGCCGATAAAGGATGGAAAATTCCTGGGAGTCTGCAGAGACAAACACAAACAAGCCACCGGGTTAGGGGAGCCGCTGTGAATCAGGAGGGAAGGCATATGATGCCTGCCAGCAATAAAGTCAAGAAGCATTCTCATATCTCCGACTAAACAAACATGCACGGTAGCCTCGTTGGGTAATGAAACACTCTGCAGAGGAAGAGAGCTGGGATGCTTAGCGTCTGACGAGGACCCAGAGCCAGAGAACACCACAAAAGGGAGGTGGTCTATGGAGGGTGTTACCATGGCAACAACATAGAAACACCCACTGAAGTCTGACTACATTTTCATTACCCCGCTAGGTCTCTGTTCAATTTATACATGGGTATATCACGATATGTGAAATGTTGGATTGAAAAGCGTTTAAATATTTACTAATTGTTATGATTCTTATAAATTATAGAGCTCCCAAGTTAGTGTGGGGCAGCATATTTACGCAACATAGTCTAGGGCTATACCTCAGCGGTAAGCATGTTTGAGCGTGTGTGAATAACTATGACATTCAACAATATAGTATTTATTAATTAAAGCTAAAGTATAACTTGTAAAATTGGATCGAATCTGTATCGCGGAAGTTCAGTGTTACAGCATGATTTAAGTTTTTAACCTTTATTTAATTAGGCAAGTCAGTTAAGAACAAATTCTTATTTACAATGGCATCCTACCGGGGAACAGTGGGTTAACTGCCTTGTTCAGGGGCAGAACAACAGATAATTCACCTTGTCAGCTTGGGGATTTGATCCAGCAACCTTTCGGTTACTGGCCCAACACCCTAACCACTAGGCTACCTGCCACCCCAATTTAAAGACAATGTTCTTCAGCGATACAGACTGAATAAAACCCAAAACTGAAGCTTACCTAATTCAGCCCAGCAAGACTAGCTCAACTTTAAATGGCCTCTATAAAATATTCTCATTTGCTAATTATAACCATGATGAGAAAATGGTGTAAAACATTTACAATGTATTGAAAGATAAGAAAAAATACAAACCCTGGAATGCACATAATGACATCATAGCATTGTCATCACAACCTTGTTACAGAAAGATACATTTACATAATGACATCATAGCATTGGCATCACAACCATGTTACAGAAAGATACATTTACATAATGACATCATAGCATTGTCATCACAACCATGTTACAGAAAGGTACATTTACATAATGACATCATAGCATTGTCATCACAACCATGTTACAGAAAGGTACATTCACATAATGACATCATAGCATTGGCATCACAACCATGTTACAGAAAGGTACATTCACATAATGACATCATAGCATTGGCATCACAACCATGTTACAGAAAGGATTTTTTTTTTTTGCATTGTGTGTTCACTTATATACCCAGGTGCTCCTCGCTCCTACAATCCTCCACTCGCAGGAGTGACTCGTCCATTTCCCCAGCAACGGCCGGACTATTTCTTGCTGCCTGGGAAGGAAGAGGCATGTGGGCATGAGGTGCCCGTGCCAACGCAGACAACACGGTCTAGTGCTCTGCATGGATGGAAGGAGAGAGAACAGAGGGGAAAGGAGAAGGAGGATGGGCTGCGTAGTGCTCTATGGGGAGTGATTAAGCAGACTTCAGTCTCCTCTGGGCCTATGGAGGGAGGAAGTCAAAAGTGGTGAAACGCATCTGTTGGTGGAGGGAGCACCCTACGACCACGTCTCCCCCATTTAACAGCTGTAACTGGCAGGGTCTACAAGAGTATTGTCATAGTAGTATTTCTTTCTGAAGGTAATGTTTATCATATAATGCAGGTGAGGATACATGATCACAAGTCTACACATGCTCTCAGTTAACACTGTAAAGAGATTAATTCATTAGAGTGAATAAGGAAATGACATGCTTAATGGAATGTTTAAACTCAAGATATACTATAGACTTAGTGTGACTGAAGTAATGTTGATTTATAGAAATGAAGAAACACAGTACAAATTTGATTATGAATTAAGCATCACTCCAAGTTCCCCAATACAAAAAAATAACTGTTCCCTTTAACAGACAGATGCACAACAATTAACTTTTTACATGGAGGAGGTAAGGGCCACTTAAACAGTAAGGGCCAGTTTCTCAGACACAGATTAAGCCTAGTTCTGGAATAAACAGTAAACTCAAGAAAGAATCTACATCAAAAACAATATATATTTTTGGGACTTATTAACCTGTGTCCGGTGAACCGTGCTTAAGTGACATTGCAAATTGGTTCATACGGTACCTGGGCTTCAGGGTGTGATGACGTCTTGTTGTGCATAGGAGGTCCAGCATCCATGGTGGTCAAGGGGCATCCATGGTAAATAAGCAGTTGATGGGTAGGAGTTGTGTAAGTCAGTTCAGGCACATAATTTGAGCCGTAGACAGCGGGCACCTGAGCCTTAACCAGTCCCATGTCAAAGCACACAGCCGATACAATAGAATCAATTCCTATTATAGCTAACTGGGATTCCTCACCTAGTTCATATTACATTTTGCTTCAGAATAGTTACTGTAACTACATATAGCGGGGATGTATAATGCTAACTTGTTAGCATCATCTTGAGTTATTGCCAGCAGATACTTATGAAGACCCCATACTGTGCGGGGGGGAAATAGACAATGTTTACTGTAATAGACAATGGATTAACGTTCCCGCAGTTTTCTGGCTAAGCTCTCTAAGGACCCTGAAAAAGACCGCTCAGAGATGTCATGATGAATCGGTCTCTTGTTTTCATTAACTCTACTGTACAGTGAGATCAGAGCAATTGGCTGTGTGAAGTGATTCCTCAGCCAGACCTTTGATCCTAATTATCTCCATCTTAAAACCTTTCATTCCCCTTCGTTGGTTTCAATAAAAAGAAAAAAAAAAAAATGGAATTTTCCATTCAACTTCAAAAAAAGTTTTGCAATTGAAAGAGATGACATGGAAGTTGGCTGTTATAAATCAATTCCCATGCAGTCACTCCTCTCGTCTCCTCCTCTCTCCTCCCCCTTTCTCTCTATCACAACGAGTGCTGATTAAATGAGGAAGTCACACTCTAAAAATGCACTTGAAGCACTATCTTTGTTCAGAGCAGCCGCGTGCAGCAGGGATCAGATCTGTTCTGATCACCGCAGTGCGAAGCGGAGGTCAGTGTTCGCTTTAGGAAAGAGAGAGAGAGGCATTACATCTCATTACAGCCCTGCCGTTTGACAAGTCTGCGGCCCCACTCCACTGAGTGCATGGGAGACAGCACAGCACAGAACTACAGGGGCTGCTGCCAACCACAGACACTAGTCTACTGAGAGACAGTCTGAGGTGAATGTGAGATTCTGCCTGCCTGGCACAATGACAAAAAAAGGTTAACATCAATGGGGTTTCTTATGACAAGAGAGAAATCATTTGATTGCTAGCTCAACAGCTTGGGGTTGTTGTAGCTGCGGTCTGGTAATGGTGGGCAGCTCAAAGATTTAGTGCGATGTAATTGGTGGTTCCGTAATTTCAGATAATGTCAGCAGCGGTGGTATAACATCGGATTTGTGCTGACAACTTAATTCCCTCATTTGGCTTGTGGGTGATGCTGTGTTTGTATACATTTGTCTCACTCATAAACATTAGCCACAGCTATCCCGCTAGGCATAGACGTCAATTCAACATCTATTCCATGTTGGTTCAACGTAATTTCATTGAAATTACGTGGAAACAACATTGATTCAACCAGTGTGTGCCCAGAGGGATGTCACCACAGCATTTTAACTGGCACAGGTCTACAGGCACGGCAGAGATGCAACGGGTGGACACTGAACATTGCAGTTAAAATGGAAGAAAAACTCCCCACTTTACTGGGTTTTATAAAGTGCTTCGGTAGATTTCTATCACGTTCAGGCTGATGAGGACAGGGCAGAGCAGTACTGGAGGCTGATGAGGACAGGGCAGAGCAGTAAATGAGGCTGATGAGGACAGGGCAGAGCAGTACTGGAGGCTGATGAGGACAGGGCAGAGCAGTAATGGAGGCTGATGAGGACAGGGCAGAGCAGTACTGGAGGCTGATGAGGACAGGGCAGAGCAGTACTGGAGGCTGATGAGGACAGGGCAGAGCAGTACTGGAGGCTGATGAGGACAGGGCAGAGCAGTAAATGAGGCTGATGAGGACAGGGCAGAGCAGTACTGGAGGCTGATGAGGACAGGGCAGAGCAGTAATGGAGGCTGATGAGGACAGGGCAGAGCAGTACTGGAGGCTGATGAGGACAGGGCAGAGCAGTACTGGAGGCTGATGAGGACAGGGCAGAGCAGTACTGGAGGCTGATGAGGACAGGGCAGAGCAGTACTGGAGGCTGATGAGGACAGGGCAGAGCGGTAATGGTAGTGCAGGAGTGCAGCAGTCACAGCAAAGAACACTGGGTACTGGGGGCACTGCCAAGTCTGCCCTGGGCCCCTCCGCTTTCCCCTCTGCCCCCCTACCAGCCACCATCTGTCACATATCTCTCCACTGGCCTCCGAGACAGTGGCCAGCCTCAACGAGAGCTGCTGATTGGGTGTTTTTTTCACCCTTATTTAACTGGGTTATTCTCGTTGAGATAAAAATCTATTTTTCAAGGGAGAACTGGACCAAGACAGCAGCATCAACACATCCATTCAAGACAAACAGCCACATGACATCAACCTGACAAAGATATATGGTGTGGTGTTCTGCTCAGGTTTATAGGCAGAGAGGATCTCACAGCTGTACTCTTCCCTAAGCCTTTAGCCAGACCTCTGGTGAACCCTCCGATTGGAAAGCAGAAGGGAGGCTCACTCAGCTGCTTCATATAATGTCCACATCCAGAATACATTTACCATGTTCAGCCCACATCAGCTCACTTCCCCGTTTCTCATTAAAAACATTTACAGATCAGGCTTTAGGTAAGATACAGTATGGTAACTACAGAGGATTGTCTCTCTCACTCCTAGCCTTAGAAACTCATTCATAGTCCTAGAGGACATCAGTTAAGCCAGTCCCTTTCATTATCATATTCCATCGACCCTCACAACAGGGCCTTGGCTTTAATATTACAAGAGGAACATTAATATAGGGATAGGTCAAAGTGGAGGAAAGAGGGCGAAAGAGGGCGGTTCGGCTGTGTGCTTGGAACTAACAGGTCTTAGAAGGCACAGGCGCAAACCACTGCTACCACTACTATGTTGCCGATGGTTGCAATGACAGCTACCCAAAGCCAGATGGCGTCACTGGAGTACTTGCCCTCCTCCTCCGCCTCGGTCGGCCGGGAGAAGTTGGCGTTGAGGTTGGAGGTGGAGGTCTGGAGGGACGTGTTGCCATTGTACGGGGAATCCATGAAGGCCCCACTCACAGCCGGAAAATGCTGCGGGACAAAAGAAAGATGAGGAGAGAGATGAGAAGATGACTTGGCCAGCGTTAATAGCATATCATAGCATAGCTATGTAACCCTGTCCAAAAATAGCATCTGGAGGGTTACAGGTATGTACCATGAGGTTGATACGATGGTCCAATACTCAGTTACTGAAGTACTGAAAATTAAATGTGGTTTAAAGGGTACATATAATGTGAACTGTATGATGTGAACATAAATACCCTCTGTGCTGTGAGGGCAGACAAGGGAACACACAAACAATCCAGAGCATCTGGTTAGTCACTTTGGGGTTTCTAACCTGTGTCCTATTCAGACGATCACAGCTGCATGACCTATATTATACAACAGTCAGGCATTTTCGCCTTCTCTCCTATGGGACTCACCAGTGTTTGTATATAAGATATCCTCAAATAACTTACAGAGTCAAACTATACTACCCACAATTAAAACCCATGAACAATTAAAAGGTGAAGTAGAACAAATCTATGGAGTTTCATGACCATATACAATATGATAAGAAAATATTTTAGCTAAACAATTAACCAGACAAGAGTGTTTCTGTTGTTACACTACATGAGCAAAAGTATATGGACACTCATTCCAAAATCATGGGCATTAATATGGAGTTGGTCCCCCCTTTGCTGCTACAACAGCCTCCACTGTTCTATCAAGGCTTTCCAACGTTTCCACTTCACAATAACAGCAATTACAGTTGACCTGGGCAGCTCTAGAAGGGCAGAAATGTTATACACCTGTCAGCAACGGGTGTGGCTGAAATAGCCTGAATTCACTAATTTGAAGGGGTGTCCACATACTTTTGGATATATAGTGCATTTGGAGGAACGTTCAGAGGACACGGCCAGGTTTGTTTTCCCTCCACGTACTTATTGGTGTTTTCTGTCTTCTTCACCTTGCCTGGCTTAAAAACGCACATCCATTTATCAGCTAAGTCTGAGTTGGCCCACACTGCTCTAACATATGGCAGGACCAGCCAGACGGGACAACTGCACCCAGTGATGGCCCAATCATTTAGCTGTTCCTTGTCCCGCGCCTCATTGCCCCCCCCAGTCTAGATGGGGACAGGCTCGATCCATCAGAAGGGGACAGGTTCATCATTCTCTTCCTCCCATCTGCCACTGAGAGAGGAACCAGAAGGAACCACTGGGCAATCAGGGAGAACTTGGTGTCCACTAAAGTTTCAATTGAACAACAATTATAGTTGTGTAGTGTTGTCACAGACTGTCAGAAACCGTATCAGGGAAGCTCATCTGCGTGCTCGTCGTCGTCACCAGGGTCTTGACCGGACTGCAGTTTGGTGTCGTAACCGACTTCTGTGGACAAATGCTCACCTTGGATGGCCACTGGCACGCTGGAGAAGTGTGATCTTCACAGCTGAATGCCTGTTTCAACTGTACCGGGCAAATGGCAGAGAGGATGTATGGCATTGTGTGGGCGAGTGGTTTGCTGATGTCAATGTTGTGAATAGAGTGCCCCATGGTGGTGGTGGGGTTATGGTATGGGCAGGCATAAGCTACGGACAATGAACATAATTTCATTTTAATCGATGGCAATTTGAATGTACAGAGATACCATGATGAAATCCTGAGGCCCATTGTCGTGACATTCGCTAGCCGCCATCACCTCATGTTTCAGCATGATACTGCACAGCCCCAATGTCGCAAGGATATGTACACAATTCCTGGAAGCTGAAAATGACCCAGTTCTTCCATGGCCTGCATATTCACTAGACATGTCACCCATTGAGCAAGTTTGGGATGCTCTGGATCGATGTGTATGACAGCGTGTTCCAGTTCCCGCCAATATCCAGCAACTTTGCACAGCGATTGAAGAGAAGTGGGACAACATTCTACAGGCCACAATCAACAGCCTGATCAACTCTACGTGAAGGAGATTTGTCGCTCTGCATGAGGCAAATGGTGGTCACAACAGATACTGACTGGGTTTCTGATCCACGCCCCAACTCTGTGACCAACAGATGCATATCTGTGTTCCCAGTCGTGAAATCCATAGATTAGGGCCTTATGAATTGCGAAGCATTCTTGAAAGTCAGGACAATCCTTGTCTTGCAAATAAACATTTTAATAGTTAAACATTTTTATTTTGCAAGCAGTAGGCATATAGAATTAAATGTGGAGTGGAGCTTCTACAGTAATTACTTGATCACATCACTTGCCCTGTGTAACTTTAAAAGTATTTGGCAATCGTCATTTATTTAAAAAACCGTTTCCATAATAATTTGTTGCAATAAAGAAAGTTAGACAAAACAAATCCACCCCTCGAACTGATTTTTTTTTGTTGCTCTTTAGAAAATGTATCCTATATCTGGCGTTTCCATTACACATGTCGCAATGATTGCTTTTGCTTTTGTCTAATAGACCTGGGTTAATGGAAACCTGCCTAATGTCTCTCAATGGTAAGGATGTGTCTAAGGCCCTGAGCTACTGTGAAAGACCTCAGAGACACAGGCCCGGTGAGGGAATGAGACAAGTTACTTTGATTGGCTCACAATGAGCTATGTCTGTGCCTGGAGGCCAATGAGAAACCCATTGAAATAGACAGAAGGAAACAGCAAATTAGTGACCACTGTTAGGAGTTGTAATTATTACTCTCTAACAAGGCAATGGGAAAAGATCCAAGCATTCACTGGCAGGCTGGGGAGCCTAACCGACTGGCTTCTGTTTCCTGTCACAACACGAGAGGAGATCCCAGCTAAATAACAACCATGTTTTTGAAGATGTCATCCTAGTTGTTTTTCAGTGTGCTATTTAACCCCGGGAGGAACACGCAGGACGTAAGGGCATCCCAAGGCCACCAAAGAGGTGTGGTGTCATGACAGCGAGGATAAATGTTGGAAGTAAATCACATCCAGGCCCGCGGCTGTGTTGTTTTGTACGATGATCACACGCACGTCAAATGACCAGCTCCCTCCAGCTTTGAGTTATTGTTTTTTTAGTTTATCCAACAACTATTAACCAGACAAATGATTACAGTTGGTGGTATCAGGTGTTTAACTGCGCTGAAGTGTGTTCCACTGATGCAACTAAAGATGAACTGTCCACCAAAATGTATATCACAGTCAACAAACACCTTGTTCCCAAATAAAGTTCTGATGGTAATCCACAGCATTCAGACCTCCGTATAGAGTAGGACACTGGATATTCATAGCAATTCCTTTCAGCAAAGTTCAGATTCCAGGGAGAGATCTGAAGGTTTCATTCCATCCATGCATGAGCTATGTGGATTGACCAATCACCGTGCATACCACAAAGGGCCTAAAGACATTACACTTTTCTTAACTTAATTACGACTCCTTAACTTAATTTATAAGCAACCGGAGGTGATTCGCCCTGCCGCGTTTGGATGGAAGAGTTGTCTGTGGACGTTGTCACTGAAATGGAGGCAGAGGGTGAGAGTTCACCGTTCAATTGGTCTTCTAGCGATCAGTCGGTCTGATAACGTCTCCCTCACCTCACCAATTATCGTTAAAGATAACGAAACCTAATCTAAGGCTCAGGTACAGCCATGGTGTCAAAGTGAAAGTTCTAAACAAGGACATTTGTTACAGCGGAAGAATATTTGTATTATGGATAATATCCAAGACAATATCCGATATGGATTAGACGATACCCAAAATCCAACATCCAGATGTTTTAGATATCATCTTCTAAGAGAGAATTGAAAATATCAACTCACATGGTCACACAGAGGAGGCCTGTGTGAAGGATGACTGAACATATCTATAAAACATCATGAAAGTCATAGTTATTCACGCATGCATAGCAGCACTTAAGTGATCTCTTACCACCGAGATTCATCATATGTCTCCATTCAAGTGTTGTGCTCCAGATACTCTTTCTTCCAATAGGGATGACAGGGAAGAAGAATAACTAAGATACAATTTAAACTAGGAACACTAATTTATAAGCAACCTTTAAAAGGAGAAGTTTGTTTTTTTACAACCAAATTTATATTTTTGTTGCAACTCGAGTGATACCTCTCCGTTCAGTCTACATTTAACTGCCAAAATAAAGGAAACCAGCGATGAATTTTCTCATGTACGGAGGCTCTGAAAAAACATTAACAAATGCTCCAAAAACACCCAAATACGTATTTATTTATACAAATACGTATTAATATTTTAGAAACACTCTCAGTATAGTGATGCAGGTCTTTAGATGTTGTACACGTTTCAATATACTTTGTAACCCTCATTTACTCAAGTTTTTCCTTTAATTTGGCAGTTACCTGTAGACTGGATGGAGAGGTATCACTCAAGTTGTGTTTTTGGAGTCTTTGTTCATGTTTTTTCAGAGACCCCATACTGCACAACGAGGATGAGGAAATTCATTGCTGGTTGTTTCTCAAAAACAAGTGAAATTGCGAGAGACATTTTTGTTTTTATCTGGACCCTTGTATAACATGCCATATGTATATTTAATTAAAGTGCCAAGATTTTTCAGAGAATAAAGGAAGGCCGTTGAAGAGATCCGAATGCTTGTAGTTCCCCTTTTTGTTTTCGTAGTAAAGACTGAGCCCGAAATAACTATATGTGGTTGTAGCTGAAGTATCTATCCTCGTTACCCCGTATCGTATCACAACATCAATGAGTAAGACAACTAGCAGTTGTGACCTATTGGTCTTGTTTGTTTATATTTTGTATGCAAAGCCATGCCTCTAATTCCAAACATCTTAAGACATAATGACGTCAGAATAATTCTGAGAATAACATTTCAAGGTCAACACACAATCCCTGGTCTAATGATTTATTTACTGAGTCTTCACCCTCACGAGAGAGAAATTACTGACATAAATGGGAATGTTGTCAAGCCAGCAAAAATGGAAGTGATAGTTATGTCAGCTTAAATGTTAACAACACCATGTAAAGTCCGTCATGAGAGTCAGGTCATTAGTCCACCAGCTTAGAAGGCTAAAAGCCTAGGTCATTTTGCATGCACCATTAACTTCCCAATGCATTTCACAATTCACATGCACCAATCGTACTTTGTTTAGCATGTCCCATACATGCTCTGCCCATGTGTTCCTTCCTCAATGTCCATTACAAATCACTAAGAGCCGCTTCATGTGAAACTAACTGCACTGTGAACCACATACGCCACACTGTCAGCCAAACAAAGCAAAGTACAAAGTTGAGTTGTGTTAGAGGATGCAGGGACGGTGAAAGACACAAAGTCTAGGGTCGACCCAGGGAAATGGGTGATGGGGAGAGTGGGGAAAAAGAAGAGTGCAGGTGTACCTACTGTATGCTGTTTCAGTAGACTTCTCAACCCCTTGCTGTATCACCGTAGGGCTGCGCTGTGAGTGCTGATTCACCACAGAGTATCACAGAAGGGCTGCGCTGTGAGTGCTGATTCACCACAGAGTATCACAGAAGGGCTGCGCTGTGAGTGCTGATTCACCACAGAGTATCACAGAAGGGCTGCGCTGTGAGTGCTGATTCACCACAGAGTATCACCGGAGGTCTGCGCTGTGAGTGCTGATTCACCACAGAGAGGAGGATTTAAAAGGAGAGCTCTGCACTCAGACAGCACTGAGCAGCAATTGGACCAATGCAGAGAGACTAAGTCATGACTTGTCTGCATGAGGGAGGGGAGCAGAGGAACAGGGGTGAGTCTATAATTTAGCAGTGGGATTTCAGTAAACAATCTACAATGATGTGGCCGCTTAGCGCTAACTCTCTGGGAATCTAAAGCCCAAACCAACAAAGTCTACCTGGTGCCTGTCCCAACCCTGGATCTGACATGTGTACAGCCACACTACCTCATCATTTCCCCAGCAGCCCCCCTTTGCAAATATTTTCATTATTACACTAATGTAGAAAGCCTTGCAAAGACAGTTGACATGATGGACTCCTATCATGCACAATGGAGAAGGGGACACAAGGTGGCTAAATCAGGCCATGGAGAGGTAGTTGCATTATGATCTTATGTAATATTACTTGGTTGAGAGGAGATGGAGTCACATGAAAAGAGCCTGTGGTGATCTTTCATCAGCTTCAGCCCTCTGAGCCAACATCAGAGAAATTATTGTGAATCGGGGAGCTCATCTTGGAGAAGGTGGGAGGTCATACTAATCAGAGATGAGGAGTATGTATTTCATACGTATTTAAAAAACTTTTGAGTATTTTGTCATTTGTATTCCACTGGCCTGAACAGTCCAGTGTATTTTGTAAAAAGATACTCTAGAGAACTGTATTTTCAAAATACTTTTCAACAGTCCTGATAGGTCTTGTTTGGGGGTGGAGCTAATTATAATCATAATACCCAGCATGCTCTGCAAGTAGCAATTTTAATATTTAGGTAATTTAGCATAAAGAGCGACTTAAATCAGTACATTCAACTGAATGTAAACAACCACATCACAGTCATAGCAAGTCAAACGTTCTTGTTACCATTACTGAGAATGTCGTTGAGGTTAAGGGGGGAAATTGCAAATGTATTTTGAAAATACAAGATACAGTACTTGTATTTTAATTAAATATAATATTTTAATATATACATTTTATTTGTAATTGTATTTTGTAAATATCGGACACTAATATTTAGTCAGCATCGTGTTTAAAAGAGGGAGAGAAAAGAAAATAAGGATTTTTTTATATGTAACCACCAGGGTGTTGCGTCTGCATTAACATGAATTATGGATGCCGTCACAAAAAGAAGCTAAAATATTCAAGGTACCAATTATGTAATGACATTCTCCACTGGGAAACAATGGACCAACTCTCTCTCTACTGTCACATGTTAACATAATCATCACAGCTCCTTCTACCCCTGTCATACATTTATGACAGGGCGGGTGTTAAAAATACACCGAAACCCACAAAAACAAGCCCACTTTGCTACAGCACAAAGAAACCCCTTTTACCCAGAGCTGACATTTTACAGTGCAATTAGCCAGCTCTAAAGTGCTGTTGTGTAGAAGAAATTGCACTCTCTGTAGGCTTGTCTCCACAGCCCCTTCTGAGAAGCGAGGGGGAAAGGCCGCAGAGCAAGCAGATGTTTCTCCCCTCTGTAACATCTGTCTGAGAGATAGGTAATCAGATGCAGAAATGTACTGTTTGTCCCATTTTAGTAGTACACCTCAAAGTATGGTAGTGGAAACATTTAAAAGGTAAGAGCATCGGTAAGAGTCAAGGCATCAAAGTCTACACTGGACATACTTATTGTTAAAAGAAAATGTGGAATATAAATATTATATGTTTCATGCCGCGTCAGCTAAAAAGAGCCCTGGGGGCGAATAGTGTGCCGTTCTGTTGTCTTTACTGTCTTTAATGTGACTGAAAGCATATACAAAGCAAATAGGAAAAAGCACTGACCCAGTTTCCTACAGATAGATTACCCCAGATGAAGTGTAAAGTACTGACGCTGATGAGCTTCCGACACTGATCTAAAGAGATTTTGGGGGAGGATTATAACTGTCCATCTGAACGTCCTTGAGGGTGAAAGGTCGTCTTCACGAGGCGACAGACACAACAATGGGCTTTGTACATCACACCAGTCTCTCCCTCCACTTAAAGTACTATCTCACTGATTTGGCATGTCAATGTCTCGGTGTGTAGCCTACTCTTGTAGTGAGCCATTATTATCTAGAGACATTAAACTCTCATTTATCAAACACTTGATTACGACTACACAGTCGACGAGTGCAACCTCTACGAGAGGATTGTAAACATAAGTGGCGTTTAAAGGAGTTTGTCTTTTTCAGAGCTCTTTGGTGGGACTGCTGGTCAGTCAGCTGAGGTTAAGGTACACAGATGGAGAGTGGCGCATGAAAGATTTTGAAGGTGAATAGTCTCAAAAGACATGGACTGACTAACATAATTCTTCTTCTTTCAATTTTCAAGGATTTAGATGATATAACCATTGCTAATACAACACACTAGCCATGTACATTTCCATTCAAATGTTATGTGGGTAAAGTCATACTGTATAAAAAAAAAATCACGATAGCTATGACGAAAACAGGTAGTTTCGGTACAATTTCATAAAATGTCAACAGATAATTAATTTGTTCGACATGGTGGGATATTTTTGTGTCGGTAAAATTAATGAAGCGAGAAATGGTGGTGGAAACGTAGCTATGTGCAAAAATGTATATAAACATCATATCAAAGTAAACTTGGAGTCATGTGGCCTCCCAATTGGCGCAGCGATCTAAGGCACCGCGTCGCAGGCTGTGTCGCAGCCGGCCGCGACCGGGAAACCCATGAGGCGGCAAACAATTGGCCCAGCGTTGCCCAGGTTAAGGGAGGGTTTGGCCGGCCGGGATGTCCTTGTCCCAGCGCTTGGCAGGGTTGTGTTTCGGAGGGCGCATGGCTCTTGACCTTTGTCTCTCCGAGCCTGTACGGGAGTTGCAGCGATGGAACAAGACTAACTACCAGCTGGGGAGAAAAAAGGGGTCAAATTTCCTCCCACTATGACTCTGGAAACCATACAGTTTATTAGACTACTGATTAAATAAGTTATCATGAGCTTCACAGGGTGGTGAAAGTGCACGGTGATCTTCTCTCGAATTAATATTGAGGGTCTTGTTCTAGTGACTTGATGATCGATGCTTGACTGCCGTTACACAAATACAAATATTTGCGCTCTTATCCATAATAATCTGATCATGTAGACTAGCATACCAGCACAGCCTAACCGCACCTTATCTGCAATCT
Organism: Thymallus thymallus; assembly: GCA_023634145.1. NCBI lineage: Eukaryota > Metazoa > Chordata > Actinopteri > Salmoniformes > Salmonidae > Thymallus > Thymallus thymallus. The sequence continues at coordinate 6,274,558 of CM042378.1, read as the reverse complement.
GTTAGGCTAGAGCGCATGTGCCAAGACCAGATTAGGCACATTTGCTATTCAACACAATAGTTTGTGACAAAACTATCGGTAGAGTTGAACATTTTTATTTGGTACGTGAAAAAGTAGATTTTGTGTGCCCTATGTCATTACGTACGGATTTTTATCCGCAACAAGTCCGTTGGGTGGAAACACACCACTGGTGGGAAAATGTGCATATTTTCTTGATTCTGATTATTTGCATGAAAATCTGTCTCCAATTGGATGGGAACCTAGCTAATGACTCCTCAGGTGCAGCTGCAAAATCGGTATTGGACTGAAAGAGCGGTAAGTTGTCGGAGACCCCGGAGCGATCAAAGGAACGGGACATCAAAAAGCGAAGGCAGCGTTGACAGAGACAGGTTAGTTTATAAATGTAACCAATCCATACATTTTAAATGTAGTTACTGCATTTGGAAAAGTTTTGACTTGTTCTACTGCTTTTAGTTTGTGTGCTTCTTAATTTTTGTTTAGCTTTTTTGAGATTCCAGTTTTCAAGACCGTTTGTTTATTGGGCAGAATAATTTCACAGGCTCTGGCCAGTCGGTCAATTGAACTCTCTGCTGAAGTAAAGCACCGTTTTGCGGGGGCAACCGAAGACATGATGTCAGATGTAGAGACAGACCCAGAGCACTCCGATGCATTTTTGATAACCTTCCCACCCTGGCACTCCCCTCAGTTTGATGACTTAATTGTCTCAGTCAGAACGAAAACCGTCCACGTCCACCGCAGCCCTACCCAGAACATATGATTGTGCAATAGACCACAGACAATCACCAGCAAGGTTCCTCAGTGATCACATCATTAAGGAATTACCATGGTCTACACACATCCGCACAGTTGTGAAGAGGGCAAACCAGCACCTCATCGTCCTCAGGAGGCTGAAAGGATTTGGCATGGGCCCTCTTCAAAGTTCTACAGCTGCACCAATGAGAGCCTCTTGACAGGCTCCACACCTCTTGGTACGGCAACTGCAACAAACCCGACCGCAAGGAGCTACAGTGGGCGGTGAGTACAGCCCAGGACCTCGATACCAGGCACAGAGGAAGGCCACCCAAAATGTTCTGACTCCAGCCACCCAAGTCATAGACTGTTCTCTCTCTACTGCGAGGCAAGCTCTACCAGTGCACCACGTCTGGAGCCAACAGCACACTGAAGAGCTTTTACGCCCAAGCCATAAGACTACTAGACAAGACTGCTGGACACATTGGCAGTCAGGATCTCTAGTCTCCAACAAAAGTTAACAACCCATGGTTCCCCTTAGTCTCTTTCGCCGAGGGCAACTTGGGTAAGGCGATGAAATGGGCTGGTAAACCCTTGGGTTGGAGGTAACCCTGTGATAAAGTCTACGGACGGGTGGGACAAGGGCCGGCTGGGGATGGGCAGAGGTTGGAGCAACCCAGCTGGTCCCTGTCGTGAGGACTTGCTTTGGGCATAGGTGGAACAAGCGGCAACAAAGGATCTCACATCCTCAATCATGTTGGCCACACTGTAGATTTAGTTCCCGGTGCAGGTTCCCTGGAGGAACTACGGCGACGACTATAGCACTGGGCGATGAGACTTGGGAATTGGCTCCTCCTGGGTTGGGGTTGGAGGAAGTCGGTAAGTGCCCGGAGGGTCTCTGATATTTGGGAGAGTTGTTCTTGCTGGGTGATGGGTCCATGTTGGAGGCAGAAGCTTGCTGTTACGTGGTGAGGTTGGACCCAGGTGCAGAGAAGAGACCAGAGGAGGAATCAGTGGTTTAGGATAAACATAATACTTTACTGAGAAACGGTAACCGAAGAATCACAGTAACACTGAGGAAAACAACAAACACTAAGTCTAGAAAACTGACTCAGGAGACAAACACACAGGGCAAACAATTGAAGCTTCTGCAAAGGACATGATTCCCTGTCACACCTCTTAACAGGGAATCATAATGAGTAATAGGACACACCTGAGTGTCATTAATGTCTCTAGGACAGTCTCTGCCGCCCTCTGGTGACAGGTGGAACCATGACAATCTCACTGATATGGCATGTCAATCAATGTCTCGTGTGTAGCCTACTCTTGTAGTGTGCCATGTTTTCATTACATTCATTGACAAAAACTTACAGGAAATAAAATGGAGGGAAAAGAGAAATGCACTCCTTACTTGACAAGTGGCTGGATTTGGCCTGGAGCGAGGGGAGAAAGGATGGGGTACACAGTGCTTACCGTCTGCCTTGTTTAACCCCACTTCTAAAAACTTACTGTGCTCTACAGTGGACTTCAACTGCACAGCCATACACACACACTGACAGTACTCTCTCTCTCACACACACACCTTTCCACTCACTTTGATCATGCATGCTCTGAACATAGTCTATACAGCTCAATTTGCTTACACCCTCCTCTGTTAGGTCAGCACTGTTAAACTTTTCTACACATGCATGTTCATCATGCTTGAGGGAACTGCTGAGCTGAGTTCATCGCATGTATATTTCTATACATGTATACATTTCGTTGGTGGGAGATGAAGCCGCTACACAAGCATTGTTTTGAGTTTCATCAAGTCATTTTTTAACGGAACACTACAGGCCCATGTTTGGATTTCTGGTCTTGTGGCATTGTGCGTTCAAAAGGTGGATGTGATGATGTCCAATGGTTGCTCCAGCTGATGGTGGATAACCATGTTGATTCTTCTGTACTAAAGTAGCTCTCCTTGTTTATCAGTGTGTATGTAGACATATGGTTTGTATTAAGCACTGAGGTAGAATGTCCACAGGCATTCTGAGGGCATCAGATTCTCCCTAATGCACCCTCATCTTTTCAAGGCCTGAATAGCTCCCAAATCCTCCATTACATCTCTCTTACCAGTGAGCGACACAATGCGTTGTGTCCATTAGTCCACCGCTGTGGATGTATGATCCCTTTCTTTCGTGAAGGAATTAGCAGTAGATTATTTTTGTTAACACAGGGGTTTGTCATCTCCTCAAACAGGGCTCTGGTGTATATACGCAACTTCATCTGATCCTCTGTGTTATCCCCTATCAACTTCATCTGATCCTCTGCGTTATCCCCTATTAATTGGACAGGTTTGCCATGCTATCGTCCTTGATGACAGACCACATTTATCAATTTGCCCTGCCATTGTTTGGATCTCAAAGAGACGGGTTCCTTCAAACAGATGCGCCAGTGCCCCGAAAAGGTCAGATGGTACAGGGCTCTTCATTTCTCACTGGGTGGAATGGGCAACTGTCAGCCCGCAGGCAATTCCCCCCCTTTGTAGGCAATAATATATATATATATATATATATATATATATATATATAAATAAATATATATATATATATATATATATATATATATATATATATATATATATATATATATATATATATATATATAAATAAATATATATTATATATACACATACACTGTAAACACAGTCGGGGTCTCTACTGTTCAGAGTTAGAATAGTAGAATACACAGGTAGAATTAAAAAATGTGGTTGTTCATCAGCTGTGTTTCTCTTGTTATGTCAGTTACTGACAGTCACTCAATTAATCAGCAAAACAAATGTTAGATTGGTAAATTAGCTGGCTAGACTATCTAAACTTGTAGCAATCATGGTCGATTTCCGACAGGGGGGACCCCAGTGATTTTTTTTTGTCACTCTCGGGAGACCTCAAACAAAATTTCACTTAGGTGCCTCCAAAAGGCTAGGGCCGGCTCTGACTGTATGTGTGGGTAAGGATGTGGGCACGCAGAGCCAGCGAGCCACTGCGCCCCCTCATGATGAGTTCAGATTTGTTTGTGGCCCCCATCCCCAACAAAGTTACCCATCCCTGATCTGGTGAGTCAGTGGATAATATAAGTTTTAGACATATTATTTTTTACCATTTAAGAAGTAATTTTATCCACTACAAATTCACAAGAGACATTAAACTCTCAGATAAAACATTTCCCAAAAGGTAGAATATAAAAATGTGTCTGATTTGTTAGACAATATATCTTTTTTTAAATAATCCTTCGATTGCCGTAAGCGGTTTACTTTTCATTATCATTCAAATGGCCTTGGTTCAGCTCCCAGAAAACAAAGACATTAACCAAATCGAGTTGAAAGTAGTAATGCTCTCTTTTGCTAAAGTTATTAGCATAGGAACATTGAGTAATTTTGCACGAGATTAGCTTGCGGAAGCATTTAAATTGCAACCAATTACGTTTTCTACGATGTGTCATTGTCAAAATGGATCATGAAGAATAACATTTCCACTGTTAATGTGGACAGTAAACATTTCTATGATCTTGTAAGCCGCCCCCTGATGAATTTGTATTAGGTGTTATGACTAACTCAATAATGCATAACAGTTGTTCACCCATTATGTATCCCAATCTTTCTCAGCTGCAATGTGACACATTCTGTTACTTTATTAATGCTTCATCACCCTCTCCAACCCCGGTCCCCCACCCTCTCAATATGCCCCCCATCCAAAAGTCCATGGAGCATAGAGGAATTACAGTCTGGACAGAGGATGTCTATGGTAAAAAAAAAAAAACAGGGACTTCTGGTCCAATGCTTGTAAGCCACAATAATTTACTCTCCATCTGCTGTGATGGCCAGAGGACTGAGAACTAAGGACAGAGACAGATGAAGCTGACCGGAAGTTCACATAAACCCGAGAGATAAGGCCACACTGAAACATACTTAGCCTCATTGTGGCTTTCTTGTTTACGCTACCTCATTCACATACAGTGTATTCGGTAAGTATTCAGACCCTTTGGCTTTTTACACATTTTGTTACATTACAGCCATATTCTAAAATGGTTTAAATTGTTTTTTCCCCTCATCAATCTACACATAATACCCCATAATGAGGAAGCAAGGTTCAGACATTTTTGCAAATGTATAAAAAATAAGGGACATATGACATTTACATAAGTATTCAGACCCTTTACTCAGTACTTTGTTGAATCACCTTTGGCAGCGATTACAGCCTTAAGTCTTCTTGGGTATGACGCTACAAGCTTGGCTACAAGCTTCTCCCATTTTCTCTGCAGATCCTCTCAAGCTATCAGGTTGGATGGGGAGCATCGCTGCACAGCTATTTTCAGGTCTAACCAGAGATGTTCGATCGGGTTTAATTCCGTGTTCTGGCTGGGCCACTCAAGGACATTCAGAGAATTGTCCCGAAGCCACTCCTGCGCTGTCTTGGCTGTCTGCTTAGGGCCATCGTCCTGTTGGAAGGTGAACCTTCGCCCGAGTCTGAGGTCATAAGCGCTCTGGAGCAGGTTTTCATCAAGGATCTCTCTGTACTTTGTTCCGTTCATCTTTCCCTCAATCCTGACTACTCTCCCAGTCCCCGCCGCTGAAAAACATCCCCACAGCATGATGCTACCACCACCATGCTTCACCGTAGGGAAGTTATCTGACCATTTTACCCACTACAAATTCGCTAGAGACATTAAAAACGCTCAGATAAAACATTACCCCACAGCATGATGCTACCACCACCATGCTTCACCGTAGGGATGCTGCCAGGTTTCCTCCAGACATGACGATTGGCATTCATTCTTGGTTTCATCAGACCAGAGAATCTTGTTTCTCATGGTCTGAGAGTCCTTTAGATGCCTTTTGGCAAACTCCAAGCAGGCTGTCACATGCCTTTTACTAAGGAATGACCTGATTAGTGCTGCAGAGATGGTTGTCCTTCTGGAAGGTTCTCCCATCTCCACAGACGAACTCTGGAGCTCTGTCAGAGTAACCAAGGCCTTTCTCCCCAGATTGCTCAGTTTGGCCGGGCGGCCAGGTATAGAAAGAGTCTTGGTGGTTCCAAACTTCTTCCATTTAAGAATGATGGAGGCCACTGTGTCCTTGGGGACCATCAATGCTGCAGAAATGTTTTGGTACCCTTCCCTAGATCTGTGCCTCGACACAATCCTGTCTCGGAGCTCTACGGACAGTTCCTTTGACTTCACGGCATGGTGTTTGCTCTGACTTGCACTGTCAACTATGGGACCTTATATAGACAGGTATGTGCCTTTCCAAATCATGTTCAATCAATTGAATTTACCACAGGTGGAAGCCAATCAAGTTGTAGAAACATCTCAAGGATGATCAACGGAAACAAGATGCACTTGAGGTCAATTTCGAGTCTCATAGCACAGGGTATTGTTTACTTATGTAAATATTTGTTTTTTATTTGTAGTACATTTGCAGATATTTCTAAAAACCTCTTTTTGCTTTGTCATTATGGGGTATTGTCTGTAGATTGATGAGGAAAATGTTTTATTTAATCAATTTTAGAATAAGGCTGTAACGTAACAAAATGTGGAAAAAGGGAAGGGGTCTGAATACTTTCCGAATGCACTGTATGCTCTGCACTCTCACGCACTTACATGTACATACACACACACAAACGGAAGCACATCTTTGCACGCATGCACATTCTGAAGGGGATTGTTGGCCTGTGACAGTGAATCTCTTGAGAGAGGATGACCTAGTACATTTCAAGTGCACTTCAGAGGACCATGATTAGAAGCTCAGTGGAGTCACTGTCAGCTACCATCGTTCATCACCTTTATCCACCGTGTGCCTTGTTGTGCCCCAGACATTATGGTAAAACTCTTTGGCTCAACTAACTCATTCTCTCCTTCTATCACACTTAAGCATGATCTGTCAATACAACAGGATCTGTCAATACAAAAACGATCTGTCAATACAAAAACTCTGTCAATACAAAAACGACCTGTCAATGCAAGCACGATCTGTCAATACAAGCATGATCTGTCAATACAAAAACGATGCCACTGTTCCTCGTGAGCACATGTGGAAAAAACAGGGAGAAACATTTCCTCACTTCAAGTTCAAGAATGAGGAATATATACTAAATACGTTTGAAATTGTGTCAATATACATTTAATAAGCATAGAACTTGATGGCTTTTACTGTCTAACGTGTTTCTGTAATTACACAAGCTTGGCAATGGAGCAGATGTGCAGTATATGCAAGCCTGTGCCCTACTTAAGGCATCTCATTAACATTCGGTCACTTGATTAAAAACTGCCCATAGAAAGAAGTTGATTAAACTATTACCAGCTGCTTATGCCCTTCCATCAAGTTCACTCAGGTGTAAAATAATCCAAATAAATGGAGGAGATTGTTTGAGTTTATATGCCTCAACTTTTGAAAATTCAAACTTCAAACTTTTACATAATGATTATCAAAGCAAGAAATTATTTTAAAAGAGGAAGCAAAGTACTTTAAGCATATGTTCCCTTTTCAGTCTCCACCATTTCTAATAATAGTGTCAAATTACAGAAAGACTTGTGTGAGGGCCAAATTGCAGGGGAGGAACTTCTTGATGCAATTAAAGACTTTGGGCCAGGGGAATCTCCAGTGCTGGATGGCATACCAGTTGAGGTATATATATATTTTTTTTTATCTACTCAAAGATCCACTATTAGCATGTTTTAACTCCTATAAAAATTGTAAAACTATCAAGTACTCAGCGAGAAGTTTTGATTTCAGTATTACTGAAACAGGACCCAGGTGTTAAGTATAAAGATCCAGTCTATCAAAAAAACTGGAGGCCCCTTACACTTCAGTGTTGTGATGCAAAAATCCTATGCATAGCACATAGAACTAAAAAGGTGTTGTCGGATATTATTCAAACTGATCATGGTTTTTTTTGTTTTGAAACAATGGAACACTATGAAAAATCTAGGAAACCAGGTATTCATAGCAGATTTTGAAAAGGCTTTTGATAAAGTACGACTAGAATTTATATATCAATGCCTGGACTTTTTTAATTTTGGAGAATCTCTTATACAATGGGTTATTGTTATGTATAGTAACCCCAAGTGTAAAATACTAAATAATGGCTACTTCTCAGACAGTATTAAACTGTCAAGAGGAGTAAAGCAAGGTTGTCCACTGTCGGTATATCTATTTATTAAGGCCATCAAAATGTTAGCTATTAAAATCAGATCCAACAATAATATACAGTAGAGGGGCTAGAAATCCAGGGCTTAAAACAAAGGTGTAATTGTACACTGACAACTCAAATTTCCCCTTAAATCCGCAATCTGGATCCCTGAACAGCCTCAGAGGATCTAGAGAATTGTTCTAACCTCTCTGGATTACAGCTGAACTATGATAAGTGTATCATATTACGTATTGGATCTCCAAGAAATACAACTTTTAGATTACTGTGTAGTTTACCAATAAAATGGTCTGACGGTGAAGTGGACATTCTAGGTATTCATATCCATAAAAAAATAAAGGAACTTACAGAAATAGATAAGATCTTACTACCATGGCAAGGTAAATACCTGTCTATTTGTGGAAAAATCACCCTGATTAGTTATTTAGTCATATCCCAATTTACCTACTTACGGTTCTTATGGTTCTGCCTATGCCGAACGATTTGTCTTTTAAATTATTTCAGTTAAAACATATCACTTTATTTGGAATGGCAAGCCAGACAAAATAAAATGTGCTTATTTATATAATGAATATGAGTTCCGGGGGCTAGAATTATAAAATATTAAAGCACTAAACCTCTCACTAAAAGCATCAGTCATACAAAAGGTATACATAAACCCAAACTGGTTCTCCAGTAGATTAGTAAGAATGGCTCATCCGTTGTTCAAAAATTGCCTTTTTCCCTTTATCCAGATTAGAACCTCTCACTTCCAGTTAATTGAAAAGGGAACCTTTTAAAAAATATATAGCCCTTTCTAAAACAAGCCATACAAAGCTGGTTGAAATTCCAGTTTCATCCTCCAGAAAAGACAACAAATATTACAACAAATAATATGGTTACATTCAAATATACAAATTAATTTTAAAAACTTTGAGAAAAATAAATTAATTCTTTGTTAATGATATTATGAATAGGAAAGGTGGAGTTGTCACATCTGCAGTTAACAAACATATGGACATGTTTGCTCTATACAAAATTACAACCAACTGATTGCAGCATTACCACAAAAATGGAGGAAGGGGGAGAAGGTCAGGAACTTGTTTGTTTGCCCAAAATTGGCAAAGAATTTTTTTTAATAATAATAAAATAATTTTCCTTTATGGAAGAGTGGCCAGACGGAAGCCACTCCTCGGTAAAAGGCACATGATAGCCCACTCGGAGTTTGCCAAAAGCCACCTAAAGAACTCTCAGACCATGAGAAACAAGATTATCTTAATTTTTTTATTTTCTTTATTTAACCTTTATTTAACTAGGCAAGTCAGTTAAGAACAAATGTATATCTACAATGACGACCTACCCCGGCCAAACCTGGACGACGCTGGGCCAATTGTGCGCCGCCCTATGTGACTCCCAATCACGGCCGGATGTGATACAACCTGGATTCGAACCATGGACTGTAGTGACGCATCTTAGAACGCTGAGCCACTAGAGTCTGATGAAACCAAGATTGGCCTGAATGCCAAGTGTGACGTCTGGAAGAATGCTGGCACCATCCCTACGGTGAAGCATGGAGGTGGCAGCATCATGCTGTGGGGATGTTTTTCAGCGGCGGGGACTGGGAGAGTAGTCAGGATTGAGGGAAAGATGAACGGAGCAAATTACAGAGAGATCCTTGATGAAAAACTGCTCCAGAGAGCTCAGGATCTCAGAATCTGGGGCGAAGGTTCACCTTCCAACAGGACAATGACCCTAAGCACACAGCCAAGACAACGCAGGAGTGGCTTTGGGACAATCTCTGAAAGTCCTTGAATGGCCCAGCCAGAGCTTGGACTTGAACCCAATCGACCATCACTGGAGAGAGCTGTGCAGCGACGCTTCCCCATACAACCTGACAGAGCTTGAGAGGATCTGCAGAGAAGAATGGGAGAAACTTCCCAAATACAGGTGTGCCAAGCTTGTAGCGTCATACCCAGGAAGACTTGAGGCTGTAATCTCTGCCAAAGGTGCTTCAGCAAAGTACTGAGTAAAGGGTCTGAATACTTATGTAAATGTCATTTATTTATTTTAACAAACATCTCTGAAAACCAGTTTTTGCTTTGTCATTATGGGCTATGGTGTGTAGATTTAGGGGGGGAAATGTAATCCATTTCAGAATAATGCTGTAACGAAACAAAATGTGGGAAAAGTCAAGAGGTCCGAATACTTTCCGAATCCACTGTCCACACACTGATGTCAGTGAAAGCTAAATGCAGTGACAAATCTGCATGATCATTAGGCTATAATTTCGAACTGATTATAAATGTATGACAATTATTATGCTTATTATTAGGCTGTTATTAGTAGTGGTGGTAGTTGAGGTATACTAGTAAAATTAGTAAGTTGCCAGGTTTATACTCAATAAAAAAAACACAATTTCCCAGATGGAACAGTTTTCCAGAGGTGATCATTTTCCCGCAGTCATTCATTTACCGACTGCAAGAAACAGCCTAATCCCTTTGAGTCCCGCTGCTGCACCTGGTAGCCTACCTTACACAACACAACACCGCGTATCATGTCTGTCACCTGCCTTGAAGTAAGTGAGACAGTGCAGACTACTGTTGCTCCACACGTGCTATGAGGTAGGCGATCTTGAAAAACAGTAGCCTATCGGAAATCTCATAACAAGTGTCAACTACATTACTTTGATTAGCCTAATTGTAGTCTTAACGCCGTGATGTCATTGAGCTGTAAAATATTGAACGGAGGGTTTCTTACCTGCGCTGAAATCAAGGATAACTCCATCATTAGGTTACTGGGGTTCGGAAATCGGCAGGCTGTAAGAACATTCAAAACACTAACAGAGTGTAAAATGTATGATTGAGTAAAAGGAAAGCTTCGTCTTTAGCCAGGTCTCCCCAGTGGTGCACACTACTACGCTTCCCTGGCACAGAGCGCTCTTGATTCGTCTAAACGCACTTAATGGAAGAGCTTTTTTTACCCTCTGCCGAGTGGATATGTGCTGCAGGCGTGCAAGGCAACCGTGCAGAATTATTGATGCAAGTTTGCCTGGGTAAGGCCAAAATATAATAAATATGCAAACTTTGATAATTTCTCAATTATGCTTTTAGATACAAAATGTCAGATATATGTCAACAATCCAAAGGACTATTCTATGGATTAAATTGTGAAAATCCCCCAAATCATGGTCTGGGTTTTGTGCGGAATCACACTCCGTACTAAAATTAGAGAAAGATAGCCTCATGAGTATTCAAAACATTCCTCTCAGGTTTACTTTGAAGGGACTGTAAAGCTTTCCCTTGTTGGTGAAACGATTACATATAGATAAATCCTCTGAAGATTCAGAAACATGTCATCCTTTCAAAACAGATTTAACTTTAGGGTATCCAGTGGACTTATTCAACATTTCCATTTGGGAATGGAATTGTTTTAAAAGACAGACCTTGAAGCCTTTTGTAACTTATGAAGCTTGGCGTGACAGCTGTCCATTAACTTTCATGAATTGAAATTCACCCCCTTGGCACTTGCCTCCATGTTAGATAATAATGATGGCCACCTTCACTGAAGCCCAGTGTACAGTTTTCGTGGCTATTCAAAATGAGTCTTTAACCATTCAACCCCCTTCTAAAGAGAATTGGTCAAAAAAAGCCTCTCAGTTTTTGCCTAAAAGGTCTATTGAATCCTATTATTTTCCACAGGGAAACTGGTGAATGCTTAAATGATTTTCAAAAACAGATCTGTCTGTCTAGCGCACAATGAAATATTAGCAGAGATTCTCTTCACAAAGAGCTTACGCCTCTAGCCATTTATTGTACATGTCTCCCCTCAATAAGTTGTACCTTTTGATTGATGTTTGGATTTGGACAAGCATTGACTGATTTTAGATTATGAGATGAGGATGCTGCATGTGGTGCCTGACTGAATCTATGAACAACACATTATTCAACTGCCAGGACACTCACAAACTTGTTTTTATTGGCAGATAGATTGCCTCTCTCACGTTCAAATGAGATGATTCTCCCTCAAGAATACATGATAATCAAAAACAAACGTTAAGCTGTTCACTGACGTGTGATGTGTAAATCCTTCCCTTTGGCGTTGGTGGAAAGGTCTGGAAGGTAATGTAGCATGTCATCAGAACTACTGTAACTTCAATGGCCTGACTCCCAGTAGGCCTAGTGTGGCTTGGTGACATGCCAGTGTCTATTTCCTCGTTCCAGGTAAGTTACATGATGTAGCTCGACAGAATCTCCACACTAGATCACTAGATTCACGATGATGACTGAATGGATTTGGCCTAGTTAGTGTCGCAGGTTAAGAAGTCACCGTCATTTCTTTGTTCGTGCAGGCGATTCTCTACTGAGAAAATACCAGAAACGACACACATTGAAGTTACACTCCCCTACATATTTATTTGGACAGTGAAGCTAAAACTTTTGATTTGTCTCTACTCCAGTGTTTTGAATTTGAGATCAAATGTTTCATATGAGGCGACAGTACAGAATGTCAACTTTTTTTGGTATTTGAGGGTATTTTTATACGTATCTGTTTTACCGTTTAGAAATGAAAGCACTTAATGTATCTAGTCCCCCCATTTGAAGATGTCGTAAGTATTTGGACAAATTCCCTTAGATGTGTATTAAAGTAGTCAAAAGTTTAGTATTTGGTCCCATATTCCTACGTATGGGAGTATTTGTCAAACTTGATTCTGGCGTCAACACATCCAAGTTCCCATTCTTTGTTGTTGCAGTTACATGAGTGTGACTGTCTCAAATACTATGCCCCAACTTTTTTGTTCAAGCAACACCATGTTTGTTGAGTTTGTTTTGTTCATTTTGTGGATTACCTTAAAACCCTTTTGAGTTGGATTTGTACTAGAATCTTCTGACAGGACCCCTACGCCAAACCTCATTCTATTCCCATGTAACACACTGTGCTGCTACTTCTAGTCTTGACATCCAACTGAAGTACAGTACTTTCTAATTGCTCTGCCAATATGTAGATGCTTGAGACGAAAGTGTGTCAGCCAAAGCTTTAGACCTCTTCTCTTGCCATCTTCCGTATCTCCCTTTCTGTCTAAGATGAATGGGATTCGGGTCAAATTCATTAAAACCTGAATCGATATCTGTCCTTAAGCTCTGCACCAAGGGCACTGTATCCCGAAAGTAGGAGTGAGCTTCCGCTTTGGCAAACAGTAATATTCCGTATATACTATTTGTTTCATTTTCATTAGTACACATTCCCTATTGAGTTAAAAACATTGTTACACCCACCAATATGAATAAGCTACTACTATTAGTACTACTGTAGATAATGTGTATTGGTGCTACTCCTTAAATGCTATTATTAGACATATTATGATAACATTTTATATGACAACAAATCCCATATCTCTTCTCTCTACTGTATGTCCTGAATTACTCAGCTCCAAGGGGATTGACCTCACCGCACTCTGTCACAGTCACAGCATTAATAATAGTGTGTGTGAAGTGTGAAGGCATCATATGATTAAACACATACATTGGCAGGCAAAAATGTAATAGGTACGAACGTGCTAAAACTGCCCGACCGACAGATGTTTAACCTTTAACTGCAGTGGGCTAAATCAGGGTCAAACAGAGTGTTTCTTGGTGGTCTTAAACTTTGAAACTAAAGTATACACCTCACACACATGGTAATGGTCTTTAAAAAAAGAAGACACCTGTACCATGTCAGATATAGAGTTAAAATGTATAATATGTTGATTTTGCATCCCAATATTACACTTTATATACAGTTGAAGTCGGAAGTTTACATACACTTAGGTTGAAGTCATTAAAACTCATTTTTCAACCACTCCACAGATTTCATGTTATAGTTAAGCTATAGTTTTGGCAAGACAGTTAGGACATATACTTTGTGCATGACACAAGTAATTATTCCAACAATTGTTTACAGACAGATTATTTCACTTATAATTCACTATATCACAATTCCAAATGCAACTGGTGGCCACACCAGATACCCCCCCTTGTTCAGGGACTGCTGAGTATATATATCCACAGTAAATCAAGCCCTATATCGACATAACCTGAAAGGCCCCTCAGCAAGGAAGAAGCCACTGCTCCAAAACCACCATAAAAAAGCCAGACTACGGTTTGCAACTGCACATGGGGACAAAGATCGTACCTTTTGGAGAAATGTCCTCTGGTCTGATGAAACAAAAATAGAACGGTTTGGCCATAATGACCATCGTTTTGTTTGGAGGTTTGCAAGCCGAAGAACACCATCCCAACCGTAAAGCACGGGGGTGGCAGCATCATGTTGTGGGGGTGCTTTGCTGCAGGAGGGACTGGTGCACTTCACAAAATAGATGGCATCATGAGGAAGGAAAATTATGTGGATATATTGAAGCAACATCTCAACACATCAGTCAGGAAGTTAAAGCTTGTTCACAAATGGGTCTTCCAAATGGACAATGACCCCAACCATACTTCCAAAGTTGTAGCAAAATTGCTTAAGGACAACAAAGTCAAGGTATTGGAGTGGCCATCACAAAGCCCTGACCTCAATCCTATAGAAACTTTGTGGGCAGAACTGAAAAAGTGTGTGCGAGCAAGAAGGCCTACAAACCTAACAGTTACACCAGTTCTGCCAGGAGGAATGGGCCAAAATTCACTCAACTTATTGTGGGAAGCTTGTGGAAGGCTCCCCTAAACGTTTGACATTAGTTAAACAATTTAAAGGCAATGCTACCAAATACTAATTGAGTGTATGTAAACTTCTGACCCACTGGGAATGTGATTCAAGAAATAAAAGCTGAAATAAATTATTATTATTCTGACATTTCACATTCTTAAAATAAAGTGGTGATCCTAACTGACCTAAGACAGGGGATTTTTACTAGGATTAAATATCAGGAATTGTGAAAAACTGAGTTTAAATGTATTTGGCTAAGGTGTATGTAAACTTCCAACTTCAACTGTACATCACAGAAGACCGTTTGACATAGAAACACCAGATTAAAAAAAAGAATGTTTATTCATTCTGAAAAATATGAATAACATTCCACCCATGAGGCCACTAGGTCATTTGACTGCAGGAAACACCTTCGCACAATTTCCTTCTACGCCTTACATACCCAAATCGAACTGCCTGTAGCTCAGGACCTGAAGCAAGGATATGCATATTCTTGATACCATTTGAAAGGAAACACTTTGAAGTTTGTGGAAATGTGAAAATAATGTAGGAGAATATAACACATTAGATCTGGTAAAAGATAATGTATTATTTTTGTCATCTTTGAAATGCAAGAGAAAGGACATAATATTACTTAGGAGTCCAGGCAAGATTTATATTTTGGCCGCTAGATGGCAGCAGTGTATGTGCAAAGTTTTAGACATATCCAATGAACCATTGCATTACTGTTCAAAATGTTATATCAAGTCTGCCCAAATCTGCCTATTTGTTTATTGATACATTTTCAAGTACAAAGCTGTGCACTCTCCTCAAACAATAGCATGGTATTCTTTCACTGTAATAGCTACTGTAAATTGTACAGTGCAGTTAGATTAACAAGAATTTAAGCTTTCTGCCCATATAAGATATGTCTATGTCCTGGGAAATGTTTTTGTTACTTACAACGTCATGCTAATCACATTAGCGCACCTTAGCTCAAGAATCCAGAGGGCGGGACACGCTCCTTTAGAAGAATCAATGTAGTCTTTGTAGTTCAATACAAAACTAACTGAACGTTTTTGTAAACAATTGTTGCTGTCTTGTAGGTAATTCTAACATTGCCAAGCTGATAATGTTATCGATTTCTCTGTCAAGAGATGCGCAGATATTGACGATCTTCCTACATCCGGCTGTAACCACCCACATCCCAATTTCCCATTCCTTACTGCTGGGGGATCAGAGTGCAGCGTGGGTATGCGCCTCTTGAGCATGGGTTATTTTGATTTTGGCTCTCATGCCAGCTGAAGTCAGAAAACCACCCGCGGCGGTGTACTTTTGCTTTTACGTTTCGGAGAAAAGCATGATGCTCGCTGTAATTCGCCAGTCACAGTGCATCCTATTGACGTTGTTTGTGTTTTGTTTGTGTTACATTAGCACCAACGAACCCGTGGCAAAGGGCACCCCCGGGTCGGGTCTTGGCCCCTTTCCATCATATTCATCAACCTCCCTCCCCTTTGCCCCTGAAACAGCTCCGACCACCACCTCCGCTCATGATAATGCTTACGGTAATGTAGCCATAGAATGCGACCGGGAGAGTGCACAGAGTCTTGTTCAATGGAATGAGAACATAATGGGGGGGCTGATTCTGTGGCTTCTGACATCCACTTGCACATCTGTAGGATTAGTTGCAACCATCCCAACAAGTACACTCAGCAGAGCCAAACCCCACTCATGTTGAATAATAGCCTCTCCAAAATAGCTAGAGACTGGTTAGTTTACGGGATATCCCAGTCATTGTACTGATGAACTTTGCATCCCTCCTGACAACAACTCTGTGTCGATGGCTGCCTCTTCAAACCCTAATATGTCCACCAAGTTATGGGTCTCAGCTTACTTCCCCAGTCATGCCTTCCTCCTTCAGCCCTTCTTTCAGCAAGTCTTTAAAAAAAATGTGTGATTCTCACCTTAGTGTCTATTGCGCGGACCAATCGGATAGCTCAAATCACAACCTTGGCCACACCAAAGTTTGATACTAGCATACGTGAGATTTCATAATTTTTTAAACCATGACCAGAGAGAGACCGACAAAGAATACAGCAAAGAGATGCTGTTTTTATGAGTGAGTTCATGTCTAACTAAGTTTTTACTCAGCACTGTCACATTTTTATTCAACACTATTACAAAAATGCACTTCTCCCTACATCCACTCGCGCTGCAGCTGCAACGAAGGAGTAGCCAAGTGTATCGACCCTGCTTTTCAAAATTACTAATTAGCAGCTCGTCTTTATTTTAATATTGAGGAATATTTCACTTTCTCTGGTCATAGAAACATGAATTTTCCCTAGTTCCCAGTTATCCTGAAAGCGGCATGACCATCAGATATAGGTACCATCAGTCCAGTAAATAACAAAGCTAAGCTATGCCTCGCAAATCCTACACCAAATGATCTATTTCATTATCAAAGCTTTAGTTTTGAAATATAATATGGTCTGAGAAAAATAATATTGGCAGGCCAGGCATATAGTCAATATGCTGTGATAATGTATTAGGCCTACTGCACAAACCTCATTCCTACAGAACAGTTTAATGTTACATTTTTTTAGTCAGGTTTAAAACAAATTCTGAGCGGTAGATCTTGGCTTGCTTTTTGACTGTGAAAGTGATCTTGACTCAGAAAAGGTTGGTGATCACTGCTCTACTTTGTTAACTTAACATTAGGTATTCTCTCGTTCACTGCCACAGTCATTTATCACATTGAGACCCATTAATGCTATAGTGTGTTTGTCCCTCTCACGTAGGTAAAGAGATTGTTGGAGAGATGGATAGGACACTGTTGCTAGGTCAGTTAGGACAGGTTTCTCCTCTCCTGGCTGTATTATATGAAATCTTATTGGATTTGCCACACATATTCCTCATTTTGCAAGGAACTTCAAATAGAGCTTGTTACGGATTCTGCTTACGGGAGGGTTTTTCATATTGGGTAATGGAGCCAAATAATCCTCTGAAACTTTCCCTAGGTCTTGAAAACAAAGATTATACAGTGCAATTTTCCATTTCTCCTCATGTAGTACAAAAAAAAAAGGTACTATATTTCTAAAGTGGTGTACTATGAAACCCATTCCATATCTGGCATTCTCAAGTTCATATTGTGTTGTTAATCCATTAGTTTACTTTGCATATGACTTCAAATTGAAGTAAGACTTTTAAGGTCAGCTTTTTTTGTGATACCTCTATTTTTAAAAATTAAAAGATCTCATAATAGCGAAAAAGGTGAAAGAGCTCAAGTGTAATGCTCACAGCACCATAGGACTAGCTGCTGTTCTTCACTCAAAATAAGACACTATTTGGTTGTTAACAGATGGTGCCTTGGGGTGACAAGAAAAAGTTACCTCCCCATTTCTCTTTCCACGACGATAACTGTGCTATGCAGAATGTGTAGTTTGGAAAGGCAGTTATGTCACAGCCCTCAATTAAAGTGCACCCACTGGCAAAGTGTCATTTATTGTCAAGAGAAATCTAACAAAACACGATGTATGTTTTAGCTGGATTTGACGTTATACATAGACATCAAACAGAACAAAACTATTCAGTGCCCCTAACTTCTGGACTAGCATTTTCTGGAGCAGGGTTGAAGCAGGGTCAGGTTTCTAGCAGTAGTTGTGAAAGTAACATCATGATGTTTTCTCTGAGCCAGAGTGACAGTTTAGCTTAAAAAATAACTCGCCCTTTCTGGCACAGAGCGGGAATGAACCCTATTACTGAGGATGTTGCTGGTTCTGTGAAAACGGTTGCTGTTCATGAATTATACACTGAGTGCACAAAACATTAGGAACACCTGCGCTTTCTATGACACAGACTGACCAGGTGAAAGCTTTGATCCCTTATTGAAGTCACTTCTTAAATCCACAATCAGTGTAGATGAAGGGGAGTAGACAGGTTAAAGAAGAGTTTTTAAGCCTTGAGACAACTGAGACATGGGCTGCAGTCCAAACTCAAAGTAGACAGCCCTCGTCCCTAAAACTTCAGACCTTGAAGGACGTTTTACATCGTCACATCCTGTACCTTAAATTTCCTTTGCCCAGGCGATCGGAGAGGCAATATCCTTAGTGGAAATCTTGAAGTTGAGCTTAAAAGCACCCAACCTAAATCTATTGATGTACCTAGCAAGCTAAAGCACTCCTGTCAGGTAGCTAGCTACAGTTAGCCATAGCTTTATCAGAGTTTGGTAATTTATTACAATACATTTCAGAACGTTTATGAAGCTAGCTACATTTTATAGGCTCCTCACTACGAGACTAAGTGAATTTGCCAAAGCTCAAATCAATGTCATCTGTATATATTGTTTTAGCAAGCTAACGTCATAATTTTGTCTGACATGCCGAAAATGCAGCAGTGTTGATTCAATTTGACACTTCGCGGCCACCGGAGTTTGACACGTGACTATAGTTTGCATTGAATTGTGGGTCATATTAAGCTCACAAGTGATCAAAGTTCTTCACTCGCTCCCTCAAGCTAAATCGAGGGGCGAGGGTGCAATGTTTTTGAATTGGACCTCCGCTTAAGAAGTCAATCAATCAAGCAAGCTGTATCCGATTTTCGACAGGGGGTAGTGCAAGAGCTGACGGGGTAAAAATAACGTGTTTGGACTGCAGCCATGGATTGTGTATGAGTGCCACTCAGAGGGGTACGGGGTATGGTAGTAGGTGCCAGGCACACCGGTTTGTGTCAAGAACTGCAACATTGCTGGGTTTTTCTCGCTCAAGTTTCCTGTGTGTTACAAGTATTTCGCTTCACCCTCATTAACATCCATTTGAATGGTCCACCACCCAAAGAACATCCAGCCAACTTGACATTGGAGTCAACATGGGCCAGCATCCCTGTGGAATTCTTGACACCTTGTAGAGTCAATGGCCCAAATAATTGAGGCTGTTCAGAGGGCAAAAGGGTGTGCAACTCAATATTTTGAGTCTTCTCTATCACAGCTTCATAACAGCAGAAAATACTCTTCCTGAGTGACTATTGCCTGTATGTTGCTGTTGTGCGTACAGATCATTTTCTCGTTGTGAAAATGTATGTTTTTCAAAGCAGAACCATAGGGACCTTCCATGACAATTGGGAATAATTTGGGTTAGCTTAGAGGTGATGCTTCCACATCACTGGGTTCATCTGCACTCAAATGTCATGCAACTGCCATGACCGTTACAGCTCGCCAGATATCCTGCAGCAAATCAGTGTGAACTCCTCTCAAAGCGATGGTCTGTTATTTACAATGATGTACAATGAGGTAACAATTTAGTACTTTACAATGATGCGTTGCCATACATTTTTTTTTTACAAAATAAACAATACATCTTTTCTCAAGCAAGAATTTTGATAGGACTGTCTGGAAGTGGTCTGAGAGAGGGGCCTAATTGGAGGGGCCTAATTGGAGGGATACTGTATGTAACCTGAAAACTAGTATTGGTATAGAGGTTTGGAACCCTTTGTATCAAGTTTTAATGTCACATGGACAAATACAGTGAAATGCCTTTCTTGTAAACTCAAAACCCAACAATGCAATAATCGAAAACAATGTATCACTAGAATACAAACACGAGAAATGAAAAGAATTATGAAATACATAGACTTTTCTTACTGTTGTGTAAAACATAAAGTTACCTTGTCATCTTAAAACACTTTGGGCCTGAGTCAAATGGACCAGAGGTTTGACTGCAGGGATATTACTACCTTTAAAGTGCTCAGCAGGTAGTCCCTTATTTATGCTTTTATTCTTTAGAAATGCAACTAATGCACCGTAGAGACTGTAGAAAATAAAAGGGTGTACTATATGTTAATGCAGGACAAGAGCAGAGAGACCAAACTGGTACTTCTGACCTGAGTCAATGACCACTGGGTGTCTAGACCCATGACAGTCTGGTGAATTTATTTTCAACTTCTTGTGCATCCATGTTTGTGTGTTCGTAGACTGACTAATTTCCCATGGTGCTCATGCACCCTCAAGTAACCTGACCTCCCAAATATGTCAGAAATGGGGGTAAGGATAGACATGACAGCACCTGAAGACACTTGGCCAGGCTAACACGTTAAAATGCATCTCTGGTTGAACATCGAACCATCCCAAATGGCATGAATCATTGAACAAGGCTGGTTGAATGCTATCCCTAAACATCAATGTATCTGTGCGCTCGCTCAGTGG
This sequence comes from Thymallus thymallus, assembly GCA_023634145.1. NCBI lineage: Eukaryota > Metazoa > Chordata > Actinopteri > Salmoniformes > Salmonidae > Thymallus > Thymallus thymallus. The sequence goes on along the minus strand of CM042378.1, from coordinate 6,253,792 downwards.
GCACCAGTACACAGGAAATCAGACCTTCCATGGACAACCTATCGCACCCTCAAACACATCACGCTCACAAACAAACACACCCCAATTTAGAATGCCACCCATCTGCACATTAAAACTGATTCATGCATATCCCACTTAAATGAGCCTATCACATTGTGCTTTCCACATGCCCACCAGGAGGCTCCTAGACGGGAGGATATCCCTCTCTCTGCCCTGGGATATGCTTTATCTATTTATTTATCCCTAACAACATGCTGGAGAAAGGGACACATATGCCCAAGGTGCAGTGATTTCACTCTAGTGCAAAAGGCCACACACACACACACACACACACACAGTGAGACATACACAAACAGAGTCACGCACTCATACAGTATACACACACAAACAGACACAAAGAGCCTCTAATGGTGAGCTGCACGCAATATCTTTCACAGATGAGCTGCTGCGCCCTACCCTCTCTCCTCTGTCTACACTGGCTACGGTACAGCTCCAAACTCTGTCACTAACATTCACATCATACCAACATGCACAAAGCACTGATCCCAGGTCAGATCCTATACACAGTCCAAAGGTACCAGGGTGGTCAGACAGAATAGACACCCTATTACATGATTGGGTGGTTGATGAAGATGAAGCAGGGTAGTTTAGGGTCAAACGTTTGACAAGCAGGGTCTATGATGGTTGAGGGAGAGTGTGAAACTATAACCTCACTCGCATAGGCGAGGTTAGATTGCAAAGCAGAGCAAATGGAGGAGACAAAGACGAGGAAATCAAGTCACATTGTGCTGTTTCATACCTGAGGAAGGAGTTCTCTAAAGCCGTTTTGTCTTTTTAATAGTCGGTCTTAGATGAGTTAGAGGCTACAGTATGTGCTGAAACATGTGCTGTTACTGTGAATGGAGAATTGTCAAACGAGGCTTTGCAGGTGGGAAATTAGTGGCATGAAACAGCACAATACGGCTTCCCTCTATTCCTGCCAGTAGTCATTTAGTTGGTAGGTCTGTGAGCCAGAGTCCTGGTCTTCTTGTATAGTTAATGTCCCTTGTTCCCAGCGGGGGAAGAGGAGAGGATGGGGACAGGGCAGCAGAAAGCGAGAACAGCAGATGACAAGCTGTAGTAGCATCCAGGGTCAGCTTTGTGTCCCCGGTCGTGGCAGTCGGCCTACTGTACAGACCAGAGGGAAGGCCGGGCTGCCATGAGCCTGGGGGTATCAGTGGATCAGAGGCCGGGCTGCCATGGGCCTGGGGGTCTCAGTGGATCAGAGCGGAATGTCATCATGTAGCTCCAGTCCCCTGAGCAGTCGCTTGGCTCCATCTGTTCCTGCTGGGGCCGCCTCACCCCACCCGGTGCCCTCACGTTGCTGTTCCAAACGGAGATTCAGTCCCCTCCGTCACCCTGATCTGTGCCCTCTGGGCCCTGGCAGGGCTTGCACCCATGGCTGAGGTGGGGGTGGGGGTTCTGTGGAGTAGATGTGGGGTGGATGGTGGCCGGTAGGGACTTCAATGCTTTCTGGGGCCTGGGTTGCGCTGACATCCATCTTTCGCAGAGAAAGTGGCTGTGTGACATAACAGCATGATGGAGTCAAAGAGGCAGAGAATACTGAGGCTGTGTAGGGACTGGGATTCACAAAGACACTGGATCACAAAAGGTCAGACTTCACCAACCAGTAATAAGATTACGCTCTCATGCAATAAGATACAGCCAGGACATCTGATTTGTGCAAGGCCATAAAGAGCCCAAGATCCACAGCAGCAATGTTTAAAATAATTGTTTTAACCACTTCTAGTGGTCGAGGGGTTTTGAAAATCGTATTCTTTCAGTTAGAATAACCTCTTACAAAAATAAAGATGAGGCATGCATTTACAAGTGACCTCATTTGACCTGCCCAAAACGCCCCATCATCTCATTGCATTACATAACTAATGGATGCAGGGGTGGACGTTATCTACAGCTGTGGGAGGTTTGCAGTGCATCACAAACGCTGCTATCAGAAACAGGTGAAAACAGAACAAGACCTTTCTAAGAATCAATAGAACACTCTCTCTCACTTTTAGCATACTCAGAATCCATTTTTTAATAGACCTCAGGATGAGCCCCATTGGCGGGATGAGGTCAATACATCTCAAGGACCATCCACCGCCTCACTGATAAGCAATGCGAGGAGAGCCATCCAACTGACTTACCTGTCAGCTAAAATGATTAGCTGTTACCTGTCAGCTAAAATGCAAACCCAAAGTCTACCAGGTTCTCTCTCTCACACACACACACGCACGTACTTACTACACATACATTTTTCCATGCAGTTCTTATAACAAACTTTCACTTTAGATTTTCTGACCAGCAGAGGGCAAGCATGCATCGTGTGTCTTCATCACAGAAACTTGGAATAAAATATACATGGTTGGTTAGATGAGAATTTGTGGAAGGATTCTATCTATATTTTGGAATGGTGGATGTTGATTTCTGGAGCCTGCCATCAAGGAAAAGCGTATATATATATATATATATATATATATATATATATATATATATATATATATATATATATATATATATATATATGTTAGTTCACTTCAACGAATCACAACCTGCCACAGAATATCAACAGTGACAATGGTTGGCTGCTATTTAAGTAATAGTTTGACTGTCAAATCCATGTGTTGGTGTATGGCCAGCGACTTTTATAGAAAGACCGCCCTGAATTATCCGTGCCAAATTCGAAAATTAACTCTGCGTTCTGAGTCCTGCGAACCCCAACGAGTGACAAAATCAACATCAAAGATATTGATCAGTTTTAAACGATCGATCTTATGTCATAGTGATGAATATAAACTTTTATACAAAAAAGGATGTGTAATTCCCCCTAATTCGATGTGTTCAAAACGTGTGCTTGTATAATGTAGTGACAGTGTCCACATCAAGGAAAGTAGCCTATATACAAATTAAATATGGCCAAAATTATTCCAGATAGTAAATTAAGCAAACTTTTACAATAATCACATATTTCACTAGTTTCACCATTTAGAGAGTTTAAAAATGCTCTTATGCACAATTTAACCAGGAAAGAGTTCCCATAGTGACTACGCAGCAGCCCATGCATTCACCCTCCCTACTGCTATGTAATGAAAGTCCTGCTTCAGTACTACTCCACATTGAACCACAGTTCTCATTTGTTGCTCATATGGTAAGCAGGTATTTGATGCATCCGGAATATAAGGAAAGCTATTACTGCCACCAGTAGAGGCCTTGTGAAAAACACAATGCTCGTCGTCAATGAATTGCGTGGTATCCATTGGCAGTTTGATGTGAGTGTGTACCACTAGTTGCTCAGTTTTCCGGTGCCACTCCCCCACCAAGAGACACTCATAAACAAAGGGGAGGGTATTGGGATTGAGCTAAATTGTCAGCAGGTAGACCTTTATAAATGCACCTAGCGGACCCATAGAGACTGTAGAAAATAAAAGAGTGTACTATAAGTTAATGCAGGGCAGGAGCTGAGAGACCAAACTGGTACTTCTGGCCTGAGTCAATGACCAATGGGTGTCTAGACCCATGACTGCCTAGTGAACTTGTTTCTAACCTCTTGTACATCCAATTTAGAGTGTCCTTAGACAGACTCTTTCATTCCCAGTGGTGCTCATGCACCTCAAGTAACCTGACCTCACAAATATGTCAGCAATGGGAGGTAAGGATGAACATGATGGCTCCTGAACACACTTGGCCAGGCTAACATGTTAAAATGGATCTCTGGTTGGACATCGACCCCGTCCCAAATAGCATGACTCATTGAACCAAGGCTGGTTGAATGCTATCCTTAAACATGCATGCCACGGATCTGTGCAGTCTCTCAGCGTACACAGGAAATCAGACCTTCCATGGACAATCCACCCCAAAAAAACACAACACCCTCCGTCCACACATTAAAACTGATTCATACTCAGTTCCTCGTCATCAGGCAAGCTAAATGAGCCTATCACGTTGTGCTTTTCACATTCCCACCAGGAGGCTCCTAGAGGGGAGGATTTCCCTCCCTCTGCCCCGGGATATGCTTTATTTATCTCCAACAACATCATACTGGAGAGGGGACACATGCCCAAGGTGCAGTGATTCCTCTATAGTGTGCAAGAGGCCACACATACACACACACAAACACCACACACTCATCTGAGAAAGACACAAATACTGAGAATCACACACAAAAAAAGGCACTCTTCTAATGGTGAGCTGCACGCAACATATCTCACAGATGAGCTGCTGTGCCGGTACAGCTCCCTCACCTAAAGTCTATTCTCGTAAGAAGAAGCTATAGACCACCAAGTGCTAAAAGTCCATATTTGGACTATATGTGTGAAATGTGTGGATAATGTATGTGCTATCAACAGAGGTATATTTTCTGGGTGACCTAAACATTGACTCGTTGTCATCAAGCTGTCCACTCAAAAAGAAGCTCTAAGTTGTAACCAGTGCCTGCAATCTTGTTCAAGTTATCAGTCAACCTACCAGGGTATTTACAAACAGAACCCAAATCATCCACTCACCTCATCTTTACTAATCTTGCAGAAATATGCTCTAAAGCAGTATTCACACCCATTGGATATAGTGATCATATTATAGCCATATCTAGAAAAAACAAAATTCCAAAGACTGGACCTAAAATTGTTTATAAACAACCATGCTTGAACTGAGTAAAGGGTCTGAATACTTATGTAAATGTGTTATGTCTGTTTTTTGCAAAGATTTAAAAAAAAAAAATGTTTTTGCTTTGTCATTATGGGGTATTGTGTGTAGATTGATGAGGGAAGAAACGATGTAATCCATTTTAGAATAAGTCTGTAATGTAATAAAATGTGGGATAAGTCAAGGGGTCTGAATACTTTCCGAAGGCATTGTGTGAAACTGCTTCTTCCAGTTACTGATAGGCATGCGCCCATCAAGAAACTGACTGTTAGAACTCAACACAAATAAGAAACCATACTATGGAACAAAGATAAATTGTATAAAGAATTACAGTAAAAATCTCTGGAGTACTTTTAAAGAAAATTCTGGCCAGAATTTCCATCCTTCTTTGAGGCAGATGGCTTGTTCATAATAAAGCTCTTTGATATTGCCAACCACTTTAATAACTTTTTTGTTGACAAGGTTAGTAAATCTAGGCATGAAAAGCAAACAACAAATGCTGAGCCTTCATATTCATGCATAATAGACCAAATAATGAGAGACAAGCACTGTAGTTTTGAGTTCCACAAAGTGGGTGTGGAAGAGGTGAAAAATTGTTGCCATCTATAAATAAGGACAAACCACCTGGTACTGACAACCTGGATGGTAAATTGCTGAGGTTGGTAGCAGAATACATTGTTACTGCTGTTTGCCACATATTCAAGTTAAGCCTAGAAGACGGTGTGTGCCCTCAGGCATGGAGGGAAGCAAATGTCATCCCGCTACCTAAGAATAGCAGAGCACCCTTTAATGGTTCATACAGACGACCAAATCAGCCTGTTATAAGTGCTTAGCAAACTTTTGGAAAAAGTTGTATTTGATCAAATACAAAGTTAATTTACAGAAAATAAATTAACAGCAGACTTTCAGCATGCTTATAGGGAAGGGCACTTAACATGCTCGGCACTGACACAAATGACTGATGATTGGCTTAAGGGATTGATAGTAAGAAGATTGTGGGAGCTGTTCTGTTAGACTTCAGTGCAGCTTTTGATGTCATTGATCATAACCTATTGCTGAAAAAAATGTAGGTGTTAGAGATTTGCATCCTCTGCCTTATTATGGATTGAGAGTTAACTATCTAATAGAACACAGGAAGATTTCTGTTAATGGAAGCCTCTCTCATGCAAATTCAGTTGAGTGTGGTGTACCGCAGGGCAGCTGGCTAGGGACATTATTTTCACTAATGACCTTCCACTGACCTTGAATAAAACCTGAGTGTCTATGTACGCTGACGACAAAACAGTAACATAGAGCTCCTGTCAGTTTTAGAATATGTAACTAGGAAAATGCTGGTGCTCAATACTATATCTAAAAAACTAAAAGCATAATTCTTGGGACAAATCACTCGCTCAACCTCATTTAGATATACTAATAAATAATGTGGTGATTGAGCAGGTTGAGGAGACTAAACTGCTGAGTGTAACCCTAGATAGCAGCAAACTGTCATGGTCAAAACAGAATCAACGGTTGGTAAAATGGTAGGTCTGTCCATGGTAGGTCTGTCCATGATAGGTCGTTGATCTGCCTTCTTGACATCTCAGTCGACCAGACAGGTCCTACAGGCCCTAGTTTTGTCATACCTGGACTACTTCCCAGCTGTGTGGTCATGTGCAGCAAAGAGGTAAATTGCAGTTGGTCCAGAATAAAGCAGCATGTAGATGCACACGAAGGGCAAGTGTCAGTAACGGGCATGTCAATCTCTCCTGGCTTCCAAGTGGCGCAGTGGTATAAGGCACTGCATCTCAGTGCTAGAGACGTCACTACAGACAACCTGGTTCAAATCCACACTGTATCACCACTCACTGTGATTGGGAGTCCCATAGGGCGGCGCACAATTGGCCCAGCGTTGTCCTGGTTTGGCCAGGGTAGGCCGTCATTGTAAATAAGAATTTGTTCTTAACTGACTTGCCAGGTTAAATAAAAAAATTTAAAACATTGACTACACCACTATTGGTCTTTGTACAAGGTATTGATTTGTTGAAGGTACCAAACTGTCAGTTGGCACACAGTTCGGAAACTCATCTGTTCCCTCTAATGTTTTGGGACACTATGCAAATTCTAGGTCTTGTGAGCGGGAACTTGAATGTTGTGAGAATTTTGTGCAACTTCCGCCGCATGTTTACACCGTTTTAGACAGTAGCCAATAGGGTATTGCGGCTATTTGAGCATAATGTAGGCCTACCAACAAAACCCATGGTGCAAATCCCAGAAAATATGTTCGCATGGAATTAGCTTTTGATTTCTATGATATAGCCTACAGTAGCCTATATGTGTTCAATGCAGGCCTACATTGCATGAGACTTTTAAAAATGTTTGTACATTATTACGTTTTAGTAATTTAGCAGACGCTCTTATCCAGAGGGTTAAGAGCCTCGCTCAAGGGCACATACAGATTTTTCATCTAGTAGTCTTGGGGATTCGATCAATTGACATTTCAGTTACACCCAACACTCAACCACTAGACCACCTGAAGGGCTTGACATAAATGAATGATGTTTTACTTGATTTGTAACCCTATGGGCCAAATAGGTGACTGTAAATTGCATTGTATGTTGCAAGAAACCAATTAGCAAAATACAATTAATTATTATTACCATACAGAGAATTAAACAATGTAGGCTACCCCTTTGAGTATTGGCTTATTTGCATATTCAAGCCTCTTTCAAAATTCAACACTGCCGGTGAGTACTACCTGACTGGCGTTTCAAAGACTGCTTGAATTGTAGCCTACGCGTTTTGTGCTCTTGTAGGAACTCCCTATTGACCTGTAGCTGCGTTAATAACTCGATAACTAGCAAAGAAAATGCGCTACGATCTTAACTTATCTGAAAAACTAATTCACTTGCGTACAACAAAATCACAGACTCATTCTTGCAAAGTTAGATTTGTTTTGGTGCATTGAAAAAGGGATGATATAATGTTGATTCGATTACAGAAAAACGTTGAACTATATAGCGCAAACTAATGGGGCGAAATCGGTGAAGTTCAAACTTGACATTAACTGCGCCGCAGTCCGGGAGGAGGTGCGCGGCCGCGCATGCGCGCAGTTTAGAGGGAACTTGGCTCATCCGCACAACGCAAGACATGCAACCACAGCTCTCTTCACAGTCCCCAGGTCCAGAACAGAGGTTGGGAAACGCACGGTAATAAATAGAGCCATGACTACATGGAACTCTGCCACCCCATGTAACTCAAGCTAGCAATAAAAACAGATTAAAAAATATATAAAAATAACACCTTACTGCACAAATGGGACTGTGCAGAGACACATACATTTTATATATATATTGTATTGTAATTTGCACTGCATTATGTGTTAGACCTAGATATTGTGTGTGTGTGCTGATATGTAAGCTGTGTGTGACGTTTTACATTTATGTAGTTCTGTCCTTGATTAACAATGTTCTGTACTATGTATTATGGCATGTTTCATGTAGCTGCTGCTTTAGCAGTGGCTGATGGGGATCATAATACCAATACCAAACTCTGTCACTAACATTCACATCATACCAACATGCACAGAGCACTGATCCCAGGTCAGATCCTATACAATGAAGCAGTCCAAAGGTACCAGGGTGGTCAGACAGAATAGACACCCTATTACATGATTGAGTGGTTGATGAAGATGAAGCAGGGTAGTTTAGGGTCAAATGTTTGACAAGCAGGGTCTATGATGGTTGAGGGAGAGTGTGAAACTATAACCTCACTCGCATAGGCGAGGTTAGATTGCAAAGCAGAGCAAATGGAGGAGACAAAGACGAGGAAATCAAGTCACATTGTGCTGTTTCATACCCGAGGAAGGAGTTCTCTAATGCCGTTTTGTCTTTTTAATAGTCTGTCTTAGATGAGTTAGAGGCTACAGTATGTGCTGAAACAGCGCTTTCACGTGCTGCTACTGTGAATGGAGAATTGTCAAACAAGGCTTTGCAGGTGGGAAATTAGGGGCAGTGTTCATAACACTCACTCCAGTGTCACAGAACATTAGCATGAAAATAAATTAATCTGAGAATGAGACCGATTCATCCAGATCCATTCATGTAACATTTACTAAAGCAAAGGAACACTGCTCACTATAAAATGCAATGAATCAATCTACATTCCATATCTCTTCACAAATCTACACAGGAAAAAAACATGTTACGGCTTCCCTCTATTCCTGCCAGTAGTCATTTAGTTGGTAGGTCTGTGAGCCAGAGTCCTGGTCTTCTTGTATAGTTAATGTCCCTTGTTCCCAGCGGGGGAAGAGGAGAGGATGGGGACAGGGCAGCAGAAAGCGAGAGCAGCAGATGACAAGCTGTAGTAGCAACCAGAGCCAGCTCTGTGCCACCGGTCGTGGCAGTCCACTCCGGACCGACACAGAGGGAAGGTCAAAAGGAGGAAGGGAGGGAAGGCCGAGCTGCCATGATACTGGGGGTCTCAGTGGAGCAGAGCGTCATCATGTACTGCAGTGCTTGCTGGGCCCTAGGTCGCGCTGACGTCCATCTTTCACAGAGAAAGTGGCTGTGTGACATAACAGCATGATGGAGTCAAAGAGGCAGAGAGTACAGAGGCCATGTAGGGACTGGGATTCACAAAGACACTGGATCACAAAAGGTCAGACCTCACCAACCAGTAATAAGATGACTCTCCCATGCAATGAGATGCAGTTAGGACATCTGATTGAATTGTGCAAGGCCACAGAGCCAAAACACACAACAGCAATGTTTAAAAGACTAACCACTTCTAGTCTTGAAAAAAACTGTATTTTCTCGGTGAGAATAACCTTCTACATACATAAAGATGACCTCATTTGACCTACCCAAAATACCCATCATATCTCATTGCAGTACATAACTAATAATTTATGCAGGGGTGGATGTAATCTACCGCTGTGGGAGTGTGCAACGCATCACAAACGCTGCGATCGGGCACATAAGGTAAGAGAGAACTCTCTCTCTACTCTGAATCCATTTTTCCATTGACTTCATTCACTTCTTTGTCAGTACTCTCCTGTGGCTGCCTCCTGCCTTGGCCACTTAAATGTTGGTATACGCAAATGAGGATGAGCCCGATTAGTGGGATGAGGTCAACACATCTCAGGGAACAATCCACCTCCTCGCTGATAAGCAATGTGAGGACAAGCCATTCAGCCGACTTACCCGTCAGCTAAAATGATTAGTAGCCAACCCGCAGTCTACCAGATTCTCTCGCACACACAATCACACACTTTTCCATACGGTTCTTATCACAAACCTTCACCTATGTTTTTCTGACCAGCAGAGGGCATGCATGCATCGTGTGTCTTTATCAAAGCCATTTTGTCATTTCATGTAATGTAATCTCCATTACTAACACTAGAGGGCGCAATGGACCAATTTAACTCCCACGAATTGACTAAAGGATAGCCATGCAATAAAGTATATCATATCAACATACCTACACACATACTTCCAAAAATAGACTTTTGTGAGGCACTGAGTGGTAGAGTGAAGACATTCCTTTTGTTAAACGTCACAAAACAACAAAAAGGAGGCGTGCGCAAACATGAACTGCTTTGAACACACGTCACACAAACAAAAACCCACAAAACAGGTGGCAACTCAAAGCAATTAAATAGGCTCCCAAATTAGAGGTAATGCAGTGCAGCTGCCTCTAATTGGGGACCAACCACAAACTAAACATAGAGATATCCAGAGGTCTCAGGACACTAAACCTGACAACCATAAAGGTTTCCAGAGACCTCTCTGAACATAAATAATAAGTGTTTAGTAATATCAGAATCACATTTATTCGCCAGATACATTTGCATGTACAGGAATTTGACTCTGAAATGGTGCTGCCACAATAAAATAATGTAAATATACAGACAAGATACATTTGAAGTCGGAAGTTTACACACACTTGAATTGAATTCATTAAAACTTATTTTTCAACCACTCCACAGATTTCATGTTAACAAACTATAGTTTTGGAAAGTCGGTTAGGACATCTACTTTGTGCATGACACAAGTAATTCTTCCAACAATTGTTTACAGACAGATTATTTCACTTATAATTCACTATATCACAATTCCAGTGGGTCAGAAGTTTACATACACTAAGTTTGCTGTACCTTTAAACAGTTTGGAAAATTCCATAAAATGATGTCATGGCTTTAGAAGCTTCTGATAGGCTAATTGAGATAATTTGAGTCAATTGGAGGTGTACCTGTGGATGTATTTCAAGGCCTACCTTCAATCTCAGTGCCTCTTTGCTCAACATCATGGGAAAATCAAAAGAAATCAGCCAAGACCTCAGAAAAACAATTGCATACCTCCACAAATCTGTTTTATCCTTAGGAGCAATTTCCAAATGCCTGAAGTTACCACGTTCATCTGTACAAACAACAGTATGCAAGTATAAACACCATGTGACCACACAGCCATCATACCTCTCAGGAAGAAGACGCATTCTGTCTCCTAGAGATGAACGTACTTTGGTGCTAAAAGTGCAAATCAATCCCAGAACAACAGCAAAGGACCTTGTGAAGATGCTGGAAGAAACAGATACAAAAGTATCTACAGTTGAAGTCGGAAGTTTATATGCACCTTAGCCCAGGGCTGTCCAACCCTGTTCCTGGAGATCTACCCTCCTGTAGGTTTTCACTCCAACCCCAGTTGTAACCAACCTGATTCAGCTTTTCAAGCAGCTAATTATTATAATCAAGTGCGCTAGATGAGGGTTGGAGTGAAAACCTATAGGATGGTAGCGCTCCAGGAACAGGGTTGGACAGCCCTGCCTTAGAAAGAAACAACTGTAAATTGACAAAAACAAAATAAATAAAACTCCCTCTTCAGTCCTTCACAATTCCATATCGCCCTTAAGCTCCGAAGCCTGAGAAGTCTTCCAATCCCAGAACCAGTCTTCCGCAGCCACAATGATGTCCACATTTCTGGATCTCCTCTCCACCTTGGCAGTGCCATTAATCACCATAGCTATAAAGGCCACAAAGTCCATAATCTTGACCTGCAAAATATCTGGGTCCTGCTGGTGAGATGCAACCCATACAGCCAGTGAAGGCCTATCTTCCACCATGGACTCTTCAGGAGGACCATTCAAACCCTCAACAGCTGCTGCATATGAAATGTTCTGGACTGCCCTGACTTTGGCCAGGACTTCGCCGGGCATTCCAAAGATGTGGCTTCATGGTTTGAAAAATAGTTTATACGAAGGTGTGCCAGTTATTCACACACGTATCTGCCCTCTCATTGGCTAGAATGTTCCCACCTAATCTCGCCTCCCTTCCATCTTTGAGGACATGTATTTCCATTGTTAGAATGGTCACTAGAATATCTTGTCAATATCATTATAACTATCACCTGTGCTTTCTGAACCAGTGTGCTATATAAAAACAAGGAGTAGGAAACGTGTAGCGATAGCTTGACCCCTAGATCTTTTTAAGCATCAAATTAACGCTTTGAATAGAAATGATAAAGCATCAATAGATTAGCAACAGAAATCATAAAGTGGATGCAATAAGCCTATTTTTGTATTGATATAACCATCAATCAAATCAAAAGTCAATAGCCCATTCAGTAAATTGTTCAAAGGTGAAGTGATTCAGTTCAAACAAAACAAAAATGTCCTTTAAATCGAAGCTTCTCAAAAATAATTAAATTCAGATCTTAGAGTTCTTTCCCAAAAAAGGTACATTTTAATCCAATGGGAATACGCGCATAACATTTCTGTTTAATTTCACATCACATTTAATGTGTAGACATTACATAATAGACCATCTTTGGTGAGAGCATATGGAGTTTGAGTTGAACTGTATAATGGAGAAAATTGACACCTGCCTGCTGGACTGCGCTACCATCTTGTCAATATAATGGATAATCTTTGCATGCAATTAGAATGACTTCCCTCTACTGACAAACCCACTTCCTATTTCACTTCTTCTTCTGTGAGATTTTATGGCAAACTGCATTACTACATTAACTTCTGGGCCACATCCTGACTGATGGCAGGCCATTCTTGCATAATCAATGCTTGGAGTTTGTCAGAAGTTGTGGGTTTTTGTTTGTCCACCCGCCTCTTGAGGATCGACCACAAGTTCTCAATGGGATTAAGGTCTGGGGAGTTTTCTGGCCATGGACCGAAAATGTCGATGTTTTGTTCCCCGAGCCACTTAGTTATCACTTTTGGTCGTCACCAAACTGTTCTTGGATGGTTGGGAGAAGTTGCTCTTGGAGGATGTGTTGGTACCATTCTTTATTCATGGCTGTGTTCTTAGGCAAAATTGTGAGTGAGCCCACTCCCTTGGCTGAGAAGCAACCCCACACATGAATGGTCTCAGGATGCTTTACTGTTGGCATGACACCGGACTGATGGTAGCGTTCACCTTGTCTTCTCCGGACAAGGTTTTTTCCGGATGGCCCAAAGAATCGGAAAGGGGATTCATCAGAGAAAATGACTCTACCCCAGTCCTCAGCAGTCCCATCCCTGTACCTTTTGCAGATTATCAGTCTGTCTCTGATGTTTTTCCTGGAGAGAAGTGGCTTCTTTGCTGCCCTTCTTGACACCAGGCCATCCTCCAAAAGTCTTTGCCTCACTGTGCGTGCAGATGCACTCACACCTGCCTGCTGCCATTCCTGAGCAAGCTCTGCATCCCGCAGCTGAATCAACTTTAGGAGACGGTCCTGGCGCTTGCTGGACATTCTTGGGCACCCTGATGCCTTCTTCACAACAATTGTACCTCTCTCCTTGAAGTTCTTGGTGATAAATGGTTGATTTAGGTGCAATCTTACTAGTAGCAATATCCTTGCCTGTGAAGCCCTTTTTGTGCAAAGCAATGATGACGGCACATGTTTCCTTGCAGGTAACCATGGTTGACAGAGGAAGAACAATGATTTCAAGCACCACCCTCCTTTTAAAGCTTCCAGTCTGTTATTCCGACTTAATCAGCGTGACAGAGTGATCTACACCATTGTCCTCGTCAACACTCTCACCTGTGTTAACGAGACAATCACTGACATGATGGCAGCTGGTCCTTTTGTGGCAGGGCTGAAATGCAGTGGAAATGTTTTTGGGGGATTAAGTTCATTTTCATGGCAAAGAGGGACTTTGCAATTAATTGCAATTCATCTGATCACTCTTCATGACATTCTGGAATATATGCAAATTGCCATCATCAACACTGAGGCAGCAAACTTTGTGGAGACCAATACTTGTGTCATTCTCAAAACTTTTGACCACGACTGTACACACAGGTGTATTGCCACCACCAACTGGACACTATAGTGTTTAATGCAAGTGTATTGTATACTTGTCTTGTTGATTATGCTGGAAGCATTGCCTTTGCTTTGGACATAATACAACTTTGGGAAGTTGTACCATTTTCGATTTTTATTTCAATACTCTATAGTATAAACAATACATGAAAATACAGCTGATCTCATGGCATTCATTTTTATTCTCAGGATATATACACTTTTGGTAGCAACATTGTAATATATCACAATTTTGCAAACATTTCCAAACTATAAAGAGTTTGACAACGGCATAGAAATGCAGAAATACAGTATAATGCCCCATTCTCCCCTTTTAACATTTAACATAACTTATAACTCTGGCAAAAGCTGAGTTTCAATTGTTTGTAAAGAACTAGCAAATATTTTAGTATTTCAATATTTCATGACTTGAAAATAATTAAGAGGGGTGACAATATTTTTTGTCTTGTTCAGACACATCCGAATCCTCCACCAAATATTCCCTTTAGTTCCAAAATGCAGGTCACTTATACATCATGAATAAAGTTGGATTGTCAGAGTTAAAGTCTGGGAAATTAAATAAACCCCACTGCATAGACAAAAGATAAAATTCAATGAAACGTACACTGTGGAAAAATAACAGGTGCTGCATCACACCAATGTGAAACGAAACAAAAACTAATTTAGATTTCAATAAAAGGATCCATTTTCATAGTCCACAAACTAAGTGATTTTTCTACCCTAATACTGTATGCAAACTGGTAAAATGATTGGTGCTGAGAAATTCTGAGCACACACAGGACACGCTCCAGGGCAGTGAGGACACTCCCCAGGGCAGTGAGGACACGCTGTAAAAACTCACATTCTGAGGTTCCATTTTACCCATGAGTCCCTGAATTGAAGTACTTCTGTCAGTTCAGTTTAAGTAGTGGAATAATGAGAGGGAGAAAGAAGCCATGCTGGCTCTGGCTCTGTTCTGGGTTGAGGAGGTGCCACTGTCCACAGGGACAGCAGATGGTCTTGAGTCTGCTCCGGGCTCTTCACTCCCATTGGTCCCTGGTCACTTCTCGTCTGGTCCAAAGCAAAAGCTCTATAATGGCAGAAAGCTCTGCACTGCAGCTAGCTAACTATACACTGGGGGACAAAAGTTTGGGGTTTTCTTTATTTGCACAATTTTTTACATTGTAGAATAAAAGTGAATACATCAAAACTATGACATAACACATATGGAATCATGTAGTAACCACAAAATTGATAAACAAATCAATATATATTTTACATTTGAGATTCTTCAAATAGCCACCTTTGCCTTGATGACAGCTTTGCACACTCTTGGCATTCTCTCAACCAGCTTCACCTGGAGTGCTTTTCCATCAGTCTTGAAGGAGTCCCCACATATGCTGAGCACTTGTTGGTCATTTTTCCTTCACTGCGGTCCGACTCATCCCAAACCATCTAAATTTGGTTGAGGTTGGAACTGAAAATCTCAAATTTGGACTCCAGACCAAAGGACAAATTTCAACCGGTCTAATGTCCATTGCTCGTGTTTCTTGGCCCAAGCACGTCTCTTCTTCTTATTGGTGTCCTTTAGTAGTGGTTTCTTTTCAGCAATTCGACCATGAAGGCCTGATTCACACAGTCTGAACAACACAGTTGATGTTGAGATGTGTCTGTTACTTGAACTCTGTGAAGCATTTATTTGGGCTGCAATCTGAGGCTGGTAACTCTAATGTACTTATCCTCTGCAGCAGAGGTATTTCTGGGTCATCCATTCCTGTGACGGTCCTCATGAAGCTGGTTGAGAGAATGCAAAGAGTGTGCAAAGCTATCATCAAGGCAAAGGGTGGCTACTTTGAAGAATCTCAAATATAAAATATATTTTGATTTGTTTAACACTTTTTTGGTTACTACATGATTCCATATGTGTTATGTCATAGTTTTGATGTCTTCACTTTTATTCTACAATGTAAAAAAAATTGTGCAAATAAAAGAATACTTGAATAAGTAATATTCCAAACTTTGTGTATACCGGACTATATTGTACACGCCCACACACACAAAGAAAGGATTGTCGACTCCATGACTTTTCTAGTGATGTGTTGCAATATAAAATAGGCTTGTTTTAACAAGCATTGTTATTCAGTGGTTAGCTGTGTGTAAACAGTGTTTTGGGAATTTGAAGCATGCTTAAAGTCAATATATGTGTGTTATTATGATATAGGACACAGTACAGCTGTATGGTGTACTGTATAATTTAGTATACAGCGCCATGCACTACAGCCTAGACCAGTGTTTCCCAACTCCTCGAGTACCCTCAAACAGTACATATTTTTGTTGTGACCCAAGACAAGTACATCAGATTCTACTTGTCAACTAATCATCAAGCCCCTGGAAAGTTGAATCAGGTGGTTTTGTCTGAGGCTACAACAAAAATGTGTGCGGTATGGGGTAAGCCTACTCGAGGACCACCGGAGTTGGGAAACACTGGTCTAGACAACATTCAGACTAAATATACCACAGTATTGGGTGGTTTAAGTAAGTATATCTGGCAATAGAGAGTCCATTATGTCCATCCCCATTACCTTTCACTCCAATTCACTTCAATGTGTAAGCTCAATGGGATGGCATGGTGAACTGGAATCATGTCATTATGCCAATATAAGGGATTGTGTTAAAAAAGCATCAGAAAACATTTCAATTACAGTGTCTATTCAATGACATCAGTAAGGCAAGTGTTTTTCAAGGTGAGGAGTGTGGGTCTGCTTCTGGAAGCACTGGAGATTGACTTGAGATGTGTTTTTGCATCAAGGTTGGCAATTGGGTAAAAAAAAAAACACACGTGATGTACTAGTGTATGAGTGAAACTCACAAGAGGTGACAATGTAATGCACGTGCCACACATCACAGCAGCACCTTAAAGCTACATCTGATACCCTACCGGTTATACTCTGACATCAATTGTAAATGGAAACCCAATATTTTGCTTCAACTTGTGCGTTGAAAAACCATACTCAACTTTTCAATTGAAATTGGTATGTTGGCTGTGAAAGCACATTACATTCCAAAGATAAAATCGAATTAATTACAGAGTCATACATAAGTGTGGGGAAATATAATGATAATAAATGTATAATAATGTCTCTTTTGTTATTGTAGCTAACATTTATAATCACAAGAGGAAACAGGTATTTTCAAACAGGTGAATGAAACAAGAGTTCCGAGGATATTCTCTTGGTATCATGTCTTCTCAGGTTTAAGCTTGTTAGTAGAAAAGAGTATGTTGAGGATGAAGTGAATATTGAGGCCTGCTCCTCGTACAGTGCAGTGATATTGGGGTCTCAGGGAACAGCCTCTCTTTTTCACTATGTGAGTGTGAATGTCATATCCTTCAGCATTGGAATGTGGTCCAGGTGACGATGCCATTTTGACCAGGATAAAATCCTCCATCAATTCCTCAATGGGCAGGGTATATTGTTTTGAACAGCGTGAACTTATCTAAACATCTACAAAGAATACACGTGATAGGGTCTGTACAAAACAAAAGCTCAATGACACTGGTGGTCTTGACGGGCTTGGTCCTACTCCTTTTTGGTCCACCTCCATTTCCTCCCTGTTGCTGCGTGCGTTCTCCTCTCCCTTGGTGATGTGTGTGTCAGCCTGGCCCGTGGTCCAGGACTGGCTGGACCGTTGAGGTGGTGGTCAGATAGTTGTGTATATGTAGACAAAGATGACCACCAGCAGGTTGAGCACGGTCCCGATGATCCCCAGCACGGCCAGGATGCGCTCCTCTTGGTCGTCCACAGGGTCTGCGGCGTGGGCGTGGGCGTGGCAGACATGCCGGCCGTGGGGGACCATGTTTACCATCAGTGAGCCCCACCCCCACAGGGTGCTATGCCTGCAGATGAGAGGAGAGAGATGAGTGGGATACTACCATTTACCATTGTAAGTGTTTATGCTGTACTTTATGTTGAGGTCTCCAATTCTGACATTAGAAGACAGACAGACAGACAGACAGACAGACAGACAGACAGACAGACAGACAGACAGACAGACAGACAGACAGACAGACATTGACTACTTTTCGTTTTAGACTGGTATTTCATATTGTTCATAGGGATGAAAAAGTTCATGAAGAACAACATTTTTTTCTTATGATGACCCATATTTGGGTAACCCTTGCTGTTCCAGCATAACAGTGAGAGGTTGGGCTGGGCAGCCCAGGGTCCCTGCTCCTGTCCCTTTCCATGCAACAGCCCCATGTGTTAATTCAACATGATGCCCATGTCAAACTGAATGTTTTATCGTCCAATTCCAGCCTTATCATGGGCACGACAGTTCTGTGCTACTTTGTCATCGAGGGACTATTCAAGTGAAGTTAAGAGGACAGGTTGTACTGGGTGTCTGTGGAGTGCTCTTACTGATATAGCTTACAAGAAGGGAGTCCAGGTCAGTTTGTGACAAAACAGAAACAAACTCTCTCCTGTACTGCACTTGTTGGCTTCTCACTGTACAACACAGTATAAACAATATAGGAAAAGATGTTGTAGCAACATAGGGGGCACCGGTGAGGCCTGGGAGACAGTGATGTCTCCCCCCTCTGCTCTGATGTGACTTAGCCATTCAGCGGTGAAACACGATTATTTCCAACCCAATTAGGGGGAAATACATGTGGCACCTCCTCGCTCCAGGCCCCAGCCAGGGAGTCACTCACACATGGCCCCGGTGCTGTCTCTCCACGCTGGCCTCTCAGAGGGGGACGGAGAAAAGACTGTTCACCTGCCAAATGATTAGAGAGAGAGAGAGAGAGAATGACAGGGATGAAGAAAACAGGAGAAAGAAAAAAGTAGAGGGGGAAGGTGTATGAAGAAAAGAGATAGTCAAACCGAAAGAGATGGAGAGATGTGGCGGTCTCAAGCAACGTTCTTAATAGATACCTCTTGAAGCAACGGAAACAAACAGGCCATAATGGTTTTAAAGTGTCTCCAGTGGAACATAAACATTGAATGATGCTTTTCCTGCCTACATCCAGATATTGATTCTCAGTTCTGCACTCCACTTGAACTTATCAAGCTTTATTGGATCTCATCATAACTGGTAGCCTACTGACTCTGTTATTTACTCCATACCCATAAAAAGGTCCTCTCCCAAAGCCCCATGGGTAACAGTTAGTCACTGGGTGCTGACAGTGGACAGGGATCTGTTGGGATGGGTTGGAATGAGTCACGGTGTGTGCCCTCCGGCCCAGCTCCAGTGTCACCCATTTTCCTGTGATCAAGGTATTACCAACCCATCAGATATTATCATCTACAAGTATCAACCAACATTGTAAATACAGCATATGGATCACACTAACCTATTCTATAAGAACCACATTGGACTGAGGTAGATGATACGAAGTTGATGTTCTAGGGTCAAACTCCTCAATGGCCAGACACTGTGATTGACATGGCAGCCAGCCTATCAGAGGCATATTCACAATCATCATCAGTAAAAGTGCACATTTAAGCCACTTATTTGAGTCCTTAGCAATGTTCTATCTTAGCCCGTCTGTACACAATACAGGCCTGTTCAGAAAGCATGTATTAGTGATGGTTCATAGGCTCGCTGAGATTACAAGACTTCACCCTGCAACATTAATATCATAAGGGATTTGAGCGAGACACCATTGAAGATTAATGCACTTCAATCTGATCTTTAAAGAGCACTAGCACAGTGGAGTTCGAGACAGAGAGAACTCTACTGAAGCTACTTTAATGGCGGAGCCTGGATGGACCTCCATCTGCAGTCCTCATTACAGTCAACTGAAAACTATTACAGTATAGTTAAACAGTGTTCAAATGAGACCAAAATAGCAGCGTGTGCAGCTCAGTTCAGACACTTTCTCTGCAAGAGTCTAATGGAGACTTCTTGATGTTTAATTGTTCTGAAAACTCTTTAAAGACAACCCCCAAAATCTCCCAGCTCAGACTTTTAAAAATGTTTTTCTGAAGACACACAGTACACAGTCTACTAATGGACTGTAAATCTGAGCACTTTACATCTCAGGTTTTGAGAAACAGTCAAATGTAATTGTGTATACACATCTACAGTACCCTGCTCCCTCTACCATTTTAGCACTGGCAGGCAGAGTTGTATTGGATTGCCCTCTGTACACTGGGCTCGATAGGGAGCTAGCTATCTTTAAGTTCATTAACAACTGCTGCTGGCTTCCAGTCAAACACTTTAAGCACTAAAGAGAGATCAGAGATAGGTATTGATGAAGTGTTGGCGACATCGGGCCATTCACCTTGAGGAATCATGCGAGCATGCACACCTACACGGCAGGTCCAGAGAACTCAACACTAATTGCCAGTAAAATCAATCATGCTAATTACTGTCAAAGAGTAGAAATCCATTCTTCTATTGTTTGTTACTACAATAGAGAAGTGGTACTGTACATACACTTCCGTTCAAAAGTTTGGGGTCACTTAGAAATGTCCCTGTTTTTGAATGGATTTTTGTCCATTAAAATAACATGAAATTTATCAGAAATACAGTGTAGACATTGTTAGTGTTGTAAATGACTATTGTAGCTGGAAACTGAAAGCTGATTTTTTTATGGAATATCTACAATGGCCAGAGGCGCATTTTCAGCAACCATCACTCCTATGTTCCAATGGCACGTTGTGTTAGCTAATCCAAGTTTATCACGTTAAAAAGGCTAATCGATAATTAGAAAACCCTTTTGCAATTATGTTAGCACAGCTGAAAACTGTTGTGCTGATTAAAGAAGTAATAAAACTGGCCTTCTTTGCAACTCTTCTAGGCAGAGTTGCAAAGAAAAAGCCATATCTTCCTCTGTCCAGTGTCTGTGTTCTTTTGCCCATCTTAATTTTTTATTTTTTATTGGCCAGTCTGAGATATGGATTTTTCTTTGCAACTCTGCCTAGAAGGCCAGCATCCCGTAGTCGCCTCTTCACTGTTGATGTTGAGACTGGTGTTTTGCGGGTACTATTTAATGAAGCTGCCAGTTGAGGACTTGTGAGCCGTCTGTTTCTCAAACTAGACACTCTAATGCACTTGTCCTCTTTCTCAGTTGTGCACCGGGGCCTCCCACTCCTCTTTCTATTCTGGTTAGAGCCAGTTTGCGCTGTTCTGTGAAGGAAGTAGTACACAGCGTTGTACGAGACCTTCAATTTCTTGGCAATTTCTTGCATGGAATAGCCTTAATTTCTCAGAACAAGAATAGACTGACGAGTTTCAGAAGAAAGTTATTTGTTTCTGGCCATTTTGAGCCTTTAATCAAACCCACAAATGCTGATGCTCCAGATACTCAACTAGTCTAAAGAAGGCCAGTTTTATTAATTCTTTAATCAGCACAACAGTTTTCAGCTGTGCTAACATAATTGCAAAAGGGTTTTCTAATGATCAATTAGCCTTTTAAAATTATAAACTTAGCTAACACAGTGTGAGTATCACTTATATAAAAGCAGACAAAATTAGATTAAACTGACCATGACTGTAAACGCTTCTTGTGTGGGACGAAACACAAACATTTGTCAAAGGATGTCATATTAGTGTTGGATATCTGCACCGAAGAAATTACAATGGCATAGTTACAGCTTTGACCACGGAGATAAAAGAATTGCAGAGATGTGCCTAACCTCAGATTTGCTCCCCGCTCTATCTTTCATAGTTCTGTCACAAATTGTCTCTTATCTTAAAATAATCATGAGATTTGCATGTTGCATAATGCATATTTTACAGCACAACATATCATGGGCTCTGGGGCTTTCCAACAGATCCTTCTGATCTGAAACGTTGACCGACCACTTACAGTAAGACAGCACTAACTTAGAAACTCTCCATTTTAACTCAGCACTTATACCTTTACTGAAGAATGCTGATGAGAATAGGTATTGTTTCAATAAATGCATATCAATACGTACTGTACATCTCTAATTAATTCTCAGGGGAATGAGTTAGGACAATTCCATGGGGGTGGAAAACCGGAATTTCAATTTAGATAACACTTTTATGGCACCCCATATGGACGACAGATTATCTGCATCATCTCTTCATCACACAAAGATATTGGATGCCTTGTAGTCCTCTGTCATTGTAAACAATGGTTGTTGATCGATCCCTAAATGATCATGGGCCATCTTGCCTGTGATGGGAAGGCACTATCATAACACGTTCAAACAGATACCATGCTGCCATCATATCCATTGCCTCTCTCTGTCTCCTTTTGTCCACCCACTACATGGGTGCCTCTGAAGCAGGGTTTATTGCATTATGTGCCTCTGAAGCAGGGGTTATTGCATTATGTGCCTCTGAAGCAGGGGTTATTGCATTATGTGCCTCTGAATGGGGGTTATTGCATAATGTGCCTCTGAAGCAGGGGTTATTGCATAATGTGCCTCTGAAGCAGGGGTTATTGCATAATGAGGCCATAATGTAATTGTTCTGGGTCACTGCCTGGAGTGGGAAGAGTCTGGCCAAGTAAAAAAAAAAGTACATGTACCTCTTAAAGACATAGTGTTGACATTTCCCCAAAACTATCACACTACAACACATTATATTAGAACCCTTACTAAAACAGCACAAACTCACACTCTCACATACACACACACACATACACACAACGAGATGAGTCACAGAGAGTGATGGCGGAGGAACCAGAGCCTTATGACGGCCCAGACATCCACAGACCTCATTATAAACTCTGATGGACAGGCAGCGTGGGAGGGAAGAGTTGCGCCTGGGGCCAACGGATGACTGTCAGCTCGCTTCTTCATTTTTTCGTTCATCTTTCGCTTTTTCCCGCTCGGATTAGTGACTAACTGTCCTTCCGACCAGAGCATGCGGGCTGACACTGGATTAAATTCATCGCGTCCCCCTTTTCCGGTGTTATTCCCACTCCCATTCCCATTATCGTCACAAGTGACCTCTTTTTGGGATCTCTCCTTGATGTTCAAGCGGTGGCAGGTTACTCCTGCCCTTTCCCATTTCCCTCCCTTTCTGTACAAATGAAATTGAAATTTACTGGCAACAACATTTGGATGTGGTTGTCGTGATGGGAGGCGGTGGGGGGATAGTCATTCTATTTAGATCTGCAACTCCGGAAGGGTCAGCAATGCATCCTCTATCTCCACCTCTCCTCCAACCAATACAACTGAGAGATGGTGGCTTAACTGACTCAATCTAATCAAATACAAGTTGATTGTTAGTGATTGAGTGGCGTTTCAGAGAGAGATTGGAGTAGCAGGGGGATTTGCAGAGACCACTTTGCCACTTTGCTTCCCTGTGGCTTCCAGCTATATTCTGATTGATCAATCCCTTCCTCCCTTGGCTGGTCTGTGAATGAATCTGACTTGTGGGAATTCTCTGTGTAGCCACATGTCTGGGACGAAAGCCCCTGTGTTGATAGGGATCGATGGACGTGCTTCTGAAGAACATAGGGACATACACCCAGGGGGCTAATTCCCACCTGTCAGCCATGCAAAAATGTTGAACTCGATGAGGGGACGCGGTACTGACACCAAACGGTTACATGGGAATTTTCAAAGTGGCAAAGTTGCAGACCCCCTATTTTCTATATGAATATGTCTAACAAATCTGCTACATCACATTACAATCATAATTCTTAATTTGATATTTTTCAAAACGTGTTAAAAGTAAGGATATGGTTTATCAGAATAAACAAAAAATGAAGTCAAAAGGTGTCCAAAGGTACAGCACAAGTGCCAGCATATGAGCATTATCCTACAGGATGAGTGTGCTTACAAAACTATAGTCAATTCTCTGCCTTAAGCTGAGGGCTTTTCAGCATGAAGCTGTCTGACCATATGACCTATTGGAAACACTTACAGGATTCATTGTTGCAGATGCTGGAAATCACATAGTGGACCTTTTGTTTTTTTTTCCCTAGCACTACACAGCTGATTCAAATAATCAAAGCTTGATGGGTAACTCCAGTCCTCGGGGGCCTGATTGATATCACACTTTTGCCCCAGCCCCAGCTAACACACCTGACTCCGATAATCAACTAATTATGATCTTCTGTTTAGAATTAAATTTGTTTAAATTAGCTGTGTTTGCTAGATATGGGGAAAAAGTGTGACACCACTCCACCCCCTGCTTTGGAGTCAACAACAGCCTGAACTCTGACCCAGCTCACCTTCTAAACAAACCACTGTAGGAAAATATAACACAATGAAGGTGAAAGTAAATGACCTCCTCATTAGTGGCGTCACATGTTCAGTGCCTGTTTCTCTGTTTGACTTTTTGTCTATTCTATAAACATTAAGAAGCTGTATCAGATAACTCATCATGCACAGACAGAGAGACAGACGCACGCATGCACACGCTCACACACACACAAAACATCTCCATATCTCTATGACTGTAATGTACAGTATGTCAACTAATGACTTGTATACTCACCACACATTGCACCGGGGGGAAGCCAATATGCCTCTTCTTTTTTGCTATTCCAGTATCCTCTCCATGTCTCCACTGTCTTGCAAAGCTCCTCCCTTTCCTCGGGCACACTACTTTCTTCCTGGTCCAGGCCTTTCGCTGTGGAAAATAGTTCAAATGTCCTTCTGCAACACAGATTTGTTTGCAGTTAGTCTCTGTTTCACTGAAGCGGTCCCTTTGAAGCTATGATGCTTTTAAGTATGGCTTTGGCTTCTCAAGTAGAATAAATCCTTAACTTGGCTTTGTATATGGTTAAACTGTTTTCAGTTCAATCTCCAAAACCTCCAGAAGGAAGAGTCTGCCACCTGAGCCTTTCGTCGGGTGTCAAGAACCTCTTCGGTTTGTTTTGTTTCCACTGTGCCGGTAATGGAACATTGATGTATGCTTTTCCAACATACCTGTCCTTATCAATATTTGATAGGAACTCTTGCTGTTAGAGCATTATTCCCACCGTCCTTGTCATGAGGCTGTGGACAATGTTCTTTCTTCGCTTCACATAGACGAAGTCCCATCTTCTGTCCCAGTGGTCTGTCTGCTCAGTGTCAGTTCTGCATCAAAGTCTTAACAAAACATAATCTGATCCTTTGCACTTGTTGTGGACCTGTAGACAGTCTTCCCGGCAGCACAATGATGTATTATTCAATTCCATCTTTCTATTTCTCCAAATAAGATCTGCTGCTAGTCGGAGCTGTATTCAAGTAGGAGACATTTTCCATAGTGACAAAAAGGGATGGGAATGTAGCAATAACAGAAATTAAGCCAATAAGAAATGGACTGGAGGAGAGGCAGATTGTGAGAAAAAAAAAAGAAGAGATCCCCGAAGGAGCTGCTGAACTGACAGCAGAGGAGATAGGGAAGGAGCAGGAGAAGGAGGATGGGAAGGAGCAGGAGAAGGAGGATGGGAAGGAGGAGAAGGGGGCTGAGAGGGAAGGAGAAGGAGAAGGAGGATGATGAGAGGGAAGGAGCAGGAGAAGGAGGATGATGAGAGGGAAGGAGCAGGACAAGGAGAAGGAGGATGATGAGAGGGAAGGAGCAGGACAAGGAGAAGGAGGATGATGAGAGGGAAGGAGCAGGACAAGGAGAAGGAGGATGATGAGAGGGAAGGAGCAGGAGAAGGAGGATGATGAGAGGGAAGGAGCAGGACAAGGAAAAGGAGGATGATGAGAGGGAAGGAGCAGGACAAGGAGAAGGAGGATGATGAGAGGGAAGGAGCAGGACAAGGAGAAGGAGGATGATGAGAGGGAAGGAGCAGGACAAGGAGAAGGAGGATGATGAGAGGGAAGGAGCAGGACAAGGAGAAGGAGGATGAGAGGGAAGGAGCAGGACAAGGAGAAGGAGGATGATGAGAGGGAAGGAGTAGGAGAAGGAGGATGATGAGAGGGAAGGAGCAGGACAAGGAGAAGGAGGATGAGAGGGAAGGAGCAGGACAAGGAGAAGGAGGATGATGAGAGGGAAGGAGCAGGAGAAGGAGGATGATGAGAGGGAAGGAGAAGGACAAGGAGAAGGAGGATGATGAGAGGGAAGGAGCAGGACAAGGAGAAGGAAAGGGATGATGAGAGGGAAGGAGCAGGCAAAGGAGAAGGAGGATGATGAGAGGGAAGGAGCAGGACAAGGAGAAGGAGGATGATGAGAGGGAAGGAGCAGGACAAGGAGAAGGAGGATGAGAGGGAAGGAGCAGGACAAGGAGAAGGAGGATGATGAGAGGGAAGGAGCAGGAGAAGGAGGATGATGAGAGGGAAGGAGCAGGACAAGGAGAAGGAGGATGATGAGAGGGAAGGAGCAGCACAAGGAGAAGGAGGATGATGAGAGGGAAGGAGCAGGACAAGGAGAAGGAGGATGATGAGAGGGAAGGAGCAGGACAAGGAGAAGGATGATGAGAGGGAAGGAGCAGGACAAGGAGAAGGAGGATGATGAGAGGGAAGGAGCAGGACAAGGAGAAGGAGGATGATGAGAGGGAAGGAGTAGGAGAAGGAGGATGATGAGAGGGAATGAGCAGGACAAGGAGAAGGAGGATGATGAGAGGGAAGGAGCAGGACAAGGATAAGGAGGATGATGAGAGGGAAGGAGCAGGAGAAGGAGGATGATGAGAGGGAAGGAGAAGGACAAGGAGAAGGAGGATGATGAGAGGGAAGGAGCAGGACAAGGAGAAGGAAAGGGATGATGAGAGGGAAGGAGCAGGACAAGGAGAAGGAGGATGATGAGAGGGAAGGAGCAGGACAAGGAGAAGGAGGATGATGAGAGGGAAGGAGCAGGACAAGGAGAATGAGGATGAGAGGGAAGGAGCAGGACAAGGAGAAGAAGGATGATGAGAGGGAAGGAGCAGGAGAAGGAGGATGATGAGAGGGAAGGAGCAGGACAAGGAGAAGGAGGATGAGAGGGAAGGAGAAGGACAAGGAGAAGGAGGATGATGAGAGGGAAGGAGCAGGAGAAGGAGGATGATGAGAGGGAAGGAGAAGGACAAGGAGAAGGAGGATGATGAGAGGGAAGGAGCAGGACAAGGAGAAGGAAAGGGATGATGAGAGGGAAGGAGCAGGACAAGGAGAAGGAGGATGATGAGAGGGAAGGAGCAGGACAAGGAGAAGGAGGATGATGAGAGGGAAGGAGCAGGAGAAGGAGGATGATGAGAGGGAAGGAGCAGGACAAGGAGAAGGAGGATGATGAGAGGGAAGGAGCAGGATAAGGAGAAAGAGGATGATGAGAGGGAAGGAGCAGGAGCAGGAGAAGGAGGATGATGAGAGGGAAGGAGCAGGAGAAGGAGGAGGATGAGAGGGAAGGAGGAGGAGAAGGAGGAGGGTGAGAGGGAAAGAGAAGGAGGAGAAGTAGGATGAGAGGGAAGGAGCAGGAGAAGGAGGAGAAGGAGGATGAGAGGGAAGGAGCAGGAGAAGGAGGAGAAGGAGGATGAGAGGGAAGACGTTGCAGAGAAACGTATGTGATGCTGGGATGGAGGGGAGGGGGACGGGTGGGTCAGGTTGCGTGTCTAGCTGTCCTCTCGTCCTCTGTGACACCCATGCATTTCCTCTGAGGACGCAGGTGTGACAGCCACAGAATCCCAGATAGGTCTTATATCTGTCTATCTGAGGCTGTCAAACGTATTCCATATACACATCCATCCATCATTCTCTCTCGTACACTCCCTCTCTTCTTCGGTCCTTCTCTTGACTTACCTCGGCGTCACCTGGTTGGCTGTCAGATATCCAGCTTCTCGTCTCACAGGGACGGATGCTGATTTAAAGCCTGGTGGTTAACCTGTAGCGGAATCCATTTTTATTGCTTGTCCTGGTTTTCATGATCCTCAAGTCTGAAGAAGGATCCACCACTCTCAGGTTTACAGGTTTGCACCTTTTCACAATTCCACTGTCTCTCTCTGTCTCTCTCTCTGTTTCTCTCTCTGTCTCTCTCTCTGTTTCTCTTACTCCACATCCATCTCTGTGTATTGCTGAGCAGCTCTCTTCCCCCTCCTTTCTTTCTTTCTTTCTCTCTCTCTCTCTCTCTCTCTCTCTCTCTCTCTCTCTCTCTCTCTCTCTCTCTCTCTCTCTCCCTCTCCCTCTCCCTCTCCCTCTCCCTCTCCACTTCGAAGCTCCTAGAACAGCTACTAACTGACAGTATCCAAAATCCATTCATAATCATGCTTTATAAATGACCCATGTTCACGGTTATGCACACACTAACACACAGAAAGATACCAGCACACACTCTGGGGAGACATAATGGAGTGCTAGTTTACAGTAATAGTATGGCTATATATAGAATACAACAAATGACACACAACATATGACCCAAAAAATAACAATTTGAGCACTACTCACGAGGCTGTTACCACAGAACTAGTCTACGGGTAAAGCAGCAGCATTGGTGCTGCCGTAATAACAGTCCCCATTTCTGGTATAGCACCAGTATGAGCTGCTGTGTTCTGCACTGTCTTCCAGTAGCTCCAGTGCCAATGTGCCTGGGATTGTGGACCACTGGCCTCCAGCTCCATACCCACTACCCAACGCCACCATCTGGACATGGGCACTGACAGCCAGCACACAGCCTGACACATTGGGAAGCACTCTCGCTGGAACCTAGGAGGCATTTACAGTTCTGCCTCTGTCTCTGTTTATGTTTTGGGGTTGCAGTGTTGGTGGCAATAGGTTGTTGAAATACAATGAATGTGACAGAACTTACACTGCAAGGTTATCTCACGTTCTTTGCTACATGTTCTATACAGGTACAGCTAGTACACATACAGAGACACAGACCCAAACAGGCACACACACACACACAAGAAAAGTGCAAACGTACATTATCGCATTATCAGAGATTTAAATTACATGAATTAATGCTTTGTCTCAAGGTGTGATAAATGAAAATAATTTCCTCTAGCTTAAGCTTTATTGCCCAAAGACTTTTCAATCAACACCGTCGGTGGTGAAACTTCCTTTATTTCATTTTTTTTAATATTCTCCGCCAACTGGAGCAAAGCCACCCGATAATTAACTGGAACCTTGGTAATGGTGAGGAGGAGAATAACCCTTCCTGTAGGCTGAATAGGCGCATTGGCTCTCGATTAGCAGAACACAGGGGATTAAATACACTCACTGTGGCATTTGAAAGTGTGTTGGCCCTGGAAAGAAAGTAAAGGAGTGGGAGGTGGTTGGGGATGGGGCAGTCAGTCAGTCCCTTTCTAATGTATTACTCCTTTATTTTCAGGAAGGATTATACCCCTCCATCTCTTTTTACCCCAAGGAAATACTGATAAGAACACACACAGATGTGACAGATGTGCACACACACTATACTCACCTCTTTCTTGCGGTCTGACTTAACCCATAATCAAGCAGCAGGTGATTGCTAAGCAACTGCCTCTGTGGAGACACCTGCTGCATCGCAGCCAGCCTGCTGAAGGCAAGCCAGGTAAGTAAAAACAAAGAGGGAAGAAACAGGGAGGAAAGAGAGAGGACTGGAGAGGGATGGTCTGTTATAGAGCCTTCAGCGTGTTATACTTTAGAAGATGTTTAGGAGCAGACTCCGGAGAAGTTACATAATATATGTAGGCTGTCATGACAGTAATATATGTAGGGTGTCATGACATTAATTATGTAGACTGTCATGACAGTAATTATGTAGGCTGTCATGACAGTAATTATGTAATTATGATGGAACATGCAAATAAAGAGTTAATAAGAGCGTTGTGTTGTCCCAGGTATACTCTCGTTGTGTTGACCCCCCCCCCCCCCCTCTCTCTCTCTGTGGGGATGTGACTGAAGAGGAAGTGCAGCTGATAAAATATTGACTCAGTCAGCACTGTACGTACCTCTCTTCACAAGCGTTCTACAGGAGGCTTAGCGAATCAGCTCAAAGTCCTTCATTCGCAGCCTGGTCAGGGAGGCTGAGTGAGGACAGAGGGACGTAGAGATGACGCCGGCATAGGGAACTAAATTGTGACTGCAGGACTGATTGTGTTCTAAATTATGTAATTAGTGATAACCTAGCTAAAAAAAAAAAAAAAACACCAAAAAAACATTGCATTTCATTTTAACTTCTGCTCATCTCAAGGGGATAAATAAAAAATTGCATAGTATGTGCCAATAAAGTGCAATTAATGTAACAGGGTTGCCCATAACACAGTTCATCTTAAAATTTGCCATAAATCCCCTTGTGACAGGGGGAATGGAAGCTCGTTGTGTGCAACAGGGAGGGGCAATTGAGTGCAAACTTCACCAAAGAAATATTGTAATAATGATTATAAAAACGCGCTCTGTTTTCAACCACAAAACACCAGAAAATGGCCAAAAAGAGTAGAACCAGCTCACCTGCTTTTACACTGATTTTACTATTACATGTTCAATGTTTCTTTCGAAAAAGGAATTTAAAAAGGGTTGACCCTAAAATGAGGTACAGACCACTAATTAACCACTAATCAAATTAAATAAGTTCTAATCTTCAGAAATGACTTTGTCAAAGCAAGAGCATAACTACCCACTGGGCACACACTGGTTGAATCAACGTTGTTTCCACGTCATTTCCAGGAAATGACGTGACGTTGAACCAACGTAGAATAGATGTTGAATTGATGTCTGTGCCCACTGGGTAAGGTTTTACAATGATGGTGAAAACTTGAAGAAATGTTGGCTTTAAGTGGGCTAAAATCTTCCTTGATGTCGTAAAAACATGACGAGAGACATGTTTTTGGCACTTTAACAAGTCTTTATTCATAGAAATAAATCGGACTTATTGAATTTCGACTTAAAATATCCAAGGGATGCTAAATGCACTCTATTGGTGGAACGACCCATATATCATATTAATGTTAGAGGTAACAAGACATCAAAGTTGCACACTTTCCACATAATTCCACAGTACAGTGGTGCTAATTCCCAGGAGGCAATTTTGTTCCATTTTGATCACTTCTATTCTAAGCTGTGCACGTAGCTCAAGTTCCAGCATAAATCAAATCAATAAGCTAATGTTTATGAAAAGCCAGAGTAGAAAAACCTTCTTAGGCTTTGTGTGGCTCGAGGCTACCACCCACATCCCAACACACACACACACCATGACCTGTACACAAACCATATGCTGTACATGCAAACAGACACACACAAATACACGCCGCATACACAATCTCAAACTCACTCATGCACAATTACTATCTGCTTCATTACCCCATCAAGCCTGTTGCACATTAAAACTCTCCTCGAGCAAAATGCTGCTCAGTCCTCCCAGCTTGCGACTATAAAAATCCCTGTTTCAACAGGAAGAGGAACGAGAGAAAAGCGAAATAAGGCACTCACGTGGAACAGAAGACAGAGAGCAGGGGAATAAAGATGCCTCTGTGCATACCAACAGTGGAGTGGGTGTGTGTACACCGTAGAGACTCATGGAACGCCATGCTACGTACATTGGCTTGCGGTTCAACTCACTCCCTCGCTCTTTACCATAGTTCATACAGCTAGCTGGATCTGGAGTCATAGAGATCTCATTGATCCAAGACGGCCAATAAAAGATACCGTTGTTGCAGTGGCCTTTTTCAGTCATGGGAGAAGTGAAACGTAATGTGAATGTAATTGACTTAATGGTATCATTACACTTACAATTGTCAATGTGCCACTGCAATACTAGTACCGATGCCTTATTCAGATCAAAGGCCTGCTTTGCTCCACTAATTGTTAGCCCTTGAAAGTTGGAGCCTGCAGCAATATAAGCTATATACAGTAGGATATCCCAGGGTAATTCACAATTTCCACCCCTGTCTTCATTAGCACATTTCCACGGCCCCAGGGAGTCGTGGAGGCAGAGCACTGGGCAGGCCGGGGAAGCTCCCAGGCGTGAAACAGCCCTGACAAAGATAATGAAGCTAGCTTTGATTGCTCAGGTTAATATTGAGAGATGGGGAAGGGGGTGTTTGGGTGATTATGGTTATAGTTGGAGTCTTAGCTAATCAGCGTTACATTAGAGGTTTGATAATTACCCTGGCCTGTGGTTACAGCTCTTCAGTTCCCCTAGCTAACCCTAATCCACCCCCAGGGGGGCTATCCACACCATGCATGAGATTGTAGCTGATTGTGGCAACCATGAGATTAGATGTTCATCCTCTCTAATTTCCTAATTTAGTCCAATGTCAGTCACATGTCACATCAAAGGGGAACTGGGATGTCTCTAAGCTTATACTTAGGCCTGGGTCTTAGGTTTCTAAAGCTGCAAAAACTTTATCTCCATAGTGTGCCAGGCTGAGGCCCTCCCTATCTACACTGAGTGTACAAAACATTATTGAGTTGCATCCCCTTTTGCCCTCAGAACCTCCTCAATTCAACGGGGCATGGACTACAAGGTATCGAAAGCGTTCCACAGGGATGCTCGCCCATGTTGACTCCAATGCTTCCCACAGTTGTGTCAAGTTGGCTGGATGCTCTTTGGGTGGTGGACCATTCTTAATACACACAGGAAACTGTTGAGAATGAAAAACCCAGCAGCATTGTAGTTCTTGACACACTCAAACCGTTGCGCCTGGCACCTGCTACCATACCCCGTTCAATGGCACTAAGATCTTTTGTCTTGCCCATTCAACCTCTGAATGATACACATACACAAACCATGTCCAATTGTCTCAAAAATCCTTCCCCTTCATCTACACTGATTGAAGTGGATTTAACAAGTGACATCAATAAGGGATCATAGCTTTCACCTGGATTCACCTGGTCAGTCTGTCATGGAAAGAGTGTTTTGTACACTCAGTGTATTTTGACTTTTATACAATACCTCAAATGTTTACTCACACCTCAAGCCAGTGTCTAAGCATCTGAACAAGACATAGAGGGAAACTATGAAAGGCCCTGTGATTGGCCCTGTGATTGAGGCCCTGTGATTGAGGACATCCGCCCAACGCGGATGTCCCCCATGCTGAATAGTCTGATTATATTAAATGATGTATTAATCATTGTCATTTCTCTGAAGCCTAGGCATTAATTTACATCCCAGTTTCACGTTAAAGGAAAAATCCACTCAAAAAAATATTTGGGTATTTTTTCATTAGTCCACTGTTCATACAGTCCCAAAATGTTTTGCATGTCAGCAGTCAATTTTTCAAGAGATAGGATTTTCAAGAAGCAAAGTGTCAATTGCCACATCATCATGATGATAGGTTTTTGCATTATATGATGTTTTGTACATCATTATGCAAAATATAAACTTGTTTTTATTTAACTAGGCATGTCAGTTAAGAACCAATTCTTATTTACAATGATGGCCTACCCCAGCCAAACCTGGATGACACTGGGCCAATTGTGCACCACCCTATGGGTCTCCCAATCACAGTCAGCTGCCGAGCCTACAGGAATCTCGGCAGCTGACCGCTGCTCCACTCTGGAGTTTTTGACTCTCCCAAAAACATACAATAGGCTAAAACAAAGACTTCACTTCACATGTCACTCATCTTATTACTCAAGTATTTCAGATTACTGTCTCACTTGTCATTATTGGTGAAACAGCATCTTTATCAAGCCTGGAAAATTATACAATCAGAAACTGTCCTTTGCCTCAATTAGTTTGAATATCTGTATCATTGCTGCCATCTAGTGGCTTGTTGAATACCCTTCACCTCTGCACATTTCAATTGCACCAAATCAATGGTGGAAGACATGCTTCAGCTTCAGAGCGATTAAAAAAAAAAAATCTGATATAGCCTCTGTCTCAGTCTGTCTCAGTAGGAGCAAAGCTTGAACTGTTATAATCATGAACTGTCAAAGTTTATTTGTAGAACTGTCAAACATCTTACCTAAAACAACACTTGGTTTCCTTAACTTCTCATTAACTTGGGGTCCAAGAGGGATATGGAGGAGGTGTATGTCATCATTGGGACAGTGCTAAACCTTTTGGTGGTGGTGTTTGTGTATGTTTACATTCCATGCACCATGCATCATGACAGAAATAACTGCTGCCCATAATTGCATGGATTGATTACTTATCCACACGCAAAGTACACGCACGGGGAGAGGATAGCTCACTTCAATAGCTTATCACTGACACTTATCACCCCTCATACTAGGCAGAGGTTATACAATCTAATGTGTGTGATCACTGCAAGGCATGATAGCCTACATGTTGCAAATCATGAAGGTCCACTGAGAAAGAAAACATATGATTGGGTGGCAGGTAGCATAGTGGTTAAGAGTATTGGACCAGAAACCATAAGGTTGCTTGTTTAAATCCCTGAGGTGACTAGGTGAACAATATGTTGATGTACCCTTGTAGATTCCATATCGTTTTACCCACTTCATATGCATATATAGTACTGCATTCTAGTCAAGGTTCATCCTATGTAGGTCCAACGTACACACATGTTATATTCATATAAAGTCTATACACACCATCATATACATATATGTTTATGAAATGTATTTTCTCCTTTCTTTTTATTTGGGGGGATTTGGGTGTACTGTTTGTATTGTTAGGTTTTACTCCACTTTTGGAGCTAGTTGTCAGGCTCTGGCCATAGGGAGGCCTTTGGCTCCTCTATTTAGCCATGGCCAGAGCCTGACAGATCTAGTATACCTAGATCTATGTTATGTTTTGCGTTGGATCCCCAATTAGAGGCAGCTGCTATGCGTTGGCTCTAATTGGGGATTCTATTTAAGCAGTGAGGACCCACACCTTTGTGTGGATCATTATCGTGAATGTCACTGGATGTACCTGGAGTGTCTAGTTCACTTAGTAAGTACACGGTCTTGTTTTATTGATATTAGTAAATAAACTTATGTTCCAGTACAACTCCGCTGCGCCTTGTTCTCTCTACACCCCACATCGTAACACTAGTAACATGAGCATTTCGATGCACCTGTGATAAAAACTGCAAAATATGTGCATGGCGTTCCATGACGCTCTGGAGAAGAGCGTCTGCTAAATCACTAAAATGAATAAATCAACTGCTTATTGAATCTTGTTGCAAATTGTCTTGTTAAACGTCCTTGCTCGAGGATGCTGGTAGCCTAGACACAGGCAGACTCCTGTAGGCTGTGGTCACCCCTCTATTGCCTTCTATGAATTGGACCTACAGATATTTGATTGGTTGTGCTGTCTTAATAATTTAGAACTCTTATCCCATTGGCTCAGTTTTAAAACCAACTTTACAATTTCTGAAGCTCCTGGGGTAGGCAACGAATAATGCAATAACAGTGGTGTTCGAAGAGTCGAGTTTATTTTCTATTTAAACAACCCAACGAAAGGTAGATCTAGCCTATTAATTGCATTAGTAAAATTAAGACTTATGTGCACTCTAATTTTATATGGTTTTGTTTTGGCTCACCTATTGCATAAAATGTTTTATATTTCTTCGTTTCTAAATTGTATTTGTTCTAACAATTTCCTAGGAATTCCGTTGCTCTTCGATTTATTTATAGGGTCGATTTGTAACGCAGAAGAGAACTCTAAAGATGTCAAACAGGATATATGCTAACTCTTTCTTTCTTGGGGGTGACTTATTTTATTTCTTATACTTTCGAAATCATCTGGGACACTAGTGTAGTGTAGTTCAGCCTATAAATGTGTGCACGAGATTCAGTGGGTTCAGAGGCAAACTGCGGGCAGGTACCACCACGCGACCGTGAATGATCAAGTTCATCACGCTCAGTGGAGGATGACGACTACGACATTAAAACAGAAACTGTTCAATTTTAATGGAAAAACACTGGGTATACTCAACTAATATGATACTTCAGTTAAATGGGTGAGAAGTCAGTGATAAATGTGTGATTTAAAAATGGTAGCTTACAACTCTGGAGCCCGACAGTCAAAAGCAACGTAGCCTATAGTATAGAGAATCAGTCCATGTTTCAGTGTCATTTGATAGTTTCATGGACATTTTGATTAAGACAGTAAACATTTGGAGGTTTATTATTTAGTCTAATGTCAATTATTGTCCTATGGAAAGTCGGGCTACAAAACAGAATTACTGGTGCTTTGAAGTGTTTTGTTCTGATGGGTAGCCTACTTCAATCATCCATCAAAATGGTAGACTACAATCTAATGTCATTCCATCCTAGAAATGTACAGTGACATCTGCTGAATTAGCCTCCAATTTGGCCTGGGGTAAATGGTAATTCCCAGTCTCCCAGACAGGCTCACCTTCCTCTGGGTGAGTTCACTGCTGGGCCCTGCCTCTACCCCCAGTCAGTCCCTGTTGGAAGAGTCTCCTGGCCCACTATTTGCAAAAACACAAAGCCAGAACTGTAACTAATTAGCAAAGGTGGTATAAGGGGAGCTCGGTGGCGCGGGCGCTAAGCTGTCACTTTGAAGTGGGCGTCGTCACCGTGGCTTGTGTTGGCGCGCTTATTGCCTCTTCTCCCAGAAACCCCCTGGATAAACAGGTGAGCTTCCCAGAAACGAGACTGCGGAGGACCCTTAATCTGGTTTTGTTTACCCAATCTGTGGAGGAGAGGGGACAAGCGGCATTTCTGGAGACCCAAAGTAGTTTTTATTAAAATATTCAGGGAGTTGTGAAAATAGGACCATGTTTAAATCCTTTTATCAAATTAAGTGATACATTTTGTATTCATGACCTTGAACTGTGTTATAAAACATTGGTGTCTGTGATTTGTGTGGGGTTCCTGTCTTTAAGCATAACCTTAACTTATGACAGCCTAAGCTATGTACTGTGATAACTGCTGCCAGGGGCGGACTTAACATTGGCTTTTCAGGCAAATGCCAGATGGGCTGGTCCATTTTTTGCCTAGTGTGCCAGTAATGTTTTGCGCAAAATGATCATTATCTGGCTAATGATGGTGGCCTCAAGGAACAAATGGGCTGTTGTGGTGCTGTCGAGGGGAAATTTAAATTCCATGGACGATTTCTGGTCCCAGTTTGCCCCTGACTGCTGCAGTGATCTCATCCTGCACAGATTCCTGTAGACTCGGCTATCTTTAATATGCCGTCTGTCTCTCTCCATGCTCTCTGCAGGCCTAACGTGTGTGGAAACAGGTGCTGCCACAGATGGACCGTTTCACCCAAGACTCAGAAATGCACCAAACATAAGTTTCTGATCTCCACTGACCTTTCCATTGTGTAATGTTGTTCCACATTGTTGGGGAAATGTGATATAAAGATTGTCATACCATATTATGCATGAATGTTTTCTTGCAAGGTTCCGCCTTATACTGTAGGGATGGCTGTCCTTATACTGTACCACCATGACAAATCCGTGCCCCCTCAAATGTGTCCTGATAAATAAATATATATAATAACTAAGTCTGACAATTTTTAGGGCCTTCCTCTGACACCGCCTGGTATAGAGGTCCTGGATGGCAGGAAGCTTGGCCCAAGTGATGTACTGGGCCGTACGCACTACCCTCTGGAGTGCCTTGCGGTCGGAGGCCGAGCAGTTGCCATACCAGGTAGTGATGCAACCAGTCAGGATGCTCTCCATGGTGCCGCTGTAGAGCCTTTTGAGGATCTGAGGACCCATGCCAAATCTTTTTAGTCTCCTGAGGGGGAATAGACTATGTTGTGCCCTCTTCACGACTGTCTTGTGTTTGGACCATGATAGTTTGTTGGTGACGTGGACACCAAGGAACTTTAATCTCTCAACCTGCTCCACTACAACCCCACCACAATCATGCTCTACAGGACAATGGAATGTTCTCTCCACCCAGCTGGAAGTTGTAATGTCACATCCAACATCAGCAGAACCCAGTCCAACCTGTTTCCTTCCATTTCACTATGATGGTGTGGATGGAAAATGTGAATTCTGGTCAAGACCTACAGTTTACAGCTATACTATCTTAATCTAACCTTTTTAAACCTTGAATACACTACAATTGGCATTTCCTGCTGTAGACTCATCAAATTAAGATAGGGTACCTGTAGGCTTGCAGGGTCTAGCAAAAAGTGCCCACTATTTGTTTCGATATGTTATGAAAGAGTGTCATGTGTTAGTGTTGAGCACTTCTGGTATTGAAGAGCCTGTCTTAGGCTGCGTCTACACAGGCAACCCAATTCTGATATTTTTTTCACTAATTGGTCAGATCAGCTCTGAAAAATATGTGAAAAGACCAGTGGGGGGGGGACCAAGATCAGAATTGGGCAGCTAAAGGCAGTAATAGTGGTCTGTGATGGTGGCCCAACCTGGACTTGACCCCCCATGTCCATATAATCATATTAATTATGATTTAAAAGGCAGAACTGATTCTAGATCAGCAGTGTAGCTCAGACACTTCATGAATACTTTGTCTACACACCATTCTGTACACGAAGATTTTTTTTATTTAACCTTTAACTAGCCAAGTCAGTTAAGAACAAATTCTTATTTACAATGACGGCCTACAAATATACATGTCCCTCTCCAACACATCTCTGTGGTGTTATTATAATCCTCAACATAAACCTTGTTGATGAGGATTTGAACACCTTTACTTGATCCAATCCCTTGACCCAGAGGATTTAAAGGGCCAGCGTCATATCGAAACAACCTGGCTCAGCATTCTGGCATAGCATGGCTTTGCACTCTGTCAGGAAGCTCAAACTCACTGCAAACATGCACACACACAAATATACACCCATACTTCCTTTCCCCCCTCTGAGGTTTATTGATACAATATAAAAGCCACACTGAGAAGGAAACTCTGAAGTGGAAACAGATTTAGGCCTAGATTCAATCAGATCAAGCTTTAACCAGCAATAGCCGACACCCACATAGCTAATGGTTTGGCATTGTCGGAGGTGGAACTGCGTTGGAGCTGTCGAATCGGTGAGCAGCTGCTCTTCTGATCATTGTCACGAAGCCACACCTGTCCCACTCACGTTAGAAGTTCAGAACGAGAAAGTGTAGGCTATGTTAGAAGTTCAGAACGAGAAAGTGTAGGCTATGTTAGCAGTTGTTATTCTTCAATAACACAGACCCCAATGCAAATCAGGGGGAGAAAAATAGATTTATTCAAAGAGAACAAATCATAGTTGTTATGCAAGAAGTAGATGGAAGATGTTCATTATTCCCTGTCCTCATGGTTTTCTCCACTGAACAAAGAGACTGGATGTAGTTTATAGCCTCAAGCCTAGCCTGTGGTTGACCAATTAGAATTCCTTGCAATAAAATTGGGCCAGTGGCCAAGTACCAAGTATCCTGTTTCAGACTCAATAAATAGACAATTTGAACCAATGAAAATTTGACACATGTAGCTATGAGTCCAGGACTGAAACCCCTACACAGATTCTAAACAGATGTTTAACTGAAAAACAACTATTTCCATTGATCGATAATTCCCTATTGACCTCTAATCTGCGTCAACACATTAAGCTCATACTTCTGTACCTGTGAGCCCCCTCTTGTGTTGGACGACACTCAGCGCAGCTGAGTCAACTACACTGGCCTACACACACTGGGAGACGGGAGTCCCCAATCACTCTCACCTTATCAGTCCACACTACTCAAATGTCACCTATTAGCTCAAGCTGTGAGCTCTCGCTCACCGTCTCTGATTTCGATCTCTTTGTCTCTCCTCCTTTCCCCATCTATCTTTCCCTTGTTTTTCCCACCTCTCTTTCTCCATCTGTCTCTCTTTTCATCTCACCCTTCTCATTCCTGTCCTCTCCCTCGTCTCCAGAGGTGAACCTGTCGTTCTGCTGGCAGTATGTTACAGCAGACCTGGTGTGTCAGAGCCCCCTGCTGGTCGGACAGGTCACCTTCACTGAGTGCTGCTATCTATCTATCTACAGTGGGGCAAAAAAGTATTTAGTCAGCCACCAATTGTGCAAGTTCTCCCACTTAAAAAGATGAGAGGTCTGTAATTTTCATCATAGGTACACTTCAACAAAATGAGAAAAAGAATCCAGAAAATCAAATTTGTAGGATTTTTAATGAATTTATTTGCAAATTATGGTGGAAAATAAGTATTTGGTCAATAACAAAAGTTTCTCAATACTTTGTTATATACCCTTTGTTGGCAATGACAGAGGTCAAACGTTTTCTGTAAGTCTTCACAAGGTTTTCACACACTGTTGCTGGTATTTTGGCCCATTCCTCCATGCAGATCTCCTCTAGAGCAGTGATGTTTCGGGGCTGTCGCTGGGCAACACGGACTTTCAACTCCCTCCAAAGATTTTCTATGGGGTTGAGATCTGGAGACTGGCTAGGCCACTCCAGGACCTTGAAATGCTTCTTACGAAGCCACTCCTTCGTTGCCCGGGCGGTGTGTTTGGGATCATTGTCATGCTGAAAGACCCAGCCACGTTTCATCTTCAATGCCCTTTCTGATGGAAGGAGGTTTTCACTCAAAATCTCACGATACATGGCCCCATTCATTCTTTCCTTTACACGGATCAGTCGTCCTGGTCCCTTTGCAGAAAAACAGCCCCAAAGCATGATGTTTCCACCCCCATGCTTCACAGTAGGTATGGTGTTCTTTGGATGCAACTCAGCATTCTTTCTCCTCCAAACACGACGAGTTGCGTTTTTACCAAAAAGTTATATTTTGGTTTCATCTGACCATATGACATTCTCCCAATCCTCTTTTGGATCATCCAAATGCTCTCTAGCAAACTTCAGACGGGCCTGGACATGTACTGGCTTAAGCAGGGGGACACGTCTGGCACTGCAGGATTTGAGTCCCTGGCGGACTCAAATCCTGAGCGGCGGTGTAGTGTGTTACTGATTGTAGCCTTTGTTACTTTGGTCCCAGCTCTCTGCAGGTCATTCACTAGGTCCCCCCGTGTGGTTCTGGGATTTTTGCTCACCGTTCTTGTGATCATTTTGACCCCACGGGGTGAGATCTTGCGTGGAGCCCAGATCGAGGGAGATTATCAGTGGTCTTGTATGTCTTCCATTTTCCACAGTTGATTTCTTCACACCAAGCTGCTTACTTATTGCAGATTCAGTCTTCCCAGCCTGGTGCAGGTCTACAATTTTGTTTCTGGTGTCCTTTGACAGCTCCACAAAGAGTCTGAGAGTAAGCCCTCTTTTACTGTACATTACTGGATTTACTGCATTACTGTCATTTTGTCAGTGCTGCTTTGTTACCCCAAATAGTTCACATTCATTGGATGTGTTCAAGAATAACTGATGAATTCACGAGCGCTCAACAACAGTTGAATATGGTCGGTATCAGTAAACGTTGGCAAAAAAATACGTAATTAAATTGTTGCCAGCAGCAGTTAGTCACCAACACTCTGGATAACATGAAAACAGCCTAACCATCTCTGCTAGGGCGAGTAAAACGGTCAGAGTGAGGTGTTCTCCCATTTGTCTGGAAGTAGTTAGCAAGTTATCCAACTTTAGCCAGTTAGCTTGGGTGCTTGACTGCCGTTGTGAGGTCAGAACGCTCGGATCAACCCTACTCCTTGGCCAGAGCGTCCAGTGTGCGCTCTGAATGCTCTGAGAGCG
Organism: Thymallus thymallus; assembly: GCA_023634145.1. Classification (NCBI taxonomy): domain Eukaryota; kingdom Metazoa; phylum Chordata; class Actinopteri; order Salmoniformes; family Salmonidae; genus Thymallus; species Thymallus thymallus. Next base: position 6,212,536 of record CM042378.1, on the reverse strand, counting down.
AAGCGCTTTGTATTTACGAAAGGACAATCTGCCAACACTCTGAATTTACGAACGCCCAGAGTGCACTCTCGCACTCCAGATTGAATTTACGAACACAGCCATTTTAAAATGGAAACTTAACCTAGGCCCTGTGAAGAAGCTGTTTGATTAGCTATCTGTTCATAGTTCTGGTCATCTCCTCCAATCCCTGCTCCAGGACAATATGAGCCATATGCAGGCCTGAGCACAGAGGACTGTGGGATACTGCACGGCTGTGAGAACAGCAGGTGTATCTGGGTGGCGGAGGGATACACGTGTGACTGCTACGAAGGCTATGAACTGAACATGACCTCCATAGGTAGGTCTCCCACCTCACACAATCCACAAGACAAACCCTTCAACTAATCGCAATTGTCTATTTGAAAAACTCCCTGCCTTTCACCAGTCCTTCGATATAGCAAGAGCAATAACCATTCTCTTATTCTCAGATTGATATTTATGTCAATCTAGACATTTCTGGGGAAATGTATAGATTTACCGTTTAACACAACTACCGGAACATATATACATTTGGACGTTCACTGATTCACATGTATTTGTTTTCACTTGTTTATTTGTTCTGCTTCTATGCCCAGACAATGAAAGTGAGGATCCTGACAACGTGTGTGTGAACGGGCGATGCATCAACAGACGGCTCCTATCGCTGTGTGTGTCACCGAGGCTACGTCATGTCCTGTCGATCCAACCACTGTGTGGCAGAATAGCACCGCTTTGAACATTGTCTTCTCCACTCACCAGTCCTATCTGCCTCTGGCCTCTACAGGCACTGTCAAGGGCTCACTAAAGTACCTGTCCATTTTCTGACCTGAGAGAAAAGCTCTGATATTGATATGGTTTGAGTCCTATACAGCACATACAACTCATTCTATATACACAAACACTCTCTTTAGCTGGAATGTACAAAAAAACACAGGAACGACATCGCTGAACCAAATTTGTATTCCTCAAAAATGTCAGTGACTTTTATTCTCTCCATTTGTTGATTTGTTTGATTGCTTATTGTAATTTATGCTGTTCAAAGTTAAATTACTCTTTATGTAATAACTTTTATAGAAATGTATATGTGGAAGAGGAAGCTACATATCACTTTTGTAGCCAGTTTTTTTTACATGAGTTTACTTTGTATTCACAATTTTAAATGTTGATATGTACATATTTACAATTGAGAAATAACTTTTTTTTACCAATTGGTATCCGTTTCAGTGAGTAGAACTTTCTCTGTAAATGTTACTTCCTGATGTAGTTTACAAGTGGCGCAGTGGTCTAACACACTGCATCTGTGCTAGAGGCGTCACTACAGACAATCTGGTCCGAATCCAACGGGTTGTGATTGGGAGTCCCATAGGGCGGTGCACAATTGGCCCAGCGTCGTCCGAGTTTGGCGGTTGTAGGCCGTCATTGTAAATAAGAATTTGTTCTTAACTGACTTGCCTAGTTAAATAAAGATAAAATAATACAAGCTTTTTTTGTTTGTTCCTGATATTTGTTAGTTGTTTTGTCATGATTTGCTATGAAAACAATTAGAAAATATATTTGAACACTTTCCATTCCAAGTGGCTTTTGGATCTCATTCTTTGTGACAGAATCACATTTATAGTAAAATCTTTTACTAGTTGTTATAAAGTCGTAACATATTGGAAGATGGTTCCATATACATTGGGAGTAAACTAGTTGTGTAGGTATAACACAGTATTTTGATTTAGCCTGACGACTCAAGCTAAATTCTTCCTCTGCTCTGTCCTTCGCTACATACTTTCTGGTGACGAGGGGCACAAGGCGCGTTGTACAAAACAAAGCCATCAGCGATTGGATCGTCTCTAACCAATCAGAATATCAAAGCCAATGACACATTTTAAAATTGCCCCATTACCCACGTGTGTTCTTTGGTGAAGGGTCAGGGACGTATTCAGTTCTATACCGTGGAGCTCCGCCCCATAGGGCTTCCCCTCAATCAGCCTCCCATTATCTTCAGCGACTGAAGAAGCCAAGAAGAGTAAGACTCAGGACGAACCCGCCATCGATCTCCAGATCTCGACGTCGTCCTTCTAAATGAGCACACCGGATTTTCCTAACCCAAAAGCTCAGTGTCACTGCTCCTACATGGCGGCTGCGGACGCACACAACTTATGTTTTGTGTGTTTGAGTCCACAGCACGCTAAGGGCGGCCTCACAGATCCCCCTGAATGCCCTACCTGCGCCCTCCTTTCTTTAAAGGAGAGGACGCACCGGTGGACATTTTTCAGGGAGGAGACTCCTCTAGAGGACGCCATGTCTATGCTAGCCTCAGGTTCTGAGGCATCATATGATGACGCCGCCTCTGGAGAAGACGAGGATATTGGGAAGTGTGTGGACGGTTCTCCTGAACACCCCACATCACTGACCGAGATTGAAACCCCCCCCTCCCCTCATGGAGAGCGAGAGGTTTTTCTCTTCCTTGGACGAGGAAGAGACGGGCTCTGAGATGTCAGCAGCACCCTGTCTGCACTGACTTTCCAGGGCTAGAGATACCACTGCCCCCCATCCCCTCCAACACGGAGGTGGATATGATGGAGGGCGGCCCCTATTCTCGGCCAAGACGGGCACTGGCACCATTATTGCCCTCAATCAGAAAATATGTAGAAGGTTCATGGGGATAACCTTTGACGGCGAAGGTTCCAGTAAAAGCTTATGTCTCATTTACCAGAGTGTACGCAAACGGCCCCAGGAGATCCCCTGGCTCGAGGACGCCATGGCTGCGTACCTCGTCCCGGGTGCGAGCTCCTGGCCGTCTCAGAGGAAACCTATTCTGCCTTCGTCAAAGGACCAACTCACAGCAGTGCTGGTAGAGAAGTATTTTACATTAGGTGTCCAGGCTGTAGCAGCAGCGAATAATATTGCCCTCCTGGCAGCCTCTCTCTCCCATCTCACCACGGGTAGGACTGAGCTGACAGGAGAGGAGATAGGAGGCGTCGAGAATTTCCGGGCACCATACACCATCTCACCCAGGAGTCGGCTGTGTGTGCGGGGAGTTCCATGGCCACTTCAGTGGTCACGGAACAACACCTTTGGCTGTCCTTGACGGCCATGAAGGAACCCGACAAAGCGGCCTTGTTGAACGCCCCCATTTCTGTCTCTTTTGAGCCGCCGTCAAAGACGCGACGGTGCGTTTTGGGAAGCTGGAGGAGGAGAGGAAGCAACTATCCAGACACCTGCCTTTGGCAGGAAGAGCTGGATCTGCTTCCAGAGACCCACCCACCTACTCTGTCTCTAATAGAGAACACAGCAATGATTCGCCCAACTACAACTAGACCCAGTGCAGCACCGTCGTTGTTGGTGGCACACATTCCAGGCTATGAGAACGTCGGAGCAGACCTCATGTCTCGCGGGGGTCCCCAAGACAACGAGTGGCAGCTGCACCCCGACATTGTCCTCCAAATATGGGAACGGTTCGGGAGAGCCGAGGTGGACCTGTTCGCGTCATGTATGAATGCGCAGTATCCCTTATGGTTCTCTCTGAGAGCTCAGGACGAACCGCCACTAGGGATACACGCATTTGCGCACCTATTGTGGCCGGATGTTCTCCTGTACGCATTTCCACCGCTGTCCTGCATTCTCCCACTGTTAGCCCGCGTGAGAACAAGAGGGCTGTCAATCATATTGATAGCACCCGATCGCCCAGGGGCTCCATGGTTCGCGGAGATGACTCAGATGCTGGTTGCCCCACCCTGGCCCATTCCACACTGAGAGGATGCAATGTCTCAGGCTGGAGGCATGAAAGGGAAATTGCCCATAATCAGCCAACCACTGAAGGTCTGGCTCCTGAGAGGGACAGGTTACAGCGCCGTGGGTTATCTGATTCAGTAATTAGAACCCTACAGGACGTTCCAGTTCCACTTCCAGGACGTATGCCAGCAGATGAAACATGTTTTCACAATGGTGTGCCACAGAACATGTGGACCCCATGTGCTGTCAGGTCGAGAATGTGCTCTCATTCCTACATATGTTTGATAAGCTGCCTCACCCGCCACCATCAAGGTGTTTGCGGCAGCGATTTCAGCTTGTCATGGAGGGGTTTGGCAGAGACACTGTCTTCAGCCACCCTCTGGTGAAACGGTTCCAATTGGGGACAAATTCCAGTTTTGATTTGATAGAAAATACATAATCTCTCTAAAATGCAATTTAAAGCTATATAAATCAATAACATTTTCACTGATGACAATCATCAAACTAGGTTTGATTTATTCTATAAATGTCTAGTATACTTTTACAACCTTTGCTTTGAGTAGAAATTCCAGTTGATTTGATAGAAATACATAATCTATTGCATTTAAAGATGAAGAAATCAATAACTAATTCAGTGATTGTTGCAGAAAAGTGAAAATATGCATTTGTAATAACTTTCAAGAAATTTTAATTTCAAGTGCAATTTGTTCTATATGAAGTTGTACAATGTTTACACAAAGTTGTGCAATGTTTACAATCTTAATCAATGTTTGCATTTTTAGTTCCACATTTTAAAGGAATTATAAGCCACAATAGTCATTTATTTATAAGTCTAATTTAACAGCAAAGAGGCCCCTTCCAATCATTTTCTATTTTGGCTTAGTTGAAGTGTCACGCTCGGGTGTGTAGAGAGATCAAGGCGCAGCGCAGTTATAGTTCGACAATGATGTTTATTAAATATAAACTATACTTGATCAGAACTATACAAAACAATAAAGACTATATAACAAATGAGAACACACTTACTTCGTAGACAGACATGGAGACGATGAACCACACCTAGGGTGTGGAACATACAAACTTAAGTAGGATCCCTAATTAGAGACAATGCATAGCAGCTGCCTCTAATTAGGGATCCAACACAAAACACAGCACAGAAATAGAACACATAGAACTGTCAGACTCTGACCATAGATATATAGAGAAGCAATAGGCTTCTCTATGGCCAGAGCCTGACCTGAAGTCCTTCTTTGTCATCCACAGACAAGCTGAATGGTACCATCTCTGGCACACAGAGCATTCTATCTGCAGTATTAAAAACATAAAACAGGGTTATGTTTATTTACATGTAAATTACAGTTCTGGAATACCCGCATTCTGTTACATGCTTTTGCAATTAGGAACATTTTCAAATTGAATTGACTTTAAATGACATGCATTTGACCACAGCCCTGACAGAAGCATACATAACTGAGGTGTTAATCATCGTTGAATATTCAGGCAACATCAGTCATATAGTAACAAAGGCATACATTTGCAAAAAACGAATGCGTTGATAAAAAAGGTATCACACATCAATGTTGTAATATCAAACATTACAATAATGGCAGTCTTTGAAATCCAAATCAGTTTTATCGTCACTTGTGCCAGATACAACGCGTGTACCTATTACAGTGAATTGGGTGTCATAGTATGTACAGTCATGTCAAAAAGTAAGTACACCCCCTGCAAAGTTCTCTTTCATTTTACATATTTGGACAGATGGATATGTAATCTTCACTTCAACACTATTGACAGATAAAGGTTACCCAATTTAACAAATCACACACAAAAAGATTTTGGGGAAAAGTTTATGCAATTAAAATAAACAAAAATGACTTTTCCTTATGGGGAAAAAGTTAGTTAACCCCTACCTTTACCATCACAAAAAATGGCTAAAATTTGAATTAGGTGTACCAAAACCAGTGCAAATGATTAGAAAACATTAGAGAGAATGTCCAGCATTCCATAAAGATAGGAAAACTGGTCTGATTTGTTCTTAACCATATGGGTGTGTGGTAACACATCATTCAAAGATCAAAAGACCTACCTGAGGCCCTCAGAAGAAAGATTATTGATGTCCATGAGTCTGGGAGGGGTTACAAATCCATTTCCAAGCAATTTGAAGTATATCATTCCACTGTCCGATGAAAATTCCAGACCACTGGCAAACTACCTAGGACAGGTCGTCCCACCAAAGTCAGCCAAAGCTGATCGAAAGATGCTCATAGAAGTCTCTAAGAACCCCAAGGTAACATCAAGGGATCTACAGGCCTCTCTTGCCACAATCAATGTCGAATTGCATCGGTACACTGTCAGAAAGACTGAACAAACTTGGCCTACATGGGCCTCTGCTCTCAAAATATAATATCAAGACACAACTGACTTTACCCAGGTGTTGTCTGGCAAAAGTCAGTTGTGTCTTGATATTCTTTTGATGAATTCAACTTAAGTGTAAGTAAACTTCCGACTTATATACACATATGTTATGGTTCACTCTTAGTTTTCCTTATCTCCACTGTGGAATGTCTATGTTGATCCTCTTGGTTATCTTGGTCCTCTTGATCCATCCACCTATCTTCTTTGTTAGTCAGGCCTGATCCCTTCATCCAGTAGTTTTTTCCTGTAATCTAATTTATTATAACTGAAGATGTAGAATTTTCTGCCAGACCCCTTCTAATAGGGTATAACAGACTAGACTAGACGTACTACATGCCCTCTATCAAATCAAAGCATTTTTACTCAAAACAAAGTTTGTAAAAGTATGCTAGACATCTATTGAATAACTCTTATCTAGATTCATGTTTCTGTGACAAACGGTGAATTAGTTATTGATTTATACTGCTTTTAATGGTATCATATATTTTATGTATTTCTATCCAATCAAAACTGGAATTTGTATTCACAACAAAGATTGTAAAAGTATGCTAGACATTTATAAAATAAGGCATATCTAGTTTGATGATTCTGTGACAAACGATGAATTAGTTATTGATTTTTACAATTTTAACTGGCTTTTGGCGAATGAAAGTCTGTTGAATGTCCGAATGTGTGAATATAAACCCAACTTTACCTCGGTTATAACTCATAACACAACATAATAACAATAGAACGGCCTAGTTTACTCGAACGGACATACTGTAATATAACAAACGATAACATAGCTGGTTAGCTAGATAGGCTAATAATAGAAAGGGGAGCGTTTCGCGTTAACGTTAGGTAGCTGTGCCGGTCAATGTATGACTTTTGCCAGGTATAATTGCCTCCCAGGATAAATCCTACCTTTGAACCACCCGATCCTCCTGGGGTGATTGTTAAGGTGATTGCCCTTGGCTGGAAAAAAATAAAAAAGCTTTCAAGGTTCGACATGACTTACTCGATTGTTGGTGATGATGATTGACGATGAATGAGATGTTTTTCATATTGCTGGCTTCACATGCGCCTTATTTGTGATTGGCCAACATTTGCATATACTTTGCATAGTGTTATTTGACACGTCAAATAGTGTTATCCTAACCCGACATTTATGCCGAAGGTTATTAAGGAATCATATAGATCACAGACTGTTGAGCTGTGGGCCTTCTCCCCCCCTCCCCATAGGGTGTGGAGAAAGGAGAGGCTTCATTGCCTGTGCCCGGTGCGTGCTTTGGCGTGTTATGTGGAGCGCACGGCGATGATTAGGTCATCGCCTCAGCTGTTTGTGTGTCACGATGCTAGTACACTTGGTAGACCCCTATCTAAGCAGCGGCTGTAACACTGGCTTTGCAAAGCCATTGAGACGGCTTATAAGGCAGCAGGGCGGCCATTGTGAAAGAGCCCACTCCACTCGTGGCTCGTTCTGAGCCCACTCTCTGGCTCGTTCTGTACTCAGCGTGGCTGATGGGGGAAAAGATGAAGGACCATGGGGCTAGGTCTCCATTAGGTCCGCTCTTTTTCTGAAGATGGAGACGTACTGTATGTGACGTGTGACATAACTTCTGTCTGATATTATCAGTATGGTAGAGTCATGTGTCGTTACCTTCCCACGAGTTTATGACCGTGTTTGGGCGGAAGGATGAGGGATATAGTTACTGTAACTGGTTTTACAGTACTATTAGACCAATCGTTACACTTTGACGGAATATTGAAGTATCATCTACCTGCTTGCACAGATTAGTATGGCTCATATTCTGTTTTGTCTGCCCACTAGTCATTGGCATTGCCTTTAGACTAAGTAGGGCAGATTAGACCGAGGACGCAGTATATTGTGAACACAATGTGTTACAGTACTGTGGGATTTGGTCGCAGCCATAGCTGAACCCAACCTTTTCATTAAATAGGAAGTGGCTCGGCTGGGAGTACATTTTGGAACATAGCGCTCTGCCTTAAACCACTAGGAGCAGAGCTCCCCTATGGGGCGGAGCTCCACGATATAGAACGAAAGTTACCGGAGTTGTAATTCCAGTTACAACTAATTTTCTCACAGGCTGTTCGCTGCCTAGGCGACAGTATAAACCACGTGTTGACAATAACAATATGTTATTGTCAACACGTTACTTCCAGTGCCGCAATGGCAATGTTCATAATTTTACATGATAGCTTAGTACAGTTAAAAAAATATATATACACTGGGTGCCAAAAGTTTGGAATATTACTCATTCAAGGGTTTTACTTTATTTGCACTATGTTTACATTGTAGAATAGAAGTGAACATATCAACTCCGGTAACTATCAATCCAGACTCGTGGGGCTCCGCTCCACTCATAGAACCGGAGTTACAACTCCGGTAACTATCAATCCAGACTCGTGGGGCTCCGCTCCACTCATAGAACCGGAGTTACAACTCCGGTAACTATCAATCCAGACTCGTGGCGTAGCGTTTGGCCGGCGCAAGGAGCGTGGGTAGCCAAGCAAATTTTGATTAGCGTCATTATCACTGTCCCTATCTTGCACTGTCATGACAGCAGTTTCCACCTCTCTCACACATGCTCTATGTGTCCAGGCCTCTAATCCATTTACCTGCTACTCTAACCCTAATTCCCAACAGTGTTTATAAGGATCCCATGTCTAATCTATTTTATAGGCCAATCCTTCTCCACCACACACTACAAAGCTGATTAAGGTGGTTCACTTCGTACTTAACTATCTCTTGCGGATTGCAAGGGCTAGCAAAATATCAGCTTTTTCAGTTTGTTCTCTCTCTCCTTATCACCTCCTGAATCTGGGTCTAATGACTGGAAGACCTGTGTTGACACTTGCTAGCAGATAAGTGGCAGCTCCAGAGTAATTGGAATGCCTCATTATTACTTTGTTCGCCAATAACCAGCAACGACCACATTTGCTGTTCCTCAGTTGTTGTTAATCCTTTGTTGGAGCCACCTGTCAATGATTTTAGAGGGCGGAATAATTGATGATTCAAATGGTTTCTCTGTCCAGATCTGTATCCCTGGTTCAAATCCAGGCTGTATCACATCTGGCTGTGATTGGTAGTCCCATAGGGTGGCTCAGTGTTGGCCGGTGTAGGCCGTCATTGTAAATAAGAATGTGTTCTTATCTGACTTGCCTGGTTAAATATATATTAATTGTTTATTACAAATATGGCCCACTGCGGTGGGTCTACAATTACACAGACATTAGGAACACAATCGTAATATTGAGTTGCACCCCTCCCCCAACCCCCTTCAGCCTCAAATCGTCAGGCATTGGACCCTACAAGGTGTCGAAAGCATTCCAAAGGGTTGCTGGCCCAGTGCGCCTGGCACCTACTACCATACCCTGTTCAAAGGTACTTCCGGTTTTTTGTCTTGCCCATTCACCCTCTGAATGGCACACATACACAATCCATGTCTCAATTGTCTCAAGGCTTAAAAATCCTCCTTTAACCTGTCTCCTCCCCTTTATCTACACTGATTGAAGTGGATTTAACAAGTGACATCAATAAGGGATCATAGCTTTCACCTGGATTCACCTGGTCAGTTTATGTCATGCTCTTAAAGTTACTTTAAAAACAGGCATTAGTGTTATTATAGTTTTGTAAGTGGACTTTCAGCCCTGTTACAATGTAATTATATGGAATCAGGACGAGGGACAAGCTCCATCACAGAGAGTGAGAGTTCAGTTCTGTCTGTACCATTGACCTGCACTGTGACAGAGCATGAAAACTGGTCCCAGGCTGACCCTCGCCTCAGTACACTCCCAGGGAGCTACAGTATCACTTGATTTACCTACTAGCCCTGATGGTGCTGTTTGTGTTAACAGGGTCAACTGAGTCTCTCTCTCTCTCTCTCTCTCTCTCTCTCTCTCTCTCTCTCTCTCTCTCTCTCTCTCTCTCTCTCTCTCTCTATCTATCTCTGTGCGTGTGTGAATGTCTGTGTGTGTGTGTGCGTCCGTGTGGGGAGGGTGGGGGGCATCTTGCTGATGCAGCCGTTGGATTAGGGCTGAGGAGGAATAAGAGAAGTGTCAGGTAGTGGCAGACTAGACAGTAATCCTATCTGTACTGGGGGCCTACCGTGGTCAGAACCGGGTCAGTATGCTGCTGTGCTGTAATACATGCTGGGGGATGACAAGGGCATCAATGTGTGCCAAAGAGGAAAGGCATCAGTGGTCCACTGTGGGAACCTTTCTTACCAAATAATTTTGAGATGGCAGACTACCATCTATCTGGGAACTGGCAAAAATGTGTTTAGAATTTCCACAATTTAGAAGAAAAAAAATATGAATCATAATGGGTTGATATTAATATAATAAGCCAAATAGATTGATTCATATTTTTCTATAAGTTCCAATATGTATATTTTTTGATAACCTATTTTGGAAAAGTGTACACAACTCAAAGTGATGATGACAGCAATGGCTCACTTTTTGGGATCCAGCTAATACCAGTAATTCAGGTGAAGCCGGTATCTAGAGCAACGCCTGGACAGGTGTAGACAAGCAAAATACTCCTTGTGATCTGATTGTGATCAGATCATCCTGCCCACCTCTGGAGGTAGTCCGACACACATTGTGTCTGGATATCGTAGACAGATCTGGACATAGAAACCATTTAAATCATCATGATTCTACCTTCTAACATCATTGACAGGTGGCTCCATTAACTAATTACATCAATATGTGTGTTACAATAAATAAATACATATTATTTTGAAAGCTGTGAAATAATTTGCGTAGTATAGTTAACCATGCAAATATTTTTCATTTATTTATATCAACTTGCAATATTTTTATCATTTTTTCACCTAACACTCTGTGACAATGTATAGAGTACATATTCTGCCATTCACTCATACTATGCAATGCCTTTTTATAGCGTTTTGCACTCCAGACTTCTTGTATTTTTATACTTTTTCATACTGCCGCACTATGTATCATGTATCGTGTATCTGTCTTTTATCTACCTATCTATCTATCTATCTATCTATCTATCTATCTATCTATCTATCTATCTATCTATCTATCTATCTATCTATCTATCTATCTATCTATCTATCTATCTATCTATCTATCTATCTATCTATCTATCTATCTATCTATCTATCATAAAAGAAGGGACCAGGAAATGTGGTCACAATACAGACACAGTAGACGGATAACAGAAACATTTTAATACCATGTAAAATGGAAATGAGGGCACAATTAGCGTGCAGACCAGATTAGGACAAAGGACCCATGTTAACACCAGGTATAAACAGGGCTTAGGTGTCTGATGACTGGATTTGGATGTTCTAGCTCCTCATAGGGTTTTCACACATCAGGGTTGTCCAAAAGTGCTGCTTCAGCATCCCTGCCAACACACTGGCATCGGATGGCTCCTAATCCTCAGCCTCCAGCCACCCTAACCCTCCTTCCTCATTACCCCCTACCCTCTCACTAGCTGTAAGACCTGTACTGTACACATGTACCTGACCTACTGACCAGTTCCAGGTAAGAGTCCCCTCTCTCTTTCCACTCCCTCCCTCCCCTCCCTTTCTCTATTCTAATTCTATCCCTTGGTTTTCCGGTCTGTTCTAATTCCCGCTGCCTGCCTCTCACTCTCACTCTAGCTCACCTTACCTGACTTTCACAGATTAACCATGCAAGCACACTTCAAAGAGAAAGGCCTATGTGAGACTGGAAAATGTTAACTAACATACTTCAATAATAGGGAAGTGTTCTGGTTCAGGAACTAGAATTTTACTGTCACCAATAGGCAATTTATAGCTTTTAAAAGTGAGACTTTGTCTTTGTTGTGAGGAACAACAAATACCTGAAAGCGAAGAGGATGCCGTGTCCGTGAGTCTGGTCTGAGTGCTTTCTCTGTTTACACCAAACAGTACAAGAAGGAAATCCTGGTCCCACAATGACAGAGATGAGAGAGGGGGAAGTCTTGAAAACAGATTAGTAAGGGAAAAAATTATAGTAAAATGCATTTAATGACAACTGAGCAAAACCAACGGACATAGTGCATGACGTTCCATCATAAGCAATAACGTTTCATGTTATCACCCCACTTTGATAACACTTTGTCACCAAGAGGGAACAGTGAAAATCTTGTTCATACTTTGACTAGTGTATCATGTATAAATGTTGTGTGTAGTATGTAAATATGTACATACAGTATATTTGTTGTATGCTCAACACAATATAAGTGAGAAGACAATGAAACCATCAACAATGGTTTTAGTACTTGTCAGGATTAGTCCTCCAGGCCCCGCCCCTTTCTAATGACACAAGGCTTCAGCGAAATAAACCTGCAGCTATAACTATAGGCCTTGTCTCAGTGTCCTCACTCTGTCACTATTTCTCTACCTTTAGCTCCCAAACCAGGATAGTAGAATACTATTACTGCCTTGAAAACTATATTTCTCATTTAATCTCCTTGAGACTTTCTTCCTTGATATGGATCTAAAAGATTTTTGCCTGAGTGAAAACGTCCACTTCCTCAGCCAGCACAACCAGTAAGTTGTTTTTTTATTGCCATTCATATTTGGTATAAAAGTAATACATTTTATTAGTCATTCATGTAATTGCCATCAATTGTGTTCAGTTAATTTGTGTTTATTTTAATTAAAGAATTAGATAATACTTTTTTAAAAAGTTATTATTAATTGTCTGTTTGTCTGTATTGTAGCAGCTCTTAGAATAAATAATAGGGCATTATTTCATTGAGACTATATTTTTATCAAGATCATTTAAATTGTGCCATCAGCCTGTTGGACTGCTCAAACACCGACGACGCTCCTTCACTAGATGATACATGTATCAAGACGGATCCCCCCAGCCCTACCTTCGCCCTGGACAGCACAACACCATTCAGTCCCAGCTCCGATAGCAGTGGATACAGTTTATTCTCACAGGCCCACTCGATGTTCTCACAGGGTCACTCGATGGACCCGGAATCCCCGAGTTCGAGCAGCAGCGGCAGCGTTGTCAGCGCAGCACCAGACTCTAGCGGCGCATCTCAGTTTTGCTCCGAGCGCAGTTTGGCGCTCTCGGCGCACGTTGACTCCATTCTCAAATGTGACTACCTATCGTCGCTGGGTTCTGGACCTAAAAGGCTGTGCCTAGTTTGTGGAGACTTTGCATCAGGATATCACTACGGAGTAGCGTCGTGTGAAGCATGCAAGGCTTTCTTCAAGAGAACAATTCAAGGTAAACAAAAGTACGTTTTTCTAAAAACCTGATAGAACATCAAACTGTGTGCGAGCGTGCACGTGGATATATTTAGGACATGACAATGTTCTGTGCTATATCTTAATTAATAAAATAATCAATAATTTATTAGAGGGGGGAGCGCAATTGAGGCTGATTGCAACAGATTTCCAATAGTTGTGTCAGCCGCAGACTCAGCTATGGGATTGATTTTCGTGTGAAGACTCAATGTGCTTCATATTGGTTGATGGCACCAGAAATTATTTGGGGGGGGGGGGGGGTGATGTTTTAACAGAATCCGGAAAAAATCCGGAATATTGGATTTTTGCTAGAGGATTATTCTCTGTTCAAATGTTACAAAATAACTGACGCATGATATTGATCCAGTGACGCCTAATGCATTAAGGACTGATTTTCGACAATATTTTACTATGTCCCTAATTCGAAGAATGCTTGAAGTTGAATGAAAATGATAGTATTTACTTATTTTATTCTCATTTATCAAAAGTGGCTTTTCACAATGCATTATTTTAGCAACAATTCCCATCTCAAAAGTATGAACATGCAGCTAAATGTGTTATAGCACCTATAACACTACACAACACATTGAAGTTTCTTGTGAATGGCACTTTAAAGACGTTAAAAGTTTGGAGCTGTGATTTGGAGGCCCTAATCTCAGAGCCTCTTGTCCAGGGGACAGGGGAGGGTTTAGGGGAAAGCTCATTGATCGAGGGCCCTTGGCCCCTAGATCACCCCCCAGATCCAGACCCGCTTGTCTGGGTATAGATGGGTGGGAGAAATTAGTCAATACTCTATTAAATCCCCTTTTGTCTTGTGTGAGCCCAAACTTTGTAGCACTTGTTAGGCTCAGTGTGAAAAAGCCAATCAATATCTGTATTTTTGTCTGGGCTTCTATTGATTGCTGTGTGAAAGCTCAGGGTGCCAGCGAACACAGAGGCAATTGAATTCTTTCATGATGCCACAGACAGTGAAACTCAGTAAACCACCAGATGGCAAGGGTAAGCCATGGTGGCACACCCCCTAAGCAGACACTTTGTTTTCCAACATGACATTTTGACCTTTAGGCTGACTGAAAGGTTAAGCATCAAGAATGCACTGTAAGAAAGATACTGTAAAATACAGTATCACCATTTGGATTACATTATTGAGACATTGCCTTTGCTTACTGGTAACCTCAAGTATAGAGGGTGGGGTGTAAACAGAGCTGTGCTTTCTGTGCTTCCAGGTAACATTGAGTACAGCTGCCCTGTGATGAATGATTGTGAGATCACCAAGCGTCGTAGGAAGTCGTGCCAAGCGTGCCGCTTCCAGAAGTGCCTGCGTGCCGGCATGATGAAGGAAGGTGAGACTTCATCAACTCATCTCAATGGAATCACTGTGCTCAATAAACTGACATTCTTAAACGTACAGGCCCACAGAACATGAACAACCTGACTTACAGTTTCTAATTACCCAACCTCTATTTGTATTTATTAAGGATCCCCATTAGCTTCTGCCAAAGTAGCAGCTACTCTTCCTGGGGTCAAGCAAAAATAAGGCAGTTATATACAATCTAAAATATTATATGACAGTACATTTCATAACACTTTCACAACAGATTAAGTGTGTTCCCTCAGGCCACTACTCTACTACCACATATCTACAATACAACATCCATGTGTACCTGTGTGTAGAGTGTGTGCCTTATTAGATAGATAGATAGATAGATAGATAGATAGATAGATAGATAGATAGATAGATAGATAGATAGATAGATAGATAGATAGATAGATAGATAGATAGATAGATAGATAGATAGATAGATAGATAGATAGATAGATAGATAGATAGATAGATAGATAGATAGATAGATGATCCTTCTCTCCGCCACCTCCTCTAGAGTGTCAAGGTTAATCCCCAGAATGAGCTAGCCTTCCTGATCAGCTTATTTACCCGAGAAGCATCACCGGCCTTTATATTGGCGCCCCAGCACACCATTGCAAAAAAGACTGGTAGAAAGTATGCAGTAGTTTACTGCACACGTTGAAGGACCTGAGCCTCCTCAGAAAGTCTGTTATGCAGTCTGTAAGTCCATCAATGTACTCCCCATGAGCCTCACTGAGCACATCCCAGTCTGTTGTCTCAAAGCAGTCCTGTAGGGCCTCATTCGCCTCCGGGGACAATCTCCTAATGCTCCTAGTGGTCGCTGGCTGCTGTTGGACCATAGGCCTGTAGAGTGGGGTGAGGTGGAGAAGGTTGTTATCCGATCTACAGAGGGGAGGGAGTGCAGTGGAGTTGTATGCATTCTTTACATTAGCATATAACAAGTCCAGAGTTTTATTATTCCTAGTTGGGCACTTCACAAACTGTTTGAATGTGGGCAGAGTTGAAGAGAGAGATGCATGGTTAAAATTCCCAGAAATGGCAAAGAAGGTACTGGGATGCGCTGTCTATAACCTCGCGATAACAGAGTGGATGACGTCACACGCTGTGTTTGCGTCAGCGGAGGGCGGGATGTAACAGCAATGGCCGCCGTGAATTCCCTCTGCAAATAGTAGGGTCTCAGGCTAACAGCTAACAGCTCAATGTCCGGGCTACAAAACTGTTCCTTAACAGTAATATGGCTCGGATTACACCATCTGTTGTTAACTAATTAAGCCAGCCCCCCTACCTTACTCTTAACGGAAGGAGCGCTATCCTTGTCCGCTCTAATGATCTGGAAACCGCCGATAGTGGCGTTCCATATGGGGATGTTATCATTCAGCCAAGTCTCGGTCAGACACAACAGACTAGCTTCCCTGTAATCCCTCTGTCCACGGACTAGACCATCGAGTTCATCTATCTTGTTATGTAGCGATCTCACGTTGTTCATAATGATAGACGGGATAGCCGGCTTGTACTTCCTAAGTTTTGCTTTACACTTCAATCCCGCCCTGCATCCACTAAAACCTTCGTAAAACAGTAGCACTCCATAATAAACTATTATAGTTCAACTGTTGCAACAAAAAACAAATACTCACGAAAAACATACTAAAACAACAATTAACGCACAAACAATGGGAGCTGCTTAACAGGCGACCACACAGGGCGGCGCCAATGCTAGTCCTTATTATGTGTAAGTGTGTTTCTGTGTCTGTACCTGTGTGTGTGTCTTTTCACAGTCCCCACTCTTCCATAAGGTGTATCTGTTTTTTAAATCTGATTTTGCATCAGTTACCTGATGTGGAATAGAGCCATGGCTCTATTTAGTACTGTGCGCCTCCCATAATCTGTTCTTGACTTGGGGATTGAGGATCAATCAATGAGGAAACATGATGATCACTGATAATCATGTTTTTGTCACTAAAGGTGTTCGCATGGACCGAGTAAGAGGAGGACGTCAGAAGTACAAGAGAAGGGGGGAGTCTGGCCTATCTCTTTATATGAAGGCCCCATACACAAACCCTGTCAAGTCCAACGGTGAGTACCCTCTGTCATGCAGCACTCACACACCCCAATAAGAGCCTTGTCAGTCACTTAGGGAGTACACTAGAGTTTATTACTAATATATCTGTTTGACCTCTTTCAGGAAACAAAGTGATCTCCCAGCTCCTCTCGACAGAGCCAGCACCCCTGTGTGCCACGCCTGACAACTCAACCAATGACGACAACCTTAAAGCTCTGCTGACACTGTGTGACCTCCTAAACAGGGAACTCCTGGTCATGATTGGCTGGGCAAAGCATATCCCAGGTACCCACTCCTGTTGCTCTTGTAGGTCATGTTAAATAAGCATGACTCCCTGCTTAAATAAAGGTTAAATAGAAAATACTATGCCGTGCCATTTTACACTGGTACAAATGGTCTAAGTTTTATTTTTATACTGTGAGAACTTATGGAGTATTGCGTTTCCATATTTGTCCTTCTAGGCTTCTCTTCCCTTTCATTGGTGGACCAGATGGCCTTGCTGCAGAGTGGTTGGATGGAGACGCTGGTGCTGTCAGTGGTGTCTCAGTCTCTGGGCTATGGGGAGGAGCTGGTGTTTGCTGGGAACCTGCATATGGACCAGGCCCAGTGCAGAGCGGCCGGACTCTCTGACCTCTACACTGCCCTGAGACAGCTGACCACCAAGTACCAGCAGATGAACCTGAGCCAAGAGGAGGTAGTCACTCTCAAGGCTATGGCACTCGCCAACTCAGGTACTAAATACATGGCATGCACTGGATATCTGTTATCAGTAGTTCGGTGTTGTCCGCTGTGACAGAGCAGATATACCCTTGTACAATCCTTCTTATAAAGCATTATAAGAATGGCAGAACTACCAGAAATACTGTATATACTACTATCTAACCTGCCTGGCTACTGCTTACAATAGTAGAATCTACTGCACCATCCTCAGGCAGCCCTATATACAGCCACTCCTTCAGGACCGTGGAGAGAGTTAGGGCTCTGTTCAATCCGTATCGTGGAAGTTCATCGTTACAGCATGACTGAAATGTAAATGCTATGTTCGCGCGTTAGCGGAGACTGTATTAACCTAAACGCTGCATATGTCGGCTCGATCAGAAATGACCTTTACATTTAGATGTAAAGGTAACGCTTTAGCGATACATATTGAATAGTGCCCGTATGTGTGATCCACAATGCCTTTCCCTCAGGGTGTGACCTTGAACACACTTTTACTCCAGGGTCAGATCCCCTAGCAGGGAAAGGCTGTTAAATGATGGACAATGACTTGAAAAGCTACTAGCTGTCAGGGAATGAATGAGTGGCTAGACCCCCCATATTGGCAAACGTTCCTCACAGGTCTCGTATTTTAGTAATGACATTCTCAAAGCGTTACCCGAGTCAGTATCAGCCACTCCACTTAAATTTCACAAATACAATACCATTTATAGTTTGATATAATGTGGTATTTTGTTTGTTATTGGAGTCATAAAGTCATTCTGTGAACGATAGCACCCATGTTATACTACATACTTGTGTGGCCCCCAAAAAAATTATATGCATTTTAGTTGATTGATCCTTACCCATTTACCTCTGCATAAACTGCCACCATGACAGAGAGGGGAGGTCTAGACCTCTGCCAAATCTGTTCTCCAACACCCACCTCTCTCAACCCCATCCCCTCCCTCCCGGCTCCCGCTGTTGTTCCCCAGACCACAGCAAGTGGAAACTGATCAATATCCTAGCAGTGAGAAGGCTGCTTCTGCCCTCAGCCCTGATCAATAAATCCATCTGCCTCACAGCACCCCGCAAATTATCACAGGAATTCAGAAATGTATTAGGTCAATTCTGTCTGCATTAGCCTGACACTCCGGGGCAGTCACCGCCTGAGGTTCAGAGTAGGGAGCTCTTGTTTTTACATTTACAGTCCTTTCAGGAAAAATGAGGTCGGCTTCATGCAACTTAACCTTGGCCCGTCCATTAGCCCACAATGGAGAAACAAACGAGGTGGACAATGGGATCTGACACACTGTCGTGCAGAAACAAGGGGTGGTTTAACACCCGATTCCACCCACACCCAAACACCCACAGGCCTCCCTTGACCTTGTCTCTCCCCGCTCAGATGCAGAGAACCTGGAGAGTGCGGAAGCAGTGCAGCGGTTCCAGGACGGACTCCATGACGCCCTGCAGGAGTATGAGAGCTCCCAGCATCCAGCGGAGCTCCACCGGGCAGGCAAGCTGCTCATGACCCTTCCCCTGCTCCGGCAGACTGCCAACCGCGCCGTGGACACCTTCTGCCGACTCCACCTGGAGGGCCGCGTGCCCATGCACAAACTCTTCCTGGAGATGCTGGATGCCAAAATATGACTGTTCTACACCTAACCTCCAATTGGCCCCCACAAACTGTAACCAGGTGCCCCATTGTTGTGGGGTTAGAGGTTCAGGGCTTCGTGGTTAAGTTTTATGACAAGTCATGGTATCATGGAACAAGACTGACTTATGAGAATTGCATACAGTAGGAAAACGTATACAAGTGATAGATCTTGTTTCTTATTTGGGTAAAAGTCAAGGGCTCTATTCAATCCGTATGATGGAAGTTCAACGTTACAGTGTGATTGAAATTTAAAGGCAATGTTCCCGCATTAGCAGAGACTGCATTCACGGTAAACACTTGCCTATGTCAGCTCAATCGAAAATGACCTTCACATTATCGTGCAATCTGTAACGCTTCAGCGATACAGATTGAATAAAGTCCCAAGTCTAGTAGATTACTATATTTTAGTGCTTTTTCAGAAGACAGTATGTACAATGTTTTTTTATATATTAGGGGAATTTTCAAGCCATGATATTGTCAATATGAAAGGATGTTACTCATGTGAAAACATAATAGCACTATAATTATTGACGATGCATTCTGGTGGCTAGATATCACATAGTCAAAGGCCTAATACTGCTATCATTACAAACAGCACATTCTTTTGACTTACCTGCCTTATCATACTGTATTAATAAGGTGCGTTGCCATGACATTTGTATTTTATTTATGTATTTATTTATTACATGATCGCTGTACAAAGACAAACTGCTTTCGTACAAAGACAAACTGCTTTCATACTAGTTTGCATGTGTCTGAATAAAATGCTTTTGGAATTACATGTGTTTAGATTGTGACAGATATTGGAGTGTGAACATTGCATTTCATGTTGAACCACAAAGCAGGTTTTATTCGATTTATGAAGACCAGATTAGAAAAGTACAGAGAGCCTCTGCTCTCAAAAAAGATTATCAAGACAACTGACTTTTGCCAGACAACACCTGAGTAAAGTCAGTTGTGTCTTGATATTATTTTTTGACAGCAGAGGCTTCTTCCTTCCTGACCTCCCATGTAGGCCAGGTTTGTGCAGTCTCTTTCTGACAGTGTACCCATGCAATTCGACATTGATTGTGGCAAGAGGCCTGTAGATCCCTTGATGTTACCCTGGGGTTCTTAGAGACTTTTATGAGCATCATTCAGTCAGCTCTTGGGCCGACTTTGGTGGGACGACCTGTCCTAGGTAGTTTGCCAGTGGTCTGGACTTTTCGTCGGATAGTGGAATGATATACTTCAAATTGCTTGGAAATGGAATGATGCACTTCAAATTGCTTGGAAATGGATTTGTAATCCCAGACTAATGGCCATCATTAATCTTTCTTCTGAGGGCCTCGGGTAGGTATTTTGATCTTTGAATGATGTGTTACTACACACCCATATGGTTAAGACCAAACTAGACCAATTTTCTTATCTTTATGGAAGGCTGGACCCTCCTACGTTTCTCTAATGTTTTATAATCATTTGCACTTGTTTTGGTACACCTAATTCTAGCCATTTTTTGTGATGGTAAAGGTAGGGGTGTACTAACTTCTTCCCCATAAGGAAACTGCACTTTTGTTTATTTTAATTGCATAACATTTTCAACATTTCTTTTGTGTAATTTGTTAAATTGGGTAACCTTTATCTGTCAATAGTGTTGAAGTGAAGATTACATATCCTGTCCAAATATGTTTAAAAAAAGGACAACTTTCCGTTGGGTGTACTTACTTTTTCACATGACTGTGTGTATATACAGTGGGGAGAACAAGTATTTGATACACTGCCGATTTTGCAGGTTTTCCCACTTACAAAACATGTAGAATTCTGTAATTTTTATCATAGGTACTCTTCAACTGTGAGTGACGGAATCTAAAACAAAAATCCAGAAAATCACATTGTATGATTTTTAAGTAATTAAATTGCATTTTATTGCATGACATAAGTATTTGATACATCAGAAAAGCAGAACTTAATATTTGGTACAGAAACCTTTGTTTGCAATTACAGAGATCATATGTTTCCTGTAGTTCTTGACCAGGTTTTCACACACTGCAGCAGGGATTTTGGCCCACTCCTCCATACAGACCTTCTCCAGATCCTTCAGTTTTCGGGGCTGTCGCTGGGCAATACGGTCTTTCAGCTCCCTCCAAAGATTTTCTATTGGGTTCAGGTCTGGAGACTGGCTAGGCCACTCCAGGACCTTGAGATGCTTCTTACGGAGCCACTCCTTAGTTGCCCTGGCTGTGTGTTTCGGGTCGTTGTCATGCTGGAAGACCCAGCCACGACCCATCTTCAATGCTCTTACTCAGGGAAGGAGGTTGTTGGCCAAGATCTCGCGATACATGGCCACATCCATCCTCCCCTCAATACGGTGCAGTCTTCCTGTCCCCTTTGCAGAAAAGCATCCCCAAAGAATGATGTTTCCACCTCCATGCTTCACGGTTGGGATGGTGTTCTTGGGGTTGTACTCATCCTTCTTCTTCCTCCAAACACGGCGAGTGGAGTTTAGACCAAAAAGCTCTATTTTTGTCTCATCAGACCACACGACCTTCTCCCATTCCTCCTCTGGATCATCCAGATGGTCATTGGCAAACTACAGACGGGCCTGGACATGCGCTGGCTTGAGCAGGGGGACCTTGCGTGCGCTGCAGGATTTTAATCCATGACGGCATAGTGTGTTACTAATGGTTTTCTTTGAGACTGTGGTCCCAGCTCTCTTCAGGACATTGACCAGGTCCTGCCGTGTAGTTCTGGGCTGATCCCTAACCTTCCTCATGATCATTGATGCCCCACGAGGTGAGATCTTGCATGGTGCCCCAGACCGAGGGAGATTGACCGTCATCTTGAACTTCTTCCATTTTCTAATAATTGCGCCAACAGTTGTTGCCTTCTCACTAAGCTGCTTGCCTATTGTCCTGTAGCCCATCCCAGCCTTGTGCAGGTCTACAATTTTATCCCTGATGTCCTTACACAGCTGTTTGATTGAGTGTGTGGAGTCTGTTTGATTGAGTGTGTGGACAGGTGTCTTTTATACAGGTAACGAGTTCAAACAGGTGCAGTTAATACAGGTAATGAGTGGAGAACAGGAGGGCTTCTTAAAGAAAAACTAACAAGTCTGTGAGAGCCGGAATTCTTACTGGTTGGTAGGTGATTAAATACTTATGTCATGCAATAAAATGCAAATTAATTATTAAAAAA
The DNA here is from genome assembly GCA_023634145.1 of Thymallus thymallus. NCBI lineage: Eukaryota > Metazoa > Chordata > Actinopteri > Salmoniformes > Salmonidae > Thymallus > Thymallus thymallus. Next base: position 6,190,175 of record CM042378.1, on the reverse strand, counting down.
TCATACAATGTGATTTTCTGGATTTTTGTTTTAGATTCCGTCTCTCACAGTTGAAGTGTACCTATGATAAAAATGACAGACTTCTACATGCTTTGTAAGTAGGAAAACCTGCAAAATCAGCAGTGTATCAAATACTTGTTCTCCCCACTGTATATATATATATATATACACACACACACACACACACACACACACACGCTGGGGGCCAAAGGTTTGGAATACTACTCATTCAAGGGTTTTTCTTTATTTGCACTTTTTTTACATTGTAGGAATTAAAGTGAAGACATCAAAACTATGACATAACACATATGGAATCATGTAGTAACCAAAAAAGTGTTAAACAAATCAAAATATATTTTATATTTGAGATTCTTCAAAGTAGCCACCCTTTGTCTTGATGACAGCTTTGCACACCGGGGGTGTATATATAGCATTGAAATAAAATGTACAAAATCAACATAGGATAATGGGTTAAATGACTACCTTTGGTTTCGTACAATTCCACAAATCATTCAAGGTTGTTTAACCAATGACACAAAAATACACGTGGATGGAAGAGTTTGATTAATAATATGACTTTCTGCTTCATTTATGTGACAGAACACGGAATTGCAGAAAAAAATAAATGCTACGAAAGTGAGAACGACAAATAACAGTGACAAGACAGTAAACCGAGACGAGACAAATTTGAACACACCTCATCTGACACTAGTGCAACAAAAAATACAGCTGAACTACTTTGTCAGTGCCATATCAATTAGCCCGGTTATCTTAACATTGACATATACCATTAAATAAACAAACACGTGAAAACAGGTTAACATGAACAAAATAAACAGGATTAATTATGTTCATATGTAATGACGTGGTTCAGAAAAAGCACAGAAACAGAACTCTACCCACGTTTGGTAGAATCCTTACGTTAAGGCACTCATATACCTCAAGTGCAGCATAACAAAATGTGCCTTTTGTCAATCACAATCTTAACCAATCACTCCACAATCAAGTTGCTTGTCATTGCAACAAAGTTTTGGTAAAAGGGTCATAACCCATTGGGGAAGATATAAAAAACAGGTACCTGAGGCACTGGGTCGTGATCTGGAAGAAGACTTGAAAAAATGGCAGTAAGTTAGTCAGATGTACTGTAACTAAACATATGAATGATAAAACGTCTATCATTGATCTACAGATTTTCCATCGGTTTCCTCTCCAACAATCATCACCACATTGAGACTGCATGTTGTAGGCTTGTTGATTAAGGTACAGAAAACCAACAGTAGTGCAAAGCAAGAAGACTGTGAAAGAGAAATCTGCAGAGAATATCAGAAAGGTTTAGAGGTGTGGGCCTACACTCTTAGAAGTAAAGGTGTTATCTATAACCTAAAAGGGTTCTTCGGCTGTCTCCATAGGAGAACCCTTTGAATAACCCGTCTTCTTACAATAAGTTCCATGGGATATTTAGTGACCACAGAGAGTCAGGACAACAGTTAAAAGTCCCTTCTGAAAGTTCTACCCAATGGCATCATAAATAGTTAAAACAGTGATTTTCAAACACTATGTGACGTGTGGAGCAAGAATTGTGGAGCAATTCTTCTCTTTTTAACCACAGATAATAGAAACGCCATTTTCACATGTAGTCTCTGGTTTAGTGCTGAAGATGATGAATGAGGTTGAAAAAATGTAAATTCAAATAACCATGAACAATATATTATTTTTTGTTAAGCTGAACCTTATAAATTAAACAGAAATATAAACGCAACATGGAAAGTGTTGGTCCCATGTTTCATAAGCGTAAATAAAAGATCCCAGAAATGTACGATATGCACAAAGCTTACTTCTCTCAAATTCTGTGCACAAATTTGTTTACATCCCTGTTAGTGAGCATTTCTCCATTGACAAGACAATCCATCCACCTGACTGACAGGTGTAGCATATCAAGAAGTTGATTAAAAAGCATGATCATTACACAGGTGCACCATGTGCTGGGGACAATAAAAGGCCACTTGTGCAGTTTTGTCTCAAGTTGATGGAGCGTGCAATTGGCATGCTGACAGCCGGAAAGTCCACCAGAGCTGTTGACAGAGCATTGAAAGCCACCTCCAACGTCGTTTCAGAGAATTTGTCAGTACATCCAACTGGCCTCACAATCGTAGGCCATGTGTAAACATGCCAGCCCAGGACCTCCACATCTGGCTCCTTCAAATTGCGGGATCATCTAAGACCAGCCACCCGGACAGCTGATGAAACTGTGGGTTTACACAACCAAAGAATTACATTTCTGCACAAACTATCGGAAACTATCAGTCTCAGGGAAGCTCGTCTGCGTACTCGTCGTCCTCACCAGGGTCTTGAAGTGACAGCAGTTCGGCATTGTAACCGAATTAAGTGGGAAAATGCTCACCTTTGATGGCCACTGGCACTCTGGAGATGTGTGCTCTTCACAGATTAATCCCGGTCTCAACTGCTCTATAACAATGTATAGTGTACATATTCAGACATTCACTTATACAGTCGTGGTCAAAAGTTGAGAATGACACAAGTATTGGTCTCCACAAAGTTTGCTGCCTCAGTCCCTCTTTGCCATGAAAATGTACTTAATCCCCAAAAAACATTTCCACTGCATTTCAGCACTGCCACAAAAGGACCAGCTGCCATAATGTCAGTGATTGTCTCGTTAACACAGGTGAGAGTGTTGACGAGGACAAGGCTGGAGATCACTCTGTCATGGTGATTGAGTCAGAATAACAGACTGGAAGCTTTAAAAGGAAGGTGGTGCTTGAAATCATTGTTCTTCCTCTGTCAACCATGGTTACCTGCAAGGAAACACGTGCCGTCATCATTGCTTTGCACAAAAAGGTCTTCACAGGCAAGGATATTGCTGCTGGTAAGATTGCACCTAAATCAACCATTTATCGGGTCATCAAGAACTTCAAGGAGAGAGGTACAATTGTTGTGAAGAAGGCGTCAGGGCGCCCAAGAAAGTCCAGCAAGCGCCAGGACCGTCTCCAAAAGTTGATTCAGCTGCGGGATCGGGGCACCACCAGTGCAGAGCTTGCTCAGGAATGGCAGCAGGCAGGTGTGAGTGCATCTGCACACACAGTGAGGCAAATACTTTTGGAGGATGGCCTGCTGTCAAGAAGGGCAGCAAAGAAGCCACTTCTCTCCAGGAAAAACATCAGGGACAGACTGATATTCTGCAAAAGGTACAGGGATTGGACTGCTGAGGACTGGGGTAGAGTCATTTTCTCTGATGAATCCCCTTTCCGATTCTTTGGGCCATCCGGAAAACACCTTATCCGGAGAAGACAAGGTGAGCGCTACCATCAGTCCTGTGTCATGCCAACAGTAAAGCATCCTGAGACCATTCATGTGTGGGGTTGCTTATCAGCCAAGGGAGTGGGCCCACTCACAATTTTGCCTAAGAACACAGCCATGAATAAAGAATGGTACCAACATTTTCTCCCAACCATCCAAGAACAGTTTGGTGACGACCAATGCCTTTTCCAGCATGATGGAGCGCCTTGACATAAGGCAAAAGTAATAACTAAGTGGCTCGGGGAACAAAACATAGACATTTTGGATCCATGGCCAGGAAACTCCCCAGACCTTAATCCCATTGAGAACTTGTGGTCGATCCTCAAGAGGCGGGTGGACAAACATAAACCCACAACTTCTGACAAACTCCAAGCATTGATTATGCAAGAATGGCCTGCCATCAGTCAGGATGTGGCCCAGAAGTTAATTGACAGCATGCCAGGGCGGATTGCTGAGGTCTTGAAAAAGAAGGGTCAACACTGCAAATATTGACTCTTCGCATAAACTGAATGTCATTGTCAATGAAAGCCTTTGACACTTATGGAATACTTGTAATTATACTTCAGTGTACCATAGTAACTACTGACATAAAGATCTAAGAACACTGAAGCAGCAAACTTTGTGGAGACCAATTCTTGTGTCATTCTCAAAACTTTTGTCCATGACTGTCCTACGCAATGCCTTTTTATAGTTTTTTGCACTCCAGACTTCCTGTATTTATATTTTATACTTTTCATACTGCCGCACTATGTATCATGTATCGTGTATCTGTCTTTTGTGTATTTCATTTTGGCATTTTGCACCTGTCCTGTGTTTTTCGTGGCTGCTTGACAAAGAAATTTCCCCTCTGGGATCAATAAAGTATCTATCTATCTATCTATCTATCTATCTATCTATCGGGCAGACGGCAGACAGTGTATATATGGTATTGTGTGGGCAAGCGTTTTTTTATTGAACCTTTATTTAACTAGGCAAGTAAGTTAAGAACACATTCTTATTCAAAGGGCGGAGCACAATCGGCCCAGCGTCGTCCGAGTTAGGCCAGTGTAGGCCGTCATGGTGTGGGCAGGCATATGCTACGGACAATGAAGACAATAGCATTTTATCGACGGGGGAGGAGCTATAGGAGGATGGGCTCATTTTAATGGCTGGAATGGAATAATGGAACGGAGTCAAACACATGGTTTCCATATATTTGATGTGTTTGGTACCGTTCCATTTATTGCATTCCAGCCACTACAATGAGCCCGTCCTCCTCCCACCAGCCTCCACTGATGCACAAAGAAACAGTGACGAGATCCTGAGGCCCATTGTCGTACCATTCATCCGCCGCCATCACCTCATATCGCAAGGATCTGTACAATTCCTGGAAACTGAAAACGTCCCAGTTCTTCCATGGCCTGCATACTCACCAGACATGTCACCCATTGAGCATGTTTGGGATGCTCTGGATCTATGTGTACGACAGCGTGTTCCAGTTCCTGCCAATATGCAGCAACTTCGCACAGCCATTGAAGAGGAGTGGGACAACATTCCACAGGCCACAATCAACAGCCTGATCCTCTATGCGAAGGAGATGTGTCGCGCTGCACAAGGCAAATGGTGGTCACACCACATACTGACTGGTTTTCTGATCCAGGCCCCTACCGTTTTTTTTAGGTATCTGTGACCAACAGAGGCATATCTGTATTCCCAGTAATGTGAAATCTATAGATTAGGGACTACTGAATTTATTTCATTTGACTGACTTCCTTATATGAACTGTAACTCAGTAAAATCTTTGAAATTGTTGCATGTGGCAATTATATTTATGTTCAGTGTAATTTAATGAAATGCACTGTTCTACCAAATGCGACAGAACACTTTCATACATGGCTACAGCTACAATGTGTATCACCAACACATTGACAATTTGGAAATGTTGTATATGAATCTTGCCTACATTTGATATGTATCCTTGACCCTAAAAAAGGATAAGTCCATAAATGTGACAATACGTGCCGTCACTAAACCACACATGCTCAGAAACACCAAAAGCGTCCATTTTTTGTCCACTCACTCATACATCACGGAGCCAGTCAGAAACTGGTCTCATTCATGGGGGGTTTAGGACTGGTGGGGGGAACAGGGGAGGAGCTCTCTGGAGTGGCTGCTGCAGCTTCAGGGGGCGGGGCTTCTGTAGTAGGGGAGGTGCAAGCTTGACGAGGCGACACAGGGGTCTGGGAGTAGGTTGGACTGACGACTGCAGCAGGGGCAGGGCTGGGTGAGGTGGGCTGCGGCCGGTGCAGTGATGAAGATGGGGTGAGAGAGACTGTAGGGGGGCTGGAGAAAGAGGCGGGAGTCCGCAGGCCCAGTCTAGCTTCCAACTCTGAGCATACGGCCAGACTGCGCCGCGTGCCCCCATCAGCCCCTCCTGCAGAGTCCGAGACCTTGGCAAGCTCCTGACAACGCTCCACGAAGCAGCCCCTGCGCAGAGAACCCATGCCACCGTCCCGGTCTCTGTCCTGGAGGGCGGTGCGGCCTGGCCGGGGGCTGCCACTGCTACTGAGGGAGGCCTGGCTCAGACCCAGGTGGTGGCTGCCCCGCCCGCCCAAACCCGCTATGGCGAGAGCGATGTCCCGGGGCTTGGTAAGGGGCACTGGAGGGGCCTGGCGGGGCAGGCTACCAGAGAAGGGACCCGAGCTGCTCACACCTCCTCTGGCACCACGCTCCCTGGAGCTCTCACTGAACTGGGAGTGCAAACTGCAGAGACAAGATAAACAGAGAATATGATCAGGGTCTAACAAATTATTTATTTTTTTTCACCAGCCACTGTGGCAGGTAGATGAAATAAGCAAAAATAATTTTGCGCCATAATTACATAAAGAAATTGATGACCATGCTTTGTAATGTTTCTAAAACAAGAAATGTATTAGTAAGGAGTTATGTGGTATACTGCTCAATTTCATTTCATTTTTTCTTTTAACCAAAATATCAGATGATACAAAATGTTCAGCTGCCCCTTTAAGGGCGGAAGGTTACCATGGTAACAGGGCTATGCTAGTCATGTGTGTCTGCAAGATTTGGGATGTGACTAGTAGTAGACAGCGTCGCTTCGCTATCAGTTGAAACAGCAGATTCAAACTAACATTGAAAAACAACCTAGCTTGTGAACAAAACAATGTAAATAGCTAAGAAACACAAGGACAAAGTCTCACTTTTCTAACTAGACCAACTTTTATCCCCGTGCCAGCGCCTCCAAAAAAGTATCTATCAACGCTTCACTCAAAGTGCGCGAAGCTGTTGCTGTGCGAGGTGGGATTCATATTTCTTTGCGCGATTAGAAGCTATGAAACAAAACAGCTTTGAAAAACGCTAATTTTTCTGCTAGAAATCGCAACACGCACATACGCTCCTACTTTGCTATTTTTATTCACAAACATGAATGTAATGCTCACACTGCAGAGCCCAGCCAATTGACCCCCCCCCCCCAACGTGACTGGTGAAATAGCCATTCTTATCCACCATGTGGTGAGTGGCGTGTGTTCATTTTATGCCCTGAATATGATGTAATCTTGCAAAAAGGATAGCATCAGTGGGTTAACATATGCAGCTGTTTGGGACATGGGGTAGCATGTGCCTGATTGCATGGGTAGTTGGCCATGGTGGTTGGTGTACCTGCTGGTGGAGGCTCGGGGGGGCGAGGAGTGGGTGAAGGAGGCTGCAGGACTCATGTCAGGTGTACGGGTCAGAGCCAGGTCACACTGGTCTAACAGCTCCAGGAGCTCTTCTTCTGTAGGGCCGCCCAGAGCTGAGGGACAACCAGACAGAGACAGTCAGAGACACAGCTCAATGTCTGACACGTCACTTAATAAAACCAGTCAACACAAAAAGCCTTGTGTGTAGAGTGTGTGTTGTCGTACCCCTGATGTCCACTTTCCCTGCGATCTCCATGGCGGTGGTCAGGTCCCACATCTGGATGCTACCGTTGGCGTGGCCACTGAAGAGGTAGCGGCGGGGGCGTGAGCCGATACGGCTGGACCCCTCACACTCGTGCACCATGAAGGAGGTGATGGAGGTGCCGTCCACAGAGCGCACCTCACACACCCTCTTTCCATTGGACGAGAGCCGCACGTAGAGTTTGTCTGTGTCAGGGACGACCCTCTGGATAAATACCTGCTGGTCGTCTCTCTCTCCATACGGACCTGTTAGAGGAACAACATTCAGTACGTACCATTAGAGTCCTTTCTCATTGCATCTCTAAATGTTAACATTTAAACCAATGTCCACTTTTGACCCCTGACACCTAACCTCTGTCTGCTCACCTATCTCAGTGCCGGCAGCACAGCCCCCGTGGCCGTCGATGTCCTCCAGGGAGAGGATCTTGAAGGAAGTGAGGGGGGTGGAGCCTGGCTGGGTGGAGATCATGCCCCTGAAGCGAGTCACCGTCCAGGTCCGCACGTGATTGTTGTCTGCACACACTGACGACATGACAGAACAGGGTTAGCCCAAAACATCTGCATGATGGGCCCATCTTCTGCACTAACCTTGGACGACCAACGTTTGCTGCTTTGTCAGCAACATCAGTTTTCTTTATTTTTCGTCATATCCAATTGGTAGTTACAGTCTTGTCCCATCACTGCAAATCTTGAGAGGCCAAGCCGCACTGCATCTTGACACAACGCACGCTTAACGCGGAAGCCAGCCGCACCAATGTGTTGGAGGAAACACCGTACATGTGCCCGGCCCCCCACAGGAGTCGCTACAGTGCGATGGAACAATGATATCCCGGCCGGCCAAACCCTCCCCTAACCCGGACGACACTGGGCCAATTGTGCATCGCCTCATGGGTCGCCTGGTTGCGGCCGGCTGCGACACAGACGGGGCTCGAACACGCATCTGTAGCAACGCAGCTTGCACTGTGATGCAGTGCCTTAGACCACTGCGCCACTCGGCCGACATCGGAAAAGACAAATCAATCAGCCCTAATGAGAAATGTAGCTAAATTAATTAATTTGCATAATATTCAACAGCTTACAAGCGGAGACAGTAGAATACAGAGCAAATTAACGATCGTCCCTAGAACAGGGATGCTCCTGGCCAACCATCCTCACCTGATATGAGGTGTTTCTCAGAGAGCATGATCTTGGTGACGGGGCTGCGGTGGACTGAGAAGGTCTGGAAGAGCTGGGGCCCAGAGCCCACTGTCTCCGGGTGCTGCACTATCACGCGCACCGTGCCCGAGCTGGTCCCGTAGGCGATCTCGATCCAGTTGCCGCTGTCGCCTGACGACACATTGGGGACTTTTATCCCATACACCATTTTAGCCTCAATGCATGCTGTGTTATGTACCGTGCATATCAAGAAATTGAAGTGGATAGTCAGCCGGCAGACCCAAAGGTTAAGGTGAGGCATTAGGATCTTCATTGGTTTAAGTTAGTGTTCATGTTAGGGTAAAGGTTAGTTTAAAGGTTAAGGTTAGGCAAAGAGTTAGCGAAACGCCACCAGGAACCATTCAAAATCTGCCAGCTGCCTATAAAGTTATACTGCCTATAAAAGTATTAGTGCTTACCATAAATGAAGTAACATGGCAAACCAATTTTCCCAAAAATGATTGTTTGCAACATGCATCTATTAAGATCGTATTTCCAATAACCATGATTTACTAATTGATACTTGCTAATCCTTAAAAACATGCAGAAACAGCTAATCATTTCAGTGAAGGTCAAAATCGAAACAGGCCGACATACTTGTTTTGGGCGTGAGGTAGACACTGAGAGCAGTGATGGCGTCCTCTGTGGGGTCGCGGTACAACTCTGTCACTAGGAGGTCATTGTCCTTCATCCTCAATGGAAACTTCTGAACATCTGTTGGCAAGAACACGCCAATGAGAGGTCTATATTTTGCAAGTGTATTCATATACTTGTACTGAATGATGTATTACAAAAAAACGCCTTGTGACTGCATTCTTATATACAGAAAAACTACTAATACTTTTCAATTAACTTTCAATTAGTACATCATAGGAAGAAAATATTACTTCCCTTACCTATGTAATATATGGATCCATTGTTACAGCCTAGAATAAGGAAGGAACCGGCAGTATCATAGCTATTAATGGGAACCACATCTTGATTCTGAGAAGGGAAAAATAAATGGAAAACATGAACAACAATACACATATAATATATGTAATTTAGCCAACTATTTTATCCAAAGCGACTTACAGACATGTGTGCATACATTTTACATAGGGGTGGCCCCGGGAATCGAACCCACAATCCTGGCGTTGCAACTGAGCCATACAGGACCACGTATGATTAGATGTTCTATTAATATGACATTCTTGTAGAATGTATGGACAACTTTACCTGCCAATGTTTGGTCACTGCATTCCATACTCCCACTTTCCCTGTGTGGCTGGTGGCAATAAGCTGGTTCCCCACAAAGAAGAGTGCCTCCACTGGGACATTAAGACTGAACACACCTGGAGGGAAGCATGTACAATGGAGGCCTATTAGCACGGCCCTTACATAAGCACCCACAACTACCTATAAAGTGGTCTCTTAAAATACTAACGACAAGTCAACAACAACATTTTCGAGTGATATCATAGAAAAACTGTTTTAACACCGTGCTTTACTTCTAGAGAGACAAGCGTTCATTCGTTTGCAGACTGACCTATCTCGTTGCCGTTGCCGTCGGGACAGATGGTCCAGAGGATGATCTCTGTGCCCGACGCCACGGCCACCATCTTGTCGTTGTCTCCCAGGGAGCCGCCCATCACCTTGGCGTTGAGCGCCACCCTGTCAATCACCCAGTCCAGACGGGGACTGGTGAACACCTGCTGCCAGCCCGTAGACTCCTTCACTCTGACGGAAGAGGACAGCACAGCTAATACCCTCTATGGCCCTTACCAAATGACTGATTCATATGACACTGTGATATCATACATGGAAGTCACGTGTCCTTACCTGTAGCAAACAACAAATTGGGCATAAGCCAAAGCGATCCAGTTGTGGTGGCCACAGATGATGCGGACCATGCCTGGGTCTGCAACTTGAGCTGTGTAGGAAGGGAAAGAGGAGCAGGTGTGGCTGAAGGTGAATACTCCTGTTGATAATATTCCCTTAACAAAGAATGGGTCCAGGTTAGAGCTTTCACTTTGAATACAGTGCAACCAGACAAGACATACTGATAGGAAATCTGACGCCAAATACAATGGAAAAACACTGGCCCCCGAAAGATCGTCAAGGACTCGAGTCACCCGAGCCACGGATTGTTTACTCCAACCCTAGCTGTCTCCCTGCACTGTGAGACTATTTGCACCTTGAGAATATCTGCGCCGACTTCCCACACATCCAAACCCTTACACAACACAGTCCTGCACGGGTCCATTTTTTGGAGCCACACTCAATTCTGAGCCCCACCCAATATCCAAGATCAGGACCGATTTTTCTCTGCAACCCGACCCACCCACATAGAATTATTAAAAGAGCTGATCCATGACCCGCCAAATAACATCAATTTATTTCATTGTTTTTATGACTCGAATAATAGGCCGTGAGACCATTCCCCTTCCCTGCATCTCTATTTAACATTTCTATAAAAGGAAACCATGCCATGAATTAAGAATGATAGGCCCATCTTCTTATTTTCACAATGCAACACATTGACAACTCAAATTGCTTTGAAAAAGAGCCTTCTAATTACCTAATGAAAGCCTATAGCCGACATAACAAAATACCCTTACGTTCAATATTGTTTAGATAAGCAAATAGTTTAATTGAAACTTTAAAAAACAATTCCCATAATAAAATAGGCTGCAAAGATAGCCTGTATTAATTTAGTTGGCTACTCAAACCTTTACCAGCCGCACAGGTTTAAACTTTACATGGCCTACATATTGTCTAAATGAACGAAAGCCTGAATTAATGTAGCCTAATAATTAACTCCTCCGTTCCAAAAATACTGAATATTTAAGAGTAGATTCATAGAGGAAGATGCGTTTTCTTTCTACTAAATGTCTTGGTAAGTCACGGTATTTAACACATTTTAAAGTACTTTTTTTCTATTTTTGAAGAGTGGTCTGCGTGCAGGTGGGACAGGTTGCTGTGTCAGCAAAGCCGTAGTTAACCCAGACAAACAAACATGCTGCAGCGCTTTCAAGGATATATGACTGCCGTAAATGTAACTTCATTGCCCAGTCCTAGCGGTCATACATACGTAATAGGACCATTATTCTGCATTGCAAATTGATGTGGGAAGAAAATGGCAACATTTTCCATACTACCTCGTCACCTCATTAATGCATACTACCTATTCTATTACTTGTTACTTGACTCTTTCATTGTTTAATATTGATATTGATTGTACTGCACTATTGATGGAACTACTACTTAATCATAGTGCTGCACCTATTAAAATATAATTTTATTGGTCACATACACATATTTAGCAGATGTTATAGTGGGTGTAGCGAAATGCTTGTAAAATGTGTATATGATGTTGAGGCATTACCACCACTTATCCTCTCCTCCATCGTTGCTTTGCCCAGTATGCCCGCGTTGCCCAGGTTGGGTGGCATGGTGTTGCTGCGTCTCACTGGAGCTCTCTCTATGGGCAAGGCACGGCTACCCATATACTGAGGCCCCGCCACACTGTGCCGGTTCCTCCGCTTCGCCGGGTACACTGGTCAACAGGAGAAGATGATCAGGACATCCAACTTAACACACGCCTTGCCTGTCTTTGAAGTGAAGTCAAATCTAGAGTAGATCAGCCTACCTGGAGGTGGGAGATAGCCATTGAAGAGCACGTTTCCACAGGAGGATCGGTCCAGCTCATCACAAAGCTGCAGCTTACGCACTGAGGAAGAGAAAGAAGTAACCAAGGTGCAGACACTTTTAATATATACAAAGACATTCACAGCTGTTTATGACGAGCTAATGGCTACTTTCTTACCCAACGGAGTGATTCCATAGAACTCAGCTTCATGCATGAGCAGGTGGACATTTATGGACCTAAAAAGAAAGGTTAAGAAATCACATTTGGAAAACAACTTGTCAAGGCAGAATATATCTTCTTTTTTTTTTTACTTATTAAATGTAATCAAATGTAAACAAAGGAATCAGCACCTTGGAAACAACTCTTTGGTGCGCAGGAAGTTCAGTATGGGAGTAAAGAGAGATGGGTCCCGATCTATGAAGATCTGTGGGAGATTAAGATCAGCAGCACATTACAAATGTGTTATTATAAGTAGGCCTAAGTGGTTGCCAATATCAAATAGGTTTATATACACATAACCTAGGGTTTTACAATGATTTCAGAGAACTTACCGCTCCAGTTTCATCCTTCAAGGTTGAGATCCTCCCACTTAGAAGACTGGTAGAGACAACACAACTCATTAGTAAGACCTTACGGAGTGATGCTACAGCAAATTACCATATGCCATCACTATGGCCGGGTAATGAATGAGTTGGAGTGAGTCATTAAAAATAAACTTGTGGCTTTAATAAAGGCAATGGCCTATGACTCAAAATAAATAGATAGTTACCTACCTTGAGAAAAAGGAGTCTGGGACCCATGTCAATGTCTGTCTGGAGGTGCTGAACCTGAAACAACATGATCACTCAAATGAGCATGACTCAAGTTTGATCAAGTTCAAAACCATAAAGAAGCTAGCAAGCTAACATTACCGTCCCTTAGCTAGCTAGCTGTGCACGTTCCAACTGCACTGTGAAGTCAGTAGCTAACGTTACTGTCAGAGAGAGCTAGTTTCGCTGGAAAAATATCTAACTGTCAGTTGTTAGTTTGGACAATGTTACTAACGTTATTTGCTTACTAAAAATAGCTGGCTATCTAGTTAGCTAGCCAGCCAACAACTTTTAGATAGCTAGTTAGCATCCACCCACCAACAATAGCTAGCTGCCGGTAGCTATCTATCAAAGTAATCCCAGTCCTCACCTTTTTCCTCCAACGTTTAAATGGATAATGTCTCCGGTCCTTGCTATATTAGCCATATTGTAAACTGTGGGATCGTTGATGCATCGCTCACAAAGTAAATATTTGCGTTAATCCATCACAAAAGGTAGCCAACGACAATGTTAGCCACATAATTGTTTCTGCCACAACTTCCTGAAACAGAACCTCCTTCTTCTTCTGTGATGTCTGACAGTCGACAACAACCAAATCGTCTTCGCTACGGCGCCACCTGGTGTTTTGGAGTGCAAAGTACAGGCGCAGTTTACACAATCACTGTTTCTACTGTAGGCTACAATCAACGTTTTAGATAATGCATTTGATCTGGTCTGTAAATACACTACATTACCAACGGCCATAGAAACCCATTTAATGAAGCTCCCGACGAACAGCTCTTGTGCTGACGTTGCTTCCAGAGGCAAATTTGAAACTTGGTAGTGAGTGTTGCAACCGAGGACAGATGATTTTTATGCTCTACACGCTTCAGCACTCGGCATTCCCATTCTTTGAGCTTGTGTGGCCTACCACTTCGCTCCAGTGTTGCTCCTAGACATTTTCACAATAACACCACTTACAGTTGACAGGGGCAGCTCTAGCAGGGCAGAAATTTGCCGAACTGACTTGTTGGAAAGGTAGCATTCTATGACGGTGCCACATTGAAAGTCACTAAGCTCTTAAGTAAGGCCATTCTACTGCCAATGTTTGTCTATGGAGATTGCATGGCCGCATGCTCGATTTTATACACCTGTCAGCAACGGATGGGGCTGAAATAGCCGAATCCACTAATTTGAGGTGTCCACATATTTTGTATATATAATGTATCTACTCAGGGTGGAGGTGACGGTGCCATAATAGACAGAAAGCAGAAACAGAAAGTTCCCCTCACAACTGGGCTCCAAGTTGCTAAGCACATTGTTCAGCATATCTGTAAACCATTCTCACAATTAATCAAAGCATTATTCATTCAATACATATAAAACTGTGTGAACAGATGAAATGTTTGAAGGTCTGTAGTTGTTAGCTTCAATAATATTATGGGGACTGTAATATTATTCTGTAGTAGCAGTGATACATAAATGTATGGTTTTATGCATGAGCAGTGTTAATGCTAAAACGTGTTGTATCAAATACAGTAAATACTCTACACCTTTTTCTAATTATGCAAAGAAGAGTGGATGTAACTGGAATTAGTATTGGTCCAACATGGCCCTTTGGCCTGCATATATTTATAGAGCCAATTGACAAGACATTGGCTTTGAACTTGCAAACACATGCAAACAAAATTAACAACGCGGTGTTTTTTTTTTCAATATCACAAGTTGTATTATCAATTCAAAGAAACGACTGTACAGAGTCAATGATTTTAAGTTGGATCTGTTTTATACATTATTAATCATTCATTCATTCACCTTTTCTATGTACGTAAGCTTGTCACCCCATTATTGTACAGTGATTGTATAGTGGCAGGATGAGACTTCAAAACATGCAGAGCAGTATCACAATAGGGACTATGTAACTCATGCAACTTCTTTGTCCTGATATTGTGATGTTTTCCGTTGATGTTGTACAAATGAACCATTTGCCCGATGGATATTTAAATTTGTTGAAATCCCCCCCAAAAAACATTTTCTCTCTTTCACAGCAAAAAAAAAAAAAGTAATTATTTCTTTACAGAAATTACTTTAAGCAACTACATTTTGTACAGGCCATCAAGCTGTTGAACTTTGCAAAACATCCATTCAGTAGTTCCCTAAAAACAGTGGTGCTCTAGGGTCAAAGGAAACGATGGTAGGTGTTGAGCATTGACTTTGTCAACAAATAGCAATGGAACATCCTGGATGAAAACAGGAATGTAATCATTATTCCCTGTAATGAAAAAGAAAACACATTCTAGAAAATATGGATTTGAGTTTATAATGGCATTAGACTATTGATTTGTAACGGTTGAGGTGTGAATGCTTTCTTGAAGGAAGCACTCCAGGACTACAGATGCCCAGAGATCACACACTACAGATGCCCAGAGACGCAATGTTCTAACATAACTGAAACATCATGACTGCACAGCTAATACAGAGGCATTGTATTGCTAATGCTTGTATGTATATCAACTGTAGGTTATAAAATTGTGCTTTCTAGGTATTAACAACATCCAACTCGTTTGTAATTTGAAAGTCTATAAGCTCAAATTGCCCTCTGTGAAACAGTAAGTACATAATAACATGGATCGGGCCCTTGGCCATGACAACAGACTTGCTGGCCCACATTTGGAAAATGACTACTGGTAATTTATCCAGATAGCTACTGAATGAAACCTTAACATGAATAATTTGATAAAATAGTGTATAGTTTGGTTTTAGGATGTGATAGATTTGTGAAACTCGTACTTCATGCACCGTAGCTGGAATACCAGCTGTTTGTAATGTGTAAAAAGCAAGAATAGCATGAAAAACTGCAGTGTGAAATATCTCATATCATGGTTGAACATGATACTCTCGTACTTTTCAAGCTAGTGTAATTAATGTTAATTCATGAAGATTATTCAAACCTCATTCTCCTGCAATCAAATAAACACATTTCCCTCTTGGACCCTTAAGCACCACTGCTCCTCAAGCACTAGCACTGTGCAATGGGAGAGAGGTTTAGTGCAAAGGAAAAGTTGCATAAATTCAACATCAACAATAAGTTCCTGTCATCCTCCCTAAGCCACCATAATACTTTGACTGCATACCATCTGTTTAGAGTGAGACTATGGCATAGAAATATGATATCTGTGACAGCAGTACACAGAGAGTACAATGGTAATCAACATTTCCAAACAAAGACACCATTCAGAGACATCCAAATTAGTGTTAAATCAGAACTGACAGTTACGTACATCAATTTGAAACCAACTCGTTTTTATTGACCATATTGTTTTTGGAATGAGACATCCTCCATATGAGCTGCCCAGGCAAGATATGTCTACTCTAAACAATAGATAGTAATGAATACTGCACAGTGAAACTCCTGAATGCAATAATTCAACAGACTAGCAGTTATTGCTAGCATCCTCCCACTACACTATGATAATTGTACTGTATGCCACTCAGTAATGTGTGTCATACGAATCTCAGAATTCACCATATAATCTCACAGATGTCCACAGTGCCCTATCTGACTGTGTCCTGTGTCAAATTGTACTGTTTGCCACGTTCTACGTGATAGTTGTGTTCATTCAAAAATAAGTTCTATTGATCCTTGCCTTGTCGTATCCAACATGCGCTATGGATTGCATTGATTTGGCATTCACGCCTATATAGATGCATCAAATGGGTTTAAAAAACAAGGTAGAGAAAGCTACTCAAGAAAGATTTCATGATATTTGCACTGTACTAGCTCGTTTTCAACCCTTCTCACTTCTGTACAAATCTCTGATGTAAGGAACAGGCAAAGGATTTGTCCACTAGCTTCCATAATGTAAGACTTCCCGTTACCAAATATGGCTTTGCAGTGCTGAGACAAACATTTTATCACATGATGCATGGAGAGGAACAAACGTGAACATCGTTGCTGATAGCTACATACTGTGAGAGGAACGTAGGATCGGACTGCTATGCAAAGCCTCTCAACAAGAGATTTATCCCAAGCAAGACATGCATGTGATTCATTCATCCAGAAGCTAGGAAGTTTTTCTTTACATCCAACTGACATCGACTTGCACTTCCTGAGGCCTTGGAGTGACTAATCGGCACCTTGTCATTTCTGTGTGGCCCCTGAACTTAGATCCTTGCTGTGTCAACATCAACTCCTGTGGTTATGTTAGAAGCCTGGCCTGTGGAATGGCAGTGCCTGGAAGACTGAGGGAGAACTGAGGACGCAGATGTGAACAAGAAAAACCTGAGCTATGAAAACCCTGGGAGTGGTGAGCAGTTGAACAGACACACACATCCGCACACACATGCTCAGACACACACACACACAACTTCATTTCTCTCTTTTGACTGTCTATAAAAAGCATTGTGATATTTTCTGAATGGACAAAAATAATGTTTACTGGGTATGTGGAGTACGGTTACCACCGTCTGATGGTCTTTGAGAAGGAAGGAGGAGGCTTGATGTCTTGCTAGATGGCTTCCAGTCCTGTCTCTCTGGTGCTGGGTGGCTATGGCTGCTGAGTCCCTGGGGGCCTCTCGGGGGCACTCGATGAAGGCATAGCTGAGTATGGCCGTGGGGGCCAGCCTAGCCTCCGGGTAAAGGTTCCAGCTCATCCATCAAAAAACCAGAACATGCACTGTGAAGGCTGATGTTAACTCTTCTCTTCCTCCTCTGGCTCAGTGTTGAATTGTACAAATTCAAATTGGATGAGTTTGGTGATTTTACAGTTTTGTACTTAAGGAAAACCAAAAAGTGAGAAAAGAGAAACCAGAAAGAATGATGACAAAGTAAATGAGCAAAAATACAAACAAGGAAATAACAGAAAATAATTGTTTTCCAAAAAGAGGCCAGTTGTGAAAAACATTTAGGCATATTTCATTCTCTTTTGTTTGGGAGCATACAATTGGATGTTCTAGACATACAATACATAAATAGACAGACAAGAGTTACATACAGATACAGCTCATCTCTTACAAAAAATAAATGTAAAACGTTATGAGCTACTTTTTCATACTACCAGTGATAACAACCCTCTTGTTACATGTGTGTCCATCTCTCTCACACTGCTGCCCTGACTAGGAGGAGCATCTGCTTTCTGCAGTGCACCAATGTCACCACCAGAGGGCAGAGGTGGAACGAACTGGGCAATACGTGTTAGTGCCCAGGTCTGACACCCTCAGAGCATCAGAGATAAAGAGAGAGAGCAACGAGGAGGGGCACACTGATATTCGTGCTTCAAATCCCTCATGTCAGTTCACCAGGGTGATTTTTCGACACTAAACAGAACTGAAGCAGGTGGATGAGGTGAAAGGGATGGGTCTTGACTGGGAGTCTTTTAAACCCCTCTCCCTTTCCTCCCACCCAGTGCACAACATCAAACTCATTTCTTCTTGCTGGACTTTTCTGAACGCTTGGTGTCCGATTTTGTCTCACCCTTATCCGACCTCTCAGAGCGCTCGGCCCTCTGCGGCCTTTCCCCCAGGTCAGACTTTTCTCCCCGTTCTGACTTGTTATCGGCCTTGCTGGCGTCGCGCCGCGTGCCCTCGTCCGTGGATGAGGTAGTAGGCTGGGGATGACCCCATTTGGCAATCTCTTCATGCTCTGCGATGCTCTTGTTGATGTTGGTGGTCCAGGCCTTTAGATCATCCTGTGACTCGGAGAGAAAGGGAGATGAGAGAGAGCATGGGACAGGACGAATGATAAAGAACAAGAGAGGGAAAGAGGGAGGGCGAGAAACAGAAAGAATGTTATTTGGCACATGGAGAAAAGCTGCAGGATCACATCGCTATTATATGACTTAATTTCCATAAATCACATCGCTATTAAATGACTGTACTTCCATGGAAGAGCAGTCAACTTTTGAAAGCCTTTTACCTCATCTTTTGCATGGAACAGAAATTCACTTCCGTCTTTCGTTCTGAAACAGAAGGACAGAGAAGTTGAGGGTAACACACAAAAAGGCTAACTATACAGTAGACAGGACAAACAACATGGCCCTGATTGACAGTGTGCCTCGAAGGCAGAGTACTAACTTAAGTGTGAAGACGTTTTTCTTCTTCTTGTATCCATGGGTGACGTCGCAGTGGCAGTGGCCGAGGTTGAGCATGGGCTCGTTGTTGTAAGGTGTGTTGGTGTTCTTAGCGTCCTTATAGAAGCCTATCTCTCCTTTGTTCAGCACACAGTACAGGTTGACCCAGGATCTGCTGCAGTGGGGGGAAAACGGGGCGCGTTCAGCAAAAACCAACCACAGGCTTAATGCCGCCTAACCTCACTCACCTGGGGGCGTTCAAGATGACAGGCCGCAGTGGGCCGAGGGGGAACACACTGCTGAACAAACAATGAACCGTCGACCGTAGCGTGCATAGGTGCGTACACGTGGCTTACCTTTGTGGAGAGGTAGGAAGAACAGCCAGCAGCAAGGAGCAACAGGAGAGAGAAAGAAACAGAGAATTTGATTAAATTACAATATTGGTATTAGTGAACATTCATTTCACCTCTTAAGACGATTGAGTGTAACGCACATAAAACGCTAGGCTTTACCTTGTCATGTACATAGCATTACATGTACATCAGAAACATTCATCCAATTGGTGAGTGAGCAGTGGGACTCATTTTGTGGGATGAGTCAGTTGCGTTGCGTGTCAGCCATGGCCTCCAGGGGGCAGTGCAGCAGTGAGAGGCGGACGGTTCAGTCTCCGGGGCCAGAGACCCATGGTAGGCCACCAAGCATGGCCGACTGAACGAAACGTCTCTCGGGAGGAAGCGGAGGGATGTGTGGGACTCTGCAGGGACCTGTGCAGGTAGCACGGCTATGGCTGCATATCGTACTGGCTATGGGCCAGAACCAGCACTAGGTTCGACCTTAGGCCCAGCAACAACATCCATCAACCAGACTGCTCTCCGTCAGGGCCAGTGTTGGTTAGGCACCATGCATGTTGCAAGCAGTGGAATGGCTGGTGCCTTTCTCTTGGTTAAACTCTCATTCCGATACACTTCTGATCATAGGCTAAACCGAGATCTGAAGTTCCAATAAAATGCTAGAAGAGCATATGTTAAAGCAAATAGCTATTTTCAAATAGGATGCTAGAACATATGTCAACCCAGAATTCTATTTTCAATAGATTACAAGAACATATGTCAACTCGGGTCGTAAGCTCCAATAGGAATGCCTGAACATACAGTGTGTCAGAGCAGTGCTAAAGCTCCAATAGGATGCTGGAGCATTTGTCGACCGAGGCCTATAGCACCAATCAGATGCTGGAACATATGTTAATGCCAGTGACATGCACCAATTGAACATTTCGTAGGTAAAGTCAGTTGTTTTGTTAGCTTAGCATGCTCATAAGATCATGCCTGTTTGTTGTTTTGTCAGACTCCCCCTTTAGGAACCTGGATGCCCACCTGTTAGAGCTCTTCTTCATGGTCTCGATATCCAGCTTGCGGAAGAGGAAGCCCTCGTGGTGGGCTGTGTGGCTGGGCGGCTGGGGGACCGAGGGGCTCACGCTCTGGGCCACCCCTGGCTCCGGCGCAGAGCGTGACCGCCGGGTGGTGGTGGCCTCTCCTGCGGCGGGGTCCTTGGGCCGGGGTCTCCGCCGGGGCTTGGGGCGGTCCCGTGCTCGCGGCCGGTCAGGACGTCCGGAAGACTTCTCTGGCACACCGTTCGGCACTTTAGGGACCTCCCCTCGGGCCTGAGGAGGGAAGAGAGAGGGCATCTCATTAATAGTATTTCTGTATAGATAACTCTATCTGTGTAATAAAGGAGGCATAGCTGGTGAACAGAAGACTCACCGTTGCTGCCTCTCTCTCTTTTAGCTGCTCCACTATGTCAAACAAGGTCTGGCCGCCTGACCTTTTCTCCCTGTAATCAGCCAAGACAAAAAGTGATACACCTTTCTGCAAACAGCACTTAATGACGCCAAGGCGCAATGTAGTACTCACGTAGAACGTCTGTCTGACTGCTCCTTGGCTGTGTCGTGTTCACTGGACTCCTGTCTCTCCGTCCGGTGGCGGTCTTTCCTCCGGCCCTCGTGTCCGTGGCCCTCCTGCTCGCTGGACGTCTGCCTCTCCAGCTTCCTCTCTTTGCGCTCGGCCCGTTCCCGCCACACTTCCTGGGGCAGCTCATCCCGCCGTGCCTGTATCATCAGCGCCTCGCTAGAATGCTGGCGCTCCAGCCTGGCTTCCCTGTGACTGTCCCTACTGTCCCTACTGTCTCTGTCCCTGTCTCTCTGCTGGGGCTCCGACCGGCTGCTCCCCGCCCGGTGGTCTCTGCTGCTGGGCTCGCTGTTCAGCCTCTCCCTGCCCATCCCCTCCCTCCCCATCTCCTGCAGCACCACCTCAGCCATCACCGGCATCACCGGCGATGGCTCCATTAACACAATATCTCTCTCCCTCTCTCTCTGCTCTCTCTCTCTCACCTCCTTCTCTCTCGCCTTCTCCAGCCTACAGGCCACGAGCATGGGCGTCACCATGTCATCCATGTGTTTGATCTTAGGCTGCCGGAGGTACTGCGAGGCTTTCACCTCCACTGCGGCTGCTGCCCCAGTCACCAAGCTTGCAGCTATCCCTTTGGCCTCCACCGCAGGGGTGACCAATCCTGCTGCCAACCCTCTGGCTTCCGAGGCGGCAGTCCCAAACCCTTCTGCCACCCCTTGGACCTCCATTGCGGCGGTGGTCCCTAAATTTGTTGCCACCCCTCTGGCCTCCATAGTGGCTGTTCCCAGGCCGGCTGCCACCCCCACTACACTCCCAACCACTCCCCCCATCACGTGGATGGCCCGGGCCTCCAGGCTGCTGCGGTAGCTACTGGAGCCGTTCATGATCGGGGTGTAGTTGGCCACAGTGGAGCCCAGGCGGCGGGCCACAGAGGAGGGCGAGGGTTCCTGGGGGGGCCTCTCGGCTCTGGGCTCGGCCTGCTCGTAAAGGATCCGTCTCATCAGGGGGGAGCCCTGGCTCCGGGCAGGGGACGTCTCCTGGGGGTCCAGGAACACCTTACGACCCAGCAGGGGGGTGGGAGGAAGCTTACTCTGCTCCGCTTTCAGCTTCTCCACCTGGAATCAAATCGAGGTTAACTAAACACCAGCACTTCATAGTAGAATCTCCTCAACAAAAAAAAGAAAGTAGATCGTATACCATGAAGCCAAAGTCACGTCAAACAATCTGTGCTCTACAACCTCTTGTAAGCAACCAAAAGAAAGACTGCATCAGCTAAGGGGAGTGTTAGTTAGCTAGGGATAGTGACGGACCGTGGTGAGGCGTCGTAGCGAGCTGAAGCGCTCCTCCCAGGTGGCGGCGGCCTTGCGGAAGGCCTCGTGGCGGCGGATGAGCTGCTCCACCTCGTCCACGCTGGCGCCCAACTCCTTGCTGTTAATGAAGGGCTCCTGGGCCGTGAGCCACGCCTCGGCCACCACCGCTTCCTGGGCAAACTGGTGCACCTCCAGCACTGAGGCAGAGGAGAAAGAGGAACTCAGTGTCTGAGAACAATGGGAATCACATCTCACACACAGTGTTGCTCAATCTCACACATAGTTGAACTGTGGTTCAAAATCAATTATGGAATGACTTGGGATAATATCAAATAGAGACTTGAGGTGCCAGTTACTAAAGTAATGAGATTCAGGTAAAGTCAGAGTGACTCACTGTGCTGCAGGACCTCCCAGTGTTTGTCCCATTTCTCAGACAGCTCATACTGCTTGGCCACCACCGTATCCAGCTTCTCCTTGATCTAAAAAGACATAGCATTTCCACTGAGTTTAATCTAAACTAGTGACTGTAAATGGAATCTAAACTACAGTACCATCCTCTATGTTATATGGCAGAACCCTGGAAACAGTGCCGTTACCTCCTCAGCAGCAGGGTTGCGCGCGGCCAGCAGCGTCTTGCCCATCTCGATGCACTGCAGCACACTCTTACTGCGCGCCTCCACCTCGCTCTTCAAGCTCTGGTGGTAGTTCATCAGTACCTCCACTGAGGACACATCCCTGAAAGGACCAGAAGGCCGAGAGACAGTTATATCACTGGGGGGAATACTGACAGTGAGGGAGCACAGGGTTACACACCCTGGAAAACAAGGGCCAGGTCAGCCCTATATAAACCACCAGGCAGCCATTTTGAAAATAACACTGTTTATTGCTATATTAAAACTTGCTTACAGTGCATTGCTTGACATTTGTTCATTATACGTTTTCTGTGCTCTCTCTGCATCTCTCTGTGCAGCTCTCCATATTTGGCATTTTCGTAACATAAATGAGTTCCGTTTTGAATTATATTAAGATAATGTCATAAAATCAAAACAGGCCCCTGAACTTGCAGATCAATCACATTTGTTAAATGAACAGGTGGATTAGATAGAGCAGTATACATACACAACATACATACAAACTGTATATATAGATAAGGCCATACACATTTAAAAGAATTCTCCCTTCACATAATACAAAAAATATATAATACAATCTTCAAGTAAAGAGATACACAACTTTCTATTGGATTATAGCTGAAGTACATTTTGGGTCTTTCAGCCTCTCCTTGGTCGCTAGGTGTTGAACTAAGGTTCAACTTTTTTCCCTTCATTTTTTTCTCTTGCTTGCCTCACTTTAATAAAATGTGTATGGCCTAAACCATAAATATACCAATGTGACCATGTCCACTCATATACCTTGGATTGTCCCCTGTGCCGATCTGAGAGATGATGCTGTCCATCCACATGATCTGGTCTCGCACCACCCCGAAGAACCGCAGCTTGTCTGTTGCAGTGGTGATCTGCACTCGGCACTCCTCACAGGAAGTCAAGAGCTCCTTCCAGCAATGCATAACTTCCTGTTCCCGGCCGGCGATGGCCTCAGCCTTCTGCCCGGCGTAAATGGTCCGGAGCTGACCCGCACTCTCCTGGAGCTGCCGCACCTGAACACAGACAGACAGAGACGAGTGGTAAATTACATAGAAATAACAAAATATAGTGTGTAAAAGTTACAGTAGCAATGACACTGATACTCATATTGAACTCGTATGAGTGAAACTTAATGTGAACCACATTGACTGCTTGTTTTATTCTGTCTTTTAAGCTTTATGTGATGATAAAATAAAGTGATAGTGGGCGGGGCCTCACCTGAGTGACGAGCAGCTGGATGTCATGCTCGAAGCTGTGCATGAGCCTCTGCAGGGTGCTGGTGTTGGCAGTGCCACCCTGGCGCGCCCGCACCTCGGGCAACCTCCGCTGCTTATCATCAATTTGGGCCAAGACCTGCAACACAATGCGATAACAGACATCAAAACACGACACAGACCTATATCCAGTAGCACTTCTTAATCTAGAAACGCTACCTCGCGGCAGTCGGCGAAGAACTTGTGGAGCTGGTGCGAGGCGGCCAGCATCTGTGCCCGGGTCTCCATGAGCTCCAGGAGGTCTGCCCAGGCTTCGTTAACCCCGTCTTTCCACTCGGCAATGGTGGCGGCGTCGGCGTGGCCATAGTCGATCAGCTCATTCACCATCTGGTTAACCGCCGTCACACGCTCCTGACCCAGACTGCCCGTCTCCGACGCAAACTCTGTGAACTTCTCCTGCAGGATCTGAAGGGAGGAGAGAGGAGGAGGAGAGGAAATAGAAGGGATGATCAATATCTGTTTAGCCAAGCTAAGCACTGTTGATTAAGCAGAAATAGGCAACTTAGCAAAACAAATTGCATTGAAATACATACTAGTTCCTTTCTAAGCAATAATACAGTGTTCTGTATGCTATTCTTTTAGCCATATTAACCCCCTTCCCAACAGTTTTTAGACACACGCTATAACAATATATACCAATATATGCCTTTTATCCAAAGCGACTTGCAGTGATGCGTGAATACATTTTATACGTATGGTTGGTCCCAGGAATCGAACCCACTGTCCTGGCGTTGCAAGCGCCAATGCTCTGAGCTACAGAGGACCACCAGGATTATCATATTGTTGAATGCTTTGTCCATTCAGGCTCTGAGAGGGGTCTCACTGACCGTGACGTGTTCAAAGTCCTGTCCCAGTTCTGACGAGCTGGCCACCACCTCCCTCTCAGCGATCCACTGCTCCAGCTCGTCCACCTCACGGTTGAGCTGGTAGAGCCAGTACTGCTGCTCTAGACGAGACTTCCTCTCCTCCACCAGGTCCTTCAGAGACACGTACAGCCGGTCCATCTGAGACTGACGCTTACTGATCTGCTCACTGCGACACACACACACACACACACACACACACACACACACACACACACACACACACACACACACACACACACACACACATAAGCACACGCACACACACACCAGAGACAGGGTTTGAGACACATAGTAAACACAGGGTGAAATTGAGAGAGAATGCGTGGGAACTGAGATCCTGAAGTGGAACGAATTTTGACATGAGTAGTAAATATGAGGAGGAGAAGACTTACAAAGTAAACTGAACAACATGTGACAAACATGGACAACCCATTAAAAAACAATACCCTACTAGTGCAGAGATGCAGGTCTAGCATCGGCTAACAGCTAAGAGCTAAGATGATATAGCCGTTAGCGTTAGCTCTGACAACAGAGACAGAGTAGTAATGACCCTGCTGTCAGCATGATTCACTCTGCTGCCATAACAGAGCAACAGGAGTCCATGACTGGCCTACTTTACTGTACTGTACTATCTTCTCTACAGGGGTTATGTCATTCAAGCCATTTACTACCGGGTTACTCCTCAGCTCCCAGTAGACAAAGACTGTAGAGGCCCTGGATCCTCTTCAATCAAGTCGCAAACTGAGATCCCAGGTTCTCGCATAGGGGATTTCCTTTGAGCTTTTAAGGCAGTATTTTAAATGTGTATTTCATGGCACACTCACTTTAGAGCTGTTATAACCTTGGTAATAGTGTGGTGACAGGTTTGTGTGGCACCAACACTGACCTGTCTGGATGTCCCATCTCCAGCAGCTGTCTGCACTGCTGGGAGAGAAGGCCTATCGTCTCAGCATAGTCCTCTATCGTCTGCTCCAGTACAAGGTGCTTCTTCAGTAGCTGCAAGGTGCTGGGCTCATCCTGGGGGGGAGGCCACAGCACACTTACAGTCCATTCTCACAAACTTTGAAATGCTAACGATTCAAGTGCAGTGTTCACCACAGGAGGTTGGTGGCACCTTAATTGGGGAGGACATGCTCGTGGTAATGGCTGGAGCAGAATTGGTGGAATGGTATCAAACACATGATTTCCATGTGTTTCCATGTGTTTGATTCCATTCCATTTGCTCTGTTACGGCCATTATTATGAGCCATTATTATGAGCCCCTCAGCAGCCGCCACTGGTGTTCATGTACAGTTGCTGATGTCTGGAGGGACACAATGACATTACATTACACCTACGCAGATACAACTTTTCTCTTACTGTAAAAAGGTAACTGGGCAGATTAAGTACATCAGCGCCTGGTGGCTCCTAGCCTCCTACCTTGCCCTTTTCCTCATTCATCATGTGTAGCTCCTGTTCGCTGAGCCAGGCCTCCACCTCGGCCGTGTCAAAGTAGTACTGCTGGGCCTGGTACATTGCATCCAGCACCAGCTGTCTTCTCTCTGTCTCGGCACACAGCAGGCCCCACAGCCCACTGAGCTGCTCCAGGCCCGCCCGCACACAGTCAGCCTCGGGGCTGCGGATGGAGGCGATGACATTAGCTCGTTCTAGGACGTCCTCCACCCTCGCCCGATGGCCCTGCAGCTCCCTCTGCAGAGTCTGGCGGGAAGAAATGTCCAGTTCGATATGTTACAGTATGATAGACATGTACTGTAATGATGTGGTTAGCCTCAGCTAGCTGCCACTCACCTGGTTCTTTTTCATGAGCTGCTGCACAGCCTGTAGACTGGAGCCGTGCTCCTGAGACAAGGCAGCAGGCAGCCGCTCCTGGACCCACAGCTGCAAACACATCACAAGTTAAACTATCAAAGAAGCACCTGCAAACACTGGTAACTGTTCTATGGTTGTCACCAGCATGGTATTGCATCAGTTTAGAGTTACATACACTGGGGGACAAAGGTTTGGAATATTACTTATTCAAGGCTTTTTCTTTATTTGCATACTTCTTTACATTGTAGAATAAAAGTGAAGACATCAAAACTATGACATAACACATATGGAATAACGTAGTAACTAAAAAAGTGTTAAACAAATGCTTCAAATAGCCAACTTTGCCTTGACGACATCTTTGCACACTCTTGGCATTCTCTCAACCAGCTTCACCTGGAATGTTTTTCCATCAGTCTTGAAGGAGTTCTCACATATGCTGAGCACTTGTTGGCTGCTTTTCCTTCACTGCAGTTTGACTCATCCCAAACCATCTACATTTGGTTGAGGTTGGAACCAAAAATCTCAAATTTGGACTCCAGACCAAAGGACAAATTTCCACCGGTCTAATGTCCATTGCTCGTGTTTCTTGGCCCAAGCAAGTCTCTTCTTCTTATTGGTGTCCTTTAGTAGTGGTTTCTTTGCAGCAATTCGACCATGAAGGCCAGATTCACACAGTACTCTGAACAGTTGATGTTGAGATGTGTCTGTTACTTGAACTCCGTGAAGCATTTATTTGGGCCGAAATCAGAGGCTGGTAACTCTAATGAACTGATCCTCTGCAGCAGAGGTATTTCTGGGTCTTCCGTTCCTGTGGCGGTCCTCATGAAGCTGGATGAGAAAATGCCATGAGCGTGCAAAGCTGTCATCAAGGCAAAAGGTGGCTACTTTGAAGAATCTCAAATGTAACATATATTTTGATTTGGTTAACACTTTTTTGGTTACTACATGATTCCATATGTGTTATGTCATAGTTTTGATCTGTTCACTTTTATTCTACTATGTAAGCAACACATTTACCCTTGTCAATGACACGTACGCGTGAAGTGGTCTGAGTAGACTGAGAGAGGTGTGCGGGTGTCTCTAAGTGTCTGTAAGTGTGCGTGGTGTGTGTGGGTACAACTGGGGTCGATCGGGACGGCCACTCACTATCTCGTCCTCTAGGTCCCGGCCCACTTGGTGCACCTCCTTGGAGGCCAGAAGGATGCGCCGGCGCTCCTTGAGCGGTTCAATGAGACGGACGATACGCGTCTCCACGGCAGCCTGGCGCTCACCGACCGTGTCCATGACCTGGCCCTGCTGGGGGATGGAGGCCGCCGCCACCTGCAGCTCCCCCACCTCCTTATACCACTCCTCCATCTGACACTCCATCGTCTGGAGAGATGGAGCGAGCGAATGTAAAGGGAGTGAAAGAGGAGAATGGAAGCAAAGAGGGATGGAATTGAAGCGTTTGAAGAGGGGTGAGTGAAGGAAGGAGGGAGGAAGCAAAGGTTAGGAAATAAAGAGAGAGAGAGAGAGAGAGAGAGAGGAAGTCCATGGGACAGCGAGAGGCCTGGTGAGTTTGGAGAGGATACATTGGTTCCTGTATCAGTCCCCTCGCACCAAAATATCCTGACAACATCCAACTCAGGAGTCAGCCACTGATGCCTTTCCTAGGTGTACATGATAAGTTGCTCTATTGGTCAGTCTGTCATAACAATGCATGAGAACTGTTTGGATGATAGCAGTTAGATCTACTGCAATTGACTACAAGGCAATTGCTCCTCCAGAATGGCCATATAGCTGTCAGGTAATTCAGAGGGGGATGGTGATTCTCACTAAGACAGTGACACTCAATTTGGAACACAAACATCAGGTTGAGATCACCAGGGAGGTGGAGTAGCGTCACAGAGGCTAACTACTTTGAAAGGTGGACCAGATGCAAAGAGCGGTTGCATGAGTGCCATGGTGAAGGGAATTAGAGTAGGATGAGGCAGATCAATCCCTAATGAATTCACAGGATGATTTGACTTTGGAATTCTTAGGAATTGTGAGGAAAAGAGCCTTCAGGATGGCTGCCTCAGTACCTCTATCTGGTTAAATGAATCCCCTGACATTCTCAGAGACACATATCAGAGATTAGCACGAGAATAAGCACACTTTCTATTGGGTTATAAACAAATGTTACCCCAACGCATATGCATTGAATCACAAATAAAATAAAACATGGGAATTTAACATTATGTCAGGCTCTGTTCATAGGGGAGCCTATGGCTCCCTCTTGTTGTTTATGTTCAGAGCCTGACAGATTCTATATGTTCTGTTTCTATGTTGGTTTTGTGTTGGTCCCCAATTAGAGGCAGCTGTTCTGCATTGTCTCTAATTGGGGGCCATATTTAAGTTCATGTGTTTTCTATCTCAGGGTGGTCCATTGTTTGGAAGTAGGTACATTTAACCCACTGTGGTTTTCGCCGTGGTTATTTTCCCCTTTGTGTTTGAGTTTAATAAATATTATGTCGAACTATATCAGCGCTGCGTGTTGGTCTGACACTTCTTCCGATCGTGATAGATTATTTCTAACTTTGACAGAAATGGTCCTTGAATTAATAGACAGGACAATTTCTTAGTCTCACACAGACAGACACACAAACACACACAGCGGAGTGGAGATCTTCACACATTTCCATATGACGCTAAAGGTTAGAGTTTCAGGGATGAGACAGTGATTCTGCTTACACTACAGATCAGGGTGAACAGCAAGACAGGATGAATGAGTGGTAGTGGATGGAAGCAGAAAAAAAGTAAACTAGAGTATGAATGGGATAAAGAGAGGAATGGGAGTAAAGGAGAAGATCAAAGAACCCACGACAGAAATGAACTGAAGTGAAAAGGTTACTGTACCCCTGGATGGAGGTTGGGTGGTGGAGTGTACTGTACACAAAGCACAATGGCAGGCTGAAAAGGAACTGTAAGCAGCCCTTAGCAGCAGCATGCTGTTGGAGAGGAGAATGAGAAATGCATGATGAGATGATAAGCTGTGTGGGGGATCCAGTAGTAGTGACAGAACAGGGGTAGAGCATCCTGGACAGTAAAAACCATTAACCTCCTACTGTATCTGTTGTTGGCTAGCATCATCATTAGTGTTTATTAAAGTGTAGCATAGGCTACATTTTGTCTAAAAGTAATTGTCCAGTGAAAATATCACTTTTAACAGTTCATATTCTGTTAACTTATACCCAAATAATGTTGTTGACTCATGCTGTACTCACATTTGTGAGCATGAAAAAAAAAAACCCACCTCAAAGGAGGATGAGCTGGCCAATCAGCGGTCTACTAGCATTAACATTTTTTATGACCGGTATACGCCCACACCATTCCAACACAGAAAAGCTGCTTTTTAACATACGCAATTATTTAACTCGTATTGTAATTAATTCTAGGTCATATTTAATCGAAATCTGGAAACACAGGACAGTAACTTTAACCCAGTATGTATTGTAGAACCATGCTTTGGGTGGAATGGTCTGACTCTCCAATGACAGCCCATTGGAGTGCAGGCCAAGCTTACTGGTGATGCGTTGTGTGCCAATTGCTCTTGTTAAACAAAAGCTATGGCAGCCTGGCTCATTTAAGGCACTTAAATGAAGAGAAAACAGCCTGGCATTCAGAGAAAACGGATGATAAAGGATTAGTAATTCACACAGAACAACACTAGGTTTTTATAAATAGAGATACACTGTGATATTCAACAGCTTTAACCTAACCTACATTTTCATTATGTATGACAATAGCAACCATACCCAACAATATTCCCAACTGATCACCAAAACCAAAAACTGTAAGTTGGACCATATAATGAAGAGGAAGAGACCTGGAGCTTCTTGAGCTGCTTGTTGACGCTGGTCAGGTCCTGACCCTGGTCCACGTAGCACAGTTGTCCCTCCAGCTGATGCAACCGATGGTCCAGATTGGTGTAGCTCTGCACCAGCAGGTCGGCTCGGTTGGCTTCAAACAGCTGGCGGGCCTTGGCCTGGGTGGTGCTCTCCAGGTCCTGCCAACACTCCCGGATCTCCCCCAGCTTCCTCCGCACCACCCCGCTCAGCTCGGGCTTCTCCTGGATCAACTGCTGGCCCTCCTAAAGGATGGAGGTGGGGTGAGAGAGGGATGTAGAATGGGGGGTTGAAGGTTAGGGTAAAGGAGAAGGAGCATGAGGAGGGGAACATGATGGGATGGAGCAGAGATAAATCATTCTGTAATCATTTTGTAGTTAGTTCCATCATAGCCAGCAACATTTTGTGACTACCACATTGGCAGTTTACCATATCGGAACATACATTTAAGTACTTTGTGGCACCTGCTGATGTAAATTTGATTGATACGGAGTTGGCTATGGTTTCCCTATGTCCTTAATCTGGTAGGTAAATAAAATGGGTTCTAAGCAACCACATAAAATGACAAAGAAAATGTACAATCTGTCTTTCATTGTTAGCTTGTAAGCTGTTATTTAGTGGTACACATTTAAGAAGCCTAAGTGTTACAGCCAGCTGCTGACTCTGGCCCATCAGTGCACATCAAATTGGGTTACGAGGGCTGGATTTGCCCTGGCAGCCCAGAAAACCACTTCACCTTTAGAGGTCATAGCTGACAAATAAAACGGGATTCTCTTATCATAATTTTACTTCCTCATTGAATAATCTGGTATGGATCTCTCCTTAGTCTGTCTTCATCGGTTTGGTTTGGAGGTTTCAGGTTTGACTCATTTCTTGTCATTTCATTCATGAGACACTCAGGTGTTTTCAGAATAGATACAGATTTAAGAGCTCTCTGCATAGTTATGATCCTTTCCAGTAAACCCAGCTTAATCACATAACAACCGCAACCCCAGAGACTCAGCCAGCGAATGAGAGGAGAGCACACTGAGTTGCTGCCTGCTGTGACACACCATCACACACTCAGAGAGGGGAGAGGCAGACAGACATACACTCGCTCCCTTCTCTGCAGCACTCTGCTCCCCCACTCTATCTCTCTCTCTCTCTGTCT